>CM042184.1:27357785-27421443 GCA_023539305.1 Ilex asprella | reverse complement strand
GAGGAGGGGAGTGTTTCACTCCCTTTGAATGGTGTCAAAAGAAAGGCAAGGAGATGAGAAAGTGGAATGTATAACATGAAGATATGGGTGTACAAAAAATCTCCGCAAGCGCAAGGTGACTTTTGCGGGTTGTGTTTTACTTGGAGGTATTTCAAGGTCATTTCCTCGGGGAAGGATGTGAATCATTTGAAAATGATTTCGGTGGAAAGAAAGTGTAAAAATCTTTGTTGATTTTAAGATTGGTGTGTGAGTGTAGTATCATAAAATAGAATGAGAACAAGTGTTGGAAAATCACAAAGGTTCACTCCAATGGGAATGTCAAACCAACTCAATCCCTTCCTCCAATGGTGCTTAAATGTACGATTGATTCGTGGGAAGCTCGGGACTAAAATGGAGATGAAGATCAAGCATACCCTGTGGCAATGCCTATGGTGTATCAAGAACTCATAACCATGTCCTCACCCCAACCTAGTCAAACCGAGCCATTGTGCACCGAGAGGAGGAATGAAAGAGAGTTGGAATGGCTTACCCAAGTGGAGGTCTCCCTTGGATTGGCAACAAAAAAGTTTAGCTACTCATGATTAAGATGAAATTAACAATGTAATGAGAATGCATTATAAGAGAATGAAGTTCTTGGATAAGTAAATGCAAGTCAAATATAAACTACAAGAGAAAATAATTAATACCCATTTACAGCTAAGAAAGTGAAGAATTTGAGTGCATTAATGGTGAAGCTTTAAATGAAGATTAAGCTTCAAGACAACTAGAAATAAATGACATTCAAGGTATTAAATAAAGCTTAGAAGATTCTTACATCAAAATAAAATTCAATGCATAAAATAAAATACAAAAATCTAAACTTCTCTCTATATACTATTCACCATCTTTTTCCCAGACTTTGTCTCTCTATATCTTGTGTAGTGTATAGAATGCTAAACAATGGAGTCCTCCCTTGCCAAAAACATGCCCTAGAGTTCTCCTATAGCTAGGTGATGTGATCTCCATCCATAGCTGTCAAGAGGGATGGACTGGACAGGATGGTGCAGAGTAGCCTAGACACCCAGCAACTCCCATCTTCTCTCTCTTCATTGATCACCAAAACTCCAAGACTCCAATGGGAGGTGTGAAAGGGATGAATAATGTTGTGGACATGTTGACTTGATCCAAAGTGTGTACACCCAAGTGCAGGCAGTCAAGCTGTAGTAATAATCCGGTTTGAGTTCAGAGTCGAATCTACAGGGAACTGTTGTTGTTATTTCAAAGTAAGCAGTAACACAGACTGAATGATTGTGATCCTTGTGATTTGAAGTTGTGTGATGGATGGGGATGCCCTGAACAGAATATAAGATTCTTTCTAGGATAGTTTTTTAGACAAAATATAAGATAGGTTCAAATAAAAAAGAAAATCACTCTTTAGTTCGAGGATCTGGACATGTAGTTAATCATCAGGTTTATTATATTTATGTTTGATAACTCAATTAACTCCCGTGCCAATGGAAAGTTAATCGGAAGATAAATATGGACTGTGACAAATAAGCACATGATTCCGATGCCTTTCTAGAAGTTGCATGTGTCGAGACTCAACCCGTCTACAAACAAGTAATTGTTTCTACAAGGCATCCAATCATGGCGTTAATATTCCATTTTTAAATGAAGTACAATAAAGAGGAGAATTAAAGGGTAGTCATGAAGATCTAGCTGGGGTACTTGCCTTGAAACGACAATTCTTTATATGCAAGAGTCATCCGTGTCATAGAAAGAAACAGGACTATACAAAGTACCATAGCTTTGCTAGATGCAATCAATCATCTAATAAGTAAGGGGATGTAAACATTAAGCATTAGAACAAAACATAAATATAATTTTCAGATAATTTATACATGCCCTTCACCCCTTACTAAAAAAAGAATGTGAAACTTCTCACTCGATCTTCATGGCTTTGGTAAAGCTAGAAAAGTGAGTAATACTCATCCCTCCAAGTAGAGAACTTACAAAATAAAAGAACAACAACCAAGGAGCCAATCTTCAACGAATAATGAGTGAATCACGTTCCACCCTTCACGGCTTTAGCAATGCTCTCGAAAAGTGGAAGAATTTCACTCCTCTAAGAAAGAAGGATGAACAAGAAATTGAAGTAAAAGAAGCTAACAAATGAAAGTAGAAGAAAGCTAGTTACTTTTGGAGAGTTTCCACCACAACGAAAAGATGAGCTATCTCTGTTGATATATGTAAATAAGAGCAAGAACAACTACAAGGGTAGTCTAAGCCTCTATCATGGTTGCTACAACATGAATGTAAAAACTAAGTAAATAAAAGACTGAATATCCAACTGCAAGGGGAGTACAAGCCTCCATCATGGTTGGTATAACAAGTGCAAAGATAAATGCAAGTAAGAAAGGCTTCACATAAACATAACACAAGTACAAAATGAAGAAATGTTGGTCTAGTGCCAAACTTATCTCCAAAAACAACACCTTAATTTTACAAGAGAAAGTTCCTCCTTGAAGCTCCCCAAATGGGAGTATTTATAGGCAAGGAAGGAGGGGGGAGATAGGAAAGGATGAATGAATAGTGGATGCCGTCCAAGTCCCACTGAAAGACCAACTACTCCGCAAGCAGGCTGTGGAGAACGTTCGAGCGTGAGTTAGCGTTTGAACGTTGTCTATGTTTTTGCAGTATAGACATTCAAACGGTGTTTATCATTAGAACGTGTCTTCTGTTTTTACTTTATGGGCATTCGAACTACATATGGGGTTTGACCATATCACTCAAGTAGTATGTGGTCCTCTGAGGAGACCCATATCCATACTTCATGCAGGACTTGGCATTTAGCACTCATTACCAAGATCTTCAGTGGACGTTTGAACGTTAGTTGGCGTTCGAACATGGTATTCAAGTGCACTTCCTTCTTTGCTGCAACACGTCATGTCTTCACAGTCTGGTCCTGTCATTGTTCCAATGGACGTTCAAACGTTAGTTGTCGTTCGAACAGGTCTGCTTTGTTCCAAGCTTCTCCAATTTTGTTCCCTAATGCGCTGGTGTTACAATCAAATGTGATATTTGTTGCTCTTGTACCCTTGTTCATTTTAGGACTTGAAATGACATCACTTAAACTCCATTAAAGTATAATTAGTCTCAGAAAAGTGCAATAAAATGCTACTTTTAAGTACTAATCACGTGTCAAAGAAGTGTGGGAGACATGATGGCGGGACCCTTAAAGCAACAGAGATTGAATACAGAGAAGGGTTGAATCAGCAAATAGTACCGATACTGCATGCCGGTACTGAAGCGTATCAGTACTGCATACCGGTACCCCGAACACTAGTGGCCAAAGCGTACCGGTATTGCATACCAATACTAAAGATTACTGGTACTACATACCGGTACTGTTTCTGCTGATTCTTCTGATTTTCTGATTTCTTTACTCTAGAGCTATCATCTAGCCACCCTTTCTTCCTCATTCACCTCAACTCATTTGGGGAGGCCTTAAGAAGCATCGTTTAACGCCTTTTATCTGCAAACACCAAATATCTTCATTAATAGCTTTAGTAATGCAATTCCGATCTTTTAATCCCAAAAGCATATTAAAGGTGAATGCATTAGCACATGAAATATGCAATGTTCTGTGCTAATCAACCTACCTGTAGGTTGCACTCCAGCAGCCAAAATCTATCGGTATAGCATACCGGTAGGTTTTGCCTTATTTTTAAAATACCCCTGTTGTGCAACACACCTCTATTCCTCTTCAACTCAAGACCTACCCTATACATTTTAACACCCTCTTTACGACCTCTACTCTACCCTAAATATGTACTAAACCTATAAACCCCAATTTGAACCATCATGCCCAACTCATTACCGAAATTGCAATGCAATTTAAAATTTTGATGTATTCAACGCATAAGGCATGGATTTCAATATTTAACTATCAAAATGAATGCCAAAAGTGTAAAACATACTTTCAAACCACACAACTATTCCTAATTCATTCAAATATCAAAAATTTGTGCAATATTCCCCTATTCTGAAAGCATGAAGCTATTTAACAAATTGTTCAAATAGTTGAACTAAGCACACATGAGCATCACTATAGCCTTAAATACTAGTCAAAAGTATGTACCTACACATTCATTTTCCAACTCGTGTGTGCGTGAATTGGACAAGTAATTTGAGCATTTACGCAACAGAATTCACCTTCGAATGGCTAGCCAAATTTAGCTTTAATTCAAAACTCACCAAAAGTCACTCATACTAATGAAAAACACTATCGTTATCCTAGCATACACTCCATGTGTATATGTAAGATAGAATCTTGTGTTCAAAACAAAGTGTGCTCACATGTAATCCAAAAATAAAGTTCATCTATGAAAGTGAAGCAACTTTGGCATAATCTCATAAAAAGAATGCTAGGGCATTGGGTAATAAAACTAACTCATCATTTTCTTTTTACAGCATATATCTCCCATGCTTCTCTAGATCACTTAGGACTTTAAAGGTTGTAATGGACCCTTTGGGGTGATATCGAGGCAAAAGAAACGAATGATATAGGATAGCAAAGAGGGTTGTTCTGAGTGAAAGATTTTTATTTCAAAAACATCTCTCTTTTTATGGGATTTTCATTCTTTATCCCATTACCACACTGTTTGCTTCTGTTCTTTCTTCTCCTTAACATTTTCTTTTTCTTTTGATCATTCTTTCTTTTTCTCACCCCTTTTCCTCCTTTTCTTGGATTTTCATTATTTTTCTAATGAACTCTTTTAGTTTCACTTCCATTCATCCCTTTTGTTGCAATTTCCACACCACACTTCCTTTTCTTCTGGGATTACTCATATTCAGCTTTAGGAACAACCTAGGTAAGGTAGATTTTTCATTTTTCACTGGCTTGGTCAATTGTGTGGCATAGAAACGAATTTCAATCAACGCTCAATCACAACACTAGGGTTAATATTTTCTCAAGAACTAGGTTAAGGCTCAAAATTTCAAAAATGGCCCAAGATCATTTCCAAGTACACATAAGAGAGCATTGAACATTCAATTCAAGTCAATCAACTACACACATGCAACTAGCCGAGACAAACATAATGAGATTTTAAAAAAAAATTGACATTGAAATATTGTTCTTTGAGTAAACGTAAGTTCCCTAAAAAAAAAAAAAGGTTGGCACTAAAGCTCTCATGGGTCCTTACTCATCTCCACTATTTATGTCAAGCCTAAAATATGAATCCAATCCGTAAATTTTTAAAATTACACATTCAAAGGGCACAAACAATTGAGTTCAAAAGTAAATGCATATGTGATAATCACGCATAGGATTAACTTCTATAAAATGCTCATGTGCCCAAAGTTCAAAACAAAGATCACCATATCAAATAACCCAAGCACCCATAACAAGGGAATACAGATCAACATTCAGATACTTTCACAAAAATTTTAAAATTTTCACATAATTTGCACGAAATGTCAACAAAAATCTATACAATATGTGAAAGGTGAATTTTGACCCCAAAATTTGGTATTATCCACAAAAAAATCCACAAACGTTAGTGTTACATGCAAATGGTGCACCTCACCCCCAACTTGATTCATGCATTGTTCCCAATGCAACAAAAAAATATGGTATGCAATAAGGGACAGTAAAAAGATGAGTAATGTTAGAGAACACCTAACATTTGAGCTTTTGACCAATTACCAACATCTACAACTAAGAACAACAACATTATATGACAAAAGAACGTAAATAACATGAAATAAAAATAAAGTAAATAACAGCAATTGTACACTAAAAAGCAGAAAAACTAGTTATTTCTCCACAAATTCCAGATACACCAGATCCGTCAAGTCCACCTCCACTTCTTGTCCTTCAAAACCCTCGAAAAATGGCTTAAGTTTTTGGTCATTGACCTTGAATGTCTGGTCATTCTTGGGGTTTGTGACATTCACAGCTCCATTGGAGCAGGTCTCCTTGACACGATATGGGCCATCCCAATGGGATCGGAGTTTGCCTTGGAAAATCAAGTGACGAGAATTGCACAAGAGCACTTTTTGGCCAGGCTCGAATGACTTCCATACAATGGATTTATCATGAAAGATTTTTGCCTGCTCTTATAAAATTTTAGAGCTCTCATACGTGTCTCTTCGAATCTCTTCCAATTCATTGAATTGCAACTTCTTATGCTCTCCGGCCATTCTCAAATTAAAATTCAAGGTCTTTATGGCCCAATAGGCCTAGTATTCCATCTCGACTAGCAAATGAAAAACCTTTCCAAAGACAAGCCGATAAGAAGACATGCCCAATATAGTCTTGTAGGAGGTGTGGTAAGCCTATAGGGCATGAATCTATATGTCTGGCCAATCTTTCTTGTTTGGTTTAACCGTTTTCTCTAAGATGTTTTTTATCTTCTTATTAGCCAACTCAGCTTGGCCATTCGTTTGTGGGTGATATGCGGTGGATACCTTACATGTGACACCATATTTGTACATCAAAGACGCAAATGGTCTATTACAAAAATGTGAGCCACCATCACTTATCATTGCACAAGGCATCCCAAACCTTGAAAAATGATCTCCTTGAGAAACTTGACCACGACCCGATAGTCATTGGTCATGGTTTGGATAGCCTCCACCCATTTGGACATGTAGTCTGCTGTCAATAGAATGTACAAATAGCCTAACGACATAGGGAAGGGACCCATGAAGTCAATGCCCCAACAATCAAATATTTCAATAACAAGTACAGGGGAAAGGGGTATCATGTTCCATCAAGTCACACTACCCAAACACTGGCATCTATCACATTCTTTACAAAATGAAACACAACCTTTGTTAAGTGAGGGCCAGTAAAAACCTAATTGAAGAATTTTTGTCAAAGTCTTTCTTGGTGAGAAATGGTCACTGCATGCTTTTGAATGGCAGAATGCATGGACATCCCGCTTTTCATTCTCCGGTATGCATCTCCGCATGACTTGGTCAGGGCAGTACAAGAACAGGTCTAGGTTGTTGAAGTAAAAATACTTCACATCTGCCATGAACCTCCTTCGATCCTCTGGGCTCCACTGCGGTGGTATTTATCCTGTTGCAAGAAAATTACATATATCAGCATACCAAGGACACACAAAATGAATTGAAAGTAATTGCTTATCAGGAAAGAAATATGGGATAGAAATATTTTCATCGTCTTCTTTCACCACCAGTCGAGATAAATGATCTTCTGATAAGCACATAATATTATATATTTAACGACCTCATTACATGCATTTTAACTCAGCTTTTGCATATAAGTACTTTGAGTTAGCCGAAATTATGAATAATGTTAAATTTTTTATGTTGCAAGTAATTATTGTTTAAATGATGGATTTTAGGACCTTATAACTAAGTATGGATGTGTGGTGGACACATTACATGTGGATTTGGAGGCTTAAAAGTGAAGAAATCAAGGAGGCATTGGTGTTTGGTAACAAAGGCACCAGCACCCACACCATTTGATTGTAGAGCCTCGATTTTCCTCCATTTTGATCATGATCCACTTCAAATATGAAAGAGTGAAAAACATAAAAGTTGTAGAGCTGGATGTCTTCTATATTGTGTCAACATTTTAGCTCAATCGGACAGTTGGATCAAAAGTTATGATAATTTTACGAAAACTGGTTTGGAGCAAAAAAAGTGTACCGGCACCTTGAACTCCAAATGGTTTAGTGTACTAGTACTGCATTTCGGTATGCTCTGCGGAGTGCCAAGAACGAATTTTTTTCATGCTCCACTTGCTTGGGGGTCCCACTTACACTTCTCCCACTTGCCCCCAACATTTTTTACACATCTTCTTGCCTCTTGCACCCATGATGAAGACTTTGGAGGCTTGGCATTCATGTGAAGAGAGAGAAAGGGGTGAAACCTGGGTGTGCAGGCTATGCCTGTGCTAGCCTACCCTCCCCATCTCTTTAGCCCCTATTGATGGGAGGCCTTTCATACAGCTAGAAGGACCCCCCATGCACGAAATTGAAGGCTCTCACACTCCATATACTTAGCATTCTTCAGCATTACAATGGGTGGCTACCTAAGCATAGGAAGAAGATGATGAACAGTAGACAGAAAACTTAGATTTTTGCATTGCCTTCATTCATCTTCACTTGTAATCTTCTTGAATACTCTTGTAAGCTTCATTATTTACTTTTAATGTCATTTACTTCAAGTGTTTTACAAGTTTAGTTGACTATTCTAGAATTCACCATTGTTGTTTAAGTTTTCTTCATTTCAAGTTTTTAAATTGGGTATTGACTATTTTTCTTCTTAGTTTAAGTTTTCTTGATTTAAGTTAAGTTCAATGTTTCATGTCTTCATTTTGTCTTTTTATATTATGCTTTTCTTTTTTTCTTTCATGAGTATCTAGATTTTAAGTTGGATAATCCAAGGGAGATCTCCCCTTGAGGATTCCATTTTAACTCTTCTTCTTTCCTCCACTTGGTGTACAGCGATTAAGTTTGACTGGGTTGAGAGTAGATGTGGTTATGAGTCTTTGATATTCCGTAGGCTTGGTCACAGTTTATGCTTGGATCCTCACCATCTTGTCCCTAGTTTCTCACAAATCAATCGTTCATCTATGCACCATTGGAGGAAGGTTTTGAGTTGACTTGGCATTCCCATTGGAGTGAACCTTTTTGGATTAGCCAACACTTGTTTTCTTGCATTTTCATTAAGAACAAAACTCACCAAAACTCAAAATACAAAGATTTTACACTTTCTCTTTTTGAAAAAATCACCTTCACACAACTCACCTTCCTTCCCTAAGGAGACGACCTTGGAATACTTTTTCAAGTAAAACAACGACATTCAAGCAACTCCTTGCACTTGGGGAGCACTTTTGTTCGCCCATATTTCTTTATATTTCATTTCATTGTACATTTCATTTCATTCCACACCATTCCATTGCCCTATTTTCCACATCATTTCGAGGGAATATGACACTCTCTTACACACATAAGTCATATACACAATTGAGGGTGATGTGCTGAGACTAGGGAATTTACAACAACGGTTTTCATCAAGCATTTTTAGCATTGTTGTCGGGGAAGATTATGCGTCGAGTTCAAAGGTGATTTTTGGACGACGGTGGTAAGTCTCGTGATTTTCATCATGGGCTGAGGTACGTTGCTCCTTGTATATACTTTTATTTATTTGTGTTTTGTGTTATGTCTTATAATTTTTATGGTAATGTATCAAATTCCCATTATTATGAAAATGTGTGTGACATTTGTGATGGGTATGGGCACATCACTAGAGAGTGCCTAATAAATTATCTAGCTCAAGACTTTGAATGTGAAGGTTCAAATTCATTTTTTGCCTCCGAAATTTTTTACCCCGACAATTATGTTACCCCGAGTTATCCGAGTTATGGTTGGGAGAACAAACCTTTTAATTTTCCATCCAATCTCACACCACCAAATGAGTTTTGCCACTATTCAACATATGGGAACTCAACCGAAGACGAATTGAAAAATATTTTGTGCGACTTTATGTAATACCAAATGGAATTCAATGCCCAAGTAGCCCAACAACTTTCTAAAATTAGTGATGGACTTAATACATTGACTAATGCTATAATTACTATGCATGAAGAATAACATCCTCAGCATAGTCAATGTATCGAGGATGATCATCCCAATGGAGTGCAAATTGAGGTTGAATCTTCCACCACTCATGTGAAAATTTTGATGAAGTTATTATCTCACATGAGGCTAATGAGCCCAAGGTCATTTTGCCATCTATGAGTGGTGTTGAGATTCACAATTTTCAACTTGGAGAGGGCAATGAAATGGAGTCAAGTGTAAAAATTCTTAACCATTGTTGGTATTGCATAAACTTGTCTATACCTCTATTTGGTTTAGATTTTTGAATCATTATCCTTTGTATTGTTGGATAGATTGGTTAGAAATGGTATTTATACAACAAAAAAAAAATTAAAATCAAAAAAATTAATGGGCGCAAGCTCATATCCGAACTAAAGCCGAATTGACATGAACCCTTTTTGTTTTGTTTCCATGTACATAGTAGTTAGATTTATTTTATTGTTATATTTTTATTTTCATAATGTTATAGTTTAGATTTTAGCATGAAGGTTGTTTACCTCTTCCTCCTAAGTTGGACTCATTTCACTTTGAGCATCATTATAGCAAATCTTATTGGGTATCATATTCTAGTCTAAGTTTCGGGGTGTAAACAAGCTTTTTATGTTTTATTTTTTCTGTTGATGTATATATAAAAAGAAATGAAGAAAGAAGAAAAAAGATGGGGGTATCTCATTTCCCATTTTACTTTCATTTTTCTCATTGCATAATTCTTTGTGCATTGAGAACAATGCATGGTTCAAGTGGGGGTGAGGTGCATCATTTACATGTTCCACCACTTTTTGTATAGAATAAGTTGGAAATGTGAAAATTTTAAAAAGTTTGGACATTTTTTGTCTGAAGTAGCTAATATTGAACTATATTCCCCTATCCTAATTATTGTGGGAGTTGTGATTGCTTGATCTTTTTTATGAACTTTGAATACATGAGCACATTATATAAGTTTATCCTATGCTAGAGTATCACATACTCGTTTTCTTTTAAACTCAACCATAGTGCACCATGAACTTGTAATTTTGGCAATTTACTGATTGAGTTCACATTTTAGTGCTTGGCACGAATAGTGGAGATGAGTAAGAACCTATGTGAGCTTTAATGTCAATCCTTGTTTTGGGGGAACTTACATTTACTCAAGGAACAATTTTTCAAATTTCAAATTTGTTCAATAATCTCATTATGCTTGTATTGTTTAGGTGCTTTTGGGTAGTTAATTAACTTTGTCTTGATGTGTACAATGCTCTCCCATGCTTATCTAGAAATGATCTTAGGCCATCTTTGAAATGCTTTGAGCCTAAGCCTTTTTCTTGTGAATTTTATCCCTAGTGTCATGATTAAGCCTTAAGTGAAACTCGTTTCTATGTCATATAATTGACCAAGCCAATGAAAATGATAAATATCTACCTTACCTAAGTTGTTCCTGTAGTTGATTATGAGTAAACATGAAAAGAGAAGGAAGTATGGTGTGGAAACTCAAACAAAAGGGATGATTGATGTTGAATTTAAAGAGTTGAATGGAAAAAAGAAAGAAAATCCAAGAAAAGGAGAAAAATGGGGTGAAAAGAAGAAAAGAACAATCAAAGAAAAAAAAAGAAAATGTTAAAGAAAAGAAAGAAAAAGAAACAGGGAGTCAAGTGATGGTGGTAGCCTAGAAATCCCATAAAAAGGGAGATCTTTTTGAAATAAAAGTCATTCACTCGAAACAACCCTCTTTGTTATCTTATATCATTCATTTCATTTGCCTCAATATCACCCCAATGCCCCATTATAACCTTTGAAAGTCATAAATGATCTAGAGAAGCATGGAGGATGCATATTTTTAAAAGAACAAGAGAAGTTGGTTTTTCTATCTAATGCCCTAGCATTCCTTTCATGAGATTATGCCAAGGTTGTTTCATTTTATGCATGCTTCATTTTTGGATTATATTTGAGTACACTTCATTTTGAGCACAAAATTCCATTTCACATATACAAATGGAGAGCATGCCAAGATAATCATAGTGTGATTCATTGTTGAGTGACACCCTTGGTGAGTTTGCATCGAAGCTTAATTTGGATAGCCAAAGTGAATGTGAACTCTGTTGTGTAAATTTTTAAATTACATGTCCATTTCACACACACACGAGTTGGAAAATCAATGTGTATGTGAATACTCTAGAATAGCATTTAAGGTTATGATGTGTTTCATGTGTGATTAGTTCGGGTATATTGGACCAAGCTATTTTTGAAACCCCAGTGCTAGTTAAGATAAGAGAATATGATTTAAATATTGGATATTAGGAAAATAAGTTTGTAAGTACCTTCACTAGAAACCTTCACGAGACAAAACTCGTTCACTAGGGATCACCTAGGGGTTTAAAGGCTTGTTGTATGTACCAAATGCAATATCGGAATTAGTATATGTTCATTTTTTTTGCTTGCTTTTTACATTTTATTTGCTTGGGACTAGAAAAGCTTAAGTTGGGGGTTGTGATGAGCACATATTATTGCATATTTAACGGTCTCATTACATGCATTTTAACTCAGCTTTTGCATATAAGTACTTAGAGTTAGTCGAAATTACAAATAATGTTGAATTTTCGATGTTAAAGGTAATTATTGTTTAAATGATGGATTTTAGGACTTTGCAACTATGTAAGGATGTGTGGTGAAGGCATGGACACATTACATGAATATTTGGAGGCTTAAAAGTGAAGAAATCAAGGAGGCATTGGTGTTTGATAACAAAGGCACCAACACCCACACCATTTGGCTGCAGAGCCTCGATTTTCCTCCATTTTGACCATGATCCACTTCGAATATGAAAAAGTAAAAAACATGAAAGTTGTAGATCTGGATGTCTTATGTATTGTGTCAAAATTTCAGCTCAATTGTATAGTTGGATCAAAAGTTATGATAATTCTACGAAAACAAATCTAGAGCAGAAAAAGTGTACCGGTACACAGTACTGGTACTCCAAACTCCAGAAGGTTTAGTGTACCGGTACTGCATATCGGTATGCTCTGTTGAGTGCCCAGAATGAATATTTTTTATGCTCCACTTTCTTGGGAGTCCCACCTACACTTCTCCCACTTGTCCCCCAACTTTTTCTGCACATCTTCACACCTCCTACGCCCTTGATGAAGACTTTGGAGGCTTGGCATTCAATGTGGAGAGAAGAGTTCAATCAGACAATCAAAGACCAAAGTCCCCTTGCAACAAGATAATTACATATGAATTGAAAGAAGATCAGATTTCCCCTTACAACAAGATAATTACATATGTCAACATACCAAGGACACACATAATGAATTGAAAGTAATTGCTCATCAGGAAAGAAATATGGGATAGGAATGTTCTCATCGACCTCTTGGACCACCAGTTGAGATAAATAATCCTCCACCATGTTCTCCACTCCTTTCTTGTCTTTGATTGTCAGATTGAACTCTTCGAGTAAGAGGATCCACCTAATAAGTCTTGGTTTGACATCCTACTTAGACAACAAATAAATTAAAACAGAATGATCATTATAAATAACTATCGGTGAATCAATGATGTAGGAACAAAATTTATCCAATGCAAATACTACCACTAGCTGCCCTTTTTCGATGGTAGTGTAATTCATTTGGACTTTATTGAGTGTTTAGCTAGCGTAGGATATTACATAAAGTCTATTCTCCACCCTTTGACCGAGCTCTGCGCTAACTGTGTAATTACTCGCGTCGTACATCAGCTCAAAAGATAAATCCCACTTGGGTGGTCGCATAATTGGAGGTGTGACAAGCATACTTTTAAGTTTTGTGAAAGATGCCACACAACTATCCAACCACTCAAATGGGACATCTTTATAAAATAAATTGGTCAAAGTTCGGGTCAATGCACTAAAATTTTTAATGAAGCAGCTGTAAAATCCTGCATAGCCCAAAAATGACCTAATATTCTTGACGACTCTCGGGGTAGGGAGGTTAGAGATGGCCTCCACCTTTTGACTTGTCAACTTTGATCTCTTTTGCCAAAACTATGTGCCCAAGAATAATTCCTTGTGTCACCATGAAGTGACACTTCTCCTAATTCAGGACTAAGTTCTTCACCTCACATCTTTCAAGAACTTTCTCCAAGTATTCCAAGCACCTACTAAAAGAATCCCCAAAGACTGAGAAGTCATCCATAAACAAATAAACGATCTTTTGCACCATATCACTAAATATCCACTTCATGCAACATTGAAAGGTTCACGAGGCATTACATAACCCGGAAGGCATGCGACGGTAAGCAAAGGTACCATAGGGACAAGTGAAGGTAGTCTTCTCTTGGTCTTCTAATGCAATTTCAATTTGATTGTAGTCGGAGTATACATCCAAGAAATAATAGAATAGATGCCCCGCTACTAATTCCAACACTTGGTCGAGGAATGGCATTGGGAAGTGGTCTTTTCTTGTGCACAGGTTAAGCTTCTGGTGATCCATACAAACTCTCCAACATGTGATCACGCAAGCTGGAATAAGCTCATTCTCTTCATTCTCCACTAATGTAACTCCCAACTTCTTGGGTACTATTTGCGTGGGGCTAACCCACTTACTATCAACAATCGAAAAAATGAAGCCCACGTCAAGTAGTTTTAACACCTCATCCATCGCCATCTCTTTCATGATTGGGTTTAACATTCGTTGTGGTTGTCGAGACGGTTTGGCGTCCTCCTCAAGATAGATCCAATGTGTGCAAATAAGGGGGCTTATCTCTTTGATGTCAGTAATTGTCTAACCAATCGCCCCTTTATGCCTCCTCAACACTTTTAAGAGCTCTTCTTCTTGCATTGCATCCAATGTTGAGCTAATCACCACCCAAAATATCTCATCATGCCCAAGATATGCATACTTCAAGTGGAATGGAAGCAGTTTCAACATTAATTTGGAATTTTGTACATCCGATGAAAAAATCTTCTTTTCTTAATGTGGGGGCTTCTCAAATGTAAGGATCCATTTCTCTACTCCTTTCAAACTCTCTAATTCCTCTTGCTCCTTTAAGTCAACATTCCCCTCCTCTTTCAATTTTAGCATGCCCAAAAGTTTCAAGTGTTCTTCCACCAAGGTGTCAATCCTATTGACTTCATGCACCTCTTCATCATCCTACAGTTGCTTGGAAAAGTTGAACACGTTGAGCTCCATATTCATGTTCCCAAATGCTAGCTTCATAAGTCCATTCCTGCAATTAATTATAACATTAGATGTAGCAAGAAAAGGTCTATCAAGTATTACCAGAATTTGAGAGCTAAGATTTACAATCGGGTAAGTGTCAAGCACAATAAAATCAAGAGAAAAATAAAATTTATCGACTTGCACTAAAACATCTTCAACTAATGCCCTTGGTGTTCAGACACTACGGTTCGCCAATTAAAGCGTGATTGAAGTAGACTTCAATTCTTTGAGGTGAAGTTGTTGGTACATCGAGTATGGGAAAAGGTTCACACTAGCCCCTAAATCAAGGAGGGCTTGCTCCACCAAGCAATTTCTAATGGTTATGGCAATGGTAGGAAAATTGGGGTCTTTAAACTTTGGAGGAGTATTGGTCCTCAAGATTGAGCTCACTTGCTCGATGAGGAAAGCCTTCTTGTGCACATTTAGTCTCCGTTTCACACAAATCTTTCAAGATCTTAGCACAAGATGGAATTTTTTTAATGACATCAAGGAGTGGAATGTTGATCTTTACTTTTTTAAACATTTCAAGTATATCAGCATAATTAGCCACCTTGACGGGTGGATTCAAACGATTTAGAAAAGGAGCAGGCATGGAAAAAACAAGCACACTTTTATCACTCAATTTTTTTTTCTCAAGGGTTTTTTTTGGTTGAGCGAGAAATTCCCCCCTCTCTTGTTGTGATGCCCCCATGGAGTTTGTTAACTTTGTGTGTTGGGTCCTAAGGTCATTAAAACCTGTGGCATTTTGATTGTTGATTGTGGTTTGACTTTGATTGAAAGTAGTTTGGCTTTGGATGAAAGCATAAACCATATCCTCCAAATTTCTCTTGTGAGGAGGTTGACTTGCTCGTGATACACTTCCTTAAGTGCCAAAATGTTGGGGCACTCTGATATGGAATGCTCCACACTCTCACAAATCGAGCAAAACTCATCAATCTTTAAGGCGTTAGACACCATGTGTCTCCTATTGACTTCAAAAATCTTAACTTTCCTTGGCAATTTAGAAATTTTGGAAAGCAAGTCTTCCGATCTCTCAAGTCATACATCCCTCTCTTTGTGTTTCGCTACTTGCTTGAGGAGAAGACCTTGATACATCGGTAGGATCCGTTATATTCCATGATTGTATTTTGTTCCAATGTATCAAAGTATTCTAAAGCCTCATCGGGGTCTTTGTTCAATAACTTGCCTTTACACATCATGCCAATGAATTGTCTATGGCTCAGTGTGATTCCTTCATAAAAGAAACTATCCAATTTCCACGATTCAAAGGCATGATGTGGAATGGATTGCAATAACTCCTTGTATAGATCCCAACATTGGTAGAATTGCTCATTAGGCTTCTCTGAAAAGTTTTGAATTTCTTTTTTTAAAGTGGTGGTTCTATAAACCGGGAAAAATTTGTTTAAAAACTTGGAGAGCATTTGACTCCAAGATTTTATGGCTCGAGGTCTCAAAGAGTTAAGCCATGTTTTTGCCTTATCTTTTAGGGAAAAAAGGAACAATTTCAGCCTAGCTATGTCTTCTATACCATGATTGGTGAGGAAAGTTGCAACTATTTTCTCCAAATCCCTTATATGCAAGTAAGGGTTCTCCTTTTCAATTCCAAGGAATATGGGAAGTAGTTGCAACATCCCTGGCTTAACTATGAAGAGATGAGCTTGGACCAGAAGGAGAATGCATGAGCGAGTGGTGCTTCGTGTTGGTTGAAGGAACTCCCTCATTGACCTTATCGGAGGATCAATTTGGATGTTGTTCCCTTCATTCATAGGATGGAAAAATTGCATTCGTGGATTGGGTATTCTAGGTTCTTGTTCTCCCCCACCCCGTTGCATGTTTGGATTGGCACCTACATTCTCAAAATTATCACCCGCATCCTCCGGTGGGTCTTAGTCAATATTTATATTGGGCCCCAAGGGTTATCTAACTAGTCAATTTTGTTCGTTCCGACCCCACATATAACAAAATTATCTACAAATGAAAATGAAAACTACAAAAGTATATACAAGGATCAATGTACCTCAGCCCACAATGAAAATCATGGGACTTTCCTCCGTTGTCCGGAAATCACCTTCTTAATTCAACGCTTGCCTTCCCTGGCAACGGTGCCAAAAATGCTTGAATTATTTCCTTGTCTTCCTCAACCTCTTAACATCATCCCTCAATGTATGTATGATGTATATGTGAAGGGGATTGTCACTCTCCCTTAGAATGATGTCAAAAGAAAAGGCAAGGGGATGGTGAAATATGAAGAGTGTGTGTGAGCAAAAATGCTTCCCAATGGCAAGAAGACTTTTGCTTATTGTGTTTTACTTGGAGGTATTCCAATGTCGTTTCCTCGGGGAAGGATGTGAATCGTGTAGAAGGCGATTTTGGTAAAAATAAAGTGTAAAATCTTTTGTGATTTGGAATTGGTTTGTGATTGTGTTGTGATGAAAATGAAATGAAAATTAAGTATTGGCTAATCCAAAGAGTTCACTCCAATGGGAATGTCAAGTCAACTCAAAACCTTCCTCCAATGGTGCATAAATGAATGATTGATTCGTGAGAAGCTCGGGACAAGATGGAAGTGAGGATCCAAGAATAACCCGTGACTAGGCCTACAAGCTGTCAAAGACTCACAACCATTTTCACACTCAACCCAGTCAAACCAAACCATCGTACACCGAGGGGAGTAAAAAAGATGAGTTGAAATGGCATAGCTAAGAGGAGGTCTCCCTTGGATTAGCTAACTTAAAGACTTAGCTACTCATGCTTGAAAGGAAAACAACAATGAAATGGGAGGACATTATAAAGAAAATGAAAATTGTAGCTAATTTAACCCAAGAAAACATAAACTAAAAAAGAATCCATTTAATACCCATTTCAAAGGTAAGAAAATGAAGAACATGAGTACATTAATGGTGAAAGCTTGAATTAAAGATTAAACTTAAAAGCAACTTGAAATAAATGACATTAAAGAATTCAAACAAAGCTTAGAAGGTTCTTACAACAAATTACAAGAAAATTTGTGGAAGAAAATGCAAAAATCTCAACTTCTCTCTCGAACACTATTAATCTTCTTCCTAGACTCTCCCTCCCTATATTTTTCCTCCTCTTCCTCTAGTGTATCTCCCCCCTCAAAAACGTCCGTGGAGTGTTTATATATCTCCATGATGTAAGCTCCATCCATAGGGCTACTAGGCATGTGTTGGTTCAAGCAAATGCAGGCCTTGTCTCCACACCCATCATCATCTCTCTCATCTCTCCTCATTGATGATCAAAACTCTAAAACTTTAATAAGAGGTGCAAGAGGGATGTCTATGGTGTTGGGAGTGTCAGAGGCAGGTAGGAGAATGTCTAGTGGGACCCTCAAGACCGTAAAGCATGGCATGTAGAATTTAGGACTTTTCAAAGAAACCTATAGGTAGGTCGATGGAAACCTACTGGTAGGTTTCACTCTAGTAGGCTTGAAGTACTGATATGTCTGGCAGTAGGTTAAGGTTTAGTAGCTAAAACCTACTAGTAGGTTTTCTCTTATTTTGTTGGTTTCTTAGTTTCCTCACTTTTGGAGCTTTTGTCAAGTCATCCCATTACCCTTATTCATCTTAGACACCATGATAAGGCTTATCAAGTGGAATTTATCACCATTTATCTGCTACATACCAAAAATCCATAAATAACACAAACAATGCATATCCACTCTTATTAACCACCAACGCTAGCACAAAAGGGATGTAAAAGCACTTTAAATATGCAATATTTTGTGATAATCATAGAGGAGCACTTAGAGCTATTGGGCATGTTAAAAGTGGGGGAGGAAGAGTTTGAAAATCAAGAGGAGTTGGAGAGCTTGAAAGGGGTTGAAAAATGGACCCCTACATTTGAGAAACTTCCACATCAAGAGAAAAAGATCTTTCCATTGAATGTACAAAATCCTATGTTAGAGTTAAAGCCATTACAATCCAATTTCAAGTATGCCTACCTTTGGGATGACAAGACCTTATTAGTGGTGATTAGCTCAACTTTGTAGGCAAACCAAGGAGAGGATCTCTTGAAAGTGTTGAGGAGACATAAGGGAGCAATTGGGTGGACAATTGTCAGCATCAAGGGGATAAGCCCCCTCATTTGTACACACCACATCTACCTTGAAAAAGACTCCAAACCATCCTAACAACCACAATGGAGGTTGAACCCAATTATGAAAGACGTAGTGAAGGATGAGTTATTGATGGATTACCTTACCTCTGTTAACCCCTAATTACTATCCCTTAGACTATGCAATGTATGGACGAAAGGAAAGATGTCTCCCTAATCGATGTAAATATGGGATGATGTAAATATGAAAGGGCAAGGATGAAGGGAAATGGGATGATGTAAATATGAGATGTATATGCACAAAAATGTTCCCCAATCGCAAAGAGACTTTCGTGGGTCGTGTTTTACTTGGTGGTATTCCAAGGTCGTTTCCATGGGGAAGGAAGTAAACTAATGTGAAGGTGATTTGGTGAAAATGAAAGTGTAAAATCTTTGTGGTTGAAAGTTGTTTGGTGAAGTGTGTATTAATGAGAATGTAATGAGAGAACAAATGTTGGCAAACCCAAGAGGTCACTCCAATGGCGATACCATCTCAACTCCAAACCCTCCTCCGATAGAGCATGAATGAACGATTGATTCGCGGGAAGCTAGGGATAAAATTGGTGAGGATCTAAGTATAATCTGTGACTAGGTCTACGGAATATCAAAGACTCACCAACTCATCCACTCTCAACCCGGTCAAACCGAACCATGGAACTCATAAGAGAGGGAGGGGAATGAGTTGGAATGGTATACCCAAGTGGAGGTTTCCCTTGGATTTACCAACTTAATGATTTAGCTACTCATGCTTGAAATGAAACCAACAATGTAATGAGAGTGCATGAGAAACTATGAAGATTTAGAGTAACTAAGTGCAAGAAATTAAAGGCTAAAAGTGAAAACATTTCAAACCCATTTTATTGCTAAGAAAAATGAAAGACTTGGAGCATTAATGGTGAATCTTTAATGAGCATTAAACCAATAAGAAACATGAAGGAAAATGACATTAATGATATTAAATGAAGTTCTAAAGATCCTTACAAGAAATTACACGACAATGTAAAGAAGAAAATGCAAAAAAATCATTTTACCTCTCTAACAGCACTATTCATCGTCTTCTACCTAGGAACTCCTTTCTATATCTATTTCCTCTTTTTAATAATGCTGAACTCCTCCCCTTCTTCCCTCCCAAAAAGTGCCTCTAAAGGTCTGGGGTAGCATAGGAAGTCCCTTCCATCCATAGGTAGCAGGTGGCATGGGTTGGACAGGGGTGTGCAGAGCTTGTCTGCACACCCAGCTTCTTTCTCTCTCTCTCTTCATTTATCACCCAAGCTCCAAAACATCCAATCCATGGTGTGAAAGAGATGAATAATATTGTGGGCGTGTCAAGAGAGTAAGGGAGAGCTGATGGTGGGGTCCGTAAAGTGGCAGAGCTTCAACTACACAGATTTGGGGAAAAATTCAACAGACAGTACCTATACGGTGTCTGCTGTTTCTGCTGTTTCAGCAACCGTTGAGCTTTCCAATTCTGATTCTTTCATCCCCTTTTGTCTCCATCCTTGTTGAAGTGCCAAAGGGAGTCTTGTGTAACACGTTTTAACTGCAAATACAAAATGTCATCATTAATAACTCGACATATATAACTTTCATCAATATCATCATAAAAACCGTTAATTAACGGATGGTTAGCACATATAATTATGCAATATTTTGTACTAATCACACCCCCCAACTTAAGTGTTGCTAGTCCCTAGAAAACAAGTTATTTGTCGTATGAAACAAAGCATCACCATGCATACTCAATCCATTCAAACATCCATTCATCCAAACAATTTTAAAAGTAAAAATCATAACATAATTCACAACATAAACATGAACACAATTTATCAAACCATGGTTTTCCATAAATAAGTCATGAAGCTGGAGTACATAGAGTAGGACATCAAAAACCAACAAAATAGCCTACCCCCTTTCCTAACAACATTCTACCCAATCCAAAAAGAAACAATAAAAACACCAAACAGAATCCTATTCTTCATCACCATCATCATCATCCTCTTCATCATCTTCCTCCTCATCCTCAACTGCTCGTGACATAGAAGGACCAGAAGTAGAAATGGCACCAATAGAAGCAAGGGATTCACAGGGGATGAGGCTCTCGGGGAAAGTATGCATGAAGAGCTCTTTCATCATGGCCATCATCCCTGCATTGATCCTTCCAATGCATCAAGATGTTGGTCCGTTGAACGCGTTGGCACAAATGTGAATGGCCTAGTAAGAGCAGTTGGCAGTAGGTCATCAAGGTCAACCTCCATTTGAGCTCGCTCTGCTCGACTCATTGCTTTCCTCTTTTTACTACTGGTTTTGCCAATATCTCCTGTCTCGGGAGGGGTGATCTTGTCAAAAGCGTAACCCTTCACTTTAAAGTGCTTGCACATCCGGGTTACCAAACTCTTGTATGGTAACTTGGTCATTGGCTTCACAGTTGCAACAAAGTCCTTCATCACCTCCTAGATAATCACAGCAAAATCAATCGTTTTCCCCGACACAATAGCATCAGGAAGGACTAACTTCTCAATATTTTGCTTCTTTTCTGCAGCTCTCAGGAGAAGATTATAATGGAGAAGTTTGTTTAAAATCCCATACACATGCTTCAAGCCCCCACTGTGCACAGTTCCCCTAAATTTTGAAGGGTCTTCATACATCAAAGCAACAAACTCAGCCTTGGTCTTTGGTTTGTCCACATTGTAAGGATAGACAGGCGGGAAGGGTGGTGGTCTCTAATAATCCCCTAGGAGGGTGGCAATGACATCTGGGGTAACCTCGAACACCTTGCCCTGCACTTTGGCTATTAGTGTCTCCCCATTTTACACTGTCACCACCCTAAGCGTCTAGTAGAATTCTCTGCACAGGGATAGGTTATACCCCTCAACAGGTTCAAACCAGAATTGCATCCCATGTCTTTCGACGATTTTTACCGCCTCATGTCGTAGGGTGAGCGAAATGAAATCAAGATGTCGTTCACATGAAACGCCCTTGTCCCCAATAAACTGGAGTCGTGTCGTCATCCTCGCCCATTTTCGTTGCTCTTTAGGATCCATGCTTGGCCCCTCACTACTCCTCTTGCGGCTACTGGGCTCAGCGGGTGAAAGAGACTTGGACCCCGCTCTTTTGGTACGGGCCATGGAATGCAACAGTGCCCATACTGAGAAAAAAGCAAAAATGAATCACGATCGACCCTCAATCGAGTCTATTGGTTCAAGTACAACTCCCATTTGACGAGCCATGTGAAAATGCTTGAGGAGAAATGAGGGATTTGGGGGATTTGGGGATTCGGCAGCAAGGGTCTTGGCCGAGGAAGGCACCAGAAATCGATAAGAAGGAGGGAGATGGTCTAGGGTTTAAGGAGGGAGGAAGAGGAAAGAGGCTTTGGGTGCTTTCGAGTGAGGGAGAGGGAGAGTTAGGGCTGGAATTTTTAGGTGGGAAATGAAAGTTTATCGATAGATTGAAAATAAAAGCCCTAATTTTTTTTCTCGGTTCAGCAGACAGTACCGGTATGGTACCGTACCAGTACCTCGAACTCCAGTAGCCTTTGCGTATCGGTATGCTGTACCGGTACAGTGTCTGTTGTTTTGGCTGCAAAAATTCTACTGAGCTCTTCTCACTACACCATTTCAACTGAGGACCTCCCTAGACACTTTTACCACACTCCTAATGACCATTACTCCACTCCAACAATGTACTCATCTTGAAAATCACAATTCGAACCATCATGCCCAAATTAATGTTGAAATTGCACAGTGATTTAAACCTTTGATACAATCAACCTACATGGAATGGATTTCTATTTTCAACTTATCAAAAGGAACATCCAGAATACACATCATAAATCATCATTTTCTTTGAACTTATGCACCTCTCAGGCTTCTCTAGATCACTTAGGACTTTAACGGTTATAACGGGGCCTTGGGGTGATTTCTAGGTAAAAGAAATGACGGAATTAGGGTAACAAAGAGGGTTGTTCCGAGTTAGAGACCTTTATTTTAGAAAAAGACTTCCCTTTTATGGGATTTTTATTCTCGTATCATCACCATTCCCTTTGTCTCTTTTCTTTCTTTTCCTTGACATTTCCCCTTCTTCTTTTTTCTTTCAACCATTCTTTTCCTTTTCTTGTATTTTTCATTCTTATATGTTTGACTTATTGAGTTTCAACCTCATTCATCCCTTTTGTTTACAGTTTCACACCACAGTTCCTTATTTTGCAATCTCTTATATCCGCTTTAGGAACAACCAAAGTAGGGTAGACATTTCTTCTTTTCTTTGGCTTGGTCAATTGTATGGCATAAAAACGAATTTTATTAAGGCTCAATCACGGCACTAGGGATAAAATTTGCACAAAATAAACGCAAAGGCTCGACACATTCAAAAATGGCCTAAGATCACTTCCAGGTCCGCATAGGGTGGCATTATATGATCACGACAAATCAGTCCGCTATCCAAATGCACCGAACTAAAACAAGCATAATGAGACTATTGAACAAATTTGACGTTGAAAAATAGTTCTTTGAGTAATTGTGATATCCCTCCAAAAAGGTTTTGGCCCTAAAACTCTCATGGATCCAAACTCATCTCCGCTACTTATGTCAAGCTTAAAACATGAATCCAATCCGTAAATCACCGAAATTACACATTCAATAGTCACATACATATGAGTTTGAAAATAAATACATATGTGATGCTCATGCATAGGATCAACTTCCATAGAATACTCATGTGTACAAAGTTCACAACAAAGATCAACATGTCCTCCAACACATTACCTTTTCATGAAGGAATACATATCAACTTTTAGATATTTTTCATCAAAAATTTTCAAAAATTTCACATCTTTTTCAATAATGCAAACAACAAAAAAAAATTCCAACAACCTTGGTGTATCATACAAATGGTGCACCTCACCCCCTAACTAGAATCATGCATTGTCCTCAATGTAACAAAAATATATAGTATGCAATGAAAGATAGTAAAAATCATCCAGACAAAAACACCCAGCTTCTTCCTCTCTCTCTCTTCATTTATCACCCAGCTCCAAAATATCCAATCCATGGTGTGAAAGAGATGAATAGTATTGTGGGCGTGTCAGGGGAGTGGGGGAGAGCTGATGGTGGGGTCCACAAAGTGACAGAGCTTCAACTATAGAGATTTGGGAAAAAATTTGACAAACAGTACCGGTACAGCGTACCGGTACGATTTCTACTGTTTCTACTGTTTCAGCAACCGTTGAGCTTTCTAATTCTCATTCTCATTCTTTCATCCCCTTTTGTCTCCAGCCTTGTTGAAGTTCCAAAAGGAGTTTTGTTTAACTCCTTTTAACTGCAAATACAAAATGTCATCATTAATAACTCGACATATATAACTTCCTTCAATAGCATCATAAAAACCATTAATTAACGGATGGTTAGCACATATAATTATGCAATATTTTGTGCTAATCAATGAGGTGCTAAAGCTACTTGATGTGTGCATCATTTTTACGATTGCCTATATTAAGTGGGTTAGCCCCATACAAGTAGTACCCAAGTAATCAAGAGTCATGGTTGTTACAAATGCGAAGAACGAGATTATACCGACTATGATAGTCACTGCATGGAGAGTGTGTATTGACTACCGAAAGCTCAACTTGTGCACAAAAAAAACCACTTCCCATTGCCATTCCTCAACCTGGTGTTGGAAAGAGTGGCTAGGCATCTATTTTACTGCTTCTTGGATGACTACTCCGGATATAATCTAATTAAATCGCATTGGAGGATCAAAAAAAGACTACCTTCACCTGCCCCTACGGTTCTTTTGCCTATCGATGCATGCCATTTGGGTTGTGTAATGCCCCAGGGACTTTTCAAAGATGCGTGATGGGGCTTTTTATTGACACGATGGAGAAGATCGTGGAAATGTTTATGAATGACTTCTCAGTATCCTGGATTCATTTGATGGGTGTTTAGAGAACTTGGAGAGAGTACATGAAAGATACGAGGAAAAAAACTTGGTACTCAATGGAGAAATTGACAAAACAAAGGTTGAGCCCATTTTCAACCTCCCTACGCCAAAGGTCATCAAAGATTTCAAGTCGTTTCTTGGCCATGCCGGCTTTTATCATCATTTTTTTAAGGACTTTAGTGCATTGGCCCGAACTTTGACCAATTTGCTTTCAAAAGATGTCATGTTTGTTTGGTCGAATGATTGTGAGGCATCCTTTAAAAAATTAAAAAACATGCTCATTTCAGCTCCAATCGTGTGACCACCCAAGTGTCACTCACCATTTGAGCTTATGTGTAATGCGAGTGATTACGCGGTCGACATATTCACTAGTCAAAAGGACGACAAAAGGCCTCATGTAATATACCACGCTAGCAAAACATTCAATAAAGCTCAAATGAACTATACTACCATAAAAAAGGAGTTGCTAGTTGTAGTATCTGCATTGGATAAATTCCAGTCTTACACCATTGGTTCCCCGATAGTAGTCTATGCCAATCACTCTACTTTGAAGTATCTTTTGTCTAAGCATGATGGAAAATCGAGACTCATTGGGTGGATCCTCCTATTCCAAGAGTTCAACTTGACAATCAAAGACAAGAAAGGAGTGGAGAACGTGGTGACAGACCATTGTCCCAACTTGTGGTGCAAGATACTGATGAGCACATTCCTATCCCTAACCCTTTTCCTGACGAGTATTTACTTCGATTCATTTTGCTTGTCCTTGGTATGCTGAAATATGTAATTATCTTGCTACAGGACAAATACCACCGCACTAGAGCCCTAAGTATAAATGGAGGTTCATAGCAGATGTGAAGTATTTTTACTTCGACAATCCGTACTTGTTCAAATACTACCCTGACCAAGTCATAAGGAGGTGCGTTCTTGGAAATGAACAACGGAAAGTCCTTGCCACTTCTCTTCTAAGAATACTTTGGCGAAGATTCTACAGTCAGGATTTTGTTGGCCCTCTTTGATAAAAGATTGTGTTTTATTTTGTAAGGAATGTGATAGGTGTCAATGTTTGGGTAGTGTGACCCGAAGGAACATGGTGCCCTTATCCCCGGTGTTGGTGATTGAGATATTCAACTGTTGAGGCATTGACTTCATAGGTCCCTTACCCGTGTCATTTGGCTACCTATACATATTGCTGGCAGTGGACTACGTATCCAAGTGGGTAAAGACAATCTCAACCAAGACCAAAGACCACTGTGTCGTGGTCAAATTTCTCAAAGAGAACTTCTTTTCGAGGTTTGGGATGCCTCGTGCAATGATAAGCGATGGTGGGTCACATTTCTATAATAGACCATTTGCATCTTTGATGCATAAATATGGTGTCACACACAAGGTGTCCACCGCATATCATCCACAAATTAATGGCCAATCTGAGTTGGCCAATAGGGAGATCAAAAATATCCTAGAGAAAATGGTGAACCCGAATAGGAAGGATTGGTCATTTACACTGATTGATGCCCTTTGGGCTTACCGCATTTCCTATAAAACCATCCTAGGTATGTCTCCCTATCAACTCATCTATGGCAAGGATTGTCATTTGCCAATTGAAATGGAACACAAGGCCTATTGGGCCATCTAGACCTTGAACTTTAACATGAAAATGGTCAGATAGAATAGGAAGCTAGAAAATAATGAATTGGAAGAGATTCAAAGAGATGCGTATGAGAGCTCTAAAATTTCAAAAGTGAGGGCTAAGATCTTTCATGAAAAATCCATTTTAAGGAAATCGTTTGAGTCGGGACAAAAAGTGCCCTTATACAATTCTCATCTCTTGATCTTTCAAGGAAAGCTACAATCCCGATGGGATGACCCCTATATTGTCAAGGTGGCCTACCCCAATGGAGTCGTGGAAGTAACAAACCCCGAAGATGGCAAGAAATTCAAGGTCAACACCCAAAGACTTAAGCCATTCTTTGAGGGGTTTGGAGGTTAGGCGTGGAGGAAGAATTGGTGGATCAGGTCTACCTGGACTTGTTGGAGGATTAACTATTCTTATGGTTTTTAGTGTACAGTTGTTTTTATTTACTTTTAACTGTTTATGTTTACTTACTTTATCTTTGTGTATAGTGTTGTTTTTCTTAGTTGAAGATGTTGGTGTTTTTGTCAAAGCTCAAGTGCGAGGTGTTCTCCAACCCTACTCACCTTTTTACAATCCTTTATTGCATATCATATTTTTTTTGTTGCATTAAGGACAGTGAATTAATGAAGTAGGGGGGTGAGGTGCACCATTTGTATGATACACCAATGTTTGTGGAAATTTTTGTTGAAAATACCAATTTTGTGGTGACAATTCACCTTTCATAGATCACACGGATTTTTGTTTACAATAGTTGGAAATTAAGTGAAAATTTTGAAAATTTTTGTGAAAAATATCTGAATGTTGATTTGTATTCCCCTATTTAGAGTGTTATGGGTTGGTTGATATGTTGATCTCTGCGTTGAACCTTGAATACATAAGCACATATAGAAATTCATCCTATGCTTGAGTAGCACGTATGTGTTTGCTTTAGAACTCAACCTTAATTGCACCTTGAATGTGTAATTTTGATGATTTACGGATTGAGTTTACATTTTAGTGCTTGACATGAATAGTGGAGATGAGTAAGAACCCGTGTGAGCTTTAATGTCACCCCTTGTTGGAGGGAACTTATATTTACTTAAGGAATAATTTTTTAATTTCCAAATTTGTTTAATAATCTCACTATGCTTGTTTTGGTTCGGTACATTCGGTCAGTTGATTGACTTTGTCTGAATATGTACAATGCTCTCCCATGCCTATCTAGAAATGATCTTAGACCATTCTTGATTTTCTTGGAGTATTAGCCTTTTTCTTGTGAAAATTTTATCCCTAGTGTCGTGATTGAGCCGTAATTGTAAATTCATTTCCATGCCACACATTTGACCAAGCCAGTGCAAAAGGATATAAATATAGCTCACCTTGGTTGTTCCTAGAGCTAAGTATGAGTGATCATAAAAGAGAAGGAAGTATGGCGAAAACTCAACAAAAGGGATGAATGAAGTTGAATTCAAGAGTTGAATGGAAAAAAATGAAAAATCCAAGAATATGAGAAAAAAAGGGTGAAGGAAGAAAGAATGATAAAAACAAAATGAAAATGTTAAGGAAAGGAAAGAAAAAAAAATAAAGAGTGTGGTGATGGTGTTAGACTAAAAATTCCATGGAAATGGAGATGTTTTTGAAATAAAAGTCTTTCACTTGGAATAACCCTCTTTGTTATCTTATATCCTTCATTTCATTTGCCTCAATATCACCCCAAGGCTCCATTATAACCTTTGAAAGTCCTAAATGATCTAGAGAAAGCATGGGGATAGCATACTTGTATAGAAAAAAGAAAGGATGATTTTGCAATCCAATGCCCTAGCATTCCTTTCATGAGATTATGTAACACCCCAAAATCTACCCTGGACGGCATTACTATCTAACACCATTCATATCATGAGAGCAACTAAAATTTTTCATAAGTAACAAATATTCCATTTATTATACAGAATATTTAAAGTGTCGTCCAAAAGAATAGGCCAAACTATGGCCATTACATTCACCAAGAGTATTTTATCTCACAGCGGAATAAACAAAAGATCACTAATACATTATCTCAAAAGAAAGTCCCTAGTCTAGGACATAAGTATAACAATTTTAAAAATCTCCCTCGGGATTCACGCTTCCATCCTGTTGAGCCCAAGCTACCTACTCATCAACTCCGAGAGTGTCCTCTAAACCATAATCTGAAAGTAAATATTGTTTGTAGGGGGTGAGCACTAAGCTCTGTAGTAATATTCTCCCAAACTCGAACAAGGTTTAGAAAGATGTAACACAGTTCGGTCTCCTTTCACAAATATCATATATATTTTGAATTAAAGCAGTGACATTTAAACAAATCTCAAGTTTAGGTAACAACAGCAATTTAATGAATAAGTGAAACCAATATACAATCAAATAATCCCTCTACCATCAACCGTTTCCAATAAGTTCTCACGGAATCCCATACTTCCTCGAAACTCTTGTCAAACTATTTTTGGTATCATGAACGATAACCCATATACAACTAATAATCCATTCCACCATAAGTCGTTTCTCTCAAGCTTTGCGGAGGCCCATACCTCCCAAAAATTGTAGAAACCGTTCGTGGTACAAGGAACAATAACACACTGTATTCGTATCTCAAGTATGAAGTAGCTTCCACATGGTCACCATCGAAAATATTATGCCCCACATAAAACCGCATACAAATCACATACACATCCTCTTCCATGTTATCCCGTGAGCTATAGTGGTTTAGTCCTCGTAAGGCACTAACCCCACTATGAGTGGTAGGATTGATCACACCCCCACGGAGTAGACGTCGACTACCCACTCCATAATACCCCGTCAATAGTAACCCATGCTCATCCCAAACAACCACACAAGATATACAATACCAACCATTCCTCACATAACAAGCAATTTCCATAACAAAGCAAAACACCCAATTTCACAAGTATATCTCAAGTAATAAATAAATCCATAATCCTCAAATCTCACAATTTATGCTTTTCTTGTAGGACTCCTCAAGAAAAATAAGCATGAGATTCTCAAAAGATATACTTTTATTGTTTCAAGAAAAACACTAAAGTTCTTATATCAAGAATAGTTGAATATAGATTTTTTATCTCAAGAACACATAAATAACAAGTCTTGAAATCAAGAATAATGGATTATCAAGGTTGGAGAACAAGCATAATTAGATATCAAGTCTTGACATCAAGAATAAATCAATACTAAGCTTTTAAGTCAAGAACAAATCCAAATCATTAATAAAATCCAAACTTCTTGAAGAAAACTAGGTTTGGATGTTAATAACAAAGATTTAATGGATAACAAGCTATAACCTCCATCAAACATGGTAAGGATAGCAAGAACAATCAAGAAACAA
This sequence comes from Ilex asprella, assembly GCA_023539305.1. NCBI lineage: Eukaryota > Viridiplantae > Streptophyta > Magnoliopsida > Aquifoliales > Aquifoliaceae > Ilex > Ilex asprella. The sequence continues at coordinate 27,391,623 of CM042184.1, read as the reverse complement.
GGATTGCATATCAAATACATATTAATATGAGTCAAAACATGTATATATATAATCCTAGGTATCATTGAACAAGGTTGAAAGAATTCTCCTACCTTCTTCTTCCTTAGTGTTCTTGAAGAACTTGAAAGATTTGATCCTCTCGCTTGTGAAAAATCTCTTTGATCTTGTGTTTCCAATCCTTCTTTCTTGTTTCTCAAGGCTTACTAGGGTTTAAAATAATGTTTGGACGCTTAGGGAGGCGGCACTATGTATTTATAGGCCCAAAAATATGTCCTAGATCGCGACCCTGAACAGTGGGGTCTTTAACGGGCGTACCGGTACGCGTACCGGTACGAGGAAGCCTCTGGAGTGCGGCGTACCAGTACACGTACCGGTACGCTCGACTGCCAGATTTTTGGTCCGACTTCGAGGGCAGTTTTGACCTATTTAGAGATCGAATTGGAAAATTTTCATGAGATACAATTTTATATCCCTGGATGTCTAATATCCACTGTAAAATTTTCAGATCAATTGGATTTAATAATAAAAAGTTATGGCCAAAATTCCGAGAGGTGTCCAAAATATTTTATACCCAAAATTTACGTAAAGTGTGTTTTTCTTCCAGCGTACATCCAAGCTTCCAATGCACCTCATATTACCTCTCCAAAGGTTTTTCGACCTTCCGGATTCAATGGAGACCTTATTTTGACCTAAAAGTATTTAAAATCTTGTCTAATCACCCTTTCCAAGTGTAAACATCTTCGAACTTAACTTAGAAAAATCAAATTGTCTCTCTAGTATTCTTTTCCTACTATGCCCATTCATATTATTTATTTCTATTCTTATAATCTACATATTTCATACACATGTAGTTACATATATTAATATCTCAATACATAACACCATTACTATATAACGATAAGAGTATGTGTTATTACAGATTATGTCAAGGTTGTTTCATTTGTATACATGTGCTTCATTTTTGGATTATATGTGAGCATACTTCATCTTGTGCACAATATTCTATCTCACATATACATATGTAGAGCATGCTAGGATAACTAGAGTGTGATTCATTGTTGAGAGACACCCTTGGTGAGTTTTGCATCGAAGCTCAATTTGGATAGCCAAAGTGAATGTAAACTCTATTGTATAAATGCTTAAATTATATGTCCATTTCACACACACACAAGTTCAAAATGAATGTGTGGGTGCATACTCTAGACTAGCTTTTAAAGCCATAGTGAAGCTCATGTGTACTTGGTTCGACTATTTGAATGATGTGTTGGGTAGACCTATGCTTGCAGGATAGGGGAATATTGCTCAAGCTTTTGATATTTGTAGGAATTAGGAATGACCTTGTCATTTGAATATGTGTTTTACATTTGGGGGTATTCATTTTGGTACTAAATGTGGAAATCCATACCATGTGCTTTGAAAACATCAAAATTTTAAATCATAATTTCAATTTCGGTAATGACTTGGAGCATGATATTTCAAATTGTGGTTCACAAGTGTAGCACATTTTTTTGGGTGGAGTAGAGGTCATAAATAAGGTGTTAAAATGTGTAGGAGTTGAAATGAATTGGAGAGTAACTGGATCCAAAGTATGTACACCCAAGTGCAGGCAGTCAAGCTGTAGTAATAATCCGGTTTGAGTCCGGAGTCGAATCCACATGGAACTGTTGTTTGTATTTCAAAGTAAGCAATAGCAAAGACTGAATGATTGTGATCCTTGTGTTTTGAAGTTTGTGTGATGGATGGGGATTTCCTAAACAAAATATAAGATTCTTTCCACGATAGTTTTCTAGACAAAATATAAGATAGGTTCAAATTAAAAAGAAAGTCACTCTTTAGTTCGAGGATCTGGACATATAGTTAATCATTCAGTTTATTATATTTATGCTTGATAACTTAATTAACTCCCGTGTCAATGGTGAGTTAATCATAAAATAAAGATGGACTGTGAGAATTAAGTACATGATTCCGATGCCTTTCTAGAAGTTTACAAGAATTATCTGTGTCGAGACTCAATCCGTCTACAAACAAGCAAGTGTTTCTACAAGGCATCCAATCGTGACGTTAATATTTCATTCTTTAAATGAAGTACGATAAAGGAGAGGATTAAAGGGTAGTCATGAGAATCTAGCAGGGGTACTTTCCTTGAAACGAAAGGTATTTCTATGCAAGAATCATCCGTGTCACAGAAATAATCACGATTATACAAAGTACCTTAGTTTTACTAGATGCAATCAATCATCCAATAAACAAGGGGATAAAAACATTAAGCACTATAACAAAGCACAAATATAACTTCTGGATAATTTATGCACGTCATTCACCTCTTACTAAAGAGTGAATGAGAAACTACTCACTCTTCATGGCTTTGGTAAAGCTAGAAAAGTGAGTGATTCTCATCCCTCCAAGTAGAGAACTTACAAAATAAAAGAACAACAATCAAAGAGCCAATCTTCAACAAAGAAAGAGTGAATCACATTCCACCCTTCACGGCTTTGGCAAAGCTCTCAAAAAGTGGAAGAGTTTCACTCGTCTAAGAAATAAGAAAGCTCAAGCTATGGAAGTGAAAGACATAAATAATAAAAGTAGAAGAAAGCTAGTCACTTTTGGAGGGTTTCCACCACAACCAAAAGATAGGCTATCTCTCTTGATATATAAAATCAAGTACAACTACAAGGGGAGTCTAAGCCTCCAACATGGTTGCTACAATAAGTAGATAAAAGATTAACTAAACAATTACAAGGGGAGTCAAAGCCTCAATCATGGTTGTTATAGCTTGTATGTAAAGACAACAAGTAAATAGAGAAACTAAAACTCTTAATACAAGCAAATAAATCTAGCTAAATGAGTGGGAGTATAAGCCTCCTTTCAAACTCTAGTTCCTTAATGTCACAAGTGAAAAGAACTACAAGTTTTTCCAGAGAAGAAGCTCCTCCTTACAAGCTCCGATCATGGGAGTATTTATAGGCACAAGGAGGAAGACAATAGAATATGAATAGTGTTTTGCGCCCCAAGTTTACCAACTACTCTGCAGATAGTCTGTAGGGGACATTCGAACATTGTTGTCATTCGACCATTGTTCTGTGTTTTTCCAGTGTGGTCGTTTGAATGTTGTCTGGCATTCAAACGCCAGATGGGGTTTGACCATATCACTCAAGTGGCATGTGGTCCTATGTGGAAAACTCCTTCCACACTCCATGTAGAGCTTGATGTTTTGCATTCATTATCTAGGTCTTCAGTGGATGTTCGAACGTGGTCTGTCGTTCGAACGTGGTACTCAAGTACACTTCTTTATTTACTGCAACACAACATGTCTTCAGTCTAGTCTTGTCAGTGCTCCAGTGGACGTTCGAACGTAGTACTCTAGTTTCTCAGGGCGTTGGTTCTTGTCTGTAACACACTCTGTCTCAACAGTCTAGTTTTGGCCTGGTTCAATTCGTCATTACCTTGGTCCAAGTTTTTCCAATTTTATCCCTTATTCTACTGGTGTTGCATCTTGGTGTGATATTTGTTGACTTTGAGCCCTTGTTCACTTTATGACCTGAAATATCTTCACTTGAACTTCATCAAAGTACAATTAGTCTTAAAAATGCATAGTAATATGTTAATTTTAAGTACTAATCAGTTTCCACCACAACCAAAAGATAGGCTATCTCTCTTGATTTATAAAAGCAAGCACAACTACAAGGGGAATCTAAGCCTCCAACATGGTTGCTATAACAAGTTGATAGAAGATTAACTAAACAACTACAAGGGGAGTCAAATCCTACATCATGGTTGTTATAGCATGTATATAAAGACTACAAGTAAATAGAGAAACTAAAACTCTTAATACAAGCAAATGAATCTAGCTAAATGAGTGAGAGTCTAAGCCTCCTTTCAAACTCTAGTTCCTTAATGTCACAAGAGAAAAGAACTACATATTTTTCTAGAGGAAAAGCTCCACTTTACAAGCTCCCAGCATGGGAGTATTTATAGGCAAAAGGGGGAAAAGATAAAAGAAGGTGAATAGTGTTTGCCACCCAAGTTCACCAACTACTCTGCAAAAAGTCTGTGGGGGACGTTTGAACTTTGTGGATGTTCGAACGTTGTTCTGTGTTTTTCCAGTGTGGACATTCGAACGTTGTCTAGCGTTCGAATGCCAGATGGGGTTTGACTATATCACTCAAGTGGTATGTGGTCCTCTGTAGGAACCTCCTTCCATACACCATGCAGAGCTTGGCATTTTGTACTCATTACTCAGGTCTTCAGTGGACGTTCGAATGTGGTCTGTTGTTCGAATGTGGTACTTAAGTGCACTTCTTTATTACTGCAACACACCATGTCTTCAGTCTGGTCTTGTCAGTGCTCCAATGGACGTTCGAACGTTAGTTGGCGTTCGAACGTAGTACTCAAGTTTCTCAAAGACTTGGTTCTTGTCTACAACACACTCTGTCTCAGCAGTCTGGTTTTGGCCTAGTTCAGTTTGAGATTGAAACGTGAGTTGGCATTCGAACGTCACTGCCTTGGTCCAAGCTTTTTCAATTTTGTCCCTTATTCTGCTGGTGTTACTTCCTAGTGTGATATTTGTTGACTTTGAGTCCTTGTTCACTTTAAGACCTAAAATAATATCACTTGAACTTCATTAAAGTATAATTAGTCTTAAAAATGCATAGTAATATGCTAATTTTAAGTACTAATCACCTTCCACAACTGCATTAGAAACGTCTTCCTCCGGTTGGGTCAAAGCAAAAACTTTTCCTTGATTGGTACTTCCTGGGGCTACAACTGCTAACGGTCTCTGTTGTAGTGGCTTCTGTAGTGGTGGCTTATTTGCCTTTACATGTTCTGCCACTTGATTGGTCTTTGGTAGAAATGAGAGGCAATTATTTCTGAAGTGCCCAAACCCTCCATATGCAAAGCATTGATGCTGGTCAGTGTCTGCTCTATTCTAAGTTGATTCCTTTGCCCTGAAGCTTGGTCAGGTTAGTGGTACAGAGCTTCCCTTTATGTGACTCCACTGCTGCTAGCACTAGTCCTAATCGGACCTACCCTCGCAAAGTTCTGTCGTCACTGGTTGTCTTCAGTGTCTCTCTCTACCATTGCTGCTCAGTTAACAAGTTCCCCATCGTGCCGGATCTTATGAGCCACAAGCTTCTCTCGGATGGTAGGCCTTAAGCCCTACTCGAATCTTTTATCCCTCCTGGCCTCAATAAATATAAACTTTGTGGCATATTGAGATAGCTCATCGAACCTTCTCTCATACTCTGCCACTTTCATGTTATCCTGTAGTAGAACGAGAAAATCTGCACTCATCTTTTCCCTGACCAATTCAGGAAAATATTTGTCTTGAAATATCTGCTCAAAATCCTCCTAGCTAATCACGTTAGTGCTATTTCTTCTTTTCACTGAGTCCCACCAATGATCTACCTCCCCTTTCGATAGATATGTAGCTAGGCCGACCCGTAGATCCTCGATAACTCCCATGCTATCACACATTTTCTTCACTCGGCGAATCCACTTGTCCGCCTCCAAAGGGTAAGAGCTTCCTTGGAAAGTAGTTACACGTTGCCTCAAGAATTCTCTAAGAACTATTATCCTTCTATTCTCGTCCCCGTTGCCTGGTACAGAAGCTAATGGTTGAAATCTCATGTTGTGGTGGTTGTTTCCATTCTAGTGTTGTACTAGAATGGTTAACTCCCTTAGGCATTGATAAATGTCATTCATGGCATCAAGAGGTGGTGGTGGTGGATTTACTTGACCTCCACGACCACGCTCATGTCTACCGTCCATCCTGTTCAACAATTTATAATTTAGTTAAATTAATGTGCTAGACACCCTAACTACCACCTTAATCCTAAGCATAAGGCTTGAATAAGATTTAGGTGGACAATTCATTCGACCTAGTCCTACCTCTCTAGTGATAATTCATAACCTATAACTATCATGTAAAATATAAAGCCTAAGATCTAATACCAAACCTTGTAACACTCCAACATCCACCTTGGACGGCATTACTATCTAAAACCATTCACATCAAGAGAGCAACTAATCATATCCATAAAGAAAGAAAATTTCATTCATCATACATAATATCTACAGTTTAATCCAAAAGAATATGTCAAACCATAGTCATTACATCCAAAAGAATATGTCAAACTATGGCAATTACGCCCAAAAGAATATGCTCAACTATTATTTCATAGCTAAATAAGGAAAATATTAACATGAACATTATCTCAAAATGAATCTCCTAGTCTAGAACATAAAAATGAACAATTCTAGACATTCCCCTCCGAATCCACATGTCCATCCACTTGAGCTTCCCAAAGTACCTGCTCATCCCCTTCGAGCTCTTCCTCTAAACTAAAATCTGAAAAGAATGTTGTTTGTAGGGGGTAAGCACTAAACTCTGTAGGAAAATCCTCTCAAACTCAAATAAGGTTTAGAAAACATATAAAATAGGTCGGTCTAATTTCACAAATATTTTATATAACTTTTGAAATAAAATAGTGTTAGTTTATCCGAGCTCAAGTTTACATAGTAACAAGAATGTAAATGAATAAATTAAATGAAGAAGTAAAACAAATTCCCAACAATAAGCCATTTCCAACAGTAAACTATTTCCAACAACTTCTTGTAATAAACCATTTCCACAACAATAAACAATAACCCATAATTTGTACAATTATCTACAATGTATATCAAGCCACAACTTGTATCTCAGGTATGATGTAAGACATCGTAATAATAAACACATCAAGAATATCCTGGCCACCACACACACACTCTGTAAAATCCGGGTAAATTTGAACTTTTTTGACAAAGGGTAAAATGGTAATTTATCACTATAATGAGTATTTAAAATACTCATGTTTCTAGAGGTCGGATGACACAACGAACTTTGTCATTGGATTCGTATCGCAAAATCCAACTACTCTGTCAGATTTTATCAAATTCTAAGATAGTCAGAATTTATACGAATTTCGAGGCGACTAGGTGGCGAGTAACCTCACAAAGGTCTTCACAAATAAATTTTATAAAAATTCCTTATAATTAAATTAATGTTCAAATTAAATTAATTTGAACTTAAAACAAGATGAATTTCATCGTTTCAGGATGAAAACGGACTCAAAAGTGGGAAACGTGTAGCTCGATGTGGACCACGAAATTAAGGGCTATAAATAGGGGAAAATATCTGATTTTATTTAGACTTCTTCAGCTAAAAACCAATGAGAAAAATGTGTGGGAGGAGGGGAGAAAAAAAAAAGGAAAATTCAAACTTGTTTCTCAGATCTACGGAGTTTCGTCGGTCATAATTCTTCGAACCAAGAATCAAAGTCGATCTCCTCGACGAGTGATATGCAAACACACCAAGAATGAAAGATTTCACCAAAGATCCTAAGAGGGAATTTTGGAAAATCAAGACTTGGAGGTTGGTGTTGGTGTTCTTGAAGGTTCTATCATTCGTTTTACGCTCCAAGAGGTAGGGTTTCCTCCTACTTTGGTTTATTTATATCCTATGGTGTCCATAGTAAATGGGTGGGCTGTTTTGAGTGTTTTAACACTTACCTATTAGAGTTGGTTTAATGGAAATGGGTAGGCTCAATTCTAGTTTGAATTGGTAGTTAGAAATTTCTAGTTTGAGATTTCTAAGATGTTTTGATAATTGGGTACGTAAAAATCGTATATTCTGATTTTTTTTTTAAGTTATGCGATAAATTTAGGCATGTTATGTGATTACATGATTTGGTACCTTGAAGGTGTTTGATAAAATGCCTATATGAAATAAAATGTGTTAATTGCATGAGTTTGTGATAACATGCTTGAATGATGTGGTAAAAAGAAATCATATGCTTCAATTATGAATTACAGTAGAAAATGAAATGTTGATATGTGTTTATGATATGTTGACATTGTGACAAAGTTTGGTAGTTACATGCATAAGATATAAATTATCATAGAACACTTGGACATATGGTTAAATTGTTCATTTGGCATTAATGCATATTGGGCATGATATTGACATTACATTCATGGGCATGAGTCATGAGTGTGGATATGTGAGTGAATGGTTGATCAAACATCATACTTGGTGGTTGATATATGGTCTCGGAAAGGTTGGATCGAAGATCCCCTTTGAGTCGCATGGTTGCATGAAAAACTTGTGTCGTGTATAGCAAGTAGGGATAGATTCTCCCTCGGGTGCAAGACCTGTCTACTTGGTTCATACACTCTGACGGTGCAAGTCCAAAAAGTGTAAAAAAGCGTACGGAGCCGATAGTGTGATTCCAAAATCCATCGCTCAACAAAGACACAAGATTTTATTTTATAAAAATACTCATTCAATGGGTAACATCTAACAATGATTTGGTTTTATAAATATACAACTTTTATTTCAAACAATCGTTGGATGTATTTTCATCAATTGACAAATTCATTACACACGTGCATTGTATTGTGTTGAGGGAGTCGGTGAGGACTCGGGTTGAAGTTATATGAGTGAGTCTCATCTCAATTCATAGCATGACATAGAAGTTTCTACCATGATTGTAATTCTTGATTGAAAATAATATTGCTTATAATTGTTACATGTGCACATTCATATGCATCTAGGGTGGGGAGTAGCCTCTGTAGGAGATACTCTATTGAGCGTTTCTCACCCTATACGGGAAAATATTTCAGGTGCGGAATACACACCGGTGGACGACTCTCATTTGTAGCCTCAAGGGTGAAGAGAGGCCGAATTGTGGCCTTTAACCTTGGTTTTTGTAAAACTTTTGTTAAAACTATGTTTTGAGCATGTAATATATGTAAAAGAATTGTAATCAAATGTATATGGACTACTTTTACTATAACCTTGCATGTTTTATATGAGTATAGATAAATGGACCCAGTGTGATTAATGTTTACTCATAAATGGACCCAGTGCGGTCAATGTTTTATATTGGACCTCGGATGAGTCATGTGATTGTATATTGCACAGGTTGTGTTTTTTGGTAGAGCTTCCCGTACAAAGGAGACTCTGCCCAAATTTCGTTAAATTATGGATCCAGATAAATGGAGCACAATGGCATGATTTCAAATTATACGATATCCACGGATATTTCGCGGGTTGACGGGTGATCAACGAACCCCCTGATTTTGGGGCGTCACACACACCCATCCTTGCAAGGATATAAAACTTTAGGAAGGGTGTATACCGACGCATCGGCAGGGACGATCCTACCCAGGAATAGTGTACTAACCCTCAGCCTCGATACCACGTGAGCGAATAATGGTTTGGTCCTCACAAGACACCAACCCCACTACAAGTGATAGAGAACCTTCAAACCCACACGGAGTAAAAAACGTATCTAACCCACTCTACAATATTCGTTCAACAGCCACCCATGGTCATCCAAACATCCACAAGAGATGCAATACAAACCCATTTCCTTAAATCACAAGCAAATTCAAAAATCTCCAAATTTCACATGTATTATTCCAATATAACAATTTCATAAAATATGTAAGAGATCATCAAAAATACCATTTTATTGTTCAATACAAAGCACTAGAGTTTTGAAATCAAGAAAAAAGGAATATTAATAGAAAAATCCATTTTTCTTAAAAACTATGATTTTCAAACAAGAAAAAGAGGTTTCATGGCTATTCCACCGTAGCTTCCTTCAAAACATGATAATATTAGCTAGAGGCTCAGGAAATAATGATTTTATAGCATATGTATAGGATTGAGTGTCAAAACATTCATATATTTATGCCCTCGCCTCAATGGACAAAAGTGGAAGGAAACCCCAACCTTGCTTTCTTGGTTTTGGGTGAAAACTTGAAGATTTGATCTTTCCCACTTGAAAATCCCCAGTAGATCTCTTGTTTTTCCCTTCTTTGTTTCTTTCTAAGCCTCTCTAGGGTTAAAAATGTTGAAATGAGGCTAAGAGAGGTGTCCTTATGTATCTTAGGGCGAGAAATAGTCTCATGTGCGGGATTCTAAAACCCAGATTCATAAGTCACGTTCGAACGTCATTTGTCGATTGAATGGCAGTAGTGCAAATTACTATTTTACATTCGAACGTCATTTGGCATTCAAACTTCACGTGCTTCCAGTACTTTTGCTCTTCCATCAGAGCTCTGTCAAACTCAAAAGTACTAAGACGAATTGTCATTCGAACGTTCATTCACGTTCGAACGTCAATCCCATTTTCAGCTGAACTTCCAATGAAGTTTTGACTTATTTAGAGGTTGATTTGCAAAATTTTTGTGAAATACGGTTTTAAAGCTCTAGAGGTCTACTATCTACTATAAATATTTTGGATCAAATGGACATCAGGGTAAATATTTATGGGTCGAATACTAGGCAGTGTCCAAAATCCTTTTTACCCAAATTTTATCTACTATGTGTTTTCACTCCGAAATACTTCCAAACTTCTACAACATACCCTATTACCTCAACTAACATTTTTATTTCTACACTTACAATCTACATATTTCATGCATTCATCATTATATATATTAGCATTTCAAAAACATAATTACGTTGCTATACAAAGATAAGAATATGGGGGTTTACACCATGGTATTCCTGTTAATAAACAATAGTTGTTCATCTGGAAAGGTTTCTCTAATTGGAATTATTTTTTCTTTTATATCATAATTTAACCTTGATAAGTGATCTGCTACCATGTTTTCAACTCCTTTTGTATCTTTAATTATAAAATCAAATTCTTGAAGTAACAAAATTCGACGTGAGACGTGGCTTAGCATCTTTCTTAGTGATGATACCTAGAATAAATCCTAAAGATAAGTTCATACTTAAAGGTCAGGTCAGGAGGTCGGACGAGACTCAAGGCAGATCCTATGCCCGCAGATGAGATCCCCACACCACTTACTTTGCCTTTACCTTTGCCAAGGTTCTTAGGCCCAGGAAAGGTAGTAGAGGGAGGCACCTCGGCATTCACCTCGACATCGATGAAATCAACGCCAGGAGAGTTATCAATTTCATCTCCTACTTCTCCTAGGTCAACATCCTCTTGGGTAGACTTGCCACCCATAAGGGAATCAGGGGAGGGATTGGCTTTATAAGGAACAGACATGATTGGACAAGAGAAAGGCAAACTGGAAGAATGAAAGAGAGGAGGAACACTAGTTAAGCACTCCCTAATAACCCTAGAGTCAGCATAGTAACTACCCATACCAAGGATTCATATAATAGCACACTAGTCAACGAAGAATGGGAGGGGGATAAACAGTGGTCACAACTCCAGAAGTAAAAGAGCCAAAAAGACCAGAAATGCAACAACCACCTCGAATTCGAGGGATCCAGAACGAAGAGATGAACAGAGGATAGGAAGTGTACCTAAATAAAGGAGAACAGTGGGAAGAAGCTCGAGACGAAAGTAAGGAGCTGATTTCGTTCAAACCACAAGTAGAAGCAAGAAAAATCAATCTTCAGTAAAGCCCTTAGTTCACCAATGGAGTAAGGCAGAGAATGTAGAAGGTTACAAAGTCAAAGGCCGAAGGAGGAAGATGAGCAAGGGTTTTTTTATTTTGGCGGTTCTTGTAGCCATGTGAGCATTTAAATCTTGAAAGACGTGAGCCAGAACATGCGCGAGAATCAATGAAACCATGATTTCTAGAAACCGTCAAAAGACAACTCCCACGTGCGAGTTAAAGACAGCCATGTGCTGGTTCAACTCAAACCTTCCCCAAGCCCGCTTTGACCAAGGGTGGGGGGGTAATTAATGATACCTAGAATAAATCCTAAATATGAACTCGCACTTAAAGGTCAGGTCAGGAGGTCGGACGAGACTCACAGAGTTCAGAGGTCTAGAGCTAAAAGTTCCCCCCCAAGCGAGATAATAGCGGAAATGATAAGGGAACAATTGGATGATAACAGACACTTCCCGAGCGGTAGAAGCTGGAATCAAGGCATAAAACTCTCAACCAACCAAGATCTTCTCCTAAAATCAAGGAAGATTCTATGAGGAAAAGGCAAGGATCTCGGCTGGAATCCCACAGAATGAGCATTGGCCCTATAAATACAAAATAGTGCCTCCAATCCAAAGAAGAGAAAACCCTAGATACATGAGAGATACGGAAGAGAACTCTAATTTTCTCCACATTACACTGTAAAGCATCCCAATAATCAATAAAGAAGCAGGGAGCAAGAGCCTCCATTAAAGAGTTAATTAGTCGAGCTCCCAGTTGGTGAACCACTATATCTCCTTCGTGTGCAACCCATTCCCCTGAGTTTCCTGGGTATTTCTTAAACGACCAACAAGAGCCTTATAGCTCCGATTCATATTGCCTTACACCATCCACACCTTCTGCTCATCCACGTTAATTTACGCCATCACTTAGTAAGTAAATATTTTAAAGCTACATGATCATAAATACAATAATTGAAGATCCAACCAGATATGAACGAAATTTATCTAATGCGAACACAACAACAAGTAATTCTTTTAATGTGATTGAATAGTTCATTTGAGCATCATTTAGAGTTTTACTTGCATAGTATAACTTATGGTTTTTTATCTTTTCTTTGACCTAATACAGATCCTACTGCATACTCACTTGCATCACACATTAATTCAAAGGTAAAGACCAGTTAAGAGGTTGCAAAATAGGTGCAGAAATAAGCATGTTTTTCAATTTATCAAATGCTAATTGACATGCATCATTCCATTTAAATATTATATCTTGACATAGAAGATTACAAATAGGTCTAGATATTGAACTAAAGTTTTTAATAAATCTTATATAAAATCTTGTGTGACCTAAAAAAGATCGAACATCTTTTATAGTTTTCGGTGATGGAAGATTAGCTATTAAATCGATTTTAGATTTATCAACTTCCATCCCTTTTTTAGAAAATATGTGACCTAAAACAATACCTTGTGTAACCATAAAATGACACTTTTTCCAATTTAAGACAAGGTTTGTTTCTTCACATCGAATAAGTACTCTTTCAACATTTTCTAAACATAAGTGAAATGAATCACCATATACTAAAAAGTCGTCAATAAAAACTTCTAGATATTGTTCCACCATATCACTAAATATACTTAGCATGCAACGCTGAAAAGTAGCTGGTGCATTACATAATCCAAATGACATTCTTTTATAAGCTAAAGTACCAAAAGGACCTGTAAATATAGTTTTTTCTTGATCATCTATTGCAATTTCAATTAGATTATAACCAGAATATCCATCTAGAAAACAATAATATGCATGACCAGCTATTCTTTTCAAAACTTGATCTAGAAAAGGCAACTGAAAGTGATCCCTTCTGGTCAGAGAATTTAGCTTTTGATAGTCAATACATACACGCCAACCAGGGACTGTACGCATCAGGACTAATTCGTTTTCTTGATTTTTTATTGCAGTAAAACCAAATTTTTTTAGAACTACTTGTGTAGGACTAACCCATTTACTATTAGATATAGGATAGATAATGCTAGCATCTGATAGTTTAAGTACTTCAGCGTGAACTACCTCTTTCAAGTGCGGATTCAGTTTTTTTTGCATTTGACGAGATGGTTTAGCATTTTCTTCTAAAAAGATACAATGAGTACATAGAAGTGGACTTATACTTTTTATATTTGCTATTGTCCATCCAATAACACTTTGGTATTTTTCAAAACTTTTATCAGTTCTCTTTCCTGAATTTCAGATAATTTCAATGATATGATTGATGAATAGATTTCATTTTCTCCTAAAAAACATATTTTAAGTTGGTTGGAAGAAGTTTTAATTCTGGCTTAAAAACTTTGACATTAAATTCTGCAATTTTTTGCATTGTAGATTCTTTGCAGATATATTTTTAGATTCAGTATCAGGTAGGTTCTAATGCAAATAACTCTTTCCAAAAAAAAAAATCAAAAAAACTTTGAGTTAATAACTCAACACAATTTACTTCATGTATCTCTTCTTCTTCTCTAGGTTGTTTTGCACTGTTAAAAACATTTAATTCCAAGGTCATGTCTACAAATGAAAGTTTCATGACTCCATTCCTACAATTAATTAATACATTTTATGTAGTTAGGAATGGTCGACCCAAAATAAGAGGTATGTACGTAGATGCATGATAAATTGGTTGTGTATCTAAAACGATAAAATCTGCTGAAAAATAAAATTGGTCAACTAGAATAATAACATCTTCCACAATTCCTCGTGAAGATTTTATTGATTGGTCTGCTAATTGTAGTGTAACACTGGTAGGTTTTAGTTCACTTGACCCTAATTGTGTATACACTAAATATGACATTAAATTACAACTAAATCCAAGATCTAATAGAGCTTGTTCAATTCGAAAATTTTCAACGATGCATGAAACTGTAGGACTTCCTGGATCTTTGTACTTAAGAAGAGTGTTATGATGTATTATAGTATTAACTTGTTCAGTTAAAAATGATTTTTTTGGTACATTAGTTTTTTTTTTATCATACAAAGATCTTTTAAGAAATTAGCATAAGCTGGAACTCATTTTATTGCATCCAACAAAGGAAAGTTAATCTTAACTTGTTTAAACAACTCAAAAATTTTAGATTGATCTTTTTCAAATGAAAGTTTCTTGACCCTTTGAGGAAAAGGTAAAGGAATAGGACATGGAGGATCTTTTTCACTTTGTATTTCTGATTGCTTTTCGACTGAAGGTTCAAGATCAAGTGGTTCATTTACAGGAATTGATTTACGTATTTTTTTAAAAAAATTATGTTTAATAGTTTTATCAATTACTTTGTCATTTCGTAGTGTTGTGATTACTTGTACTTGATTTGGAGAATGTTCGAAAGACACAAAATTAGCTTGACTCTGACTTTGTGGAGATTTTGGTTGAGATGAAAATTTTCCTTTCTCTGCGGTACTTAAAGACTGAGTCAACTCAATGAGATGACTCTTAATATCTTCAATATTCTGAGAAGTTTGGGTTTTAAAATCATTGTATTACTCCAACTAAAATTTGGATGATTTCTCCATCTTGGATTATAAGTTTTAGAATATGAATTTGAATAAGGATTAGTATAAGTTGGAATAGCATTAGATTGTTCAATTAAGACTTCTTTAAAGGCAGATGTAGTTGGACATTCCCAAGCAGGATGTCCTAATAGCACACAAATTTCACATATTTACTCAGTAGAAGAAACAACAGCTACTTGCTTAATTTTTTTTATCTCTAAGGCTTCTAGTTTTAGAGATAAATTAGTTATTTTAGCTCTTAAATCATCATCTTCTTTCAACACATATTTTCCTCTTTTAGATGTAGATGGCTTATTTTTCACAATATTTGAAGGTGTCAAGTCCCACATCTGGGAACTCTCAGAAATAGTGTCAAAAAATTGAAATGCTTCTTCAGGATTTTTATTCATAAATTCTTCTTGGGTCATCATTTCAACAAATTGTCTCATTGCAGATGGAAGAGCTTCATAAAAGAAACCAACTAAAGTCCAGTTTTCAAATGTATGATGTGGACAAGCTTAGAGAAGATCTTTAAATCTTTCCTAACATTGATAAAAAGTTTCTCTTTCTTTTACAGAAAAATTTATTATTTGACGTCTTAATGCATTAGTACTATGCATAGGAATTTTTTTTAAAAAAAAACTCAATTTGTAAAGATTGCCAACTTGTGATAGAATTTTCTCGTAAAGAATTAAGTCATAATTTAGCTTTATCTTTCAAAGAAAAAGGAAAAAGTTTTAATCGAATCATTTCATAATTATCTTGCAAAGTTCCATAGACTTTTTCAAATTCTGTCATATAAACGTAAGAGTCTTCATCTTCCAAACCATGGAACTGAGGTAATAACTGTATTGTTCCTAGCTTAATATTAATATTTGAAGCGTCTGTTGGAAAAGCAAAACATGATGGGACATTAGTTCGTGTAGGATGTAAATATTCTCTTATTGGTTGGACATTTTGAATTACTTCTTGTTCTCCAACTTATTGCTACCTAGGTACATTTTGAGCCATACTTAATTCAAACGATTTTTGTGTAGATAAAGATGATGAAGACGAAGAAAATGACCGATTTACAGAACCTATTGATGAATGAACAGACATAGTCTATTAAAAATAAACAAATAACATATAATACAAGTAAACAACTTTTTTTTTTTAATTTCAAATTACCATAACTCCCCGACAACGGCGCCAAAAACTTAGTTTGAACTAATTTTTTTTTTTTTTTAATTTAATTTATATTATACACTCAAGTATAAGTGGTTGAATTATAAGTTTCTTGGCATAAGTCCAAGTATCGATCCCACAAAAAATTTTAATAATTAGAATTTAAAATAAAAATAATGAAGTTATTGTTTAAAGCAGTGTAACATTTGATAGCTTGTGATGTGAGCTTAAATTGATAACTAGTTTAATTAAATAAAGTGTGAAGATAAGCTTGTTAATGATAAAATATAAAAGGTACCTTTCAGTTTAAGAATCACGTATGCTTTATCTTGGTTAAATACTAGAAATGTCACCTTACAGCAATTAACTTCCAGGTCACTAGAAAGTCAACTGGTAGGTCTAATGTATAAACCCCATAACTCAACAACTTTTTAGGTTAGCTGGTGGTAATATTAAACCATAACTAAGCAACTTCTTAGGTTAGCTGGTGGTAATATTTGACCATTGACTAATCTGAGTAAATCAGAAGGTCAAGTCATTCATGAGGATGACTTGAATTATTCAATTGGCAATCTTATTAGATATACGAGTTAAAACATTCTCAGTGCCTTTGGAGATCAAGCCATACCGATGGAACACCGTAGATATTCATCTGGCAATATTATTATGTAGGGTTAATTGCACTAGAGGTCCCCCAAAGTATGGAGTTTGTCTCATTTTGGTCCCCAATATTTTAATTACGTCATTTTAGTCCCTGAAATATTGAATATATTTCTATATGGTCCTTCAAGCAGACAACGTCCAAATTGCTAATGATTTTTTATCATAAACTTGTCACGTAATAGCTAAATATAGACAAAAATAATTTTGATAGTTCTTAAACAAAATTTGGGTAGCTCTTGACAAAAAAAAAATGTGTAATATAGGTAGCTTTTGAACAAAATTTGGATAGTTCGTAATCAAAATAGTGTAATTTAGGTAGATATTTAACCAAAATTTGAGTAAAAATTTGGTCAAGAGTTATCCAAATTATCTTGTCATCCATATTTAAGTATCATATGGCAAGTTTATGATAAAAAATCATTAGCAATCTTGACACTGTCTGCTTGAGGGACCATATAGAAACATTTTCAATACTTTAGGGACTAAAATGATGTAATTTAAATATTGGGGACCAAAATGGGACAAACTCAATACTTTGGGGACCTCCAGTTCAATTAACCCTATTATGTATACCAATTAAACGACCCTAATAATCCAGAAGGACAAGCCATTCATGAGGATCACGTAGGTTATTAATCTGATAATTTTATATACCATGCAACTGTTAAAACATCCTCAGTGCTCCTTTGGAGGACAAGCCGTACCGGTGGAACACCATAGATGTTCATCTGGCAAGTTAATAATTCACTGATCACATAATTTTGTGCTACATAGTAACTTCCAATTACATACATCATTGAATCGTGTATGAAGTGCATAATAATAAATATTTTATATATATAGTAAATAATATAACATTGGTATTTCCGTAATCTAACCAATAGTATACATATGTTTACCCCTCGCTGAAAGGTATAAGTAACTACTCACACCCCATTACTACAGACAAGCAAGGAGTACGGGTAGTTTTCATTACAGAAGTAAATAAAATACAACGATTAACACTTCTCTCACAATGAACATTTGAAATACAACCACCCTTAATATCAGTTAAGGCACAAAAGGTGGCAGCAGTTCAACTTCCCAAGTAGAAAGATATAACATAAATGTAGCAATACAGAGTCTAGGGTGGAGGGTAGAACGGACCAAATCTATGACTTTCTTTCTTTTTCTCTCTTTTCATTTCCTAGAATTCTCTTTGGATTTATCTTTGGAGCTCCCTCTCTCCTGCTTATGAAGTGAAGAAAGAAGGGGCCTATTTATAGGCAACCAAGGAAGTAGGAGGTGGCTGATCAGCTTAAACCGCCAAGAGTGACCGTTCGAACACCATCACCACCGTCCAGAAGGTGGTGCCTTGCTGGATCCTCATCTTCTTGTTGTGCTGGCCAGTCTTGGTTGATTTACAGTTGTCTCCCTTGTTGTTTTAGGCTTTAATCAATTGTTTCTTGATACTTTCGGACAATTCCGTACAAAAACCCTGAAATTTCAAACAATATATACATAAAAACCCTAGTTTAGCAACAAACCTTAATTGATAGTTTTTAATTGTTTTATCTTACTAATTTGATTTATTTAATTATATTAATTTATATATTAATTAGGGTTAATTATACAAATGGCAGAGGTTGAGTTACAGGTTGTCTGGACAATCCGGGCAAAACCTTCCAGAAAGTCGACACAAACCTTCCAGAAGGTTTGTGCAGGAATGATTAAAATGGAAAATCAGCAAGCAAGGTTTTGCAAATCTTCTAGAATGTGCATTCCAATAGGCAAAAGCTTCCGGAAGGTTTTGAAAGTGAATAGGTAGACCAAGCCAAAACCTTCCGAAAGGTTTTGGCAGTGAATAGGCAGACCAAGGAAAAACCTTCCGAAAGGTTTTTAACCAAACCTTCTGGAAGATTTTCTTCTAAATTGCATTTTCCTTGGTTTCTTTACCCTCTAAACCTTCATTTATGTCATCCCCTCATCGTCATTGACTTCAAACACTTCAATGGGAGTCGAACTCAGACCAATTACATCTTTTTACCTACATTTACACAAAACTTCATCAAAGAGAAGATTAAACACATTTCTCCCCAATTTCATGACAATAGCAAGTATAAAAGGCATATTAGCATACAATATATGTAATAGTTTTGTGCTAACTAGTTAACAAGCTAGTTTCCTACTCAAACTTTACTTTGCGAACATGAGTTCGCCTTGCAGGTTTATTCTCCCTAACTCTAGTGAATCCTCTAGAAATTACTCAGACCTCTCTAATAGGTTGTTGGTTTGGCTCTTCAACTCGGTTGGGTTGTACCTATGTCTTTCCCTAACGCATGTGTCTTATGTACCTCCTAAGATGTCCTTTCTAGATGAGATCCTCTATTAGCTTCTTGAGCATCTGGAAATCCTTAGTGTTGTGGTCATGGTTCATGTGGAACCTGTAGTATTTACCTCTAGACCTCTTTCTCGAGTGAGTTCGCATCTTTCCTGGCCATTTAAGGACCCTTTCATCTTGAATATGAAAGCATATTTGCTCGACCAAGGTGTTTAGTGGTGTGTACCTACGAGCCTACTCGTTTAGAGGCTGGGGACCCAGGTGACCCCTTGTACTTACATGTTTTGTTCAATTCTTCTTTGGATTATTTGCTCTTTTCCCCTACTTGATTTGTCACACCTCTTTTTATCCTCATGCCTATCCTTCTAGTTTCTCTGAGCTAGGAGAGTGTCTTCAGCGTTCATATGGCTTTTGGCTCTTGATAGGAGTTCCTTCATACTTTGAGATGGATCTTTAGAAAGGGAAAAAAGGAACTAGGATGGTTGAAGACCTCTTATGAAGGTAGTAAGGGCCACTTTGTCATCCACATTGTTAATTTGAAGTGAATTTGCTAACAAAGCTTCTAACTGTCTTATTTTTGGTCTACTTTATATTTAGGAGACAGGAGGTCTCTTGTGTGCTCGGCCCTTAATGAAGTGCGAGATGAAGGATGTACTACACTTTCTGAATAAGCTGATAGAGTAGGGTTTCAGCTTATTAAACCAATGCTTCGCAATTCCATTGAGGGTCGTTGAAAGGGTTTTACACATAATCTGGTCTGGAACACTGTCACACATCATTAGGGACTTGTAAGTCTGATAGTGGTCAATTGGATCCTTCATCCCATCAAAGCTCTAGATCACTAGCATCTTGAACCTTTCTGGGAGAGGACAATTTTACACATCCTGGGTGAAAGGTGACTCCATGTGTTGTACCAAGGTTTTTATAGACTTTGGGACTAGAGCCTTTGTCGTGCTTAAGATGTTGCCTAGTTTCTCATTAACCTCCTAGAACTTTCATTCCCATTGGTCATTAACCTATGACTAGATAACTTGATTTTGGCTCAATTCTTTGTTCTTATGATTGTCATCTCCATCTTCCCAGATCTGAAATAGGTCCTTTTTCGGGTGTTGTTGGTTAGTGAGAAGTTGAAGAATTTTTTGGCTTTGGCAAATCAATTACTCCACTAATCTTTCTAGCTTTTTAAGCCTCATTTTTTCCTTTTTTGGAGGCACTGTAGTCCTCTGATCCACTAAATGTGATTTTGGGCCTTCATTATTATGGGGTTGATCCCTAATAATATCCTTAGACCTTGTAATGGCCATAAGATCTGGGGTCTCATGAATATATTTTGGAAAACTTTTGTTCCTACACATAGCGCCAACTGATGATGGTTAAAAAGTTCACCAAGCTCCAGACGATATTGAAAGTTGGATTCATGCTCCGGGGTACCTGCAAAGGCAAGTCGAAGAACGAAGGGGCTCCAAGGGTCGGAATAGTTGAGGAATGAGAGAAAGCTTGTGCTAGAATTTGATTCACTCACCTTTATTACCTTCATGGACTCCTCTCTTGTAGGCCATTTGGTTAGGATGTTATTGGAGATGCAAAGGCGAACGAGAATGGTTGTCACCCAAATCTAGATCATTTGATAGGTACAAACCATTCTTTCAAGCCCTAAAACAAAACGTGGAGGCATATGGATGAAAGAATGCAAGACAACATTTAAAGACTTGAAGTTTTATCTAGCACCCCCACTCCTAACAATGCCCGAATAAGGATGAGATTTTATACACATTGTGGTATTCGCCAAGCACGTAGTCAGTGGGCACTAATAAAGAAAATTGGAAGGGATATGATGCTAGTCTATTATGTGAGTAAAACCCTTCTGGATGCAAAGACCAGATACCTTCATTTGGAAAAATTAGCCCTAGCCTTGCTTAGTTTGGCAAGGAAGCTAAGGAATTATTTTCAATCACATCTAGTGATGATCTTGACCAACCAGCCCTAGAAAACCTATCTAAAAGGATATCAAATGGGTAGTGGAGCTTAGTGAATACGACATAACATTTGAACCTAGAATTGGACATTGGAGATTTCCTAGCCGAGCTTACTATAGGAGTGCAAGAAATCCCTAGAAAACTTTAGAAGATCCCACTTGCCTTGGAAACTAAAGTTTAGGGGAAGACAACAAAGACGCCGAACAGAAAAAAGGTCCCAAATGGCTTGGAACCTGAAGTTGGGGGAAAGTCCCAAAAGCTACAAAATGATTGGAACCTATTTGTTCATATTTCCTCAAACCAAAAAAAAGGAGTCAGGATAATACTAGAATCCCCATAATACGGTACATTGGAAAAGGTAGTAAGGTTGGAATTCAACGCATATAACAATGAAATTGAATACGAGGCCTTGCTCGTAGGAGAGTAAGGCTAGCATAAGATATGGGTGCCAAACCATTGAATGTATATTCTGACTCACAACTCGTCATGAACTAGCTTTTCTGGTGAATACCTAGAAAAAGATGAAAGGATGGTGGCATACCACCAATTGGAAACCATAGAGCTAGGCAAGATCCCAATGGTCTCAGTAGTACAGCAAGTAACTAGAGGCAAGAACACGCATGTTGATCCCTTAGCTACCCTAGCTTTAGGAGTCAAGGATAACCCTACCTAAACTATCTTGGTTAAAAGCCAAGAGCAGCCAAGCATTGAGCCAAAAGTCATGAGGGAAACATTCTCAGCCAAATAGGGTCCAAGCTACATGGACCTGATCATGAACTCCCTCAAGATGGGAAAGCTCTCCAAAGATAAGAAAGAAGCTCACATGTTGAGACTTAAGACTTCTAATTTCTGGTTTTCACCTAGTAAAGAATTTTATAGACTGTCCTTCACTAGTCCATACTTAATGTGTGTCTACCCGAGTAGAATTCAAGATTTTTTATTTGAAATCCTTGAAGAAGTTGTGGCACACATTTAGGATGTGGATCACTTGCTCATCAAGAAATTGCACAAGGCTATTGATGGCCTTATATGCAAAAAAGAGGCTCAGAAATATGTGAGAAAGTATGAAAAATGCCAAAAGTCCTCTCATATCCAAAGGTAGGCAGCCCAAGGTCTGAATCCCCTAGCAAGTCTATGGCCTTTTGCACAATGGAGACTTGATATTTTTAGGCCAATGACTAGGGCACCTAGAAATGAAAGTTTCCTCCTCATTGCAACTAATTACTTTATAACATGGATGGAGGCCAAGCCCCAAGGAAGTATCAAGACACAGATAGAAAAAAATTTGTCTGGAATAACACCATAATCTGATTTGGCATCCCAAGAGCATTGATTTCTAGCAAAGGGACTCGATTTGACAATAGGCCTTTAGCCAACCCTTTGGTATCAAGAATTATTACTTTTCCCTACTATACACACAATGTCATGGAAAAGCAAAAATCTCTAATAAAACAATCCTAGATGGGATCAAGAACAGGTTAGAAAATGCCCAAGGTAAGTAGGTGGAAAAATTGTCTAGCATGTTATGGGCATACCGAATCACACCATGTCGTGCAATAGGGGAAACTCCATATGCATTAGTCTATGGAATGGAATGAATAATCCCCTGAAAATCAAAATTATGACCATCATATCCAAACTCATAGGTGTTGGAAAGAATGAAGAGTTGATCACAAAATATTTGGACCTACAATAGGAGAAAAGAGAACTAGTGGACATAAGAATGACATCCTATTAAGAGCAGATGGCCTGAGCACATGACAGAAATGTCCGACCAAGGTGATTCCTGGTCGGGGAACTAGTCCTAAGAAAAGTGATGGAACAACAAAGCATCCCACATAAATGAAGCTCGGCGCTAATTAGGAAGGTCCATATATGTAATACCCAAGAAAATTTGATTTTTTTATGAAAAAAGGAAAAATGGTAATTATCCGCTACGGTACGAGTTGAAAACTGGAATTCTTTTAAAACTTGGATGACGAAAAGGAACTCACCATTGGATTCTCACAAAATCTAGTTATCCAGTCAATTTTCGATGAATTTTGAAATAATCAAATTTTTTGCATTTTATGAAGCGATCAGGCATCGCGCGGCTAAAATAAACGCAATCGGGTTTTAATTGCAAAATAAAAAAAGAAGTTTAAATTTAGTTCAAATAAAATGTGTAGAACATAACACGGAATGAGATTTAATTAATTTAGGATTAAATCAAAAATAAAAAAGACAGGACGTATGGCGCGTTGTGGGCCAAGTATCCTAGGGGTATAAAACGGAGGAAAAATCAGATTTTCCATCCATTTGGTTACTGATTTTTGGATGGACAGAGAGAGAGAGAAAGAGAGAGCAAGGGCTTCTTCCATCTTCTTCTTGCGATCTAGGGTCAACCGTTCATCGAAATGCTTTGGGTCAAGAACAAAAGTTGATCTACGAGACGAGAGCTACGTCGACATACCAAAAATTGAGATTTTTGCCGACGTCTCAAAGATAAGATTTTTGAAAATCAGGGTTTGAAGCTTGATTTGGGTTCTTGGGAATTTTTACTACTTGTATTGCGCTTCAAGAGGTAGGGTTCTTCTCTTAACTAGGTTTATTTTGAACCTAGGATTTCATATGAAATGGGTAGCATGAATTGAGATGAAATCTCTTGTCTAAATGTATTTCTAGTGTAATTAGAGTAAGAGAATGAATAAAACCAATTTTGCATGAATGGGGTTTGTTGAGAATTGCTTATTGGGTGATTTCATGAGAATGTGATAAATTGGACATGATTATGTGTTAACATGATTTTGTGCCTTTTAGAAGTTTGATAAAATGCCTATGATTGATTAAGTAAGTTATTTAAATAAAATTGATATGACATGTTTTGTGATGATGTTAGAAGGTAATTATATACTTGATGATATAAGTTACATTAAGGAATTGGAATTGTTCATGTTGTGTTCATGACATGTTGAACATGATGTTGTAATTGCAATTAAAAACTTGGTTACATAATGATATGAAATGCAATTGTATATTACATTGCATATGCATGGGAAGCATCACATTCGTGGGCAAGTGACATGGGTGTCGGTGTGTGCATGGTTATGATCAAACACCATTCTTTGTGGATTATGCATGGGATCAGGAAAGTTGGACCAAGTTTCAACTGAGTCGCACGGGTTTGCATTGAAAATAGGGTCGGAGTTAGCAAGAAAGACAAGATTATCCCTCAGGTGCAAGACCTGATGATTTGGATTTGTACTTTATTGGTATTTAGTTCATAAAGTGTGTCGGCATATGCGAAGCCATTAGTGGAAGTCCGTAAATGTCGTGTCAGTTAGGTCTTGTTGATAGAAGTCCATAAATACCCAGCCCAACAAAGACCCAAAATTTATAAATGGTCATTAGATGTGTAACATCAATGGTGGGTGCTGGAAATGCCCGGATACATACACATGGAATCGCATGTGTTGTGGGAGTCAGTGGATAGCTTGGGTTGCGTTGCATATATGAGTCTCTCCTAATAACATGGCATAGCAGTGTGACATTCATTCTTGAAGTTATATGTTCTTACATGAATGCTTGTTTGATTGTTGAATTGCATGTGAGAATTTCATATGCATCTAGGTTGGGGAATAGCCTCTTAAGTAGATACCCTATTAAGCGTGACTAACCCTTTATAGAGATAACATTTCAGGTGCGGGACAAGCGATAGTGGACAGCTCTCACTTGGGCCCTTGTTGATGAAAAAGCCGAGCAGTGACTTTAAATTACATTTTTGTAAAAAAATCATATAATTGGTTTTGGAATTGTAATGTTGTATAAAGGACTGTATAATGAACTCATATGTATTATATTTTGTGTAAAATTAAATGTTATATGGGTTTGGGTGAACGTTGTATGAGATTAGGTGAGTTGAAATGGGAAAATATTTGAATTGGGGAAAAACTAGACCCTGCTACCAGTAGCACGTTGATTAACTACCAATAGCATAATTCCATTGGGCTCAGCTACCGATAGCAAATCTTGAGCTACTGGTAGCTCGTTGGCAGAGGGCTTAGTTACTAGTAGCTAGTACACGAGCAACCACTAACTCTTCCAAAATTTTCAAAACTTTAAAATAACTTTGCCAAGCCTTTGGGCCTTAAGCCCTTTTGTTCAAAGGATGTAAATGGAGTATATTGATGGATATGGGACCTTGGAACTGTCAAGAGATTAATATATATACAAGTTATGCGTTGGAAGTGCTCTAGTACAAGGGAGATGATTAACCCTAAATAGTGTTAGGGTTAATCATGTTAGGGTTATGCATTGGAAGTGCTCTAGTACAAGTGCTCTATTTCCAATATATACATTTCTAATAACTGAACTAATATAATGCATGTGGAATCCCCGAACTGAAGGGTACCTTTTTAAATATTGCATTTCCATAGTTTAATTACGTGTTTATTTTCATTGCTCTAAGCTCACACCACATGCTATTTCATATCATTTTGTATTTGTAGCAACTTCAAGGTTTCTATTTTGAATTCCAATATTTAGTTCCTTATAGATTCAACCTCAGACTTAAACCGAGAATTATATTACAATTTGACCACTTATACTTGAGTGTACGACACTATTCTGATGGTAGATCAGGAGACTCTGCCCAAACTCTATGTTGTTTACGATCTTAGTGAAGGGGACGTGGTGATGTGGTGTCAGATCATACGGTATACATGGGTACTTCCGCAGGTTGATGGGTGATCAACAGGTTGAGAAAGAACCTCTAGATTTAGGGGCATCACAATATAGGGCTACTTTAGTTGGAGGGATTGAATCTTATAGACTTGAGACACTTCTAAAGTGCCTTTAACAGTGTGAGGAAAAAGGGATGGAAGTACCTTCAATTATTGAGTTGTAGTACCTCCAAACACAACAATTAGTTTTAATTGAAGTGCCTTCGAGATCATTTAGTTATGAAGTTTTTACTTGAGAAATTGTAAGATAGTTTCAATTTTAATGAATAATTTTCTTTGTTACAAAGTGTCTTTGTAAAAATCTAGGAATAAAGAAGACTATCTAGGATAAAGGCAGAACAGAAATAAAAAAACTAGCCTTTGCCAAAGCAAAGGAAAAAGTCCTAAGAATGAAACTCTAGGAAAAAGACCCGGGAAGGGTCGAGCATTTTCTAAAACAACCGACTACTAAGGTAGGGAGAAAAAAAATACAAATAGTGGCAAGGACCTAGTTCAGGTGCAGCCACCTAATTAAACATAGGCCAAAGGCTAGACACAACAGTGCAACTCAAACAGGTAAAGATTTGTGACTGAACAGATTGGCAAGTTGGTGCAAAGGTCACAACAAGTAACCAAGTATGAAGGCGCACTCTTCATAGTGGAAGGTCCTCTTTGCTAGGGGTTGGGGGCATGACAAAAAAATTTATGTATGAAGGTTTAATCCATTTCATTGAGTTAGAACCTCTTTGCAAGGGGAAAGGGGCTAAGATTCAATTTTATCTAAGTATGAAGGCCCGAGCCCTTCATTGAGGTTGAGCCTCTTTGCCGGGGGAAAGGTGCCATGAATAATTTTTTTCTAAATAAGGAGCCTTGAGCCCTTCATTGAGGAAAGGCCTCTTTGAAATAGGATAGGGGCCAAGACTTCATTGAGGCAAGACCTCTTTGCTAGGGTAAGGGGAGATAATGCAAAAAATTGCTAAAGTATGAATTAAAAACAACATAAAGAGAGGGGAATATCCATTCATCTATTCAAAAAGAGATACATTAAAAGGAAAGAAAAGAGGAAAACAAAATTTTGCAAAGTGTCATTTTCGAAGGGGGAGAAAAGTTGTGCATCTTCCCTCACGAATATGTATGTGGAGCACATGAAGCTATCTAGATGGGGGTGATAGGTTTTTCAATTTTAAGCTTAATAAAATACCAATTAAAACCTATTACAACCTATTACAACCTCAATTACCTCTTCTCACTTGAATTTAGCAATTAATGATGAGACCCCCTTTTCAACCACCATGACCCCATGAACCTATGAAGATTTATGTTTTTAATTTTAGCAACTAAACACAAACACTCAATCTCACACAAGGAACCCAAAATGAAACTATGGATGAAAAAAATATCAATAAATCATTCCTACAAATGGCTAGTACACGTGTGTGCTAACTATCACAAGTGTCTAAGCAAAAACAATAAATAACACAAGTGACTTGTTAACGCATAAAACCCTCCTTAGGAAAAATCATGTAGAACCTTCTAGGTTCACCAAACCTAATCCACCACCCCTAAGTCAACATAAAAGGACTTGAGTCTTATACCTCAACCAAAATCATGGTTAGATGCTCATTTCCTTCAATATGTCTCTCCGCTGAAGTGCCTCTCCGACGTTATGTGTAGCTTCACTTGGATTCACCTCCGCAAAGGATTTTCTAGGCCTTGAGCAATCCTGGTTGCACCAATTATCCTTGGTATGCACACCAATAGGTTTGGTTCAAACCATTTGAGATCTTAAACACCAAGTTGTGAGGTTGGGTAGAATCTCTAGGGTTGCCATAATCAATGGAAAGGCTTTTCCTAGTAGTAGGAAAGGCACTCCTTATTTATAAGCTCAGAAAAATGGTCATCTTGTTAACAAGAAAACTCAAATTCGCAAACGACTGTTCAATCGGTAAGAGGGACGTCATAATCTGGTTGTCACTTGAATGAAAATAGTATTTCAAACTGACCTATGAGAGCTAACCGCTCGAACAAACCAAGAGGGCGAGCCCTTTTCTCCTACATTTGGTCTTTTCCTTTATTTTCCACTAAGTAATCAAGAGACTACTCTAGTTGTGACACCTAAAATTTGGGGGTCATTTCTTAACCCGTTGATCACCCAGCAACTAGCAGAAGTACCTGTGAATGTAGTTTAACCTGACACCACGTCTTTATATCCCCTTTACCGGAATCGTAATCAAAACAGAGTTTGGACAGAGTCTCCCTTGTACTACCGAACATATAACTTGTACACATATTAACCACATGACCATTCCAAGGTCCAAACCCCAATAATTAGGTCTTATTATTCTCCATGTACATCATCCCAAGAAGGTTGCTTATGAAAAGAAGGCCCCTCAGTTTTTCATTTTAAAATTTCAAGTTTGCAAAAGAGGTACCAATACCTCTGATACATAGTACCGGTATTTGGGCCTTCTGTTTTTCACGTACAGGTACTTGTGCGTCTTGGTATCGGTACTTGAGCCTACTGTTTGCTAGGTACCGATACCTTATGTGTCTTGGTACCAGTACCTAAGCCCACGGTTCATCAGGGTACCGGTACCTGAGCCCACTGGAATCCAGGTATTCGTGCCCGTAATCTAGGTACCGGTATCGGGGTTATCCGACAGTGTGGTACCGGTACCTATGAGCCTAGGTATTGATGAGTGCATAATATTGCATATGCAAAGGCCTCATTACATGCATTTAAACTCAATTTTTGCATCTAAGTACTTAGTGTTAGCCGATTTTATGAATAATGTTGAAGTTTCGATGTTGCATGTATTTATAGCTTAAATCATTGATTTTAGGACTTTGCAACTATGATGGATGTGTGGTGAAGGCATGGACACAATACATGAAGATTTGGAGGCTTAAAAGTGAAGAAATCAATGAGGTATTGGAGCTTGGGAACAAAGGCACTAGTTGCCACATCATTTGGAAGCAGAGCCTCTGTTTTCTTCCATTTTGAGCTTGATCCAATTTGAATATGAAAAAGTGCAAAACATGAAAGTTGTAAATTTGGATGTCTTCTGTATTGTATCAAAATTTCAGCTCAATCCAACTGTTGGATCAAAAGTTATGCCGATTCTATGAAAAGTGGTCCAAAGTAGAGAAGGAACTGTACCGGTACGTGGTACCGGTACTTTGAATCCAGTAGCCAAACTATACCGGTACGCTCCCCTGAAGCAGCCCCGAACCTCCTGCAACCCATTTTCACTTGCTTGGGGGCCCACCTACACTTCTCCCACTTTCCGCCCAACATTTCCTTACACACTTACATGCCTCCCTTACACCATTTGAAGATTTTTTAGGCTTGACATTTATGGAGGATGGGAGATAAGTGGGCTGCAATGTGGGTTGTTGGGTAGGCTTTCCTAGCCTATCAAAGTCCATCCATTCAACCTCCCATTGATGGGAGGCCTGCACACACATGCTAGGGACCACCATGCACGAAAATTAAAGACTCACACTCCATTATATTCAGCATTCACAAGCCATTCAAGAGTGTGGCTACCTAAGCTTAGAAAGCTCCCAAGGAAGAAGATGATGAATAGTGACATAGTGTGAGAAATTTATGTTTTTGCATTTTCTTCTCCATTTCAGTTGTAGTAAGCTTTTAATTTCTTGTAATCTTTAACTCTTGCACCCTAATGTCATTTACTTCAAGTTTATTTCAAGTTTAATTACATGTTCTTCATTTCACCATTGTTGTTCATGTTTTTCTTCATTTCCACGCTTTAAAATAGGTATTGTATATTTTTCTTCATAGCTTAAGATTTCTTGATTTAAGTTAAGTCTCATGCTTCCTTTCTTCATTATGTCCATTTACATTATGTTTGTCTTTCTTTTTAAACATGAATAGCTAGATTTCTAGTTAGTTAATTCAAAGGAGATCTCCTCTTGGGTTTCTATTTCAACTCTTTCTCTTCCTTCCCTTATGAGTCCAATGGTTCGGTTTGACGGGGTTGAGAGTGGATAAGTTGGTGAGCCTTTGATATCCCGTAGGCCTAGCCACGATTTATGCTTAGATACTCACCAATCTTGTTCCTAGCTTCTTCCGAATCAATCGTTCATTCATGCTCTATCGGAAGAGGGATTGGAGTTGAAATTGTATTCCTATTGGAGTGGCTTCTTGGGTTTGCCAACATTTGTTTATCATTGCATTTTAATTAAGAACAAATCACATCAAAACCAACTACAAGATTTTACATTTTTTCCTTTTGCAAAAAAATCGCATTCACACAACTCAACATTCCTTCCCTGAGGAGATGACCTTAGAATAATCTTCCAAGTAAAATACCGACATTCAAAAGACTCCTTGCGATTGGGGAGCACTTTTGTTCACATTTCACATTTCATACATTTTGTTCATTTCATTTCATCACCATCATTCCGTTGCCCTTTCTCTTGTATGAATCCGAGTGAGAGTGACAATCACCCACACACATAAGCCATATACATATTTGAGGGTTCATGTTAGGAGCTTAGGAATAGCAATATTTCCAATCAATCAGGTACCAGTACCTGAGCCTAGATTTTTCCAATTTCCTCTAGTTCTTAAACGTTAACCATCTAATCTCATTCCATGTTCATTCAAACTAATACAACATTCACTTGCATCAAAAAATTGTCCAAAAGAGTTCATTAATATCCCTTTTAACAATTTACAAGCTCAAAACAAATTACATACTTGATTTACAAAATGTAATTCAAAAGCCACATTCCGGCTTCCTCATCAACAAGGGCCCAAGTGACGTCCATCCACCGACGCTTATCCAACACCTAAAATATGTCTCCACAAAGGGTGAGTTACGCTCAATAGGGTATCTCCTAAGGAGGCTACTCCCCAACCCAGATGCATAAGAAATGTGCACATGCAATTTATCAATCAAGAATCCATTCAAATATATTCATTTCTCAAATGAATGCTACTAATCCATCGCATATCATGAGATATGACTAACACATGCAATACAACCCGAGCCCTCTATCGGTTCCCATAACACATGTCATGTCATGCGTACGCATGACTGTTCTGGTGTCCTCTTCCTTTATTTTCCATCTACACACATGTCAAATAGTAATAGAGCACTAACTTACTATCCCAAGGTAGGGATCAAGTCAAAATATTGAGATTTCTCTCCTTGTCTCACAAGTAGAGCGCGTGCCACCCACTAATAGACATCTATACCATGAATGTCCTGTTCCTTTTCTTTTCCACCCTCAATGTTATGTTCGCTAATCCTAGTGTCTCTTTTTCATACACATTTAATCATGCATATTGTTCATATAACACATAACATATAACATATAGCATTTAGAGCACATAAACATGTAATGCACAATGGATGCAAAGACCTAGACCCATGCTCTATAAGCCCTAGGTAAATCGAAAACATAGGCTCTGATACCAAGTTGTGATGG
This sequence comes from Ilex asprella, assembly GCA_023539305.1. Taxonomy (NCBI): domain Eukaryota; kingdom Viridiplantae; phylum Streptophyta; class Magnoliopsida; order Aquifoliales; family Aquifoliaceae; genus Ilex; species Ilex asprella. Next base: position 27,360,403 of record CM042184.1, on the reverse strand, counting down.
TCATCAGAGCCTAAGCTACACCATGGACTCTAACCCTCTTTCACTCTCGCAATAAAAGATGATATACTCATTTCCCACAAGGACTATATAAAGACCTATGACCTATATTTTGATACCAAGCTGTGACTCCCCTAAAACTGAGGGTCCTTTGTCATCCCGTTGATCACCCATCAATCCGCGGAAGTACCCATGAATGTCGCGTAACCCGTTACCATGTCATAACATCTCCTTAACTAGGATCATAACTTGGCCCACAACGCACCACATGTAATAACTCGAGTTTAGGAAATAATAAAAAGAAAATTAATTAATTTTTGAAATTAGACAAAATAGAGAAATTACCAAACTGCCACAAATAAAATAAGAAAATTACCAAATTGTCATTGAAACTTCAAGGACCTTCTACACAAGCAAGGTGGCTGATGGAGGCTTGTTGGCTTGCATGGAGGACACCCATCTGCTTGGGGAAACCTGAGTAAGCTGTTTGGGGGGATAAAATGGAGAAGGATTCGGTGGGAAGAGACAGAGAGAGAAAGGAGAAAGAGAAGTTAGGGAGAGAAAGTAGACTTTGGATTTTCGGATTTCTTGCAGAGACAATTTCGAACGATAAAAGGTATGCCTCTATCTTAATTTGGATGCTAGGAATTCATTGGTGTTGTTAATTTTTTATTTGGGTAAGTGGTTATGCTCTAATTTGAGTTTAGAGTTTCAGATTTTAGCTTTTCATGAAATGGGTATCAGAGAAAACGAGTCTTTCTTCTTCAATTGAGTCTTGAATTGTGTTTTTGGATGGTTGTAGAGTGGTTTGGGAGTATTTTTACTGGTTGTCGTGGTGTGTGGTGATAGGATAAAGAAACCCTTATGGGTTTGAATTTTTAAAAATTTAATTTTTGATAAACTTGATTAAGCTTTGAAAGGAGGCTTGGGTCTAGTTAATTTGAGGTCAATGAATCCATTTCTGGCCTCGGAATTTGATTTTGAGGTCATTTGGGGGGTGAAACGGGCAGTTGCAGGTCTGTCCATGTGTGTAAAAAAATGATTTTTAGCCAACTTTGACCAATGATTTGATGATGTTAGAGTTAAATTAGAAGGCTGAGTCTAGGAGAGATTGAAACTATGTTGTTCAAATAGTATGTGGGTATTGAAATCAAAGAAAATAGTGGGAGAACTTTGAGGTCAAAATGGGGTGGTTGAGTAGAAATTTCTGCACTTAGGGTTAAAGTAAAAATGAACCAAGGTTAAAAATGAAGTGAGGTAGGGACACCAGTGCACCCCGTCAGCGCGTGAGGGCGCGTCTGACCTCTGATTGACCTCTAGTTGGTCTCAAAAGTTCCGTAACGTCCGTGCGGAGGTTCTGGTAAAATTTTATATTGATCCGATGGCCGGATCTATATGAGGAATAAAATAACTGTTTTGACCTACGGGGTCCATTTGACCTAGTTTTGGGTGTTTTTGAGAAAATAAATTTTATATTCATTTTAGGTAGGTTAATTGAGTATGTGTATTAAATTTCATCGAAAAATAACACTATTTAATTTTTGGCTATTTTAGATCAAAATACCGAGCGGGTAGGGTTTCTCAATTCCGGAACAGGCGATGTTTTCCAAACTTGTTTCTAAATTATTCAATATGTTATTTATGATGATTAAGAATATTTTAAAATATATGATTGGGTGTTTTGAATATTGACGTGAATTCGGACCCGGATTAAGATTTTTGAGTGCGGTTTGCACTAATGTTTTGGAAATGATCGTATTACTCATATTGTTCGTATTGAATGAAACTCTAGGATCCTTTTTAATGAAAATATAAGTGCACACGGTTCGAGTGACAAAAGGGTTTACATTCCAGTTTGAGGCCGTAGAGGATACTCATTGAGTTTGTAAATGCCTGGGTAGTCCTGTTGGTCTTTGGACTTGGGTACTGAATTGAATCGTATTGACTTAGGAGCGTATCTTCCTTGGGGTGCAAGTCCCCTAAATTATTGGATCGTATTGACCCTGAGTGGTCTATTAGGATGAATTGCCCACCAGTGTAGCACTGTATTTGAATTTCTGAACTCTCTTTTACAGTTTTGTTTAACTGCTACAGTTTCAAATGAAATGATGTTTTTGCTGACGTATATGTATCAAATGCTCATTTATATTTCTGCCCCATCATGTTAACTTATACTATTTTCAAACTCGTTTGCTTGAAAATTGAGTCACTCTACTGAGTTGTTGATGCTCACCCTACATTATTTCCCCTTTTTCAGATTAGATGGTGGCAAGGAATTCCGCGTATGTTTAAACTGTCGATATTTTCTTTGTTTTCTTAGTGAAGATTTGAAAATGTGTTATGTTATACGGATTGAATTGAAAAAGTTTTAATAGCTGAGGCATGTAAGTTATAATAGTCTGAAAGTATCTATTTGAAATATATATGAAATTGGTATCAGAGTTATTCATTTGGAGACTATATTATTTAGTGATTTTGAAAGTTATTAGCGCTTTTGAAATATTACGAAGTGGATGAGGGTGTTACACCACACGTCCTATCTTTTACTGATCCAATTTTATTCTGAATCAATTAAATCTCATCTTGCTTTAAGTTCAATATATTTTTACTTGAACTAAATT
>CM042184.1:27323872-27357775 GCA_023539305.1 Ilex asprella | reverse complement strand
TTCAATATATTTTTACTTGAACTAAATTTAAATTATTTTTCATGTTTTGCAATTAATTCCTGATCGCGTTATTTTGGTCATTCGACACCTAATCGCCTCGTAAAATGTAAAAATTTGATTGTATTGGAATTCAAAGGAAAATTGACTGGATAACTAGATTCCACGAGACAAATCCAACAATGAGGTCCGTTTTGTCATCTGAGTTCTAAAAAATTTTGGTCTTTCAACCCGTACTATAGCGACTAATTACCATTTTGCCCTTTTCATAAAAATTCAAAATTTCCTTGGTTTTACATGAAGGGTGGTTGAAATAGAACTTTGACGTCTAGAGTTTTGTTGGAGGTAGAATATGAAGTGGACCAAATGACCACTAGACACCTTGATGGCGAGGGAGGGCATTCGGTGTCCAATGAACTTTTGGTCAGTGCCAAAAATTCTACAACATCCGTGCGGAGGTCCAGTAAATTTTAAAGTTCATCTGGTACTCATAATAATAGGTGGTTTAAAATATCTATTTTGCCATTCGGGGGTTAATTTGACCTTGTTTTTTGGGTGTTTTTGGGCAAATAAAGTTTATATTCACTTTCAATTAGTTAAATTGAGTATGTGTATGAAATTTATTTAAAAACAATATCGTTTTTATTTTTGACAGTTTCAAATCAAAAAGTAGCTTAGGGTACAATTTCTAATTTTGGATCAGACGAAGTATTTTAAATTATGACTTACATTATTTATGGTTGTCTAGCATATTTTAAATCATATGATTGAGTATTTGAACTTAGCCTGGAATTACAGATCTAGATTAGAGATTTGAATGCGGTAACACACAACTGTTGAAAATGATTGATTTGACTATATGAAGTGAGATATCAGAATCCTTTTAAACTAAACGTAATTACACACAAGTCTAGTGGCAGAGGTTTACGTTCCAATTTGAAGTCATAGATAGTACTCATAGAGTTCGTAAACGCTTGGGTGGCTTTATTGGTCTTCAGACTTGAGTATTAAACTTTAACTAAGGAACGTATCTTCCTCAGGGTGATAGTCTCCCAAAAGGTTGGATTGTATGTTTGTATTGATCCTGAGTGGTCTATTAAGATAATTGTCTACCTGTGCAACACTTTTATTGATATTGTGATAGTATTATTATTTTCAACTTAAATATTTTTTGTTTTATTAATTATGTATGAAATAAACTGTTTTGATATTACATCAATCATGTTAAATTATGTTATTTTCAAACATGTTTGCTTGGCATTGAGTTACCCTACTAAACTATTGATACTTACCCAACAATAGTTTCCATTTTTTAGACTAACAGGTGACATGGAAGTTTGTGATTGTTCAAATTACCGATTTTTTTTGGTTATTATCAAAGAGCTGAATAAGTGTTATGTTATAAACATCGAGTTGCATGACTATTTATAGTAAGAGATCATAACTGAATAGTGTATTACATCTGAGGTGTGTAAATTATAATAGGCTAAATGTACAAGTTTGAAATGTATATGACATTAGTATCCGAGTTTATTCGTTATTTGAAGACTATATTATTTAGCAACTTTGGAGACTATTGGCGCTCTTAATATTATTTTGTATTTTTGATTTATTAAACACTAGAATTAGTCCATTGCAAATAAATATATGCAATATATATTTTTTGGGTCAAGGGAATATGATCACTATTTCTTGGCAAATTTGCTAGACAAATATTAGAGCAGTTTGGAGTGTTTAAGGGGCATAATAGTAAAATTCTAGTAAAACAACATATAGATTAATTCTGGGACGCTCATAATTACAAATGAATTTACCAAACATGGAATTGGTTTGGAATGCATCCTTTTCCAAGTCAATCTCACCTATTATGTTGTGGTTTGATTTGATTTGGTTTGGTTTGAAGAGGTTGAAAAATTGTAACCCTATACCATCCAAACACCCCCATTAAATTTAGGCAGAGGTACTATGGACGGCTGCTATTTCTTTGTTTCAAAATTCAAAAGCGCGTAGACAGTAGAGCAGAGAGAGTGTCTGAGAGTGGAGTCAGGCGTGCACTTAAAACCGTTACGTGGGAAAGCCGCAGAACGAACGAATAAATAATTACTCCCACATGGGCAGAACAAACGGCCAGACAACGCGGATGATCAGCTAAGCTAAGGCTTTTTTGATTGGATCTGCGGAAATTGTTCCTTTTGACGATCTCACCAAAGAAGAGCGTGTACGTATACAAATTCATGTGATCCCTTTTATAAGGTTCAAGAACATAGTATTGCTTGCTTGATTAATTCTTTTTTTTTTTTTTTGGGACTGGATTGATTAGTAAACTTCTCTTTGCCGAACTCAATTTCTTTTCAAGGAATCTGTCTACCCATGTTCAATCAATCTAGAATTTGGCTTTATCGAGGGGCTTAATGTTTGTTACTTAGAAACTTAGCTTTCAGCTTTGGGGGAACAGTGTTTTTACGGATAAAGCGTGATTATACTTGACTTCGGGGCGAAGAATTTCTTCTTTTGCTTGTGAGTTTGGAATAAGACCATATTGAATCTATCGACTTATACGTCAAGCTAAGCTTTAATCACAAGCAAAATAGGTTTATTTGTTAGTTTTCCATGATACCCATTTCAATTGTCGGCTCTTAATCATTTTACGTTTGATCACTAGCAAAATAGGTTAATGTTTTCTGGTTTTGTTTTGAATAACACCCGTCCCTTATTGTTTTGGCATCAATTTAAGCTTTGAACACTTGCTAACTAAGTTAATTATTTGCGTTTTTTTTCAAGAATACCCATTTCAGTTTACCAATGTAGGCTTAAATCACAAGAAAAATGCCTGAAGTTTTTTTGCATTAATGTATGCATCATTGTATAGATCTTTTGGTTAAAATCTAAGACCATACTTCATCTGCTGTTTATTTACGCTTAAGGTGAAGTAGTTGTATTTTTTAAGGAGTACTCATTTCATTGTATCACTTGGATGTGCATTGAACCTTGGTATGCAAGCCAATTGTATCTATTGTTTTTGTTGTTGGCATTGACTTTTGTGTTTAGGATAAGATTAAATCCTTGTTTTCATTTGTAGGTTATTTGCATTTTCTTTTTGGAGTTGTTCTGCGGCGGTCGCAGGGTGGGTTGGATTCATGTGCAATGCAGAGATCACGTAGAGCTCTTCTTCAAAGAAGTGCTTTGGAGAATGCTATTTGTGGTAGGAATAGTTTATATAAGGTTTCTCTTTCTCTGGTGATTGTTTTGTGGGGGCTTGTCTTCCTCTTAAGTTTGTGGATCAGCCACGGTGATGGGCACAAAGGTCAGTCTACAATCCGATTTCGATTTGTTAACATTTCCACATTCCTAAGCCTTTTTCAGGAACAACGAGTAAATATATCTTATTCAAAATTGTTTAGTTTATTCTTTTGCACAGGAACACCAATGTTGTTGTTAAAAAGTCCAAAAATTCTAGTAAATTGAGATATGCTGTTGTTTCATGGACACGTGGACCTACTGATGTAGACTAGGAAGGGGGAAAAAATTAAAAGATGGAAGAGGAAAAATAAGGGATGAGAGAATCAAGCGAAAGAGGAGGGAACTTGGGGAGCAAGCAAAATCAATAGTCAATAATAATCCAAAGTGTTTTAAATAAATACCACACCTCTTTATATATATATAGGGAATACAAACCCTAAAACAATTAAATAGTCAAAATAACGAATAAGTCCTAAAAAGTAAAATGACAAATGACTCCTAATCCTTACGTTTACGCTTACTATAGCTAAAGACAACCTGTTTCCTATCATTTCTTCCAACTAAAAAGCCCTTGCCTTTGGAGAGTTATGATGGTGATAATGCTCTAGAAGATCAGGGTCAGGTCAACGAAACTCCTCCTAAATAATCCATGAAGCATCAATCTCAAGACGGTATCTTCACTGAACAAAATAACGATGATACCCTCCATCAGATGATCTAACAATCTGATCCTCAAGTACATTTGCGATCTGATCATGCATCTATGATGAAAATGGCAGAAGAATCGGAACTATAGGTGATGCTGATAAAGAAGCGACTCCAACTGTAAGAACACCCTGTTGGTAACATGGGAGGCTCAAAAGTACCACGATAAGAAGATAAGTCTTCCACATTGAAAATAAGACTCATACTCATATTCGAAGGTAAGATAAGGTGATATGTATTAGACCTAAGTTTACGAATAATACAAAAAAGACCAATGACTCGAGCGTGTAACTTTTTGAAGGAATTTTTAGGATAGCGTTCAGGACTCACACGAACCAGGACATAATGTCCCACATTAAAATTTTTATTCCTATGGTAAACATCAGCAGCCGATTTATAATTCGCATTATTTAATATAATTTTATGTCTTATATCGGCATGTAGGTAACGAATATGTTGGGCAAAAGCTTAAGCAGATTTTAAAGGGTTGGAATTAAGAGGTAAGGACATTAAATCAATAGGCTGTCTAGGAGAATGACCATAAACAATCTCAAAGGAGATGTACAGTTAACCTATTTATGGAGTTATTATAGGCAAATTTACCTCTGGGCAACAAAAAATTTCAATTTTATATTTTCTCATTCACTAGACATCTAAACAAATCTCCGAAATTACAATTTATAATCGCAGTTTGTCCATCAGTTTGGGGATGAAAGGCACCGACAAACTTAAGATTAGTCCCAAAGAGCTTCCGAAGTGTCTTCCAAAAATAACTCACAAACTTGATATACGTATCAGACACAAGGGAAATAGGCAACCTATGTAGTCGGACGACCTCTCTAAAGAATAACTTTGCCACGTGTGAGGCATTAGTAGATTTAGTGGAAGGAATGAAATGGGCCACCTTCTATAGACACTTTATTAAGGGGTTTAGTTCTATTAAGACTTCATCACTGAGTGTGTAAAAAGGGAAGATTCAATGGATTTCTGCTGTGACTAGAGCCTTTCAAGAAATTAAGCACAAGATGACAAAGTCGCCTATCCTACGACATGATGCCCGTGATACCAATTGATGTAGATTGTAGTAGCTATGATACCAAATTGATGTAAACTAGGGTAGAGAAGAATTTAGGGTTGAGAAGAAGAAAAGAAATGGATGAGAGAATTAGGAGAAAGAGGAGGGAACTTAGGGAGCAAGCAAAATTAATAGTCAATAATAATCCAAATTGTTTTAAACAAATAAGTCCCAAAAAGCAGAATGACAAATAACTCAGAGTTCGTATGACTACACCTACTATAATTAAAGATAATCCGTGCGGAACAATACTAGATTTTCTTATTGCAAGATGCCTTTTAGGAGTAGCGGTTGTCGCATTTGTTACAGTCCTTTGGAAGATGGAAAGTTTTGGCAGTGAGCTTTTTGTGCTAGTATTTGACATATGAACTATCATCCTCAGTGCGCCTCCTCCTTTCATTTTGATTGATCTAATTACTAGGTTATTTGGGATTCCAAAATTGTATTGTTGAATTGTTTTTACACCATACAGGCAAGAAATAAGAATGATACAAGTCTTGAGCAGGAGCAGTTCTCCTCACAAATCACATATTTTCTTCTTGGATTTTTTTTCTGATTCATCGTTGTATATTTAGATTCGAGATTGGTAGATTAGAGGGAGCTCTCTCTCCTATCTGATTCAGATCATTGGTCGAGTCTAGTGGTGGTGTAGTGGCCGGGTACTCACTGTCATAGCTCATCAATGTTTTGGATGTTGGAGCTAGAATGCTTAGATGAATGGTTGTAACTAGTCCCCAAAGCTGCATTTTCTTTTTTATTCTTCTATCTTATAGCCTTTTTAGGGTTTTTTTTTCTTTGCAGAGAGGTGAGGTTGCGTGTTAGGGAGTTGCTCCCATTTGTCATTACTAACGTGAATAATTTTTGTATATAAAATATTAATAATTTTTTTTAGATATATGTGTACCTAAATTAAATAGTATTTCAAGTTTATAAAAATTATGTTTTTATCGCTCTTATTATACTATAGAATTTGAAAAATTTGGTCTATTCCTATCGATTCGTTGTTCTAATTATAAGAAAAAAATGATAAAAATAATTCATTTGATTATGTTTTAAATTATGATTCGTTGAATAAAATAACAATTGTCAATATTCTAATCAATGCTTATGTCAATGCTTATGTTTAAGGGTAACATAGTCAATTTAAAAGTTTTATAGATATTGATATTTATACATAGAGAATAGAGAATTAAAAGAGATGTTAGGGGTAATTCGGAGATTTAAACAAATAAGGATATGATAGTAATTTAGTTATTTCACTATGGAAGGCTAATGTAGTATTTAAAATTTTTTATAAGGGTAAAATAATAAATCAAAAGTTTTTTATATTAAGGTACTTTTATTAGAGTATAGATATAGATAGATAGATATAAATATAGATATAGATATGTAAACTTATATATATATATATATTTTGTATATAAGTGTATTGCACGTGTATCATTTTCAATATTAAATATATTATTGTTATAAAAATTATGAAATAATGTCAATTGTACAAATAAACATTGCTTAAACATTTTGTGTAATATCTAGTGAAACTTAAGTTAAGGACCAATTTATCCTCATATGAACATGCCAAGTGAGAGTTTTAATAGTCTACTCCTAAGTTAATATCCATCGTTTACTCCAAATGATAACAAATAAAGGGATGCTTATATTATGATAAGCTTGGGACGGTCTACCTTAAAATTCACTATCATATTTTCGATGACAAAAACAAATAACTGGTCTGGTGAACACTAATTGCTTCATTCTTTAATGAAAGACATATTAAATTACACTTAAAAAAAATGTCATATATGCTTCATGAACATATTAGGAAAAGAATTACCCAAAAAAATCTATAATGAACATACTAAAATTATTTTACCACATTCAAATGGTAAAATGTATATTGTCAAAAATTAGTATTTGGTACCTTATGTCCTAGAGCAATTCAAAAAACCTAATCGAATCATGATCCACATAATGAAAGATCTCGTTTTAATCATTCAATGCATGAGAAGAATCATGTAATTTTTTTTACACAAGAGATATAATGCTAAATATGCAAAATAAGTTTCAGTGCTAAACAAAAAATGAACCTATTACCATGGAAATTAAACACATAAACGGTATATGGTTTAGAGTAAATAAATCTCAAGATGCCATTTTCACAGTGATTTTTCACAATTGATCATGTTTGTTCATAAATAAAAAATACTTAACAAATCAAGAAGAAAATTTTCAAGATGTTATTGCAAGCCTAACTCCAAACAAAATATAAATCATATGGAAATAACAACAACCCGCAACCGGATAAAAAACGTGAATATGTGAGAATGAGAAATGAATAGAATGGTATTAATATTAATTTATGATTGAAATTCATGGGTATTACTATCAGAATGGTATTACTATTAGTTGTCCACGTAGCCATAAAATAGAAGATGAAATGATTCAAATTTCATTTGATTAATTGATATATTTATTGCCAAGAATCTATACCGTTTGCAAAGCTACACATCAATTTATATTAGATGAATGATAATGATGGTTATTGATATTATAATATTTGTATTAATGATAATCTATTATTTTTCATCAAGTAAAGATGATTAATAAATTTATTGTAAATAAAAAAATTTATGAGAAGTAAATGAAAGAGACATAGTCATTAACTCAGGAAATAAAAAATATATAATACATGGAACAATACTTATTGTAAAAATGGAAGTATATGAAGAGTCATTTGAATATATTTTTTTTAATATATAATTAATATTATGCAATTAAAAAATAAAAAATGCAATACATGGAACAATAATTCTTGTAGAAATGGAAGCATATGAAGAGTCATTTGAATATATAATTAATATTAGGTAGTTAAATAAATAAGGATATAAGTGACTTTAATATTTTTTATAGGGACATAATAGGCAATCAAAAGTTTTTCACTAAAGTTCCTTTTATTAGTAGTAAGTATAAGTATAGATAGATTTGAGGATGGGACTGACTGTTTCCAAATGGTAGGATCTGTTGAAATGCACTAGAAAAAATATCCATTTATAGCACATGTTTGTACAGATTCATATATCCAGTACCTATCTTTAACGAATGTAAATTCTCGTGTCTTGTTTTACAGTCATCCTTAATTTCCATTTTGAAGGAAGTTCTTTATTGTTGAAATCTTTTTTTTTTGTTTTTGGTTTTGCATATCTTCTTCTTATTAGCTTTTTGGTGTCCTTTTCAATGGATCTAGATGAATCTGTTGGCATTACAACATGGAATGAAGATAAACTGGGGCAGAATGGAGGCCATCAGGCTGTATTACCTGTGGATGAAAATCCATCAGTGAGAAGTGATATTGAAGATTCTAGAGAGAATTTATGCACAAATGAGGGCATCAATGGTGAATTACAAGTTTGTGGAAATATAAATTCTGTTGTTGCTGTCAAAGAGCAAGCTGAGGTTGAACAGCCAGTTTTAGGTTCAAAATCTGAAAGCGACGGTCCAAGTGCTGAAAGGCTATCTCGTGTTGTGCCTCTAGGTCTTGATGAATTTAAGAACAAAGCATTTAATTCTAGAAGTAGACCTGTAAGTGGTTTGGCTGGAAGCATAATACACAGAGTGGAGCCCGGAGGGGTAGAATACAATTATGCTTCCGCTTCGAAGGGAGCAAAAGTCTTGGCTTATAACAGGGAAGCCAAAGGTGCCTCTAATATCTTAGGCAGAGACAAGGACAAGTATCTTCGGAATCCTTGTTCGGCTGAGGAGAAGTTTGTCATCATAGAACTTTCGGAAGAAACCCTTGTTGATACAATTGAAATAGCAAATTTTGAACATTACTCGTCTCATTTAAAGGAGTTTGAGTTACTTGGCAGTTTGGCTTATCCCACTGATACCTGGGTTAAGCTTGGAAATTTTACAGCTGGAAATATGAAGCATGCTCAAAGGTTTGTTCTTCAGGAGCCAAAATGGGTGAGGTATCTAAAGGTGAATCTATTGAGTCATTATGGTTCAGAGTTCTATTGCACACTGAGTGTTGTTGAAGCGTATGGAGTGGATGCTGTTGAGAGGATGCTTGAGGATCTTCTTTCTGTTCAGGAACCAGGTGGTGAGCAGAAACCAATGTCCACCCAGTCAGTAACCACTGAGGGTGAGCTGTATCAACATGTTGTTGATGAAGTGGATTGTGACCTTGATCTTGAAAGCACTGATGTCAAACGTGGAATTACAAGTACTGATGTTCCCGACCCTGTAGAAGAAGTCCGCCATCAACAGGTTAGCAGGATGCCTGGGGACAGTGTTCTTAAAATACTGATGCAAAAAGTTCGGTTGTTAGATTTAAATTTATCAGTTTTGGAACGATATCTGGAGGAACTAAATTCCAGATATAGCAACATTTTCAAAGAGTTTGATAATGAAATAGGAGAAAAAGGAGTTCTTTTGGAGAAGATCAGATCAGATATAAGGAGTCTTTTGGAAAACAAGAAGGTCTTGGTATGTGAATTTCTTATTTTGACTTTGTAGATCTTGTTTTTTTGTAGCAATTGGTTCGATATGCTAGGACATTTTCTTGCTTTTGCAGACCAAAGAGGTTGGTGATCTTATATCTTGGAAATCACTTGTTTCCATGCAGCTGGATAATTTGGAAGGGGACAACGCCTTTCTCAGGTTACTTTCTTTCCTTGATTTTGTAGTTCTTCTAGTGAAGTATGTTGAGCATTCAGCATTTGCTTGCAGATGAATTTTAGTTTTTACTGAAATATGTTTATGTTTTGGTGTTACTGGAGCTATAAGTGCATATAAACATTTTATCAAAAAGTTAGCATGTATTAGAAAACAGGATTGCAGTACTAAAGTGAGCACCAATATTTATAGTGGTTAGGTTACTTCAAGGCAACCTGTGTTCACTCCCTACTAGCTCGGTAGGTGTTCAACTCTACTGATTCTAATTCACAAATACAAACACTCATCCTATACTATCAACATATGGTTTTCAATTTACTAACCACTAACCCTATCCTAAACTCTTCAAATAACAGTATCCTGAAGGTAACAAGCTGGTGACAACACAATCCTAAGCTGTGTAGTGTATGAGCTGTCAGTTGCTTAAGTGTACACGGTACACTAAAACTCTACAACTGGAAATCAGTACAGAGGGATAACAAAAGATGAATACATATAGGGCTAGTTCGTCCACTGGACCATATGTTGCCACCGGAAACAGGTGATACATGTTGAAGGTCTCCCTTTCACTTCTCTGAGTCTCTCACTAAAACTCTCTTAGGTTAGGGTGCTATATTTAGCTGTCAAAATGGTCTGAAGAGGAGTATGGGTGGTTTTAGAGAGTGAGGTCTAATGGTAAGATTCTAAACTTAATTTGAATTTTGAATGATAGAAAGTCAATTAGAACCTTTCAAGTTTACTGCCTGCTATATTTTGTAGTTGTTTTGCACCTTTTGAGGGTCTGCAGCTCCTGTTGCTCCTCAGTTCCTCTATTCAAATCTGTCTGAATTTCAGGTGCGAACGCTTACATACTAGGGACATTCTGACATTAACTTAGGACTGTAGACCTTTAGGACAGTCTTCAAGCTTGACTTCCTGTAGGTGTCAACTTCTTCTGCTTCAAGCCTGATTACTTCTGCTCTTCAGATCATCAATGGAGCACATGAGCTCTACATTCATATTGCCAATTCTAAGCAAAAACTAAAGGGAAAGGGAAGAGACAAGAGGCATAGAAGAAGTCCCTTAGAGAACATTCGTAAGTGACTTAAATTGAAGAACACTTGACATTACACGATTAATAATATAAGCCGCAGTAAGAAATACATCTCCCTAATAGTATATAGAGACATTCATAACAAACATCAAATTATGAGCAACCTCAAAAAGTTGACCTTTTTTTGGCTTTGCTCAACAATACCGTTCTGCTTGGGAGAACTCACACAAAGTGGTTTGATGAGAATATAATTCTCATTGAGATGAACAATTCATTGCCAATGTACCTAGCCCCGTTATTTTTCCGAAGAATCCAATGCTAATGACGAAAGTTTTGAAAGAAGAGAACACTTCCTTTTAGTACCAAGTAAGTAAAGCCAAGACAAGAATAACATTCTTAAAAGTGACAAATCAATTATCACTAGAAATAGACACAACATGGGTTGCTTCCTATAAAGCTGAATGAATAACCAAGAAAGGGGCAGTGCTTCTACTGTTATTACGAAGATAAGATATGAGTTTATACTTTATAATTGACAAATTCACAAGTATCATAGACAATAAAATATTTCTACTATACTTTTTCACTAGATTACTAAATATTTTGTTTTTCTAAAACATCAGAAGAAGAATGGCATAAGCATGTATGCAATTGTTGTACTAGTTGAAGAGTTGAAACGAGAGTTTGTCTAGGAAATGAGAAAATACTTTAACGTCCAAAACATATAGACCACCATGGGTTCTACAAGTGCCAATCCTTCTCTGTTTTTAGTTCCTGAACGATACAATGAGTTGAGAATAATATTACTAAACAATTTGGTACTTTGTGATTTGTGAGACTACTAACAGATTGAATTAGTAGAGAGATTCAAGACATGAAGACTAGATGAGAGTGATATGTATGAAAAGAAATTAATTAAACCTTTCTCAGAAATGAATGACGAATATTTATCTACCACTCTTACTTCATCTCTACCAAAATGTGTAGAGTGGGTTGAGAAAAGATTATAATAACCTCTCATGCATCAGTGGCTTAGAATTTATTATTCAAGGGCTATATGAGGACGAGACATTAAACACACTACCAAATATACTTGTGTAGATGAAGAAGCGTGAGGAGTCGTAGTAAGATGAAACATCAAGCCAAACTATCAGTCGCCTAAGAGTCTATGTCGCATCATAAGAAAATGTACTAGAGGTGCTGCTACCAGTCTGTATAGTACCACCTTTACTACCACTCTGTCCACGAGGACATCTATTCAGCTTCTAACAAAACCCTTCGGTGTACCTAGTCTTTCCACACTGATTGCACCTTTACATATGGTTGTCAATAGTTCCATAATTGTTAATAGGCTTGGTCTGGGCTATTTTGAGATCACTCTGAACAATAATAGCTAAATCAATTTGTGTCGAAAATGGAAGCATGAATCAGAACATTTATCCTGCTCTCCTTGCGCAAAATAGAGGTATTACTTATTAGCCTTTGGCAAGGTGGGGAGTGGACCATAGCCAACAATTTGAACCTGAGTCAGGTCATACTCAATATTGACCAATAAGAAATTGATGAACACGTTTTTTCCCAGCCATCTTCTTGAATTTTGTTGAGTAACTCTCGTAATCTACCTTGAAAACTTTGGTGGTAGTCAAATTCCTACCATGAGGTGGTCAACTATGCATAATGGCTTGAAGTGTTTATCCTTCTGGTTTGTCTCTCGAACTTTCTGTGAAAGGTTATACGTCTTACCGTTGTTTGTCCTCTAGCTTGTGGGAGCTATAGTAGTTCAATACTTATGAGTTGTATCAAGGAATACCAAATTATAGAATGTTGCATCAGGTTAAGAAATCAAGATATGACTAGGGCATCTTTGGATGGCCACTACTTGAGGAATGGATTGGTCACAAGGCATCTTGGTTTTCGTGGTTGGATATCCATCTAAAGAAATAGCTCGAACTGATGACAAGTAAGCCAAACATACCAAATAGTTGCTTCCGCCTAGATACTCTATGCTAATTTGAAGAGAAGGGTTGTTTGCAATAGTCATTGGAAGGCTCAACCCACCTCCACCAGTACTAGTAAAAGTATAGGCATTGTCCAACATGTCCGCACAATTGGAATAGTATAAAAAAGGAAAATAGTCGCAAGAAACCACATCCCAAGAATAACTTTAAGCTGTCGCTCAGTAGGTAACAATTGTTAAACTTAGTCGCACCATATATTAAGGATCAATTCAAACTGAGCAACAAAATGGCTCAAAACTCAAGATTTTACGTTCGGTCTTCTAGGTCTTACTTGTCCAACGACTTCAAAAATGACAAAAAAATGACCATAATCCTTGGAAAACACTGGTGCATCAAGCCATGCTTTTCCAACTGTGACTAGGTGTGTACAGACATCACTAGGTTATATACTAATTATGGCACAGAGTGAATCTAGTAGACTGATTCCAACTGGTTTTGATAAGTCGTAAGAACTTTGCTCGCTATTCTAAAGGATTCTTTGTGGACTCAAGAGTCTCTCAATAAGAGAAAGTGGGTTTGTGAGTTTTTGGGTGTTTTCTCGTGTAAGTCGTTTTTCGATTCTCTCATTGATGATACAGCTTGTCCTTTTCCGATCATGATTTGGAAGGCTAAAGTGCAAGTGTTTGCATGGCTTACTGCACCCGGTAAGGTTAATACTAGCCATTTGCTCAAGAAAAGTAGACCTTATACTTGTTTTTTCCCTTAATGTGTGTGTAATGTGTAATGTTGATTCTCGGAACATTGATAATTTGTTTTTAAATCGTCCTATTGCTTCATCTTTGTGGCATAAATTGTTTACTTTTGGGGGAAATGAATCAAGATTCAAAGTATCGGTCGAGTTCGATACGACTCGGCCTCCTTCAATACGATAACGGTATGCTATACGTGAATATCACGAGTCCCACTTGAATTGGTGGTAACTCGATCATAACTCGGTGGTATCGGTCGGACTAGGAGTGATATCATTAGGAATTGGACAGCATGCATCAGACTTTGAATGATTTGGTGAGAATCTTCAACAAAATTCCCTAAACGAGGCAAAGAAAAAAGGAAAAGAAGAAGAAAAAGATGAAATCCACATAAAAATATGTAATATTTCAAACCTTAAATAGCAAATATCCCAGGAAAACTCACCTCTTTTGAAATATAGAAGAAGAATTGAAAGAATTGGGAAGCATACTTGGCCCCTTCTTCAATTCTTCTTTTTAGCAAAAAGTAGGCATGTAAGGCACCAGTGACCTAGATCGCTCCTTCTCGGCGATCAACTACGACTCGAGCCTTTGATCTTCCTCTCTACGTTCATCTCTCAAATTCAATTGCTCTCTCTATTTCGTTATGATAGATGAACGTCCAATCCCAAGAGAGTCAAAAGACTCTTTGTCGGTGCTCCTTAAATATTAGCTTTCGCTTTTATTTTTCTTTTTGTCATCTCAAAAGATGCCTCCAACCTTTGTTTTTAAGTTTTAGGTATATTTGAATTTGTTAATTTTTGGATCCTTAAAAATAAAGTTAAAAATTACGTTTAAACTTCGACATATATGTGACGCTCTAAAATCCAGGGGTCCTTTTTCTAACTCGTTGATCACCCATTAACCCACGAAAATATTCGTATGTGTTGCATAACTCTACACAACGTTATCACACGACTTTTTCAAGGTTCAATATACAGCAGTTTGCCCTTTAGTGTTTGACCAATTACATTCTTTAAACAAAAGACTCAAGAGGTGAAGGATCGGCAAGGTCATATTTCAAATTTCAAATTTCAGTTTTTATGAAGAAGTACCGGTACTTGAGCCCACTGCCAGCGGGGTACCAGTTGCTGTGAGCCTAGGTACTGGTACCTGGGCTCTCTAGATGTCAGGTACCTGTGAGGTATAGGTACCTAGAACCTAGATTTTTTTTCAAACTTTTCCTAATCAAACTTTTAGTCATTCAATACATATCACGCCCATTCTATTCATTCTTTTTACAAAAGGACAGTGTGTCATTTCATGCCTTTGCTAAAATATAAAGTTTTATACATGATTTGTATGAGGGCAAAACAAAGTATAAAATGGGATTCACGAGCCACAACCCGGTTCGGTCGTCAACACTTGCACAAGTGAGGGCCATCCGTCAGAGCTTGTTCAACAGCTGAAATATATATTCTCATAAAGGATGAGCAATGCTCAATAGGATATCTCTTAAAGAGGCTACTCTCGAACCCAGATGTATATGAAATGCTGACACGCAATTTATCAATCAAAAAAGTATCCATCCAAGACTATACAATTCAATAATGAATACAATAATGTTATGTCATGTTATGAGGTGACTTACACATGCAATGCTATCCGAACTCTCCATTGACTTCTATAGCACATGCAATGCCATGCGTATGCATCCAAGTATTTCAAGCCCCCGTCATTGATATTAAACATCCAATGCCCATTTATAAATTATGAATTTTTCTTGGGATAGATATTTATGGACTTCCACCAACGGGTACCCAACCGATACATCTATGGACTTCCACCAACGGCTTTGCGTACGCTGACATACTTTATGGACTCAATACCAACAGAGTGCATATTTAAATCACCGGGGCTTATAGCTGAGGGATAATTTAGTCCTTCTTACTAACCTCAACCTTTATTTTCAATGCAACTCGTGCGACTTAGTCAAACATTGGTCTAACTTTCCTGAGTTGACGTATCATCCACCAACAATGGTGTTTGATCAAAACCATGCACACACCCACACTTATGTCATATGTCTATGAATGTGATGTTTTTTGTACATATGCAAATATAATGTACAATTGTAAATTTTATGTTATGAACACATTATGAACAATATTTCATCTCAACCAAGATTCTCAATTGTCAATTATATCATAAGTATATAATTACAATTTACAATATCATCCAATCATGATATATTAATTTCATTCAAATAACATGCTTATTCCATTTATGGTATTTTATCAAGCATCCAAAATGCTCAAAACATGTAAACACATAACATGCCCAGTCTATCACATTTTCCATGAAATTACCAAACAAACAATTTTTACAAACCCAATTCATGCTAAAATTGATTTTACATATTCGTATATCCATTTTTCGCATTTCAACCACAATAGTTATGTGCCTTATATGAGATTACATCTCTAACATCCTACCAATTTTATATTTTAACCTTAGGTTGAAAATAAATTTAGTTAGGAAATGAACTCTACCTCTTGAAGCGCAATACACGTAGGAGGAGCCCCAAGAAACCTAACTTAACCTTTAAACCTTGATTCCTAACAATCTCGATCTTGAGACTTCGGCGAAACCCGTGACTTTTGATATGTATACGTAGTTCTCGTTGCATAGAACACTTTTTGTTCTTGACCTGAAGCAATTCAACAAATGGATAGTCGTAGATTGCAAGGAGAAGCTTGGAGATTTTGTGTCTTCTCTCTTTTTTTTTTCTCCCCTCTCTCTTTTTCGGAAAAACCCAACAACCAATGGGCAAAAAATTTAATTTTTCGCCTTTTTATACCCATTGGATACTTGGCCTACAACGCGCCACACGTCTCGTCTTTTCTAATCCGATTTTATCTCGAATTGATTAAATCTCATCTAGTGTTATATTCAATATATTATATCTGAACTAATTTTAAATTATTTTTTATGTTTCGTGATTAAAACTCGATCGCGTTTATTTTTTGTCACACGACACCCGATCGCATCATAAAACATGAAAAATTCGACTATCTTGGAATTCAATGAATTTGACTGAGTAACTAGATTTTGCGAGACTAATTCAACGGAGAGGTCCGTTTCGTTATCTGAATTCTAAAAAATTCGGGTTTTCAACCTGTACCGTAACAACTAATTATCATTTTGTCATTTTTCATAAAATTGTAATTTTCCTAGGTTTTTACAATATAATTTACATTAACAGTTCTTTGTATTTCTAAATTTCCTAAATTAAATAAAAATTTGCAAAAAATAAATAAATAATTTTTACTTTTATAAATTTTGCTCTATATATTCTTAATTGCTTACATTAAACACTTATGATTATTCTGTTAAAAAAACAGAAACACATGATTATTGATATTTTCGATAGCGACTTATAGTTAATTTTTATCATGCTTAATGTGTTAGGAGATGTATTTTGAGCTTATGATGTGTGGATATTGTTATTTACCTTTTTTAGAATTTTTCATGAATTTTTTCAAAATTTGTTGGACATTCTATCTAGTCTTTTGTGTGTATTGGCCGATACCGTGCTGCAACGCTACAACCGATGTGTATTAGTGTCATTCGACCGATACCGCGACCATGAACCATGGATTGAATTGAGTGTTTCTTGCGTTATCCACATTGTTGTTTGTTGAAGAGTTGAAAGGGCGGAGTGATAATTTAATGACTTTGTGAAATTGTGTTATTTAGTCTATTTTTTGGGAAGGAAATGAATTCAAGAACTTTTGAAGATAGAAGTGACGAGTTGGATGTTGTATTGGGATCATATTCATGTTATAGCATTCTTTTGGTCTTCGAGTTGATAAGGTCTAAGGACTCCTAAGGAATCCCAAATTTTTAGTACTCTGGCGGGAGGGAAAGAATCATGAGATTTATGTGCTTCTAATGTATTTTTTATTGCTCGTGTTTTTCTTTCATTTGGTTGGATTTCTTGGCCAACCTTCTTCATGTACTCGGTGATATTTGATTTTTATTAATACAGTTTCTTTGTTTTCTACCGCAAAACTCTTAAGGCTCTAGGTTTCGGCGCTCTGATAACAAGTTAGATTGTAAATTTCTAGGGTTGTAGGGAAAAACGTACTGCATGGGAGGGAAAATCGTACCACATGGGAGAGAAAAGAAACTTTTGACACTATAATTCTTAGTATTTGTCCCATTTTTCATGTTCCAACCAATAATTTAACCAAATAGACCTTTCTAACTTTCACCTACCTACCAATGCAGTTTGAGTTGGGTGAACTTTTATTTTGTTGCAATTTAACAAAAGTAAATAATGGCATGAAGTATGTATCATGCATTAAAAATTCCTTCTTGTATTTATTCATGACTTAGGTTAATGTATGCACTTCTTCTAACATATGCCATGCGATGGATTGTGGTATAATGCAATGGTAAAAGCTTGAGCTTAGAAGTGCATGAATGTGGGCTTGAGTATGAGGGAAACCACTCTATGCCTATAAACCCGGTGGTAAGGTCAATATCTTGTATATAACTTGTAGCACCCCTCGATTAATGGGGACCATCACTTAGTAATGACCTTCTTTATAGGTTCTATATAAATGCAATAATAGACCAAAAAATTGCTTGTATGATAACCATATCAACAAACGGCAAAAGTATCCGTGTAGAATACTATATCATATATAATCTTCATCAGACACTCAATGACATGTGTCAAATACACTTCATACGTTTTCATGTAATCTATACAATAATTCTTCATGTTTGGTTACATCTTGGCTATGGGTATTTAGAACGAATATGCTTCGGATATAGAAGTAAATTCACGGAGTAGCATGTATAATTTTTGAATTTAATCGTTATAGAGTGCACATAAAATGATACCTATATTGTAAAATTCACATGGCTTTGAAAGACAAATGTCTTCTTCAGTATTATCTAGTACCACATGTCACAGGACATAAATGAGTTAAGGACACCCTTTCTCTGTACTTCCTTTAATTAGTCATGTTCACTATCTATGCTTCTTTTAAAATAAAGGGTAAATTAAATCCACCTCCCCATGGGTTTGGTTAAATAACAAAAAAACCCCTTCTTGTTTAGAAAATAACACTGACAGGCATGTCCGCATGGCTTTGAAATACAAATGTCGTCTTAAGTATTATCTAGTACCACATGTCAAAGGACATAAATGAGTTAAGGACACCCTTTCTCTGGGCAACAGGTACTTCTCAACAAATAAGCTAGTTAAATTTTGGATTTGGTTCCTTTAATTAGTCATGTTCACTATCTATACTTCTTTTAAAATAAAGGGTAAATTAAATCCACCTCCATTGAGGTTTGGTTAAATAACAATGAAACCCCCTCTTGTTTGAAAAATAACACTGTTAGGGATGTTCGTCTAGCTGAACAAATGGAAACTGTAAAATGACCATATTAGCCTTATTAAATTGGCACCAAATGCATTGGCACATTTGATGCTTTGATGTGACAACTCTCTCTCTATCTCTCATATAGCTATGACGATCTGTCTTCCCTTCCAGTGTACCTGGAACACAATTATACCCTTCATTACATTGCAAGTTCTTCATTTTCACCTTCTGTGCTCAACCTCCGGTGATTTCGTCGATACCAATCGGTGAGAAAGACAGTGCTACACAGTAGTGTCAAACTATGAGATGCTTTTTTGGGTTTCTTCGTTATGTATTAGACTCTTCATGTCTATTGGTTGCATGCATAAACCCCATATGGATCTCTGTGATTTTGGGTTGTTTGATGTAAAAGTTGTAGAATAGAAAGTTTGGATTAGGATGTTTGGAATGATTTAAGTCTGTTTGTTTTATGCTTTTTTTTAATGTTTTTTGTTTCCCTCTATTATTTTTGTACAGGAGGAAAATGAGAACTATCTATTTGCATGATCTGATTATACATTATGAGTCAAGGCAGTGTAGATTGTGTAATGTTGATCCTGATCAATATTTCTACGTGCAAATGTTCCATGATGTGTGTGAAACTGTTATGAAAGATGTCCCTAGAAACTTGAACTCTTGATAGCATTAAGTTGTGATATCCCTGGGTCAAGAAATAGAATGAATATTGCTACTGATGGTGATTTACTAGAAATGTTTAAATTACATGAAAATATAACTGAAATCCATGTATACATGATTGATGAAGATGCTATTCCATTAGCTCTGAAGTTGCTCAATCTATTATTGAGGCCCTTAGAGGGCCTAATAGGGACCAACAAGCTACACAAAATATCCATCTTATGAGGATAAGTATGACTCTTTTGGTTTGACTAATTACTCATTTACTGCCAGTCTTAGTGAAGAAGAGGTTAATAGTCATGAGAAAACTCATATTGTATCAGAAGAATATGAGGATAAAAGCAGTGAGAGATAGATGTTTGAATATGAGTCAAATGATGAATGTGGTTATGGTTTCAATTTAGATTCTGAAGGAGAGAATGACAACATTAATGATGGTAATGGTAGAAAAGAATATTTTGTGAAGGCTGGTGAAGCAATTGAGTTTGAAGTGGGGCTATTGTTTCATAATGTTAATGCATTCAAGAATGCATTGCGGGATTATGTTGTATAGGAGGGATTTGAATTGGTGAGGGATAAGAAAGAAAAGAGAAGGTTTACGACAAACTGTGCTGCTGATGGATGCAATTCGAGGAGTCATGCATCTCTAACATCTGATAATGTCACTTACCAGATTAAGTCATGCAATGGCTTTCATTCTTGTGTTAGAGTAATCAATCCAAAGAGGCTTCATCTTGTTCGATGGGAAAGAAATTGATTGATGTATTAAAGGCAACACCTGGTTTGAAACCTCCAGGTTTAAGGAATGTGTTAAAGAAGTATGGCCTCAATCCAAAACCAATGAAGCTTTACAGGCAAGAAGGAAGGCCCTTGATGAAATTGATGGAAACCATTGTGAGATCTATGGGAAATTGCCATATTATGCAAAATTGGTAATGGATACTAACCCTGGCAATGTTGTGAAGATACATTACACAAGCATTTTTGACAATGACTTTCCTGCTTTTAAATTTTTTTTCCTGGGATTTAATGCTCTGAAGGTGGGATTCAGTAATGGTTGTAGACCTTTCTTGGGTTTAGATGGCTGCCATTTGAAGGGACCATATGGGGTTCTCTTATTATCTTCTGTTTCTCTTGATGGAAATGGTTGAATTTATCCTGTTGCGGTTGCTTTGGTTGAATGTGAATCAAGGGACAACTGGGTTTCTTCTTCACCTGGATGAGTGAGTTTCTCGGTGGATCTTTTGATGACAAGCCTTGGATTTTATGAGTGATAGACGGAAAGGACTGAAAGAAGCTGTAAACCAAACAGTACCGCATGCAACAAATAGGTTTTGTGCTTGACACATTAATCAGAACTTTAGGAAATTGTATCCAGGACAACTGCTTATGCATTATTTCTGGAAGGCAGCAAAATCATATAATGTCCATCATTTCAACACTGCAATGGAAAGGACAAAAGAATATAAGCTTGCTGCGTATGATTGGTTGGAGAAGATACCAAAATTCCTATAAGCCTGCTGTATATGCTTATTTTTTGAATGTTACTGAAGAATTTTCTAAAGATTATAGTTATTAAATTGTAATATAATAAACGTATTTTGGCTGTAGCTGTATTCTATTTTTTTAGGTCTTGCCATATCATAGTGTGCATATAATATTGTACATGTATTTCGTATCCATGTCCATGTTTCCTATACATCATATTTGATAGTTGTATCTTGATCCTTAATTTTGATTTGCTCTATATTAGTTTTGGAAGACTTCTTATGTTTTTCTATTTGATAACGATAATCGAGCATAGAATTTTTCTTTATTTTGACTAGTTGAACCATCTATTCAAATGGAAACAGTCCAAACTAGACACTTATTAAGTTTGATGACTGGTTGGACTTTTATGCCTTTGCCTTATGATTTAGAAGATTTTGGGTTCTTGACAATGACCAAAATTTTGTTTCGAAACAGTTGAAATGTTCGAAGCATTTATGTTTTCAAGTAAACCGAAACGAATCAGTGATGAAATCAAAATTCTATTACTTTGAAATGTTTTGAGGTGTTTTGTAATGTTTCAATGCATTTGCACTATTGTTTTAGAATGTTTCGAGGTATTTCAAGATATTTTAGTATATTTCAATCGATGTTTTTTAAAAATAATTTTAATTTTTTTTTTAATTATGTTTCTGAAACGTTGCACATCGAAGCGAAATTTGATCCTTGGTTTTTGAAGTATTTTTTGGATCATGGGAGATGGGGAAAAAGGGCCAGTCAACTTTTGGCCACCATGCCTCACAAAGTAACAAAAACAAGAGATCAAAAAGTTGGAGAGAGGGAAAAGTGTACATGATGGTTCTCCCCTTGGCTCTCTTTCTTTTCCTCTCTTCTCTTTAATGGAAGGCAATGTAGGTAATTGGGAAGGCTGAGAGCTTAACAAAAAATACAAAAGAAACTTCGTCTATACCTTCTGGTCATCCAATTTGTGTATACTCTATAGTCTATGGCTCTTTTTCTCTTGGTTTTGTTCACTCTTTCTGGCTGATGTGATACACTAACTACGATATTCATTGCAGATTGCAGGTTGAAAAGGTTTTAAAGAATCAGATACATATGGAGAATAAGGGAATTGTTATTTTTTTAGTATGCTTCCTATGTGGATTGCTAGCTCTTGTGGGCTTTTGCATGGATATGATGTTTAGAGTTTGTAGATCAGATAATTGCAGGAAATTTTGCGCGATGGGGTCTTCCTGGTTTTTTTGGCTATTATGTTGTAGCACTATTATCCTCATTCTCTCATTATAGTTATTGCTATGTATCAATTTTATGGAACTATATGTACTTTGGCTTTTATAGTTTGATTATTTTATTGCCTTGCTATTACATACATCTTGTCATCAATTGTTGGCTTCCTCTATTTCAACATTGGTTTGTGTTGTGCAAGAATCTGCTTCAGATAAGATGTTCTGGTGCTGACCAATTTCTGTGTTATGCCATTGTTTAGCAAACGAAGTTGCAGGGAATTTTACCAATGATGTTGGTTTTTCATTTCTCTATTTTGCTTGTTGAAATTGATATACAAGATAGAAAGCAGGGGTAGAAGACAAAGGTTGGTTATATTCCTATTGGGGTTCTGTCGAGCATGTGGTCCAACACTTCACAACTGCACATGGTAGGTGACCAGCTTCCAGTTCTGCACTGAATTTAAGCTGTCAACAGATCAGATTTGGATCGGAATGTCTTTTTTCAATGGGAAATACTGAAATATTATTATTTTCAAAATAAAAAGTACATGAGAGGACGAGTCTTCAAACTGAAAAAGATGGAAAAAGAAAAATATAAACTTAATACAAAACAAGACATTTCAGCCTCAATCATCAAAGCATACTTGGTCCCAATAATCCTTGATCAAAAAGAACGGTGTGGCTTCAAAATCTTTAGCTGTAGAAGCCTAAAGAGAAGTCATGTAAATAATCTTTACCCATAACTCTTGCCGAGGAGTCTCTATCTTCAAAAATTTGGGTCACTCCTTTCCATCCATGCCACCCAAAACAATACTAAAATCGCATCCAAGCATATTCTTTAGGCCACACTCACAAACATATTTAACAGACCGTTGCTGAAAGGAAAACGCAAAAAAAAAAAAAAAAATTATCCAATCATTCTTACATAAACAACACCATTGCGAGTGAAGAGAATATGAAGGTTTTTTTTTTTTTTGGAGCAATTTATTAGTATTGAATTTCTTGTGTGCAATAGCCAAGCGAAAAATTTAAACCTTTAAGGGAGCCTTGGACTTCCAAATCATAAACTACATTTTGAACATGGGGGAAACATTGTTTATCAATCAAAAACTCAAAGAAAGATTTACAAGAGAATCCCTACAAAGAAGAAAAGATCCACCTTTTTTCGATCCAAAGATGAAGGATTCAACACCACATTATCCAAAATACCCCAAAGCAAAGACATCTCAATAGCTTCTCTATCATTCAAATTCATATGAAAATCGAAATCCCAAATACTTGGGGAAGAGGAAGCAAACAAACTTGTAAATAAAGAGATTGAGTTCTAGACAACCTATATAAACAAGGAAACATTGAAGCAAAAGATGAGGCATCCCCCAAAGTATTCTCACAAAAAACGAATTCTGTCCTCATTACCATTAAAGTACTTCACATGGGTAGAAAGTTAGATAATCCTTGAAAACTGAACTTCCAAGGACATGGAGAACATCCTATTTTATTTATTTTGAAATACCATGCATTATCTTGAACATTCTCAACGGGAAATGTCACATCCCATTCCGAGAGACCCCCTTGATTTTCTCGAGATGGAAGCATAACTACACACGTGATAATACTTGTGTTTGTAATGCAATAATGCATTTAAAAATCCATAATGCCACCTAATAACACCATAAATAGATAAACTATATAACAAAGTACACCACAATGTTGCTTGTTCTAAAACAAAATACTAGGGATAACATCCCTTTACAATAATAGGAAAACACAAACACTCTTGTACAAAATGTACATAAGTAGCTTCCTTAATTTTTCTTAATTTCTACCCATTCTAATGCAGTAGTGGACCTCAATCTAGACTTTGGCATCTTAAAACTAATAATTTTCTTGAGTGTATTAAACATCATAATCAAAGAAAATATAACAAAAATATGGATCAAATATAATTCCACCAAAAGATACTCATAACCTGCAAATCACAACCAAAGTAAACTCAACTAACTTTGAAACTCAAATCAATCTTATGTATCCAAATAATAAATATCCACATAAGCAATGAGTAAAACAATAACATTTAAGCAATGTCAAATGTAAAACCCAGAAAAAATTTAAACTTTTTGTGAAAAAGGGGTAAAACTGTAATTTTTCACTACGGTATGGGTTGCAAACTTGAAATTTTTTAGAGCTTTGCTGACGAAACGGACTTCACCGTTAGATTTGTCTCGCGAAATCTAGTCACCCTGTCGAATTTTGTCGAATTTCGATATAGTCGAATTTTTTCACGTTTTTCGAGTCGACGGACGTTGAGTGACCCCCAAAAACGATTTTTTATTAAAATTTTAAAATTTAAAAAATAATTTAAATAAATTTCATATAAAAAAATTTAAGCTTGAACCGGAGCGAAATTTAATCGTTTCGGACCGAAAACAAACCCGAGAAAAAAGGAGGAGTGTGGCGCGACTTGGGCCAAACATTAAAATATATAAATATGGACTAAAAAGATGATTTTCTGGATGAGATTCTGCTGGGTTGGCTGGTTCTAGACGTTGGAGTTGAATAGAGAGAAAAAAGAGAAAGACAAGAGTTCTTAAGCTTTCTTCTTGCGATCTAGGGCCAAGCTTTGGTCGAATCAACTTGGACCAAGAACAAAAAGTGTTCTCCTCGACGAGGGCTACAAGACCATACCAAAAATCAAAAATTTCACCGAAGATCCAAAGGGGAAATTTTGGAGAAATCAAAGCTTTGGGCTTGAATCTTGTTGTTGAAGTTTTCTACAGGTATTTTACACTTTAAGAGGTAGGATTTTTCTTACTTGGGTCAATTCCAAGTCTATGATGTCCATAGAATAAGGTTTGGGTATGTATCTATATGTATGTGGACTTATATGCATAGATAGTTAAGAAAGTGAGAAATGAGTCTAGAGATGACTTAAACTACTTTCTTGAGTGAATTTGATATGTTGGAATTACTTAAGTAATTCCTTAATGTTTGATGTTATGTGGGTTATGTTATGTGATTGCATGACTTGGGTTCCCTTAAGGTGTTTGACTAAATGCTTAAGTGAAAATTAAGTATGTTTTGCATAGTTTATGTGTAGCATGTTTGGACGTTGTGTTAAGGAAATTGTGAATATATACATATTTTGATATATTAACATTGTGACAAAGCATGGTATTTGTATGTTTATAATACAATTTACCATGGACATTTTGAAATATGTTGAGATTGTTTGTATGACATACATTACATATTGAACGTGTGGTTGATAAATTGATAATTTGGCATTATTGCATATTGGGCATGGTGTTGGCATCACATTCATGAGCTTTATGCATGGGTGTGGGTGTGTGGTGCATGGTTTAAATCAAACACCATATTTGATGCTTGATGGGTGGGCTTGGGAAAGTTGGACTGAAGATCCGACTAAGTCGCACGGGCATATGCATAGAAAACTTGTGCCGGGTATAGCAAGAAGGGCTAGATACTCCCTCGGGTGCAAGACCCGGTTACTTGGTTCACACACTCCCCTGAGGTGAAATTCCAGAAAAGTGTGATGCTGTACGGAATCGGCGGTTGTGATACCAAAATCCGTTGCCTAACAAGACACAAGATTTTGATTTATTAAAACACCCATTCAATGGGTAACACCCGACAATGATTTGATTTTATAAATAAATGAATTTTATTTCAAACGATCGTTAGGTGAATTTTCGTCAATTGACGATTTCATTGCACAAGTGCATTGCATTGTGTTGTGGGAGCCGGTGACAGCTCGGGTTAAAATGCATAGGTGAGTCTTATCTCATTTCATGACATGACATGATAAATTTCATCATGGGGATTGCATATTCTTGATTGGAATGTGATGAATTGTTGAATGTTGCATGTGTGCATTCCATGTGCATCTAGGTGGGGAGTAGCCTCTGTAGGAATTATTCTACTGAGAGTGGCACACCCTATACGGAAAAAAATTTCAGGTGTGGGTTGTACACCAATGGACAGCTCACATTCAGGGCCCCAAGAATGAAAAAAAGCCAACTTGTGGCTTTTAATCCAATTTTTGTAAAACTAGACTTGTAATTTATTTTTTGCATGTAATCTATATAAAATGATTGAAGTTTGAACTTATATTAACCATGTTTGATGCATAGGTGTGATGTGTTGATAAGTCACAGTGGTGCATGGTAGTGTTACACTTTTACATGGCAGTGTTACACTTTTATACTCCATGTTACACTTTTATATGGTAGTGTTACACTTTTATACGCCATGTTACACTTTTATATGACAGTGTTACACTTTTATATGCCATGTTACACTTTTATATGATAGTGTTTCACTTTTATATGACCATGTTACATTTTTACATGCCATGTCACACTTAATACGTTGACATAGGAATTCCAGTTTTGGGGGCGTCAAAAGTATGGATAAATGTGGTCAGTGGTTTATATTGGACCTCAGATGGGTCATATGATTTTAAAATTGCACAGGTTGTGTTTAGGGTAGAGTTCTCCGTACAAAGGAGACTTTGCCCGAATTTTGTTAAATTAAGGATCCCGGTAAATGGGGCATAACGGTGTGTTATCGAGTTATTCGGTATCCACGGGCATTCTGTGGGTTGATGGATAATCAACGGGCCCCCAGATTTTGGGGTGTCATAGCTTGGTGTCAGAGCATAGGTATACGATTAACCTAGGGCTTGATGGGTATGGGTCTAGACCATTGCATTCCATACGCATTTCATAGTATGTGCTCTACTTGCTACATCTTATGTGTTACTTGTTGTGTGAAATTTTATACATGATAGAATGCATATGGAAAAGAGGAACACTAGGGTTAGAAAACATAACCATGGGTTCAGAAAAGGGATGAACGGGGTAGTTCAAGAGTTAAATGTCTACTAGTATGTGACACATGTTCTACAAGGGGGACAATGAGAAAATTCTCAACGTTTGTACTTGATTCCTATCTTGGGATATAATGTGAGACTCTATTGTTATTTTACATGTGTGTAGATGAAAAATAGAGGAAGGGGAAGAGGACGTGGTCGAGGACGTCGAGATGGTGGGTGGAACAGCAACTAACCACCACTGACCTTTGATCACCAAGCCCTTGTGGAGGCTATCGGTGAGGCGGTTGCTACCATAGCACAAGCTAGTGCTACAGTTGCTACTATTGCACAGACCGGTGCAAACGTGAGTCAAGGAGGATCAAGTAACCTCCAGAAGTTCAAAGCACACAATCCTCCGGTCTTTCTAGGAGGGGCGGATTCGATGGTAGCTGACCATTAGTTTAGGCAAGTGGATAAGGTCTTGAGGGCTATGGAGATCACCTCTGATGCCACCAAGATAACTCTGGCGACCTTTCAGCTGGAAGGAGAATCCCAGCTATGGTGGGACTGGGTTAAAGACTCCAAGAACTTGGAGGCAATGACTTGGGCAGAGTTCAAGGAACTCTTCATGGGTAAGTACTTCCTGGCGGCTGCTCGACATGCAAAGGCCAAAGAGTTCTTAGACTTGAGGCAAGGAACAATGACGGTGCTTGAATACGTGGCTAAGTTAACAGAATTAGCCTATTTCGCTGATGATTATGTGGACACAGACATGACCAAAGTGAGGAAATTTAAGGATGGCTTGAAGTTGTACATCCGGGGCAAAATTGTGGGTCTTCTTCTGCAAGACTTAGACATGATGGTCACGACGGCTATCGCTATTGAGAGAGAGGTGGACGATGCACGAAACATCCAGGAGGTGGGTGTTAAAGACAAGAAGAAGGAGGATCAATCCTCTACTTTTAGTGCAGGGAAGAAGTAGAGGACTTCTGCTCTGCATGGGCATCAAGGGCAGGGCTGTGGCTATCAGGGGTATCAGGGTCAAGGCCAAGGTCAGTCCTCACGAGACGAGAGAAACCAGAGGCCTCCCAACCAAGCAGGCAAAAGGACTTGCTATCATTGCCACCAACCGGGGCATATGAAGCTGGATTGCCCTTAGAGGCAAGGATTCCAAAGCTATGGGGCATCTCAGTCTCAGTCTTCAGTGGGGCACACATAGACTCACTACACTCCTTCCTACACCACTATGGGCTAGGGAAGCCAGTATCCGTTCTAAGGTGTTGCACAGGCTCCTACCACTTTACGAGCGGGAACTCCGCAATTAGGCCAAATGGGCTAAGGTATGGGTCGAGGTCGAGGCCGAGGCAAGGCTCACAAGCTAGAACTTCGGGGACCCAGAGGCATGTCTACGCCATGATGCCACAGATTGAGCCAGTAGACCAGTCAGTTATACGGGGTACATTTTTGCTCTCTCGCTTATGGGCTAGAGTATTATTTGATTCTGGTGCATCACATTCATTTATTGCTGCATCTTGTGTGAAAGACTTGGGCTTAGAGGCGGAGACCTTAGAAGAGCCATTGCATGTGAGTTCTCCCCTAGTTGCTAGGGTGAGGGTCGATCAGATATGTCGGGAGTATGAGTTAGAGATCTCAGAGATTTTACTCACCGTGGATCTTGGGGTCATGGACATGTCAGAGTTCGATGTCATCCTAGGGATGGACTGGTTGACGACACGCCAAGTTGTCATTTATTGTGATAGTAAGAGGGTCACTACCTATACACCAGACGGTATTTGTTTTATGTTTCAGGGGGATAAACACGATGTTTTACCCTAAGTCATATACGACTCTAGATGGCACAGACAGCTGATGGGTTGGCTAGCAAGCCTTACACTAGAGGATGAGGCGAGATAGGAGTTGGGTCAACCTCGGGTGGTTTGTGAGTATGAGGATATTTTTTTGGATGAACTACCGGGATTACCTCTACAGTGGGATGTAGACTTTACCATTAAGTTGCATCCCGATACATCGCCCATTTTTATGACTCCACATAGGATGGCGCCTGCTGAGTTGCAAGAACTCAAGGTCCAATTACAGGAATTGTTGGACAGGGGATTCATTAGACCGAGTACCTCACCTTGGGGTGCTGCGGTGTTATTTGCAAAGAAGAAGGACAAAACCCTTCGACTATGCATAGATTATCGACAGTTGAAAAGGGTTACTATTAAGAATAGGTACCCTTTGCCGAGGATTGATGACTTGTTTGATCAGCTGAGAGGGGCGCGAGTCTACTCTAAGATAGATCTCCGCACCAGTTACCATCAGTTGAGGGTTAGGGAGGCAGATATCCCTAAGACGGCATTTCGGACGCGGTATGGGCATTTTGAGTTTACTGTCATGTCTTTCGGATTGACGAATGCTCCGGCGGCATTCATGGATCTCATGCATAGGGTGTTCTAACCCTACCTTGATCAATTTGTTGTAGTCTTTATTGACGACATCTTGATCTACTCCAAGTCTGAGGAGCAGCATGCGGGTCACTTGAGGATTATTCTTCAGGCCTTGAGAGACCATCAGTTGTACGCCAAGTTCAGCAAGTGTGAATTTTAGCTAACTGAGGTGAAGTTCTTGGGATATGTGGTGTCAGCTTCGGGTGTATCCTTGGACCCAGAGAAGGTTGAGGCAGTCATAAATTGGGAGAGGCTAAAGTTAGTCTTCGAGATACGTAGTTTCTTAGGATTGGCAGGGTATTACAGGAGGTTTATTGAGGACTTCTCCCGATTAGCTGCACCTATGATCAAGTTGACCCGAAAAGAGGTCAAGTTTTCAGTGGAATGATTCATGTGAGAAGGCATTCCAGGAGTTGAAGAGAAGACTTATTTCGGCTCCTATTTTGATTGTCCCGAAAAGGGGACAGAGGTACACAATATATTGTGATGCCTCCAAGGACGGACTTGGTTGCATTTTGATGCAGTCCGGGAGAGTGGTAGCTTATGGTTCTCGGCAGTTAAAGAACCACGAGCAGAACTACCCTACGCACGACATGGAGTTGGAGACCATTGTCTTTGCCTTGAAGGCTTGGCGCCACTATCTATATGGTGAGCAGTTTGAGGTGTTTTCGGACCACAAAAGTCTGAAGTACATTTTACACAACGGGATCTCAACATGAGGCAATGCTATTTATTTCACACACACAAAAGTCAAAAATCAATTTGTAGGTGCATAATTTAGACTAGTGTCTATGACTATGGTTTTACTCATGTATGTTTAGTTCAGTCATTCGAGAAACATGTTAGACAGTTCCATGCTTACGAAATGGGGGAATATTTCTCAAGTTTTGGATATTTGAAAAAAATTAGGAATGCTAGTTTGAACTGAAGTCATGTTTTACATGTTGGTGTGCATTTTGATATCTAAAGTAGGAGTCTTTGTTTTGTGTAGTTAGTACATCAAAGTTTTAAATTGCATTGCAATTTCAGTAATGTCTTGGCCATGATGATTAAATTTGTGGTTTACAAGTGGAATATATGTTAGGGTAGAGTAGAGGTCATAGAAGGGATGTTAGAATGCATAGGGAAGGTCCTAGAATGGAAAGATATAGTGAAGGGTTGCTCAGTAGGGGAATTTGCAAACTCAGACAAACCGTACCGGTACGCTAAGGCTATTGGAGTTCGCTGTACCGTTATGCATACCGGTACGCTTCGTCTGACAAACCAATAGTCAGGACTTTTAATCTAATATTTTCGTCTTAAACCTTCACTTCCCACCGTTATTTTAACCCTAACTCTCTCTCTCTCACTCTCTCTCTCTCAAACCCCCAAATCCCTTTTCCCCTTATCAATCCATAAACCCACTTCCTCTTTAGCCTTAATTTTGTGAAATCTCAACCTTGGAGCTCTAGGTGCCAATTTTCCCCAATC
The DNA here is from genome assembly GCA_023539305.1 of Ilex asprella. Classification (NCBI taxonomy): domain Eukaryota; kingdom Viridiplantae; phylum Streptophyta; class Magnoliopsida; order Aquifoliales; family Aquifoliaceae; genus Ilex; species Ilex asprella. The sequence continues at coordinate 27,326,796 of CM042184.1, read as the reverse complement.
CTCTAAAACCCTCAAATCTCTCCAAATAATCCTTACGGCTCGTCATCTAGAGGTTTTTCTTGAGGCCATAGACCCGATTGAGGGTCTTCTCTCACTTTTCTTTGCATTCTTCGCAATAGGGGTACTGTTGCTATGCTTGGCCTGGACCAAAAGAACGGGACCTAAATCTGCTCCACTTAAGGACTTCGGTGGTCGCAAGAGAATTGGAGAGGGATCAGGTGTCGATGGGAGTGAACTGAGAAAGAAAGCCAAGATTAAGGCTAGGCATCGGCTGATCTAGGAAAAGAGGGTCAGTTGCGAACGGTACTTGGACTCCATTTCTATTACCCCAAGGAATGAGGCGGTTTAGATCATTAGAGCACATGACATGAGTTTTTGGTTTGAGCACGTTGATGGGTATAATTTGTCAAAGTGTAGGGAATTTTACCAAACACTTAGGGTATCTAAGATGGATAAAGTAGAAGTGTTGAAAACCAATTTTTTGGGGAAAATGTTTGTGGTGACCCCCGATGTCATCGCTAAGCTCCTGGGTGATTACTAAAGACCACTTGATGATCCATCTGCCTACCTTGTTAACGTTCCTCAACCCTAAAAGATATCTGAATTGGTTGAATTGATGTATGAGGACCCCAACACCTTCAAATGTAATGTGCAGAGTGGGAAGTTGAAACCTACTTATGGTCTGTTGAACAACCTAATTCATTGATTTTTATCGCCAAGGGGTACAAAGAAGAAGCCTAATGTAGAGTAGTTGAACCTTGTGGATGCAGTCATATCTGGGAAAAAAATCAACTTCGCCCTCCTCATTTGGTAGGAAATGAAAGCCTTTGTTGAGACACAAAAGCCTTTGATCAAGCTGCCATTCGGGAACCTGGTGACCCGGATGTGCAGGCACTTCAAAGTAAAGGCTTATGTGTTTGACAAGCTGACTCCGCTAGAGACTGGAGCCATTGGCAGTACCAGTAAGAAGAAAAGAAAGGTTATAAGCCGGGGGAAGCGAGCCAAGACTATGGGTACTAGTTTTGAGGCCCCCAGAGCATCTTCATCCGCTAGACCATCCACTGTTGCCCTTGAACATTCAGTCTCTTAGCGCCTCTATGCACTAGAGACTTCGGTGCATGGAATTGAGGCCACTATGCAGGCTATGGTAGCGATGATGAAGGACCTTTTTGTGCACACCTTTCCTGAGAGACCCATTCCAGAAGTTCCCATTCCACCAACCATTGCTCCTACTACTTCTACTCCCTCTGCCTCCAAGGCAGCTATGGAAGTGGAGGATATTGATGATGCTGATACTAAAGAGTTTGGGAAGGTAAGGAGTATGATGAAGGTGAAGAATTTGAGAAGGGTGATGATTCTAAAGATAATGAGGGGGATGTTTAGATGGCTTTGAAGTTTTATCTTTTCTTTTTGGTGTTGGATTAGATAGATTTAGAATGGAGTCGTAGGCATATTTTGTTTCTTTTGATGTCCTACCCATTTACTCCAAATTCAAGACATATCAATGAAAAACCACAAGTTCTTGTTAAATTGTGCCCAATCTTATTTTGTTAATTGCATTGCGATTTTGGATTTTGCTTTGTGGGTGATTTGCTTATGGATTGTCATATGTTAGTCTTGTAATTGTGTTTTGAAATTAATTTTTGCTAAGTGACTAGCAAAACCTAAGTTGGGGGGTGTGATTAGCCAAAAACTTTATATATTTTTATGTGCTAATCATATCAATTTTTACTGTTTTTGGAGATTAAATGGTAAGACTTATGTTAGTGGAATTATTAACGATGACATTTTGTGTTTGTAGTTTAAAAGGGCTAAATTTGGATTCTTAAGGCCTTCCCATATCGCTTCAAATGAATGAGGACGAAAAGATAGCTTGGGGATTGCACAGGAGAAGAGAAAAGTAGAAAATAAAAAAAGTAGCCAAACCGTACTGGTACGCGTAGGCTACTGGAGTAAACCATACCAGTACGTTTACCCTACTAGAATTCGACGTACCAGTACGCGTACCGGTACGCTTTGCCTGACATGCCCAGATTCTGCATCAACTGCTCTGCTACATTGAGGGTCCCATCAACTGATCTCCCATACTTCACTGACACGTCCATCACATAGAACATCCTCTTATTAACATCCTCTTGGACTTTTGGAGCATTGGTCGTAAATGTCGAGAGAGGAGAGAGAAGTTGCTGGATGTGGAGACAAGGCTTGCACAGCCTGCACCAGCCCACCTGAATTCATGCTCCTATGTTGGCAATCACATCAAGGCACTACAGGAAACTCCAAGCACGTTTTTGATAGGAGAGCTCTCCATGGTTGAGGGACTACACATTAGAGGATAGAATATAGAGAAGGAAGCTGTGTAAAAGATGATAAATAGTGTCTAGTGAGAGAAACTTAAGATTTTGCATTTTCTTTCAATACATTGTCTTATAATCAATGGTATAAACCTGTAGAACTTCATTTAATGTTATGAATGTTATTCTTTCAAGTTGAATGCAAGTGTAATGCTCCCTTTAAGCTTTTACCATTAATGCACCAAAGTTCTTAATTTTCTCAGATATAAAATGGGTATGCATTTCTTCACTTTGAGCTTATGATTTCTTGTATTTAGTTACTCTAGAAATTCATATCTTTGAATGCAAACTCATTACATAGTTAATTTCATTTCAAGCATGAGTAGCTAAATCTTTTAGTTGGCAAAGACAAGGGAATCCTCCATTTGGGTATACCATTTCTGCTCATTCTCCTCCCTCTTTTTAGAGTTCAATGGTTCGATTTGGTTGGGTTAAGGGTGGATAAGTTGGTGAGTCTTTGATATTTTGTAGGCCGAGTCACGATTTATGCTTAGATACTCACCCATCTTATCCCTACCTTCCTACGAATCAATCGTTCATTTATGTTCTATAGGAGGAGAGATTCGAGTT
>CM042184.1:27295892-27310869 GCA_023539305.1 Ilex asprella | reverse complement strand
GTGAACAGTGCACTGGCTGCAACTTCAAGCCCAATTTAGACCTTGATGTAGTCAATATCTGTCAAAACTCAAAACATTAAAGTTTTAGAGCTCTTTCTTATCATTCCATAGCATCTTGAATCATCTCAATTGGAGCTTGGATGAGAGAGTTATGCCCAGATAACGAAACAATGTCGAAATAGATAAATTATCTCAATCGGGTGTACGTTGACTTTGATTTTGAGATAAATCATAAAAATAAATATTTTTAGGTTAAAATAACATTAAAAATGAATCCGGAACGTCGAAAAATCTTAGGGTAGTCATATGGATCAAATTGGAGATTCTAGTGGCAAAACCGTAATTTTGGATAAGACCAAAACAGTCCATGAACAGTGAATTTCGGGGCTGAGGTGTTTTAAACTCATTTTCATCCCATTTGCCCTCATTTCTTCCACTCCCGTCACACTCCCACACCTCTTGGAACCTTAGAGAGCATTAGAGAGGAAGAAAGAAGGGAAAAACAATTGATTCAAATGTGATTCAAGATCAAATATTCTTGTTCTTCACGCCAAAGTTAAGGATTCAAGGTAGGGGTTTTACTTCCATTCTTGTTCATTGATGTTAAGGTTAATTTATATGTATGTTTTGACACTTAATGACATGTATTTGCTATGGGTTCCTTGTTTCTTAAAATTCTTGCTACCTTTATCATGTTTTGAGTAAAGTTATGGTGGAAGAACCATAAAAATCCTAGTTTTTGAGGAATAGGAATTTCTCTCACTATATTCACTTAATCTTGGTTTTGAAAATTCTAGTGCTTTGTGTTGAGTATTAAAATGAAATTTTTGATGATCTCTTGTATTTTTTTTTATTAAATTTGTTATAGTGGGAATATCACTTGTGAGAATTGTGGATTGTTGGAATTTCCTAGTAAATTGAGGATTTATGAAATTGTTGTTATGTAAGATAATTGTTGGTATTGTATCTCTTGTGTGGTTGTTTGGATGAACATGGGTTGCTATTGACCGGGTATCATGGAGTGGGTAGACGCCTTCGTACTCAGTGAGGGTATGAACTTTTCCTACCACTCGTAGTAGGGTTAGTGCCTTGCGAGGACTAAACTATTATTGCTCACGGGGTACCGTGGAAAAGGGTTAGTATACTAATGCCTAGGTTGGATACGTCACTGCCATAATGTAGGCATACGCCCTTCCTAAAGATTGGATATCCTTGCGAGGATTTGTGTGTGTGAGTGTGTGTATGTGAGTCGTGATATTTTCGATGGTGACCATGCGGGATCTTGCTTCATACTTGAGATACGAATACAATTATGGGTTATTGTTCATTGTACCAAAAAAATAGTTTCTACAAGAATTTTGGGAAGTATGAGATTCCGCAAGAACTTGTGAGAAACGTTTTAGGGTGGAATGAATTATTAATGGTATATTATGTTCATTTATTTATTTAATTACTGTGGTTACTTAAACTTGAGACCTGTTTAAAATGTCATTATTTTCTTTCAAATATATATATATTTTATGTTAAAAAATGAGACCGACCGTTTTACATGTTTTTCTAAGCCTTGCTCAAGTTTGGGAGGATTTTCCTACAGAGCTTCGTGCTCACCCCCTACACATAAATATTTTTCAGATTATGTACTAGAAGAGGAGCTAGGTGTTGATGAACCTGCACCTTGGGAGACTCCCATGGACGGGCATATGGATCCCGAGACGGACGTTTAGAGCGACATGAACTTTTGTTTTATTTTCGTAGGAAGGTTCTTTTGAGGCAATGGGAAGCCTAATATTCTTTTGTTATTCCTTTGCAAGAATTCAGTTTATCTTTTGGGATGTAAATGTCATAGTGTGCAAATTCTTCTGGGACGATATTGTATATATTGTAAATGAGGAATGCATTTCTTTTGGGTTATGAAATTTATTTAGTTGCTCTCATGATTTTGAATAGTTACTTAGAAATGGACCCGGTGTGGTCAATATTTATCCATAAATGGACTCGGTGTGGTCAATGTAGAATAATTGCACAGGTTGTATTTTGGGTAGAGCTTCTCGTACAAAAGAGACTCTGCCCGAATTTTGTTAAATTAAGGACTATCGATTTTTGGGGTGTTACATTACCTGAGCCCAACCCAACCCAACCCAACATTAACCTGAGCCATTCCAGCTCGAGTCCAGTATGTCATCAAATTTTTGAACTTCGGTTACACAATTGGGGTTATAATTCAAGTTAAACTCTGGCTGAAATTAAGTTTTTCATTAATCAAAGCCAAATTGAACAAAAATTGAGGTTCAATTTTGTGTTCAAAACCTAAATTCTATAATTTACATTAACCAAATCTAATTAAAAAATAAAAAATAAAAATTTCAGCTACAAAGGACTTGAAACATCAATAACATTGTATAAGTAATGCAGATTACCTAACATTTTATATATGTGTGTGCGTGCTTATTATTATTATTTTTTTGAAATTTAGGGTTGAACTCGATTTCATAAATTCTGGTTGGGTTCACATTGAATCCTTCAACCTAAATTGCCAACTTTAGTTTTGTCCAAATTCAATTTGGATTTAAATTTTTTTGTCCTTTCCCAACTCAAATATTACAAACCTTAATCCAAGTACTAAAAAAATCGGGTTGAGTTTGAACCAGGTTCGGATTAGGTGCTTGAAAATTTTGATTATGATATTAAAGTATTAGAATCTATAAGATTGGATGTAAGGTATATACCATGACCTTTTGCTATTGTTTTTGGTAGTTGCAAAAATCTCTAAATACCAAACAAAAAAAATAAAAAAAAATGTGGGGCATATGTTATGTTAGACTAATAACCATTTTTTATCCAATATTTTCTCGTCCACCATGTAGGGATCTATAAAGGACACTACGAGATTATATATATGTTGAAATATCATTTATAAAAAGATGTGCCTCTTTATTGAGTGAATATTTCTTTCGAAAGCAACAAAAGCATTTGAATTTTCTTTTCCTTATAATAGGTTCTTCTTAGGTATGAGAATATGCCCAAAGAAAATTTAAAAGAAAAAATGGCTACTATGAATATTTTACTTTTTTTTTCAATAATTCTCTAATATATATGTATCTATTTGTACGAGGGAAAAATGTCGTACTTCTCATTAATGGAGGTGTGGAATCTGAAGAATGATTCATGAGAAAACGAACAAAAAAACCATCCTCCTACAAAATGAACAAATTGTCAGAGACCGGAGGTTGAACGGTTGGAGGCACTTTGGTACTTAAGTAAGTAAGGGTTATGGAAGCAAGGGAAGAGAGTGTGTACGTTAGACTTCAGTTTTTTTTCCCGATATTTATAGTGGTCTATACCCTCTTCTAGGGTTTTCATCATCATCTATACAAGGTGACACAAAGAATCTTTTTAGACTTCCTTACTTATCGATTTTTTAGGCCACATGTTTTTAATGTGCGCCTATGATTTTGGTCATTTATTTCTTGGCTGCCTAGCACTGCTCCTGATTATTCGGGATAGCCTAGCTATTTCTTTGCTCGGTCTTATTATCCAGCCATATAGGTTTCATCTTATCTACGGGTTCTGAATTTTAGGGAACCCTAGCCATCTATTGTTTGTTTTGTTTTCATAAGGCTTGATCCTCATACGATGGTGTCAAACTTGATTTGACTTTTAGTCCCACTTGACCTCTTTTTCTAGCCTACCTTGCCAAGCTTTACTGGGTGCATACTCTTTTGCTCGGTAATTCCATGACTGAGCATTTCTTGATATATTGAGCCCTTTGTTTGCTCGGTTATGACCGAACCAATCTATCAATCAGCATGTGATCTTGTCACGTGCCTTACTATAGCTATCATGTCATAGTTCAAAGATTTTGACCCCCTTCACTTGCCCCTAGAAAAAATTTTCCATGTGGCACACAGCAAAACCTTCTCTGCGTGTAATCATTTTTCTTTATTAATGGCCTCGTATCTTTTTTTAAGAAGTCATTTTTTATGTCCTTTCAATGGAAAAAAGGTCATTTGCATTAATGATCTGTCTTTCCATGTTCCAAGCGTCGTGTTTTGGCCCCTCTTCATCCCTTTTGAATTCCCTTGTGCCTTTAGAGATCTCTGTAGTCTTCTTATATGTTTCTCTTTCTTCCTCTTTCGTTATTCCTACTACCTTTCCTTCTTCTTTTACTATAGGTAAGCTTGAGAAAGACCAAATTCCTCAATTCAGATGCGACCATCGAGGTTGCTTATGATAGACCTTTGATAGGGACTAGGGAGTTGATACGTTTCCCTATAATGGCTATTACATAGGGTGGAGTTAGGTTTCCTCTTGACCCTTTGCTATTAAGGGTTTTGCATGCCCTAAAGTTATGTCCACTCCAATGTTGTCCCAATTGTTTTAGGTTTGTAATGGGTGAAGCTGCCTTGAACTACCTTTTGGGGACTAATTTAGGAATTTAAGACATCCTTCACTGCTACATTATCACCCATACTTTCGAGAATAACTACTATTTTAGGGTTAGGAAACTCAATTGCTACCTTGTCACCCATCTTCTTGATTCGAACAAGGGGCATAAAGCTGATGTCTTATTTGTTTCGGGCAATTGGGAACATCGAGCAGGTGAGGAACCTCACCACAACTATCCTTAAGAAGAAGGTGCCCCAGGTAGTGCCCAACAATGTCTTCATTCTCCCTCTTACTCTCTTTATTCTTTGTTCTAACATGTGGGCTTGTATTTTCTTTTTGACAAGATAAACGGTTAAAGAAAAAGTCCCTGAATCAAGGGTAAACTTCTTCAATTTATGAAAGGTCTAGGAGTTTGGTGCTCGAGACCTTTGGTGTCGAGCTGCTCACACATTCCTCGATTACCATCCCATATATCGATCCTTAATTGTCATGCCCCAATTGAGTACCCATTAAATAATCGAGCAAATATCCATTTGGCCATTAGAAAGATTTTCCCCTTTGCCATCTAGGAGTCCTTGACATAGAGGAATAGGGAGAGGGAGAGTGGCTACAAATTTTTTTGACTTGGGGCTTAACCCCACACTTAGGGGAGCTTTAGGTTCATTTGTTGCTACCAAAGCCATGCCTATTCCAAATCCTTCTAAATATCTACCAATGATCCTTCCCCCACCCAAATGAATCCACATGAGGAGCATTAGGATGTCATGACCGAGCGGTTCTCTGATCTTGTCGGAACAGAAGAGGATGAAGACCCCGTTGAAGATTCTATTTCCATAACCGAGCTGGTGTGGAGGAAGCATGCTTCAAAGAAGAGAAACACAATGAACGAAACATCATCTGGTGCTGCAGAAGGACTTGAGGAAGTTGAAGGTGTCCCTATAAGGAGGGCTCGATTAAAGGCTTGTGGTCGGGATATTTTTTCTAAGGACTCGACTGTTGATGATCTGGACGTGGTCATTGGTTTGGCTAGGGCATTAATCCTTTCGCTCGATCTATGCACATATAAGGATTTAGATGATGATTCTTTGGCTAGAAGTGTTCTTCAACTAATGGTGGTGGTAAGTTCGAAATGACGTTCACCCACTTATGTGAATAATTCTTCCTGCTTAATCTTTTATCCTTTTGTCTTATTAGGATCTACAACGAATGCAAGACCTTGGTGCTCAGGTGGTGAAGATGGACAATGATATGAAAATGCTCTTTTATCTAACTCCCTAGTCATGGAGAAGTGTGGTTATCTTGAATGTGAGTCTACGAAGGCTCTTTAAGATAATGCTTGGTTATAGACTTATCTCGCTAAACTTATAACCACGCCTCCCTGATGGATACTCATACTTTATGAGTTTGATCTCATTATCAAAGACAACAAAGGTGTGGAGAGTGTGGTAGCCGACCATCTATAAAGGCTAAATTATGATACAAAAGAGGAACCTTTACTAATTAAAGAATTTTTTTCCTAATGAGCAACTCTTTGAAATTATTGAGGTACCAAGATATGCGGATATTGCCAATTATTTGGCCACATGTATCATTTGTTTTCACTATACCTTGGCCGAAAAGTGAAAATTTTTAAGAGAGGTACTAAATTTCTTTTTAGGAGGATCCTTACTTATTTAAATATTGTAAGGATCAAATCATAATATGTTGCATACCCAACCATGAAATCGGTGCTTGATTGTTTTCCTTGTTATTCCTAACCTCTTAACACATTCCCTCAATGTATGTGTATGATGTGTGAATGAAGGGGAATGTCACTCTCCCTTAGGGATGATGTCAAAAGAAAGGGCAAGGAAATGGAGAAATGGAATGTTAAAAATGTGGGATGTGAGTATACAAAAATGCTCCCCAAGCGCAAGGAGACTTTTGCGGGTTGTGTTTTACTTGGAGATATTCCAAGGTCGTTTTCTTGGGGAAGGATGTGAATCGTTTGAAAATAATTTCGGTGAAGCAGAATGTGGAGTTTGGTAAGAAATTGATGGAAGCTGATCATAATAAGAAAGCAGCTCGCAAAGAGGCAACTCGGCTAAAGGAGTAATATACTTCTTTGTAGGCAGATTTTGAGGACAATCCTTATCTAAAGAAGTTGTAGACAAGGCTTATGATGAGGGCTTCAAAAAGGCAGAGAAGGTGACGACCGAGTAGATGCCCATTCTTAAAGAAATCTTCTACAAAAATGGGTGGGATGCTGCCTTGACCACTACTGGGGTCCCTTCTGATTCAGAGCTCTTTTCAAGACATGCAATTTTGCTTCCTTCAACCAGCGGTGCCCCACCAAGAAAGCTGCAATGACTGACCCCCCTTCTTCAAGCACTTCACCACTTTTCCTACTTCCTTGTTTAACTTTTATCTTTTGTATTTGAATGGAATCCTTGTTGACAACGAATGACATATTTTTGTTGGCTGTAAAATCTATAAAATATCTTTGTTCTCCCCATCCCCTAAAAAAAAGACTAGGGCTTGGGCATGGTTTTGTGTCTGGCCTAGTCAAGAGACTAGGTCTTAAAAGATAAGTTAGGGTCTTTCGCTCTTTAGAGATTTCATCCTACTTGGCAGATTTTTAAGTTATGCCCCATTCCCCTAGCAAAGAGGTTCGGCCTAAATCAAATGCTACGACCTCTCACATTCAAATTTTTTTTTTGAATTATGGACCTTTCAAAAAGGCTCAGCCTCAATGAAGGGAAGGGCCTCTCACACTTATATTTTTTTTGAAATATGTGCCTTCCCCTAGTAAAGAGGCTCAACCTCAATGAAGGGCTATGTCCTTTAATACTTAGAAAATTTTTAAATTATGCCTCCTTCCCCTAGCAAAGAAGTTTGGCCTCAATGAAGGGCTAGGGCCTCTCATACTTAGATTTTCTTTTGAATTATAGCCCCTTCCCTTAGAAAAGAGGCTCGACCTTAATGAAAAGCTAGAGCCTTTCACACTTAAATTTTTGCTTACACTATGCCCCGTCCCCTAGTAAAAAGGCTCAGCTTCAATAAAGGGCTAGGGCCTTTCACACTTAGAAAATTTTTCAAATTGTGCCCCCTTCCCCTAACAAAGAGGCTCTACCTCAATGAAGGTTTGGACCTCGGTTCTGGGTTGTTTATTCAAACCCTCAAATCAACACACTGATCTTAATCGGTATTAGATCTTTACCCATTTGATTTACATTGTTGTGCCTAGCCTTAGCCAGGTCACTACCTCTTTTAGGATATTTTCCTCCATGGCTTGTAGTAGATAGAGTCATACCCAATACTTCCTTGGCTTTTGCCTAGAATCTTATTCTTAGGACTTTTTGTAATGGATTTAATAAAGAAATTCTTATTAATTGAAACGAACATTTGCTTTACAATTCCTAAGGTCCCTAACTTGATATTCCTAAAGGCACTTCAGGTAAAAGATTCCTACTTGCTATAGGAACTCTAGCTTCTCCTTGAAGGTACTTCAATCCTTTTGCTTCTCTTTGGTACTTCAAAAGTAGTGCTTTTGATGGTTCATTACTTGGTCCCTCCAACTGACATGAACCTGTAGGGTCCTTCCCAATTATCTCTGAGCTTCTCCTTTGCCGGATCTTTTGTGGTTCCATGACCTTTCTTAGAACTACGTCCTCAACTAGGAATCCTCTCAGTCAAACCTTTTTGTTATGTGCTTAGGCCATCTGCTGTTACTGGGATGCCATTCTTATGGCTACTATCTTTCTCCTTTCCTTAGCTAGGCCGAGTTCATTGGTGATTTGTTCATTGTTACCCTCACCGTTGACGAGGTCAATCCTAAGACTGAGCAGTCCCTCCTCTAGGGGGATAACTACTTCCATCTCGTAAGCCAAAGCATAAGAGATTTCTCCCGTTACTCGTCGTGGAGTGGTTTGGTATGCCCATTATATGCTAAGTAACTCTTTCACCCATTTTCCCTTGGATCTTTCCAACCTCCTTTTTATTCCGTCCATGATCATTTTATTAGAGATCTCTACTTGCCCATTACTCTATGGGTAGGCAATCGAGTAATATTTTATAATCCCTTAATGCTGGCAGAAAGCTTTGAAAGGCCTACTATCAAATTGAGTTACGTTATTGGAGATCAATGCTCTAGGAATGCCAAACCTAGTTATGATATTCCTCCAAATGAACTTCTTCATATTTGTGTCCTATATATTTGCAATAAGCTCGACCTCTACCTTTTTTTTTATAATAGTTAATTCCCACAAAAATGTACTTCTTGTTTTTGAATGCTTTGGATAGGCCCCCCTACAATATCGAACCCCCATTGAGAAAAGGGCCATGGGATTTCTAATAAATTTAAGTCTTGTGCTACCTACCTCGAGGCCGAAGAAAATTTGTGGCACTTCGTGCACTGCCTAACATAGTGTAGTGCATCTTTCTGGATATAAGGCCACTGGTATCGTTGAGAGAGTGCTTAGTGTGTCACACCTTGATGAGTGTGGAACATTGTATACTAAGCATCCATATTGCATCCACTTTAACTTATTTTGTAGTGAATTTTTGGGGAAATGGATTCAAATTGATAATTAATGGAGATTGGTATGATTGTAGGTGATAATCTGAAAAAAGCAAGCATAAAGAACCTTATCGAGTGATCAATGTTAATGGGGAAGGAAGGATCTCATGATGGATGGCTCGGGAGCTCAAGGAACCAAGAGCTTTAAGACAAGGAGAGGACCTACTGGTAGGGGCCTTATGACTTATCGGTAGAAGACCCTACTAGGAACAAGCCTTTAGTGCTTCTTTACAAGACCTACCGGTAGAAGACCCTACTAGAAACCAGCTTTTAGTGCTTCCTTGCAAGACCTACCGGTAGAAGCCTTACGAGCTACATGTAGATGATGCCTAGAAATCCCAGATCCTTTTCCAAATGACTCCACCAACTAAGGGGGGCCCACCTTTTGTCATCAAACCCATCTGACATTTCTAACACCCCATGATGATCTCCTAACCCCTTCATTCAGATTTTAAGCATTAGGGAGTGGAGATCCAAGTGAGAGAAATGAAGTGGTTGAAAAAAGCACGGGAGGACCACCCTTTGACTGATTTTGGAAGCTTTGGTGGACAATCTCTTTCCAATCACTCCAAGTTAGTCACTCATGCTAAGAGTGAGGGGGACGTACAAAAATATGGACTTCCAACACACATTTTCAGATTATCAAGCTTGTAAAGAGAGAAAGTCCAAGGTAGACGATGAAGTTCTAGAGAGAGAAAGTTGGGTTTTATACTTTCCTTTACCATTTTCATTGTAGTAAGCTCCATTTTGCTTTTAATATTTTCTCTGGCACTTTAATTTCTTTTATGCAAGTTGTAATTAAGCTTAGCTAAATTTCATGTGGTTCATTTCTACATTTGGGTCCTATTTCCTTTAAGCTTTACATTTTGAAAATGAATTGTTTTTCTTTTGTAGTTTAAACCTTTTTTTACATTAATACAAGTCTATGTTTGATTTCACTATTATTTTTCACTACTCAATGTTTGCTTTTACCTTTACCATGCATAGCTAAACTTTTAGTTGGCTAATCTAATAGGAATTTTCTCTTGGGTAAGTGAAATCAACTCTTTTCTGTTCTTCCTCATAGTTTGAAGTGTTTCGTTCGACTAGATTGAGTGCAGACGTGGTGCTGGGCTTTTGACACACTGTAGATTTGTCACGGGGTATGGTTGTGCCCAAGAGAACTACATTAGCCCCTCACTTCCAATGAATCAATCTAACACTGAGACACCATTGGCTGAATGAAATGAGTCGATTTGGCATTCCCATTGGAATAACCTCCGTGGATTAGCCAATCTTATCTTCTAACATATTTTCCTAATTCATAACCCACCAAACTTTAAATCAAAAAAATTTCTAATTTTCAGTTTTCACAAATCACTCTTTGAGAACACCCGACCTCACCTTCCCTGAGGAGAGGACATTGGAATATTTATTGCAAGTAAAACTTGACGTTACAAGACTCTCTACGCTTGGGGAGCAATTTTGCACACACACATGTTTTAGTTCATTCCGCATATAAATTTCCCCACTTCTTGCATGAACTTGAGAGAGAGTGATACTTACCAACATAGGTGATTTAGGGGACAATAGAGGTAAGTCCCATGATTCACATCAAGGGCTTAGGTACGTCGCTCTTTTTTATATATTTGTGTTTAAATTTTCAATTGTAATTATTATTTTTGCATGCGGGGACGTGACCATCAAAATAGACTAGTGAGACGTGCCCTAGGACCAAATATGAATATAGATCAAGTCCCACCTGAGGATGCTAGAGACAATTTTGGGGATGATGGTGCTAATAATTTGAGGGGCAGGGGAGTGCAAAATCCTCGAGTGCCAAACCCCTGAATGCAATTCTTCCCTTTGAGAAATGAAGCAAAATAACTTCCCTATTGATCCTATGGCAAGATTAACGGGAGATTATCTCCAACCTACCCGAAGCACCACCCCCTCATGCATAATTGAATTTGTGCAAGCACATAGCTTCCTTGTTAAACCAGACATGTTGCAATTACTTCTTCAATTCCATGGAGTGGAATGAGAAAATCCTTAACTACACATTAAGGAATTTGAAAAAATAGTTGGAACATTCATTTCAAATCATGCCATGGAAGGCATGACACACATGAAACTATTTCCTTTCTCCCTTAAGGAGAAATCAAAAACTTGGTTGAACTCATTGAAACCCTGCTTGATAAGTTCTTGGGCACAAATGTTATCTGAATTTTTAAACAATTTTTTTTCGGTGCCCAATACAATTGCTCTAAAGAATCAAATTCAAAAAATTTTGAAAAAATCCAAATGAGCAGTTCTATCAGTGTTGGGATAGATACAAGGACTTGTTGCACTCTATTTTTCATCTTGGATTTGAACCATGACAATTGGTTAGTTTTTTCTATGAAGGAATTACACCGGGTCACTGACAAGGTCCTTTTCGAGAAGTCAGCTAAGTGAAGGAGGGATGTATAACTTGTGTGACCAAGAAGAATTTCTTGCTAAGATAAAAACAATTTCCAGTAAGGTGGAGAGCTTAGAGGTGAATAGGAGGCATGAGGTGTGAAATGTCACAAAGGCCAAGGAATCTTGCTCAATATGTGAGAGTGTTGAGCACTCTATTATAGAGTGCCCAAGCATTCCAGCCCTCAAAGAAGTATGCCATGAGAAAGTGAATGCATTTAACCAAAGTAGGTAGTCATACTCTCCACACTCTAACACATACAATCCGGGATGGAGTTCCCACCCAAAATTTAGTTGGAAGAATAACAACCTTATTCCTCATGGATCCACCTCATTGTCACCTCCGATTCCACCCAAGAAAAATCAATCATATTATGGTCATAGTCCATCATCTAGCTCTCAATATCCTTGGTCCAATCCACAAGGGTTTTCACAAAACCACCTCAACATGGGTTTGGTCAACAAGGACCACCCAATCCGCCCACATACCAACTTCCTCACAAGAGAAATTCAGAGGATGTTAAGCATCAATTTATTCAGAGTCAAACCACAATCAACATTCAAAATGTCACCGTTTTGAATGACATTTGCACACAAATCACTAAGTTGACCAATGCTATGGGGTCTTCCCAACAAGAAAAAGAGAATTTTTTTGCTCAACCCCTAGAAAACTCAAGGGTTTAACATGTGATCGAATCCTCCGATACTATAAAACGAGTTGTGAGCAACTCATGGCTATCACCATCCTTAGGAGTGGGAATGAAATAGATAAAACCATTTAACCTAAAGTCTCCCTCAAAGCCACTTTAAAAAATAAAAAGGATACTAAGGGTAACTCCAAAGATGGTGAAACACTTGAGAAGCCAAATATTGTTGATTTGAATGTGCATGATTGTCGTTTCCCGACTCCCTTTCTCCAAGGTTTGAAGTCACTAGCTCTAATTGCTAACTATTCTGATATCCTTGAAATGTTTAAGTAGGTAAAGATCAACATTCATCTCCTTGATGCTATCAAGCAAATCTCCTCTTATGTAAAAATATTGAAGGACTTATGTATTGTAAAGAAAGAGTTGAATGTGCACAAGAAAGTCCTCCTCACTAAGAAAGTGAGTTCCATCTTGAGGAGAAACATCCCACCCAAGTTCAAGGATCCCGACTGCCCTACCATTGCCATCACCATTGAGAATTGTCACGTGGAGCAAACAGTGCTAGACTTGAGAGCAAGTGTCAATTTCCTACCCTTCTTGGTGTATCAACAACTATAGCTTGAGGAGTTGAAGCCAACCCCTATCACCCTTCAACTAGCGGATCAAAGTGTGATAACACCAAGGGGAGTAATTGAGGATGTTTTGGTCCAAGTGGATAAAATTTTTTTCCCATTGATTTCATTGTGCTCGATACTCACCTTATTGCTAATCCTAATTCATAGATTCCTGTCATATTTGGTAGGACTTTCCTTGCTACTTTTAATTCCATGATAAATTGCAGGAATGGTCTAATGAGCCTTGCATTTGTAAACATGACAATGGATCTTAATGTGTTCAACCTTTGTAAGAAACCAAGAGATAAGGAGGAGGTTCATGAAGTCAATAGGATTGACACTTTGGTGGAGCACGACATGGATTTTCAGTGTAATACCAAGTTGGAGGAGGAGTTTATTGAGGTCGCAAAGCCAAAGACTATGAAAGGAGTGAGGACTTGGACCCCAACATCTAAAAAACTACCACCACAAGAAAATAAGATTTTTCCATTAAAAGTACGACCATCCACTTTGGAGTTGAATCCATTGCCATCTACACTGAAATATGAATTCTTGGGGGAGCTCCAAACATTTCCAATGGTGAAATCTCTTCATTAGAGCCAAAGCAAGAGGAGGAATTGTTGCAAGTTTTGAGAAAGCATAAAGGAGCCATCAGTTGGACTATGGCCGACATTAAAGGAATTATCCCTCTCATTTGCACTCATAGAATCTATCTTGAAGAAGACACCAAGCCATCTCGACAACCACAAAAAGGCTCTATCCCATCCTGAAAGATGTGGCTAGAGATGAAGTGCTTAAGCTACTTGACATGGGCATTATCTTTGCAATTGTTGACAGTAAATGGGTTACCTTCATGCAAGTGGTACCAAAGAAGTCAGGGGTGACAGTGGTGGTTAATGAGGAGAATGAGTTGATTTCGACAAGAGTGGTTACCGGTTGGAGAGTTTGCATTAATTATCAAAATCTTAACTTATCCACTCGAAAGGATCAGTTTTTCCTACCATTCCTTGATCAAGTGTTGGAAAGGGTAGCTGGACATCTCTTCTATTGTTTGTTAGATGGCTACTCCGACTACAATCAAATAAAGATCATCCTGGATGATCAAGAGAAGAGCACATTCATATGCTCCTTTGAAACATATGCCTATTGCCAAATGTCATTTGGGTTGTGCAATGCCACTAGAACTTTTTAAAGATGTATGATGAGATTATTCAGCGACATAGTAGCAAAGATTGTGGAGGTTTTCATGGATGACTTCTTAGTTTTTGGGGACTCATTTGAAGAATGTTTGAAAAATTTGGAGAAAATTTTAAAGAGATGCAAAGAGAAGAATTTGGGGCTTAATTGAGAAAAGTGTCACTTCTGGTAATACAAGGGTTTTTTGCAATAGACCATTTTCTTTGTTGATGCCTAAATATGGTGTAACACACAAGGTGTCCACAACTTATCACCCACAGTCTAATGGCCAAGCCGAGTTGGTTAATAGGGAGATAAAGAGCATATTTGAGAAAATGGTTAACCCAAATTGAAAGGATTGGTCACTGAGGTGGACCGATGCCTTGTGGGCTTATCGCACTGCTTGTAAGACCATTCTTAGTATGTCTCTCTATAGGCTAGTCTATGACAAGGCTTGTCACTTGCTGGTGGACATTGATCACAATACATATTGGGCCATAAAAACATTGAATTTCAACCTAAGACTAGCTTGGGAATATAGGAAGTTAGAGTTAAATGAATTGGAGAAAATTGGCAGAGATGCATATGAGAGCTCTAGAATTCACAAGGAAAGGGCCAACATTTTTCATGACAAATCCATTTTGAGAAAAATATTCTAGCCTGGTCAAAATTGCTTTTGTATAATTCTTGCCTCTCCATTTTTCAAGAAAAACTTCGATCGAGATGGGATGACCCTTACATTGTCAAGGTAGCCTACCCACACGAAGTTGTGGACATAAAAGACCTCGAAGATGGTAAAATATTCAAGGTCAATGGCCAAAGACTTATACCATTCTTCGAGGATTTTGAAATTCAAGGAGTGGAGGAGAAGTTGGTGTGTCCGGTCTATTGTCGAGGCATAATTTCTCAATTTGATATTAGTGTACAGTTGTTTTCAATTGTCCTTCACTTTATAAGTTAAATTGTTTACTTAATTTCATTTGTACATAGTGTTTTTTTTTCATGTGTGTAGATAGTGGTGTTTTTGTTAAATCTCATTGCGAGGTGTTCTCTTACCCTTCTTGTCTTTTAAATTCCATCATCTCATTGCATGTCTTTTTGTTGCATTAAGGACAATTTGTAGTTCAAGTTTTTTGTTTTTTTTGTTTTTTTTTTTT
>CM042184.1:27272340-27295492 GCA_023539305.1 Ilex asprella | reverse complement strand
GGGTGAGGTGCAACATTTGTATGATACACCAATTTTTTTATAGAATAGTTGGAAAAATGCGAAAAATTTTGAAAAATTTTAAATTTTTTGTGGAACATATCTGAATGTTGAACCACATTTCCCTATTCAAATTGTTATGGGGTCTGTGATTACTTGATCTTCATTTTGAACTTTGAACACATGAGTACACCATAGAAGTTTATCCTATGTTTGAGTATCACATATGTGTTTTCATTCGAACTCAACCATAGTGCACCTTGAGTGTGCTATTTAAGCAATTTATTGATTGGATCTACATTTTAGAACTTGACATACATAATGGAGCTGAAGTAAGTTCCCAAGTGAGTTTAGTGCCAATCCTTGTTGGAGGGAACTTACATTTACTCAAAGGAACAATTTTTTCAAATTCAAAGTATGTTCAATAATCTCATTGTGCTTGCTTTTGTTAGAGTGCATATGGATAGATGATTGACTTTGTCTTAAAATGCCAATATGCCTCTCCATGCTTATATAGAGATGATCTTAGGCCATCTTTGAATTGCGTTGAGCCTTAGCCTTTCTTGTGAGAAATTTATCCCTTGTGTAATTCCATGCTACATGTTTTACCAAACTAGTGCAAAATGATTATTATTACCACATCTTGATTTTTCCTAGACTGGCTGTGATTTATCATGATGAAAGGGAAATGTGGTGAGGAAACTCAAAAAGGGGTGAATGACATTGAATTCAAATTTTGAATGAAAAAGAAGAGAAAATCTAAGAAAAAGGAGAAAAAGAAAAGAAATGAAAAAAAAGAGAAGAAAAATGTTGAGGAAAGAAGGAAAAAGTGACATAATAGTTGACGTGAAGGTGTAAATCTGAAAATTCCACAAAGAGGAGATTTTTTATAATAAAGGTCATGTCCTCGGAATAACCATTTTTGTCTTCCTCTACCCTTTGTTTTGCTTAACCCAAATATCACTCCAATGCCTCAATATAACCCATAAAAGCCCTAATTGATCTGGAGAAAGCATGGTGAGAGGACATTTTTAAATGGAAAGAAAAGTTGGTCTTGCAATCTAGTGGTCGAACATTCCATTCATGAGATTATGCCAAGGTCGTTTCAGTTGTTATGCATGCACATCATTTTTGGATTATGTGTGAGTATATTTTGGTTTGTGCACAAGATTCTATCTCACATATACACATGGAGAGCATGCTAGGATAATCATAGAGTTATTCATTTTTTAGAGACACCCTTGATAAGAATTGCATCAAAGCTAAATGAATGTGGATATTGTTAAGTAAAGGTTTAAATTGCATATTCATTTCACACACACAAGTTTGAAAGAAAATGTGTAGGTTTATACTCTAGAATAACATTTAAAACTATGGTGAAACCCATTTGTGATTGGTTCAGGTGTTTGGAAAGTTGTGTCTAGCAACCCAGAGCTAGTAGGATAGAGGAATATTGCTAAAATTTTAGATATGGGAAAGAAATAGAATACCCTTTTTACTCTAGTTTGTGCTTTATTTGATGGGTGGCATTTTTTTTAATTTAGACTTCTACGTCATGTGTTTTGAAAGCATCAAAATTCAAATTGCATCAAAAATTTGAAAATGAATTTGGGCATAGTCATAAAACGTGATTCACTAGCATGGATCATGTCTTTGGGTAGTTAAGTAAGGAAATAGGTTATGAGAATGTTTGAGTTGAATAAACTTGGAGTGGGAGTGAGAATGAGTAAATAGGACATTTTTTCAGAATATGAACCAGCTACCGATAAAATCCTCACGAGCTACCGGTAGCTCGTGGTTGAATGGCTGGAACAACAAAAGGGTCAGCTACTGGTAGAAGAAGCATGACCTTCTGGTAGAAGTTTTCAAGAACACCGTGTGGTACTTAATATTCTATACTATATTATCTACTACTACATACTTCATGCATGATACAGTGATGCATGCAATAGGGTGTTACGTAAAAGTCGATTGATTGGTTATAGACAGGTTAAGTCTCAATATAGCCAATGCTTTCAATTCAATACATAGCCTGAAATCATGTCATCAGTGAATCATCAACCTATTGGTGGAATATCTGTAGTGTTCCATTTGCATGGCTTGACCTTTTGGTGCGCTAAGGATGTTTAAATGTTGCATGGTACAAAGCTGTCAGATGAATAGCCTAAGTGATCCTCCTGAATGGCTTGACCTTTTGGTTCACCAGGGTTGTTTAATTGATACATAATATAAAAATGACAATTGAGTAATTCCAGTATCCCCCCTGAATTGCTTGTCCTTTTGGTTTACTTGAGTTAATCAATTGTTGCATATACCTACCAGCTAACCTAAACAGTTGTTGTGGTATGGTTTATTATACATTAGACCTATCAGTTGATTTTTCTGTGACTTGGAAGTTAATTGTTGTAAGGTGAAATTTTTAGTACTTAACCAATATAAAGTATAAGGGATCCTTAGACTGAAGGGTACCTTTCATATTATTATTTTTTAACAGTTTACTTACTCATTTTATTTACTCAGTCTAGTTATCAATCTAAGCTCACATCACAAGCTATCTTATGTTATACTGCTTTAACAACAACTTCACTGTTCTTATTTTAAATTCCAATAATTAAAACTCTTCGTGGGATCGATCTTGGACTTAAACTAAGAAAACTAAAATTTGACCACTTCTACTTGGGTGTATGATATAAAGCAGGTCACAAAATAGGTTGAATCAAGTTTTTGGCACCTTTGCCGGGGAGTTATGGTCATTTTAATTTGAAAAGGGAAGTTGTTTAATTGTAGTATATGTTTATATATTTTTTATTTTCTTTTAATAATTAATGTTTGTTCTTTCATCAGTAAGTTCTGTAAATCAGTCATCTCTTTAGTCTTCATCTTCATCTGCACAAGCATCATTTGAATTAAGTATGACTCAAAATGTTCCTAGGAAGCAAGAAGTAGTTCAAAATGTCTAACCATTAAGAGAATATTTGCATCCGACATGAACTAATATTTCATCATGCTTTGCTTTTTCAACAAACTCTTCAAAAATTAATATTAAGGCAGGAATAACACAGTTATTACCACAGTTCCATGGTTTGGAATCTGAAAACCCTTATGTGCATATGAATGATTTTGAAGAAGTCTGTAGAACTTTGCAAGATAATTCTGAAATGACCCGATTAAATTTTTTTCCTTTTTCTTTGAAAGATAAAGCTAAACAATGACTTAATTCTTTAAAAGCTAATTCTATACCTAGTTGACATTCAAAAAAAAAATTCTATACTTAGTTGGCAAGATTTGCAAACTGAGTTTTAAAAAAAAACAATTCTTGGGCATCGTACAAATGCATTAAGACGATAAATAATGATTTTTTCTGTAAAAGAAGGTGAAAATTTATATCAATGTTGGAAATGATTTAAAGATCTTCTCCAAGCTTGTCAACATCATACATTTGAAAACTGGACCTTAGTTGGTTTCTTTCATGATACTCTTCCAACTACAATGCCACAATTTGTTAAAATGATGGCCTAGGGGGAATTTATGACTAAAAACCCTGAGGAGGCATTCCAATTTTTTGATAGTAATTTTGAGAGTTTCGAGATGTGGGACTTGACTTCTTCAAATATCATTGAACCTAAGTCATCTATATCTAAAAGACGAAAATATGTGTTAAAAAGATGATGATTTAAGAGTAAAAATGGTTGTTTTATCTCGAAATCTTGAAGCTTTAGAGATGAAAAAAATTAAACAAGTATCTGTTGTGTCTTCCACTGATCAAATATGTGAAATCTGTGCATTGTCAGGACATCTTGCAAGACAATGTCAAACCATATCATTATTTAAAGAAGTTTTAATTGAACAATCTAATGTTATTCCAACTTATACTATGTCTTATCCTAATCCATATTTTGATACTTACAATCATAGATAGAGAAATCATTCAAATTTTAGTTAGAAAAACACACAACCTATAAATCAATCACATGGTCCACCACAACCACAGACTCAACAACAATATCAACCTCCACATAAAAGGACTCTAGAAGATACTATGAATTAATTTATTCAAAGTCAAATGAATTTTAATACACAAACAACACAAGCATTTAATATTTTAAAGCTCAAACTTCATAGAGTATTGAAGATATCAAGAGTCGTCTAGCTAAGTTGGCTCAGTCCCTAAGTACATCAGAGAAGGGAAAATTGTCATCTCAACCTAAACCTCCACAAAGTTAAAGTCAAGTCAATACTATGTCATCTGAATCTTCTCCAAGTCAAGTACAATCAATTACAACATTAAGAAGTGGTAAGGTGATTGACAAGACCATTCAACCAAAAATTTCTAAAAAAATACGTAAGTCAATTCGTATAAATGAACCACTTGAACCTGAACCTTCAGCCGGAAAACGACCAAAAATACAAAATTAGAAAGATCATCCAAGTCCTATTCCTTTATCTTTTCCTCAAAGGGTTAAGAAGTCCTCATATGTAAAAGATTAATATGAAATTCTTGAACTGTTTAAACAGATAAAGATTAACATCCCTTTGTTGGATGCAATTAATCAAGTCCCAATTTATGCCAAATTTTTAACAGATCTTTGTACAGTAAAAAGAAAAATCAATGTACGAAAGAAAGCATTTCTAACTGAACAAGTTAGTGCTATTATACAACATAACACTCTTTTTAAATAAAAAGATCTTGGAAGTCCTATAGTTTCTGGTATCATTGGAAATTTTTGAATTGAGCAAGCTCTACTTGATCTTGGAGCTAGTGTCAATTTAATCCTATATTCGATATATACACAATTAAGGTTAGGTTAGTTGAAACCTACCAATGTTACATTACAATTGGCAGACCGATCGATAAAAACTCCACAAGGAATTGTGAAGGATGTTCTTGTCCAAGTTGATCAATTTTATTTTCTAGTAGATTTTTTTTTTTATTTTGGATACACAACCAATATTTCATGCATCTGCACACATACCTGTTATTTTGGGTCGACTATTCATAGCTATATCAAATGCATTAATTAATTGTATGAATGGAGTCATGAAACTTTCATTTGGAAACATGAATTTGGAATTAAATATTTTTTACATTGCAAAACAACCCAGAGAAGAAGAAGAATTGCATGAAGTAAATTGTGTTGAGTTATTAACTCAAAGGTTATTTGAGAATGCTTGTATGAAAAAAGAGTTATATATATTAGAGTCTATACGTCATGATGAGTCTGAAGATATATCAGCATGGAATCGAAAATGTGAAACATTATTGCCCAAGTCTATAGAATCCAACATCGAAGTTTTAAAACTAGAATTGAAACCTCTCCTAACTAATTTAAAATTTCTTTTTAGGGAAATATGAAATTTATCCAGTAATAATATCTTCAAAATTATCTGGAATTCAAGAAAAAGAATTGACAAAAGTTCTAATGAATCACCAAAATGTTATTGGATGGACAATAACAGATATAAAAGGTATAAGCCCACTTCTATGTGAAAATTGTATATATTTAGAAGAAGATGTTAAACCATCTCGCCAAATGTAAAGAAGATTAAACGCACTCCTGAAATAATAGTCCGGGCTGAAGTACTCAAATTACTAGATGCTAATATTATCTAACCTATATTTGATAGTAAATGGGTCAATCTTACACAAGTAGTTCCAAAACAATTTGGTGTTACTGTTATACAGAATAAAGAGAATGAATTAGTCCCTATGCGTACAGTCATTGATTGGCGTGTATGTATTGACTATTGAAAGTTAAATGCCCTCACCAGAAAAAATATTTTCCATTGACTTTTCTAGATCAAGTTTTGGAAAAAATAGTTGGTCATGCATATTATTATTTTTTAGATAGATATTCTAGTTATAATCAAATTTAAATTACAACAGATGATCAAGAAAAAACTACATTTACATGTCCTTTTGGTACTTTTGCTTATAAAAGGATGCCTTTTAGATTATGTAATGCTCCAGCTTCATTTAGCATTGCATGTTAAGTACTTTTAGTGATATGGTGGAATGGTATTTAGAAGTTTTTATGGAAGAATTTTTGATATATGGTGATTCATTTGACTAATGTTTAAAATTTTTTGAAAAAGTTATCATTCAATGTGAAGAAACAAACCTTGTTTTAAATTGGGAAAAATGTCATTTCATGGTTACACAAGGTATTGTTTTAGGTCATGTAGTTTCTGAAAAAGGAATTGAAGTTGATAAATCCAAAATTGATTTGATAACTTATCTTCCCCCACCTAGAACTGTAAAAGATGTTCGATCGTTTTTAGCACAAAACATTGCATATATTGGGATAAGCCCGAATATGACTGCGTCAAGCCCAATCTAAAAAAACCAGGAAAGCCCAGTTGAAGCTGGTTCAACCCATCAAAAGGAGTCCAAATGACCGGAGCCTAAAGGGAGTTGAACCTACTCATAAATCAAGAAGGAATCAAATGGAGCTCGAACCAAAAGAAGCACCCAAGAGGGCGTTGCCCAAGGCATTAGAAGGCGTCACCCAAATCATCTCCAAGCCAGGCGTTGCCCAGGGCTGGCCCTTATGGTTCCTCATTCGCTCTTTTCTTCTGGCCACTCCAACTCAAGTCCAGCTCACTCCAATGCCAGTCCAGGCTTAGGATCAAGTCTAGTCCAACTAAGGATCATTCTCCGGCGAAATAGGAACATGAGGAAAAGAATATTGGGATACGGTGATCTAAATTTACCATGCTTGTACTTACCAAAATAGTGGAAGACCTTTCACTCAAGTCATTGTCTCACCGTCTTACTCTAACTATATAATGTACGCCCTTGATTAATACTCAAATATAGCATATTTTTATGCCCCGTTTTGGACTAATTGTGCTTTGGTGAAGTTTAAGTGATGATGTTTCAGGTCTTAAAGTGAACAAGGGTTCAAAGGCAACAAAAAATACATTTGAAGGCAACCACAACACATTAAGGAACAAATTATAGAAGCTTGGAATAAGGAAGCAACATTCAAACGGTCATGAAAAACTAGGCCAGCTATTATAATCTGTGTTGCAAGCAAGACCCAAGGCCCTGGAGACTTGAGTACTACGTTCGAACGGTCATCAACGTTCGAACATCCACTGGAGCAATGACAAGATCAGACTGACTGAAGACATGATGTGTCGGCCCAGGCACTTGAGTGCCACGTTCGAACGACAACCACCATTCGAACGCCCCTAGAATTATTGAAAAAAGCAGTCAAGATTCTACAAGGTCCTGGACGGAGATTTGCACAAAGACTTGGAGGAAGGTTTTCTACAGAGAACCACGTGTCTTCTGACATAATTGGCAGGCACTGAATCCATCTGACGTTTGAACAGTAGAGAGCAAAGACAGAGAAACCGTTCGAACGCCATTAACCGTTCGAACGGTATTGACAGACTGCCTGCAGAGTGGTTGGCGTTTCACTTTGACTTTGGCGCCCAGCTCTATTCTTTTACCCTTCTCTCTGCCCTCTCCTTGCCTATAAATACACCTGGCTTTGTGGAGAGAAGGGGGGACTCATGGGTAGAACCATTTGAGGGATTCATCACTTGACATTCATCACATATATCTATTTCAATTCTTACCTTAATTTTTCTCTTTGCTAGAGGAAGTGGGGAGTTTAGATTCCCACTCATTTTTTCTTTACAGTAATGTTTACATTTACATTTGCTTAAGAGTTATAATTCCTTTATTTACTTTAAGTCTTTACATTTATATTCTTGATTTACATTTAGTCTTTACATTTATGTCTTTATTTACTTCTAGTCTTTACATTTATGCTCTTACATACATGCTTTTAATTATGTCTTGTACTTTAATTATTTGAGCTCCCTTCTTGCTTAGAGGAGTGAAACTCTTCCACTTTTCTAAAGCTTTACCAAAGCCGTAAAGGGTGGAACGTGATTCACTAATTCTTTGTTGAAGATTAGCTCTTCGTTACTTGTACTTTTACTTTGTGAAGTCCTCTACTTAGAGGGATGAGCATCACTCACTTTTCTAGCTTTACCAAAGTTATGAAGAGTGAGTAGTTTCTCATTCACTCTTTAGTAAGAGGTGAAGGGCATGTATTGATTATCCAGAGGTTATATTATGTTTTGTTCTAATGCTTAACCTTCATATCCCCTTGTTTATTAGATGATTGATTGCATCTAGTAAAGCTAAGGTACTTTGCATAATCGATAGTCTTTCTATGACACGGATGACTCTTGCATGGAAAGAATCATCGTTTCAAGGCAAGTACCCCGGCTAGATCTTCATAACTACCCCTTAATCATCCCTATTATCAAGCTTCATTTAAAAGGATGAAATATTAAAGCCATGGATGGATGTCATGAAGAAATACTTGCTTGTTTGTGGGCGCGATAACTCTCGGTACAAATAATTCTTGTAAACTTCTAGCAAGACATCGGAACCATGACCTTAACAGACCATCTTTATCTTCCGATTAACTCGCCGTTGACACGGGAGTTAGTTGAGTTATCAAGCATAATTATAATGAATCAGATAATTAAATACATGTCCCGATCCTTGGACTAAAGAGTGACTTTATTTCCATTTATCTTGTAAACTTTCTTGAAAAGAATTAAATATTCTGTTTAGGAAATCACCCACATCTCACAATCGTAAAATCTCAAGGTTATAATCAATTGGTCTCCTTACTGATTACTTTGAAACACCAACATAACAAGTTTCCTGTGGATTCGACTCTGGACTCAAACCAGATTATTACTACAACTTGACCGTCTGCACTTGTGTGTACACATTTCGGATCAAGTCAGCCCTCTCAACAATAAGGGCACACTTCTAAAACCTCTACACATCCCTTTACACATATTGTTCTCTCTCTCTCTCTCTCTCAAAGCATTGTAATACACCTAGAGTTACTCTCCTGATTACATAATGCATTAATAAACACCTCAAGCCACCACTGTTGTCTCTAAGAGTGAAGTAGGTCACCCGAACCGAATCACTATAAATATTTCTGTGGATCTATTATTTACTACTTTAGCTCTTAATTGTCATTGATTGCTTGTTTATTTTTCATTGACTTCACCCGTTTACATTCTTGACTGTTGATTTTGTGCAATACCGATTTGTGCATCATCAACTTGGCGCCGTCTATGGGAACGACTAGTTTTCCCACTCTCATTCAATCCATGGCAATCACTACCCAATCAATGAGCCAACAACCGGGGGACAACAACCTGGCTCACTAGGCAGAGGCTCCGCCTCCCCTCATACCCTCTGAACTGTCTGCTACTGTGGCTGCTGCTGCCAAGCAACAACAACAGCTCCTCCAAACCATGCAGCTGCTGGTGAGCCAAAACCAGTAGATTATTTAGCTCATGCTCGCCCAAGGAGGCGTCTCCCCATCCCCCGTAGGAGGCGTTCCACTCCCTCTAATAGGAGAGGAGCAACAAATTATCCCTTATGAGTGCCAGATAGTTGCCCTACCATAGGGCCCTTCATCTGAATACTCCAGAACCACGTTAGGGTGCCTCTCTCCTATTAGTTCCTCCTCAGGACGCAGTGAGTTCACGAGTTCCCCCTCCTCATGAACCTGTACAAGAGAGCAAAGATAGAGAAAGTTAATACGGAGACCATGAAATCCAGTACCGTCACTCGATCGAGGATGTTCCTAATCAGTGAGACGAGAAGATTATAGAGGTGCAAAATCAACTTGATGATGCCCTCAACGCCATCAAGGCACAAGCGCCTGCAACCATGGACTACCTGGTAAGAGGTACTGATACGCCTTTTGTTGTTGATATTGTCAATTATCCTCTGTCCTCGAAGTTCAAGATGTCCATCATCGAGATCTTCAACGACACCAAAGACTCCTTCGACCATCTTGACACATATAAGTCTCTCATGCAACTCCATAACATGTCTGAGGAGATTATGTGTAGAGTCTTCCCAATGACTTTGAATGGATCTGCTCGCTAGTGGTTCTCCAAGCTCAGGCCCTCCTCCATCCGCTCTTTCACAGAGTTGAGTAGGTCCTTTGTCTCCCACTTCATTGGGGGACGCCGACATAAAAAACTAGTAACCCACTTGCTCACCATCAAGAAGGATAGGGATGAAAGCTTAAGGGACTACATTGCCCAATTCAATGATATTCTCCAGGTTGAGGAGCCAAATGATAAGGCGGTTCTCGCTGCCTTTATCGTTGGCCTCTGCACCTCAAACTTTATGTTTTCAGTCCTCAAGAAGCCGCCCTCTAGCATGCTGGAGCTGCTGTCTAAGGCACAAAAATACATGAACGTTGAGGACATCACCAAGGCCCGTCGGGGTGAGTCCTCCAGAGGAGGGAAATAAAGGAAAGATAGTTGAGAAGACAAAAGGGAGACCATGAGTAAGAGAAAGAAAGTCGAGAGAGTCTTCGTGAAAGACTGTCTCGGACCATAGCCCCCGAGAGACCGACAACCATTCACTCCACTCAATGCCTCAGTGAAACACATTTTTTTCCATATACAAGATGGCCCTACAATCCGTTGGCTAAAAAAGATGAAGTCTGACCTGAAGCGTTGAAACCCCAATAAGTACTGTCGCTTCCATCGCAACCATGGACATGACAGACACAACTACTTCTAGCTAAAGAAGTAGATTGAGGACCTTATCCACTGGGGTCAGCTCAGACAGTATTTGGTTGGCCGAGGACCAGCTCTTCTGTACGAGGAACGAGAGCGCCAACAACCCTTTGGTGATATTCAGACCATCGTCAGAGGGGTAGAAGGAGGAGGAGACTCTAACTCTGGTAGGAATGGGCACGCCCACAGAGCCAGACAAGTAGATCCATATGACTCTCACCCAATGAAGACGCCTCTACGTGGGAAGAGAAGGTCATCACCTTATCCGACAGAGACCTTGAGGGAATCCAGGTCCCACATGATGGCCCTCTAGTCTTGACCTTAATATTGGCCAACTTACTGGTTATGAGGGTCCTACTTGATAGCGATAGCTCAGCAGACATCCTGTTTGCCACTGCCTATGATATCCTTCACCTTAATAGAGAAAGTCTACATCCAGTCAGGACTCCCTTGGTTGGTTTCTCTGGGGAAAGAGTTCAGCACTTGGGATCCATCACCATGCCTGTCACAAGGGGAACTGCACCAAGAAGCTCTATTATTATGGTAAATTTTCTTGTACTTGACTGCCCTTCTGCATATAATATAATTCTTGGACGACCTGCCCTCAATGCCCTAAGGGCAGTGCCATCAACCAACCACATTCTCCTCTATTTCCCAACCTCTAATGAGATTTGAGAGATAAGAGGAGATCAGGTTTTAACCAAAGAGTGCTACATGGCCTCTATGAGGGCTAGGAGACCGCACGAGACACTCCAAGTTAAAGTGTTTGACCCTAGGGATGACAGTACCTTGGAAAGGGGTAAACTAGCGGAAGAGCTTTAACCCATAGTGGTCGACGATAGCCTTCCAGAGAGGAAGGTCTATATAGGCTCCTCACTCTCCCAGGAGTAGGCATCCGCCTTAGTAGACTTCCTCAAGCAAAACACAGACGTCTTTGATTGGTCCCACGCAGACTTGGTGGGCAACGACCCAGAGGTGGCCTCCTATCGACTCAATGTTAATCCCAGATTCAAGCCCGTCTGCCAGAAGTTGAGGAGTGTAAGTACTGAAAGGGAGCAAGCCATGGAAAAATAGGTGGACAAGCTACTAATGAATGGGTCAGTGAGGGAGGTAGCCTACCCAGACTGGCTATCCAATGCGGTGATGGTGACAAAGGCCAATGGAAAGTGGCGCCTTTGCATGGACTTCACAGAGCTCAACAAAACCTATCCCAAGGACAACTACCCTCTCCCACACATCAAACTCCTCATTGACGCCACTACTGGACCCAAGCTCTTAAGTTTTCTGAACACCTACTCTGAGTACAATCAAATCAGCATGTTTTCCCCAGATTAGGAGAAGACCTCGTTCATCACCCCGAGAGGCACTTACTATTATAGAGTGATGCTTTTCGAGCTTAAGAACGTTGGAGCCACATATCAGTACCTCGTCAATAGGATGTTCGAGGCCCATATTAGAAAGATGATGAAAGTCTATGTAGATGACATGTTGGTAAAGAGTGTAGCAACGGTAGATCATGTAACACCTGCAGGAGACCGTCAATGTGTTGAGAGCCTACTGGATGAAGTTGAATCCTGAAAAGTGCACCTTTGGTGTCAGTTTCAGAAAGTTCTTGGGCTTTATGGTCCACAAAAAAGGTATTGAGGCCAATTTGGGTAAAATTAGAGTTGTCTTGGGGATGAAGTCCCCAGCATCAACTATAGCCTCCCTTAATAGGTTTGTTTCTAAATCAACAGATAAATCTCTACCATTTTTTAAGATCCTCTGCAGGTCTTTTCAGTGGAATCTAGAAGTAGAGGGGGCCTTCCAAAAGCTCAAGGCCTACCTCGCTACACCACCACTTCTCTTACGAGTTATACCAGGAGAGACTTTCTACCTTTACCTCTCCTCTTCAACCTTTACTGTCATTTTTGTCCTCATCAGAGAGGATAGAGGCGTCCAGAAGCCAATATACTATGTAAGTAGGGTGTATCGAGGGCCGGAGGTGAGGTACTTAGAACTGAAAGAGTTAGCTCTCGCCCTTATCATTGCCGCCACACGTCTTTGCTATTACTTTCAAAGGCATACCTTCGTGGTTGTCACAGATCATCCACTTAAAAGAAACTTGGAGAAGCCTGATGTCTCCGACAGGCTGCTCAAGTGGGTTATAGAGTTGAGTGAATTCGATGTGCAATATCAACCGAGGGCTGCCATCAAAGCACAAATATTGACAAACTTTATGGACGAGTCTACACCACCACATGAGTCCTAAGAGAAAGTTCCAGGTGCCCTTGCACCCACCTACTCTGTACAGCAGGAAGCTAAACCAGACGCAGCCGAAGGAGAACTTGACGACCTGGAGAAGGAGCCAGAGGCAACCTCACTGACTGGATAGCCCAAGGCATCTCCCACTTGGCCCCTGGTGCAACCCACCCTGCCAAAGCCATTGTCCACTTGGCCTTTGGCCTGGCAAACCTTGCCAAGGGTGTCGCCCACCTGGCCTGGGGTGCCACCCAACCAGCCTAAGGCGTTGCCTCTTCAGTCTCTATCATAATTAGCTCACATTTCTCTCCAGGCGTCACCTCCATCACCAACTGTGCTATGCTAGAAACACTATGTAGATGGGTTCTCCACCAACGAGGACGGTGGAACTAGACTAGTGTTGATAAGTTCGCATGGCACTCTGTTGAAGTGCGTTGTCTCTCTCCACTTTGCCACGTCGAATAATCAGGCTGAGTATGAGTCCTTCGTATTAGGCTTGCGATTGGCATTGGAGATAGAGGCCCTTAACTTGATAGCCTATAGTGACTCTCAACTCATAATCAACCAGGTGATGGGCGATTTTAAAGCGAAGGAAAAAAGAATGCAAAAGTATCTTTTGGTGGTCCAAGTCTTGCTCAAGAAGTTCACTTGATTCCAAATCCACTATGTGCCCCGAGAAGAGAACGTTATGGCAGATGCCCTCGCCAATTTTGCCTCTGCCAACAAATTCATGGGCTCTGCACTAACAGGTCACTAGTTTGAGCCTAGCATCTCCAAGATAGAGGAGGATTAGATGACCCCTATCCAAGCTTACCATGAGGAGGGCACAGTCCCTGACAGCCCAGTGGAAGCCAAGAGATTGAAAATGAGAGTGTTTAGGTATGTCATCTTACAGAACACCCTCTACTATAAAAGTCATTCTCTCCCAATGCTTCATTGTCTTACCCCCAAAGAAGCTGACAACTCCATGAGGAAGATCCATGAGGGGGTATGTGGGAACCACTTAGGAGGACATGTGTTGGCCCATAAAACAGTTAGACAGGGGTATTATTGGCCTACTATGATCCAAAACACCTGAAACTTTGTCAAGAGATGTGATAAATGCCAACACTTTGCAACCGTGCCCAGACAGCCACCCGAAGAGCTCACTGCCATCTAGAGCCCATTGTCTTTCTCCATGTATGGAATTGACATCCTGGTCCCCTTCTAGAAAGATGAGGCTAGTGCAAGTTCGTAGTCATAGCCATAGACTACTCTACTAAGTGGGTGGAAGTTGAGGCCTTGGCCAGGATAACGGACCAGAAGATAAAGGACTTATATGGAGGAGTATAGTCTGCTGCTTTGGGATACCGCACACCATTTTAAGTGACAACGTCAAGCAGTTTGACAACAAGATACTCAACACTTTCTGTGCAGACCTCCAAATCAAGAAACCCCACTCCAGCCCCGCCCATCCACAGGCGAATGGGCAAACAAAGGCTATTGTCAGGACCATACTCCATAACTTAAAAGCCAGGCTAGAGATTGTGAAAAGGAAATGGGTAGATGAACTCTCAGGAGTGCTATGGGCCTATTGAACGACACCAAGAAGTCCCACGAGCGAGACCCCTTTCTTTCTAGCCTATGGGATAGAGGCAGTGATATCCATTGAAATCATGGTACACTCAGAGTTCATCACCATGACCCTACCAATAATCAAGAAGGCCTCCACATCAACCTTGAATTGGTGGATGAGGAGAGGGAGATAGCCATGCTTAGGAATGTAGAGTGCAAGTGTCGCATGACCAAGTACTACAACTCGAGGATGAAGCCTCGTGCCTTCTTACAAAGGGACCTAATTTTCAAGAAAGTCATCTTATCCACCAAAGACACATGGAAAGGAAAATTGGAACCCAATTGGGAAGGACCCTATGCTGTCACGGAGGTGATAAGACCTGGCACCTACAAAATCCTTAATCTTAAAGGAAAAGTCCTGACCCATCCATGGAATGCAGAGTATCTGAAGAAATATTACAAGTAGCTGGGGGAAGTGAGTTATAAGTTGGTAGTCTTTATTTAGACTATTTACCTTTTTAATTTTTGTCTACTTTTTCAAATATTTACTTTGAATTATAGAATAAAATTTCACAATATTTTCCAAAAAGTTGTATTTCTTTCAAGTTCTTGAAGCCATTACAAAAGATAGAATTTGACCTATCAACAAAAACAAGAGCACAAATGCACACTAAGACACCTCCTAATAATACTCACTGCCTCCACTCCCACCATTGCTCGCTTCCTCCTCATTAGTCCTTGGAGCCTCATCATGTCGAAAGCCAAAAAAATCATAAGCAAGGAATGCTGTTGAGACCTTCCTCCTAAGCTCATCATAGTCGTCAATGAAGGCACTGACCTTGACCTCCTTAAAAGCATCCTTCACCTTCTTCATCACCGTATCTGCCCTGGTAGCTCTCTCAAGTGCTATACGAAGGTCAGCCTTAAGTTGGGCAGCCCTCTCGTGTGCTAGCCTCAAATCCTCAATGACATCCTCTAGTGTCTGTCACTCGAGCCTCTGTTGCTTTGCGGTATCCTCTCATGCCTACAGTGCAAGCTCCACGACATCCTTTCATGCTTGTCGCTCAAGCCTAAGTTGTTCCTCAGTAGCCTCACACATCTGCCTCTCTAATGACAACTTCTCCGATCTTCAAGGTGTTATTAAACAAGAAGGGTTAGGCAGCAGCCACCTATAGGAATTTGAAGAAGAAAGAGTACTAAGGAAATCATGAAATAAGCCAAGACATGATAAAAGAAAGCCAGATACAAATCAAGAGCATAGGACATACAAAAGCAAAGCCCTCTATAGTGGCATTAACTACGCCATCTGGACCTCGAGAAATAACCTCTTGGGCTTCGATGCGGGTCATGAAATCACAAAGGCTTCCCCTTGATAATCTCGCGTCCTATAGCATAGATACTGGAGGAACACCCACAGATGGACAGCTTAGCGGGACCTCAGTCCTGGCAAAAGATGACCCCTGAGCCTCAGCCCCTACAGTAGTGCTGGAGCAGTCTCTTAGGGGTGAGGAGACATCATTTAGAGAGGGAGGAGGAGCATCACTGAGCTTAGCCTCTATTAGACCAGCCTGATCAGTGGGCCTCGACTGAGAAGAATTGGAGGCACCAGAATTTTCCTTCTTGGAAGGAGGAGGAGGAGAGGATGCAACTTATGAAGTAAGGACTTCCCCTACTAGTGACCTATCAATGGGGGCACCTGCAGAATCAATGTAAGTCAAAAAGCCTACAACTCTGTTTTCTAGATGACTACTAAAAAAATCAAGTACCTTTCTTCCTTGGCCTCGAAAAATCCGTGGAAACACTAGATGTGGACATGATCTCGAAAAACTCTCTAAATGGATTATTATGAACCATCTCGAGCATCCTCTCCAGATCCGCAAATAGAGTCGGCGAAGCTTTAAGAAGACAGTGGCACCAGAAGAACAAATAAGTGATGATTAAGACAAATGCTAAAGGTAAAATTCTTACCTATCTTGGTCTTTCAAACTGTATCCCATCGTATGGGCACCAGGTCACAATCGGGACTCAGAGGCCCACTCGTCTCCAACAAAGAACTTTCTTTTTTACTTATGAAAATTGAACAAAAGCCCGGTAATGAAATTTACTGCTCTTGCGGAAAAATGATACCACCCTTGATGGGGAACGAGGTTCTCCAACAGTACATATGTAGCTAGAAATGCTTCGAACGAAGGGGGGACAGTAGAAAAGTGCACCAATTGCCATAACGCAAAAAATGTTGAAATCACCCTCCAACCATTGGGAGCCAGTCTCCTGGGAACCAGAGACAAGTGCCCTAGAACCTGACATTTGGGCCCAAGAATAGGGAACCATAGGCCCATCTTCAACATGCCCTCGTAAACAACAATCTCATCCAAAGAGTCATAACATGCAGACTAGTCGATCTCAGCACGACGACAAGTCACGCAGGGTTGAATACGATATGAAAACACTATAGCAACAATATCTTCATCGCAGTTAAAGAGGCTAAGTATAGAAGTTACCTTGGAAACATTGTCTCCCTTAGCGCCTGGACCTCCGTAGGGGTCCCTAGTAGCCTCGCTCTCGTTTGAATGAATACCCGCAGAGGCAAGTTCAGGCCATTGTTAAGGAAAATAATTATGTCAACAAAAGAGTTAAAAAAAATATTGGAACATACCTCAAGAGCTAGTCCTATCCAAATCAGTGATCGACTGCTTCTTGGACTTACGAAGGGGGGATTACACCACGCCTGAGGTGCCTGTGGCGCCGTCCAGTCCATGATAGACACCCTCTGTCTCTTTTGAAGATCCACTCCACTGCCCACCTATGCTTGGGGTCCCTCTCAATGTACCAAAAAGATTAACTAAAGTCTTCGTGCTTATGCCTAGTCTTGCACCAAGAATGCCAAAGGGTTTCTCGCACCTTGCCGGGACCTCATGAGGACTATTATGAGGAATAATACCTAAATGACCAAGGCCCGAAGGGGGTCTCCTAAGTCTGTGGAGCCGCCCAAGTAGGCACTGTCCAGGGCTTGGGCGCTGCCTATGGGGGTCCCTAGTGTCTCTCAACTTCTCTGTTCTTCATCAAGGCTGTGAATTCCTCTGTCTGCATCACACATAATACCACTCAAATTATGGGCGATGCCGCTATCGTCTCCTCTCCATTCTTTGTTGCATGGTCTGAGACTTAGGCGCCATCAACAAACAAACTAGGGTCAACACCTGAATGAGCAAAGGCATGGGCGCCACCCACTAAATGAGCACCACCATGGGCGCCACCCACCATGTCACCCTTATGGGCACTGCCTATAGGCTCAAGGCCATGAGTTTTTCTTGGTTCCATTCCATGAATCTTCGAGCTCCTAGTTTCCATGGGTGTTGTATAGTGAGAGATGGGGTTGAACAGTGAGGAAAGGTTTTATGGTTGTTGAATAGTGGGAAATGATGAGAAATGGTGTTGAACACTGAACTTCTGAAGAGTCTTTAAATAGAGAAGGAATGACTTCTTGAGAAAGCCTTGATAAAGCTTCTTGAGGAAGCTTGGTCAGTTAGCTTCATAGAGAAGCACAACGAAATAAGCCTGGAGGGATACCCTTTGAGAAAAGCCTCCAAAAGTGAGAAAAGACTGAGAAAGATGGGAACAATGACCTTTATTTATAGGCAAGGATAAAAAAAAAAGAAAATTTGATAGCAAAAATTATGGCAAGTCCTTGAGGATGAAAATATACCAGATGAAAAGATACCGTAGGGAGCAAGAAAAATTCTGACTCACCCGGATGAAATAAAGCACATGCCCTCGACCTCTTCCTTTAAAAAAAGTTTGAGGCTCGAGACATGGGGCAAATGATAAGCCCGAATATGACTGGGTTAAGCCCAATCTAAATAAACTAAGAAAGCCCAATTGGAGCTGGGTCAACCCATCAAAAAGAGTCCAAATTACCGGAGCCTAAAGGGAGTTGGACTTGCTCATAAATCAAGAAGGAATCAAATGGAGACTGAGCCAAAGAAAGCACCCAAGAGAGCGCCACCCAGGGTTGGCCTTCCTAGTTCCTCCTTCGTTCTCTTCTCCTAGCTATTCCAACTCAAGTCCAACCCACTCCAATGCCAGTCCAGGCTCAAGAACAAATCTAGTCTAACTCAGGATCATCCTCCAATAAAATAGGAGTACGAGGTAAAGAATATTAGGATACTGAGATCTAAATTTGCCATGCTTGTACTCACAAAAATAGTGAAAGACCTCTAACTCACGTCACCGCCTCACCCCTTACTCTAACTATATAATGTACACCCTATCAACAATAAGGGCATGCTTTTGAAACCTCTACACATCTGCTTACACACATTGTTCTCTCTCTCTCTCAAAGCATTGTAATACCCCCGAAGTTACTCTCCCGGTTTCTTAATTCATTAATAAATACCTCAGGTCACCACTGTCATTCTCGAGAGTAGAGTAGGTCACCCAGATCGAATCACTGTAAATCTTTGTGTGGATCCATTATTTACTGTTTTAGCTCTTAATTGTCATTGATTGTTTGTTTATTGCTCATTGACTTCACCAGTTTATATTCTTGACTGTTGATTGTGTGTAATACCGATTTGTGCATCATCATACTGTATGTTGTTTTTCCCTTTTTATACTTGCTTTTGTTGTGAAATTGGGGATAAATGCAGTTAATCTATTTTTTAATTATATCTTGTGTGAATGTAGGTGAAGAATTGAAAATGGGTTGAGTTAAGCTCCCATTGAAGTGTTTGAAGTCAATGAATATGAGGGAATAGCTTAAAGAAAGGATTGGAACATAAAGAAACCAAGAAAAAGGAAAATTGGATGAAAACCTCTTGGAAGGTTTGCACTTGTTCTACCAATTCACTACCAAAACCTTCCAAAGGGTTTTGCCTATTGGAATGAACCTTTTGGAAGGTTTTGCTTACAAGAGTATTGTTTTTATTGTTCCTGGACAAACTTTCCGGAAGGTTTGAATCGACCTTCCAGAATGTTTTGCCCAGAATGCCCAGACAGTCTGCAACTCAAACTCTGTCATTTGGGGGTCCAACCTACACTTCTCCCACTTGTCCCCTGACATCCCTTACACATCTACATACCTCCCCAAACCAATGCTTGGGATTTGGAGGCTCAAGCATTAATGAGGAGGAGAGAGAATAGGCAAGCCAGGGAAGATGTAGGCTAGGCTTGTCCTAGCCTACCTAAGCCATCAAGTCAGCCTCCAACGGATTGGAGGGTTGTCACACACCTAGGGAAAGATCCAGGGACAAAAATAAGGGCATGGATTGATTATTATTCAGCATTGTATTGATATAGAGAGAGAAGCTCCAAGGAAAAGATAGCTTATAGAGAGAAAGCTTAGATTTTTGCATTTCTTCCATACATTTTCACTTGTAATCTTCTAGAAAACATTTGTAAGCTTCATTTGTTACCTTTAATGTCATTTATTACAAGTGCATTGCAAGTTTAGTTACACATTTGAGATTCTA
This sequence comes from Ilex asprella, assembly GCA_023539305.1. Taxonomy (NCBI): domain Eukaryota; kingdom Viridiplantae; phylum Streptophyta; class Magnoliopsida; order Aquifoliales; family Aquifoliaceae; genus Ilex; species Ilex asprella. The sequence goes on along the minus strand of CM042184.1, from coordinate 27,275,636 downwards.
CCATTGTTGTATTGAGTTCTCGTCATTTCAAGCTTTTAACATAGGTATTCAAGGTACTACTACATAGTTTCACTTTTCTGGCTTTAATTTAAGTCCAAATCTTAATTTCTTCACAATTTCTCTTTACGTCATTAATTTTCTTACATTAAATATATGTAGCTAAGCTTTAAGTTGGCTAATCCAAGGGAGAATTCCTCTTGGGTATGCTAAATCAACTCTTTTTCATTGCTCCTCGTAGTGAAAGACGGTTTGGTTTGACTAGGTTGAGTGTGGACATGGATGCGAGTACTTGATACTCCATAGACTTGTCATGGTGTATACTTGAATCCTCACCTTGATTTTAGTCCCGCGCTTCCTATGAATCAATCGAATGTCTAGGCACCATTGGAAGAATGTCTTGAGTTGATTTGACATTCCCATTGTAATGACCTTTTTGGATTAGCCAACACTTGTTCCATTTCATTTTCATCAAGAACACAACTCACCAAAACTCAAACTCAAACTCAAAGATTTTTACACTTTTTCTTTTTCAAAAAAATACCTTTGAACCAATTAAATTTTTTTCTTTGAGGAGACGACCTTAGAATACGAATTTCAAGTAAAACAAGACACTCGAAAGTCTCTCTGCGCTTGGGAAGTACTTTTGTTCACGCACACACACACACATTTCATTCAACACCCGTTACCATGTTTTCTTGCATCATTCCAAGGGAGAGCGACACTCACCTATCCGTATAATCTACATACACATTACCAGAATTATGGTCAGAAAGTAGGAATGACAAAAGAAGTCATGCAAGATTTATAAGAAAATTTAGTTCAATATCCAAACCTATATGAAATCTTTTATTTCAGGATGTATTGTTTGAATGAAATGATGCATGTCAATTAGCATTTGATAAATTGAAAAACATGCTTACTTCTGCACCTATTATGCAACCTCCTGACTGGTCCTCACCTTTTGAATTAATGTGTGATGTGAGTGATTATGTAGTAGGAGCAGTGTTAGGTCAAAGAAAAGATAAGAAATCTTATGTTATTTACTATGCAAGCAAAAGCTTAAATGATGCACAAATGAATTATTCTACTACAGAAAAAGAATTACTTGTTGTGTTTGCATTAGATAAATTTCTTTCATATCTAGTTGGATTGTCAATTGTAGTATTTACTAGTCATGCAGCTTTAAAATACTTACTAAGAAAGATGTTATGTCACTTCTCCTATGTTGGATATTTTTACTTCAAGAATTTGATCTTATCATTAAGGTGAAAAAGGAGTTAAAAATGTGATAGTAGATCACTTGTCAAGGTTAAATTATGATATAAAGGAAGAACCAATTCCGATTAGAGAAACTTTTCTAGATGAACAACTTTTTGCAATAACAGAAGTACCATGGTATGCATATATAGCCAATTATTTAGCTACTGGTACTGTTCTTTCTCATTTTACTTGGGCTGATAGAAATAAGTTTCTGAGTGAGTACGTAATTTTTTTTAGGAAGATTCTTATTTGTTTAAATATTATAAAGATTAGATAATAAGACGATGTGTATCTAATCGTGAAATAGGTTAGGTAATTCAGTTTTGTCATTTTAAAGCATGCGGAGGCCATTTTGCTTTAAAGAAAACCACTGCTAAAATTCTATAGTGTGGATTTTATTGGCCAACTCTTTTTAAAGACGTACATATTTTTTATTAAACTGTGACAGATGTAAAAGAATGAAAAATATTTTAAAAATAAATATGATGCCTTTAAATCCTATTTTAACTGTTGAAACTTTTGATTGTTGGAACATCGATTTTATGGGACCATTTCCCCCAATCCTTTGGATATTTGTATATTTTGGTTGCAGTTGATTATATCTCTAAATGGGTAAAGGTAATTCCATGTAAAAATAATGACCACTGAATAATGGTCAAGTTTTTTTTTAAAAAAATATTTTATTCAAATTTGAAAATCCTCAAACCATTATTAGTGATGGTGGATCACATTTTTGCAATAAAGTTTTTGAAAATCATATAAAAAAATATTCGATTTCTCATAAAAATCCACTTCGTATCGTTCACAGACAAGTGGACATGCTGCATTAGCTAATAGGGGGATAAAATATATTTTAGAAAAAACCAGTGAATCCAGTTCATAAGGATTGGTCATTAAAATTAACTGATGCGTTTTGAGCTTACCGTACTGCAAATAAAACTATTTTAGGAATGTCTCCTTATCGGTTAGTTTTTTGGTAAACCCTGTCACTTGCTTGAAGAATTAGAACATCAAGCATATTGGACAATCAAAATGATGAACTTTGATATGGATACAACTGGAGTATCTCGCAAACTTCAAATTAATGAATTGGAAGAATTAATAAATGAAGCATATGAAAATGCAAAGATTGCTAAGTCTAGAACAAAAAAAAAATGTGATAAAAATATTATGTGGAATCTTTTGAACCTTCTCAGAAAGTTCTATTATATAATTCAAAGCTTCGTTTATTTCTTGGAAAGTTAAGATCTAAATGGACATGTCCTTACATTGTCAAAAAAGTTTTTGACTATGGAGTGATTAAAATTGAGAATCTGTTAAGTGGAAATGTTTTCAAAGTAAATGACCAAAGACTTAAACCCTATTATGATGGATTCACTCAAGATATAACCTCCATACAATTGTTAGAGCCAGCCTATGTGTTTTGAAAAATTTATCTTCTTGTTAATTATAAATAGTAATGCTAATTTTTTGTCATTTGTTTACAGATTAGGTTTTATATTATAAGTTAATTTACTGTCCATACCTAATTAGCATTATTATACTTTCACCATTTAACACACTGAGGACAATGTTTAAATTAGATTGGTGGAGGGGATTAGATTGCTTATATTTGTGTCATTTCATTTAAATTCATCATTGTGATTGGTAGACGTTAAAGAACCAGATAGAGAGTCAATTTTTTATTTTCGTTTTCAAAATTTTCCAAAAATTTTACAACCTTTAAAATTTTTCAAAAAAATTGTAAAATGGACAAGAAATTGTTTTGGTTAAGTTTAATTTTAATGCGCCATTTTTCAAAAGCTAGAGTTGGTAGAAATTTAGAGATCTTTGAAAGTCAAGCCCTTGTGCAGAAAAAGTACATTTGCTAAACACCGACGAGCGAATCGTCTCGGTGGTTGTGTGAGGTGTGGTCGTTTAATGCATTTGAGACGATATAATAAGGGTGGAACCAATTTCACGTCAAGCACTAGTTCGTCTCCGGTGGATTAAGTATGGGTAGAGTGAGGAATATTCTGAGATGCCATCCAATTCTA
>CM042184.1:27253696-27271940 GCA_023539305.1 Ilex asprella | reverse complement strand
TTTTTATAGGCAAGGGAGAAGGCCTCCTTCCCTTGAATCTACCGATGTGGGATTCAAGTTAAGAAGCTTGCACAATAAACACTTCTCTCACAAGCTTCTTGACTTGAATCCCACATCGGTAGATTTAAAAGAAGGAGACCTCCTCCTTTTCCTGTAAAAATTTGAAACCCATTCCTTTCATCATTCAACTTTTTCACTTGTTTTTGCAAGTGTCTACTAATTGGAAATCTTTTAATTAAGAGAGTACAAATATTGTGGATAGTTAATAGTTAATGGAGTTTAAAATTTTAATAGAGTAATTTTTTGGTGTGGGTTAAAATTTTAATAAAATTAAATGTGTTAAACGAGTCGTGTCGTGTTTAACGTTTATTAAACAATTCGTGTCTGTGTTTAAATTTTTTACCCGTTTAATAACTGTGTCGTGTACGGGTTTACATGTTTTTCACCCGTCACCTGTTTAACCCGACACATAACCGTTTAACTCGACACGTTTGACACCCCTAAGTAGAGAGATAAACCAGTGAAAAGATGGATCCAAGGCAAAGAACGAGAGGTTCTTTGAGTCGAGCATGAAAAGGCCAATCTCCACAACCTGAAGCACCTCTACAACAACCCCAGCTAGGAAATGTCTACAAGGAGGTGATTTTTGAGAATGTTGACTGACAAGCCTGGTAAGATGCTCATTTTCTATCTAAAACTATCATTTTTAAAAAGCCAGTAATTTATAAAGATTTTGAAAGTATAGGAATTAGACTAATTCTTGCAACACGTGGATGGCTATAATATGTTAGATTTGTTGCTTCTGATTATGACTATTTGGTCTGTGAATTCTATAGCAATGTAGAAATAACTGAGGAAAGACAACTTCGTGTATTTTTTCTGGGTAGAGCTTTTCAAGTTACACCGGCTACTATAGCCGATATTTTTTAGCCCATTCAAAGATCCCCCGACCCATAATATCCTTACACTTAATTGCCTGATTTAACTGATGTAGGGATAAAATTAACGGGTAATCTAGATTATCTATGGGGGAGGCCATATAAATATATAAAGTAAAGGGACTTGATGAAAAAATATCGGATTTTGAATTTAATTACATTGAATAGTCTGTTACCCCGAGCCTAGAAAAACTAGATATATACTGAGCAAACCTACTTCCTATATACTTTTGGGATGGGACACACAATTGATCTTCCGAACCTCATTATGGATCAAATGTTGCTTACTGTGCAAAGAAAGAAACCCTCAGTTCCATATGCTATGTTAGTTTCTCAGTTACGCAGGGATAAGGGAGTGATTGCAGATCTCTCATGGAAAATGGTGAAGCATTTTGCACCATTAGAAAAGACTTCTTTAAGGAAAAGCCATGGAGTTCAACCTGAGGAACAACCTGAAGTACCACCAACACCACAAGAGGAGCCATTCCAAGCACCTAAAAAAAATTTCCCACCAGAGCAACCTTCACCACAAGATGATCAGTCGTATATACCAGTGGATGATAGAACCAACAAACAGATCTTACAAGGGTTGGAGACCACTATTACCCAGCTCGGAACCAACATTACTCAGATCAATCAACGTATGGTTGATTATGAGCAAACCAGGCAGAAATATAGAGGCTACTCAGAGGGTGTTTTGGTGGAGGCCCATCCATATCTTGATCAGATACACTGGAGATTCTTCAGACCTTCGCTATCTCTTACTCAATTTTTATTTATGCACTTGAATTTACTTTATGTTTTGAACTTGTTTTTTAGTTTTGAACTTGTTTTTGATAGTAAGATGGTTTTTGTTAGTTAAAATGGAACTCATGTTTTTAAGTTAGGAGGACTATTTCATATGACTTACAGTTAAATTAGGTTATTATTCTACTGGCTTGAAAAGATAATTTTAATCTGATCACATGAGATTTTCGTATTTTACTTGTGTATTATCTTAATATTTTTATTTAAACTTATTCTTATGAGCACAAATAGATTTCTTTATTTTTAAACCTTTTGAAATATTACACTCTTTGCATATATAGTGGAGATATAAAACCAATTGTAGAATTTGGGTCAATCTTTCTTGGAGAGATATTCTACATCTACTCAAATAAGAATCTTCTATTCAACGGTAAATTTTATTTGAATAATCTAATTAGTTTTGTTTTGATTAGCACTCATTAGTTTGTATTATTAACATTATCCTTAAAAATTTTATTTAGATTCTTTTTGATTGGCTATCTTCTAAATCACATAAACTGTGAGAGATAAGTCACTAAAATCAGAGCGATTTGTTTTGCTAAGAGCAATCCCAGAAAGGTTTTGTGAAATCAAAGCTATTCATGGAGGATGATATAGTGGAATGTTTGTTATATACCAATTCTTGTTTGTAGAATGACCATCCTACTACTCAGGGAATTCCAAATGCTAATGTGACAGGCGTTAATTTTTGGATAGAGTGAGTACCAATGGAAAAAAATGTAGTGGACAAGTCACGACTGAGGGTTGAATGTCTCAATGACTATGATGCTAATTCATTTTTATGAGCAACCTCACATACACACTTGTTCAACTGAAGTTTGTGGGTAGCATCACTGGAAACCCTCACGAGACAACCCTCGTCCACTACGGTAAACCTAGTGGTTTAACGGTTTGTTGTATAAGCTAAATGCAACCGGAAGACCTACGAAAAAGGCATTAGAAATATATTTACATTTAATTGTTGTATTACTAGGGACTAGCAATATCTAGGTTGGGGGTATGATTAGTACTCAAATATAGCATATTATTGTGCCCTTTTTGGACTAATTATACTTTGATGAAGTTTAAATGTGGACATTTCAGGTTCTAAAGTGAAAAATGGGTTCAAGGGCAACAAAAAGTGTATTTGAATATAATACCAACACATTAGGGAACAAATTGGAAAAGTTTGGAACCAAGAAGTAATGTTCGAACGCCAACTCACGTTTGAACGCTCACAAGAACCAGGCCAACTGAGACAGAATATGTTACAACCAAGAACCAAAGTCTTGAAGAACAAAGAACCAACGTTCGAATGCCAACTCACGTTCGAACGTCCTCTGGAGCACTGACAAGATCAGACTGAAAGACATGGCGTGTTACAAAAAAAAATGACAAGTTTTGCATGGAGTGTGGAAGGAGATTTCCATAGAGGACCATAGGCCATGTGGCATCTGAGTGGTTGACTTTTCACTTTGACGCCAACTCACGTTCGAACATCCTCGATAGACTACCTGCAGAGTGGTTGACTTTTCACTTTGACTTAGGCAGCAAGCACTATTTCTTCACCCCCTTGTCTCCTCCTTGCCTATAAATACTCTCATTTTGGGAGAGAAAGAGGCAACACTTCTACTTCTTCATTGGCTTAGACTGCCGCTCATTGCTTTACATTCATGTTTATATTTGCTTGTATTAATAGTTTTAGTTTCTCTATTAACTTTTAGTCTTTACATTCATGTTTACATTTACTTGTATTAAATGTTGTATAGTCTTTATATACATGTTATTACATACATTCCTTTGTTCATATTTTCATTGCTTGAGCTTCCTTTTTTCATAGAGGAGTGAAACTCTTCTACTTTTCTAGAGCTTTGCCAAAGCCGTGAAGGGTGGAACGTGATTCACTCATTCTTTGTTGAAGATTGACTCCTCGTTATTGTGCTTTTATTTTGTAAAGTCCTCTACTTAGAGGGATGAACATCACTCACTTTTCTAGTTTTACCAAAGCCATGAAGAGTAAGTAGTTTCTCATTCACTCTTTATTAAGAGGCGAAGGGCAGGTATAAATTATCCGGAAGTTATATTTATGCACTATTTTAATGCTTAATGTTTATCCCCTTGTTTATTAGATGATTGTTTGTATCTAGCAAAGCTAAGGTACTTTGTATAATCGAGAGTCTTTCTATGACACAGATGACTCTTATACGGAATGATTTCTCGTTTCAAGGTAAATACCTTGGCTAGATCTTCATGACTACCCTTTAATCATCCCCATTATTGTGCTTCATTTAAAGAATGAAATATTACAGTCATAGTTAGATGTCTTGTAGAAACACTTGTTTGTTTGTAGACAGGTTAAGTCTCGGTACAGATAATTCTTGTAAACTTTTAGAAAGACATCGGAACCATGGTTGACAATCCATCTTTATTTTTCGATTGACATGCTGTTGTCACGGGGGTTAATTGAGTTATCAAGTATAAATATAATAAACCAGATAATTGACTACATGTCCTGATCCTCGAACTAAAGAGTGACTTTTCTTTTATTTAAATTTATCTTATATTTTGTCTAGAAAAATTTCTTGGAAAGAATTTCATATTTAATTCAAGAAAAACTTCCCAACCTCACAACTACAAATCTCACAGGTTACAATCGATCGATCTTCACCACTGCTTACTTTGAAACACCAACACAACAAGTTCTATGTGGATTCGACTCCGGACTCAAACCGGATTATTACTACAGCTTGACCGCCTGCACTTGGATGTACACATTTCGGATCAAGACAGGTACCGATACGGTTTGTTCTGTTTTTCCTATTAACGCTGTTTTTCATTTTCAATCCTTTCCAAACCCTTCCAAAACCAACCAAAACTTATACAACATACATTTGTACATCAAACATAGTTGGTACAAGTTCTGTGGCCAACGATTTCATATGTTTACAAACTACAACTAAGTTTTAACTAATATTTACTATATTAGCCTTTACTACAATGGTTCATTCCTACACCATTACATTTATTAAATTACCAAAGATTCTTTTATCATTCTATTAATAGTAACATGTGGGGCTTTACAATCCACCCCCTTGAAGAAAGTTTCATCCTCGAAACTTACCTCAAGTAGCGAACAAATACGAGTACTTCTCTCTCATCTCTAGCTCTGGTTCTCAAGTGGTTTCCTCTACTCCATGATGTTGCCATAGGACTTTCACCAGTCGAATGACTTTGTTGCGAAGCACCTTCTCCTTGACATCGAGGATCTCTACCGATTGTTCTTCATATGTTGCTCCATCTTGAACTTCTATATCTTCCAAATCTATGACATGCGTTGTATCTGATTTACACTTCTTTAACACCGAAATATGGAACACGTCATGTACCACTGAAAACTGAGCTGGTAACCGAAGTTGATACGCCACTTTGCCTATCGCTTTGATCACTTCAAATGGTCTGATATACCTTAGAGTTAATTTTCCCTTCTTGCCAAATCTCAACACTCCTTTTTTGAGTGAAACCTTGAGGAACACATAGTCCCCCTCTTGGAAATCTAAGGTTCTTTGCCTTCTATCCACATAGCTTTTCTGTCAACTTTGTGTCGTGCGTAATCTCCCCCGGATAAGTTGAATCTTCTCTGTAGTCTCCCTAACAATTCTGGCCCAAACAAGCTACTCTCGTTCGCTTCTAACCAACAAGTCGGGAACCTACATGGTCTTCCATACAATGCCTCGTAAGGAGCTATTCCGATACTTGCCTAATAGCTATTATTGTATGCAAATTCCACCAACGACAAATGATCGCTCCAACTTGCCTTGAAGTCCAACACGCAAACTCGTAACATGTCTTCCAAATTTGTATCACCCTCTTGGATTGACCATCCATTTAGGGATGAAAGGTAGTGTTGAAGTGCAACTCTGTCCCCATACCTCTTTGAAGACTTTGTCAAAACTGCGCCATGAAATGAAAATCACAATCCGATACGATAGAGAGTGGAACGATTACCCATATAGCATTATGCCCTTGTGAAGTCTGTGGAAAGTCCCAGCACGAAATCCATGGTGATGTGAACCCACTTTCACTCTGGAATAGGCAAGGACTGTAGTAATCCTCTGGGTTTTTAATGCTCGATCTTCACCTACTGGCACACTGTGCACTTTAAAATGTACTTAGCCACATCTCACTTTATTCCTCTCCACTACTACTAACGCTTCATATCCCTATACATCTTGGTACTACCCGGATGTATGGAGAACTTTGAACAATGACATGTGCCCAACACTTCTTCCCTCACTTGGTCGTTCTCGGGTACACATAGTCTTCCCTGAAATCGTAGCTCATCATCCTTAATAGACTAATTCTCAACAACTTCGTTTCTCTCCAATCTACCACAGATAGCTTCCAACTCTGTGTCTAGTCGTTGTAACTCCACAATCCTTTGTCAGAGAATTGGTTGAGCCACTAGGTTAAATAAGCATGGTCGTTCCCCTTGTTTATCCACCAATAACTCAAATTCCTCCAAAGCATCAATCATCTTCCACCTATCTGTAGCAAGAGCATTGATTTCACCCCAAGACTTCCTACTCAGTGCATCTGCTACCACATTCCCCTTCCCCGGATGGTAGTTGAGGGTGAAATCATAATCTTCTAGATACTCAATCCACTTTCTCTGCTGAAGATTCAAGTCTTTCTAGGTGAATATATACTTGTGACTCTTATGATAAAAAACACTTGAAACTTCTCTCCATAGAAGTAGCACCTCCACCACTTAAGAGAAAAATCCACAACGGCCAGCTCTAAGTCATGAGTTGGGTAGTTCTGTTCATGAGCCTTTAATTTCCTCGAGCCATAAGCAACTACCTTACCTCCCTGCATGAGCACACCTCCCAAGCCTCATAATGAAGTATAGGTGTAGATATCGTATCCTTCTCCACTGCTCAGAATGATGAGGACATGAGTTGTTGTCAATCTTTCCTTCAAGGTGCAAAAACCTAATTCACACGCTTGCGTCCATAAGAATCTTTCTTCCTTCTTCGTAAGCCAATTCATTGGCATCGCTAGCATGAAGAACCTTTCCACAAACCTCCGGCAGTAGCCAGTTAAGCCCAGGAAACTATGTACCTCGGCTACATTCTTTGGTGGTTCCCATTTTATCACAACTTCAATCTTTGCGGGGTCAACCGCTACACCCTGTTCGAACACCACATGGCCAAGGAATTTCACTTCCTTCATCCAAAACTCACATTTACTCAACTTAGCTTATAACTTGTGCTCTCTCAATGTTTGTAGCACAATTGAGAGGTGGCGTTCATATTCCCCTCGTTTCTTTGAATAAATCAATGTCATCAATAAATACAATGACAAACTGATCTAGATACGATCGAAATACCTTGTGAATCAGAACAATAACGGCTACAATAGCATTTATCAATCCAAACGGCATCACTGTATATTCGAAATGGCGATACTAGGTACGAATAGTTGTCTTAGGAATATCCTCCTTCTTGATCCGCAGTTGACGGTACCCTATGCAAAGATCAATCTTGGAGTAATACTTAGAGCCCCTTAGCTAATCAAATAGATCATCAATTATTGGCAATAGAAATTTATTCTTCACTGTCACCCGATTCAACCTTCGGTAATTCGTGCACAACTGAAGTGTTTCATCATACTTTTTTCATAAAGAGGACCTGATTAGTACTCAAATGTAGGATATTCTTATGCCCCTTTTTGGACTAATTGTGCTTTGATGGAGTTTAAGTGATGATGTTTCAGGTTCTAAAGTGAAAAAGGGTTCAAGGGATACAAAAATTACATTTGAAGGCAACAACAACACATTAGGGGACAAATTGTAAAAGCTTGGAACAAGGCAGCAATGTTCGAATGCAACATCCTGTTCGAACGGTCATGAGAAACCAGGCCAACTGTTATAGACTGTATTGCAGACAAGAACCAAGGTCCTGGAGACTTGAGCACTACGTTCGAATGCCATATACTATTCGAACGTCCACTAGAGCAATGACAAGATTAGACTGACTAAAGACATAGTGTGTTGCAGACATGCAGTCAGAAGGCTCAGGCACTTGAGTGCCACGTTCGAACTACAATCTACGTTCGAACGTCCCTGGAATTATTGGAGACAGAGCAGTCAGACTCTACATGGACTTTGAAGGAGATTTGCACAGAGGACTTGGAGGGACATTTCCACCGAGAACCACGTGTCTTTTGACCTAAATGACAGGCACTGAGTTTATCGGACGTTTGAACGATGTAGAACAAAGACATAGAAACCGTTTGAACACCCTTGACCGTTCGAACGGTCTTGACAGACTACCGGCAAAGTGGTTGGCTTTTCACTTTGACTTTGGCATCCAGCTCTATTCTTTTACCCCTCTCCCTACCTTCTCCTTGCCGATAAATATACTTGTTTTGTGGAGAAAAAGAGGGGAACTCACCAGGGAACTTGGCATTAGGGTCACTTGGCATTCATCACATATAGCTCTTCTAATTCTTCTAATTTTGAGTTTTTCTTTTTCTCTTCTAACCAATCTGAACCAAATTCACCAAGATCAATAGCAGACACGTGTGAGAGTATTATGACAAATATTGATAGAAATGGAGAAGTTCTCATGAGGGAAGATGAGGTGCTTAGCATTCGAACTTTGAGGGATTACATAAATCCCACAAGAAATAGTGTCCCCTCATGTTTTGTATTTCCTCCAAATGCACCCCTTTTACTGTAAAGTCGGGGACTGCACAGTTGTTACGTGTTTTCCATGGATTGGATACCGAAAATTCGTATCTGCATATGAAAGATTTTGAAGAAGCGTGTGGAACATTTCAAGACAATTTGAAACTTGCCAAGATGAAAATTTTTCCTTGCTCTCTATAGAACAAAGCTAAACAATGGCTAAATTCTTTAAAATCTCTTTCCATGCCAACCTCGCTGATCTTTCAAAATGAATTTTTTAGAAAAAATTTCTCCTTACATCGGACCAACACACTCAAAAAGGCAAATCATGAATTTTTCGATGAAAGAAGGGGAAACATTTTACCAAAGTTGGGAAATATTTAAAGAACTAATCCAAGCCTGCCCACACCATGCTTTTGAAAATTGGACTCTAGTAGAATTCTTCTATGACTCATTACCCACTAGACTGCGTCAGTGTGTCGAAATGATGGCCCAAGGAGAGTTTATGGGTAAAAGTCTAGAGGAGGCATTCTATTTCGTAGACACTATATATGATAGTTCTTAGATGTGGGACTCAGCCTCCCCTACCACTAGTGAAGCCCGACCATCCACCTCCCAAGGGAGAAAGTATGTCTTGAAAAAAGATAATGACTTGAGAGCAAAAATGTCCACTTTATCTCGAAATCTTGAAGCTTTACAGATGAAAAAAATTCATCAAGTCGAATTGGGCCCTTCCACAGAACAAGTGTGAAGAATTTGTGCATTGACAGGACATCCTACTGGGGAAGGTCCTACCTTCCCTGCATTCAAAGAAGTCTTGTGGGAACAAAAAAATGCAATCTCCAATTTCAACATGCCTTACTCCAACCCATACTCTGAACATACAATCCAAGGTGGCGAAACCATCCAAACTTAAGTTGGAAGAACACACAACCAATTCCCATAAACCAACCACAAAATTCACAACCACCATCTCAAGGACCTCCTACATATCAACCATACCAACCACCACACAAAAGGAACCTTGAAGATACACTGAACCAGTTCATGCAAACTCAAATGAACTTTAATGCACATTCCACCCAATCTTTCACTAAGTTCAAAGCACAGACCACCCACTCCTTTGAAGATCTTAAAAGCTACATTCAAAGGTTGGCCCAATCCATGAGCACACATGAAAAGGGCAAGTTTCTAGCCCAACCAAAACCTCCCCAAGATCAAGCTCAAGTTGTCACTACACTAAGAAATGTCAAGGTGATTGATAAAACCGTCATAAACATGCTATTTTCAAAGTCAAAACCTGAGTCAATTCCAATCAACTCATCGGTTGAGCCCGAACTTGTGATTGAAAAAGAGCCCGAGCCTATGATAGAATAAGAGCTAGAACCTTCCAAGGAAAGAGAGCCTTTATGTTCAATTCTCGCCCCTTTCCCACATAGACTCAAAGCTACCCAAAAGATGAATCATCAACCTGAAATTTACGAGCTTTTCAAGCAAGTAAAAATTAACATCCCACTTATGGATGCAATCCAACAAGTACCATCTTATGCCAAGTTTCTAAAGGACTTGTGCACAGTCAAGAGAAGCCAAAATGTCCAAAAAAGAGCCATCCTAACCGAACAAGCCAGTGCCTTGCTACAATGCAAAACTCCTCCAAAATACAAGGACCCTGGGTGTCTAGCTGTCTCATGTGTCATTGGAGATTTCAAGATAGAACAAGCACTGTTAGACCTTGGAGCTAGTGTTAATCTGCTACCTCACTCCATCTACCAAAAGTTGGGTCTAGGTGAACTCAAACCCACTTGTGTCACACTCCAGTTAGTAGATAGATATGTCAAAATCCCTACGGGCATTATTGAAGATGTGCTTGTCCATAAGGATAATTTTGTCTTCCCTATTGACTTAATTGTTCTAGATACTCTACCAGCGTTACATTTAGAGAACTAAATTCCTGTCATCCTTGGTTGACCCAGCCTAGCTATTTTCAATGCACTAATCAATTGTAGGAATAGAGTCATGAAATTAACTTTTGGGGATATGACTCTTGAGCTGAATATTTTCAATATTGCTAAACACCCAGGAGAGGATGAGGACGAAGGAGAAAGTACACTCTATTGATTCTTTGATACAAGAACATCTGAGTGACACATTCTGTGAATATCTGACTGAATCATAGAGTCTGGCTCATCTAAGTGAAATCTACAAAATTGCCCTACTTATGCTGTTGAGACATGGACACCCAAATTTGAGGAACTTTCATCAAATGGCACTAAGCTAATCTCATCAAGTGACAGGCTACCCAAGTTTGAATTGAAGCTTCTCCCATCTGATCTTAAGTACGCATTCTTAGGTAAAGACGAGTCATATCCAGTGGTAATTTCCTCTAAGCTCGCAGACTTACAAGAGTCTAAACTGATTAAAGTTCTTAAAAATTACAAAAACACCATTGGATGGACCATTGCTGATTTAAAAGGTATAAGCCCGTTAATCTGTAATCATGCTACATACCTTGAAGAGGACACAAAACCCTCTCGTCAAATGCAGAGAAGACTGAACCCTCACATGAAGTAAGTTGTGAGAAGTGAGGTACTCAAACTCTTAGATGCAGGAATAATCTTTCCCATATCCAATAGCAAATAGGTTAGTCCAACCAAAGTAGTGCCCAAAAAGTCTGGGGTCACAGTGGTCAAAAATGATATGCCAATGAACTAGTACCAACTCGAGTCGTCACAGGATGGCGAATGTGCATTGATTACCGAAAACTAAATTTAGTAACAAGGAATGACCCTTTCTCCCTCCTATTCCTTGACCAAGTGCTAGAAAGAATTGCTGGCCATGATTTTTACTATTTCTTGGATGAATATTCTAGGTATAATCAAATTGAGATTGCCTTAAATGATTTGGAGAAAACCACATTCACATGTCCATTTGAAACCTTGGCATTTAAAAGGATGCCTTTTGGACTTTGTAACGCTCCTGCAACATTCCAAAGGTGCATGCTAAACTTGTTTAGTGACATGGTTAAAAAAATTATGGGCATTTTTGTGGACGATTTTTCTGTTTATGGTGACTCATTTGATTTGTGTTTGACAAACTTAATATGGTGTAAAGAAGCCAATTTGGTGCTTAATTGGAAAAAATGTCATTTCATGGTAACACAAGACATTGTCTTAGGTCACATTGTGTCGTCTGAGGGCATGAAAGTTGACAAGGCAAAAATATATCTAATTGTAAATCTGCGAGCACCCAAGACTGTAAAGGATGTCCGATCATTTTTGGGACATGCATGTTTTTACAGGAGATTCATAAAACACTTCAGTACCATAGTCAAACTCATGTGTCATCTCCTAAGTCAAGACTTAATCATTGACTAGAATGAAGCTTGCCAGAAAGCTTTTGAGAAGCTGAAGGGCATGTTAATTTCTGCTCCAATAATGCAACCCCCTGATTGGACTCTACCATTTAAACTAATGTGTGATGCGAGTGATTATGTTGTAGGAGCTATATTGGGACAAAGAAAGGATAAGAAATTACATGTAATCTACTATGCAAGTAAAACATTGAATGGTGCTCAAATGAATTATTCAACAATTGCAAAAGAATTGCTTGCTGTAGTTTTTGCTTTGAAAAAATTTCGTTCTTATCTTGTTGGATCTTTTGTTACTGTATTCACTGACCATGCGGCCCTAAAATTATTGCTCACAAAGAAAGATGCCAAACCGAGGCTCTTAAGATGGATACTCTTACACCAAGAGTTTGATCTGGTCATTAAAGATAAAAAAAGGGGTTAAAAATGTTGTGGCAGACCATCTGTCCAGATTAACATATGAATTCCCCAAGGATGGACTGTCAATCAATGAGAAATTTCCTGATGAACAACTGTTCATAATTGATGAGACCCCATGGTATGCAGACATTACTAATTTCCAAGCTACTGGAACACCCCCTCCGTCATTCATTCCCATGGACAAAAAGAAATTTCTAAGGGAGGTTCATAACTTCTTTTGGGAAGATCCCTATGTATTCAAATATTATAAGGACCAGATCATAAGACGTTGCATCCCAGCCCATGAAAGCCGACATGTAATATCATTTTGTCATTCTGAAGCATGTGGTGGCCACTTTTCATCAAGAAACACTACTGCAAAAATCTTGTAGTGTGAATTTTACTGGCCCACACTTTTTAAAGACGTCCATGCCTTTTGTTTAACTTGTGATAAATGCCAAAGATTAGAAATATTTTTAAAAGAAACATGATGCCCTTAAACCCAATTCTAGTGATTGAAATTTTTTACTACTGGGGCATCGATTTTATGGGACCATTCCTACCTTCCTTTGGCTATCTATACATTTTAGTAGCTGTAGACTATGTATCAAAATGGGTTGAGGCAATTCAATGCCGAAATAATGATCACCAAACGGTTATAAATTTTTTGAAAGAAAATATTTTTTCCCGATTTAGAATTCCTACAACAATTATAAGTGATGGGGGTTCTCATTTTTTAAATCGTCCTTTCTAGAATTTGATGAAAAAATACTTGATTTTTCACAAAGCTGTAACCCCTTATCACCCACAGACTAGTGGACAGACCGAATTAGCTAATTGGGAGATCAAATTAATTTTAAAAAAATCGGTAAACCCAGATTGCAAAGATTGGTCGTCAAGACTGACTGATGCACTCTAGGCATATCGTATTGCTTTTAAAATAATTTTGGGCATGTCTCCCTATCGATTAGTCTATGAAAAACCTTGTCACCTACCAGTGGAATTGGAACATAGGGCATACTAGGCTATTAAAGCAATGAATTTTGACTTGGGCAAAGATGGACTTTCAAGAAAACTTCAAATAAATGAATTGGAAAAATTGAGAAATGAAGCTTATGAAAATGCCAAGATTGCTAAAAACAGGATGAAAATTTTCCATGACAAGAACATTATAAGCAAATCCTTTGAACCTTCCAAGAAGGTCATGCTGTTTAATTCAAGACTCCGCCTTTTCCCTGGTAAGTTAAAATCAAGATGGACGGGACCTTACATTGCCAAAAAGGTGTTTGATCATGGAGCAATAGAAGTAAAAAATCCATCAAACGGTAATATCTTTACTGTTAATGGTCAGAGGTTGAAACCATTTTTGGAGGATTTAGTTAAAAAAGTGGAAACCATTATTTTAATGGAACCAGAATACCTCTCCGAGAATCGCGTCTGCCGACACTCAAAAGGGTCGGATCAGGTAAAAACCCGACCCGAGGAGTCACCATCATGAGACCCCACCACTTTTTCTATCCTTTCCCATCTGTCTCCATTGAACCCCCCACCACTGCCTTTTTCTATCTTTCTTCTTTTTATTCTTTTTCTTCTTCCTCGCTTTTTGTTCTACTTCATCCCTCTTCTACTTAGTTTTCTTTTCCCTTTTTCTGCAAAACTAACCATATCCAAGCGAAATCATGTCCATGCACCCCAAAGATCAAATCCCTATTCTCATGTTTTATATTATTTTACTCCAGTTATTTATGGGTATACTGCTACTTTTCGCAATCACATACAAGCCTAACCAAGGCCAAGATCTGAACCGAAAAGATTGATGGTTGCATTTGGATTTATAGATATCTGAAGAAGCACAGGTCACTGCCTTTCAACCACATTTCCAAGATCCATACTGGTAAACTCAAAACATTGGGGACAATGTATAGTTTAGGTTGGGGGGTGTGAGAACCCGCAGTTCATATTTTGTCCATATTTTTTTTGTACCCGTACCATAAAATTTTAAAATTTTTGTTGTTATTTGTGTTGTTGTTATTGTTGTTCTGATTTTATTGTGTAATGCGTCTTGTTTATTAACTGAGGGTCATTTTAAAATTGTCTTTGTGATTGGCAGACATTAAAGAACCGGATAGTGAGTCTTAAAGTTTAGGAATCATGGATGTTCAAATTTTTTGGTTTAGTCTAGGAGCTCTACGCACTTTTCCATCAGATGTGCATACTGTGATCATGAGAAAATCAAGACTGGTAAGGAAAAATGAGGTTTGAGAACAGCAAGCAAAACCCCTCTGTGGTAGAAGCACTTTTGCTAAACGTCGTCGTGCCAAGAGACTTGGTGCCTGTAAATAGTGTGACCAGGTATTTCATGATAAAAGATACAATCAGTGTTCTGAACCAATTTTTGGTCGTGCACTCGATCAATTAGACTGGATAGTGAATGGGCAGAGTAAGGATTATCCTGACACGCCATTCTATTCCAGTGCTTTCCTTAACCGGTTTGTGCGACAAGAGATTGGAAGAGTCACTGGTTGTTCAAACTACACAGAGGATGACTCGGATTAGATTATTTTCTAACAAACTGTGGAAAATTATGTTTTAAGGAATGAAAGCCAATGGTCCGAATTTTGGTGAATAGTGTGAAAATATTTTTTTTTATTTTTGTACATACTTTTCTGCTTTTAAATTGCTGCAATGAAAATATGGGCCGAGTAAAGGAACGTCCCAAAATGCTAACCTCAAGTTTGGGTAGAGAGTTATCCTGAGTCGCCATGAATTTTTGTTTTGAACCTGTGATATTTAGCCTTCTCTGATTGTATTTAGTGTAATAGAGAAACATTTTATTTTTAGTATAACGTACGAACGTTGAGGTCCGTTCGAACGTCATTTGCTTGCAGTACTTTGCCTCTGATGACTTCTCTACTGAAAACACTATTGAAAGCACAAAGTATTGGGAGCTAGCACCGTTCGAAAAACCCTTGACCGTTCGAACGACATTTTCAATTCTTCATTTCACATTCGAACATTTCCATCGTTCGAACGGTGCGACGCAAAGTATAAAAGTTGCAACGTCTAATTCATTTCAAAATCCCCAAACCTATCAAACCCTAGAGTTCGTTTCTTACTTCCCATACCTCAATCTACCCTCAAACCCCAAGAAACCCTAATTCGACCCTCCCCAACTCATCTCCACCTCAAAAACATCAACCCCACACCAAAAAACCCAAAATTTTAGAACCTCCTCCAGGCTGCCAACGTTCGAACGTCATGCCTCGGATGAAGATACCTGCTAGGCGTGATCCACCAATGAACTGAGAGCCCAACTGGGTTAAGGAAGTGATCCAAGAAAGACAAGGAAAGGAAAGGAGAAAGAGGAATGACCATACCTGGTTTCCAAATGCCCTAAAAATGGAAAGGTACGAGAATTGCTTCAAAAATTAAGCTGTTGTATGTGAGAGAGACGTTGTAGTCTCTGACTTTGCTGTGTTAGGTTTGCTGGAGGGGATGGAGAGAAGAGAATGGGTGTGGCATTTGAAGAATGGAGGGAGGGCCATTGTTGATTTGGTGCAAGATTTTTACTCCAACACTGAAATCATCAATGAAACTATCCGAACCTATGTATGGGGTAACCACATCAATATGGATAAGGCATATCTCAAAGAGATTAGACCAGAGCTGCCTCAAGTGGACAACCACAAATAGCCCCCAAAGAAAAATGTTGAGTTGGATAGGGTAGGCAAGGAGTTGACTGGGGTTGCGGATTTTGCATGGCGAAAGAGGAATTTTTTGAAACAAGGGGAATTGATCGACAAGCATAGAATGTTCAACTTGATTGAGGTCTCCCACTTAGCCCCTCTAAAAAGAAAAAATGAGATTTAGCCAGAGATAGCTCGTCTCCTCTATGCCATAGGAAAAGGACAGAGCATTAACCTCCCTTCTCTCATCCTAAATGAAATGAAGAAAGGGTGTAATGTAAAGAAAAGTGCATTACCCTTTGGCACTTTGGTGACAGAGATTTGTCTAGAAAATGGAGTATAAGAGAGGCTAGAGATGGAGATACAATTGCCAATGGGACAATTCAACAAAGGTTCGTTTAAGAGAAGCCGGGGACATAGTGATACCTCGGCAGGAAGGTAAGAAATGCCACCAGCCCGAGGGAGAGATGATGTACAAGAGGAGCTTGATCGAGAGGAAAAGGGGGAGTTAGAAAGAGAGATTGAGGAGGAGAGAGCACAGCCTGATCAGACAGGACCTAGCTCCAGTACTCGGAGATCCCTTAGGGATGTCAAGATTGGGATTAAAGACCAATCAAGTTGCGATTCTCCGACAGCAAGCTGAGATCTTCAAACAACAAGAGGAGATTCTTAGCTATCTTAGGGGTGGAGCTAGAGGAGATTGAGAGGAGATATTTGTTTTTGTGTGGTTGTGGATGTTTGTTCTTTTGTTTGTTTGTTTGGGTGTTTTGATGGATATTTTGTTATTCCGTTACTTCTTTTGGATAGATGGGATCATTAATGATTGGTGTACCAAATGATCATATTTTGTGAATGGAAAGATTCAGTTTATCATTTTTATCCAGTTAAAGGCATTTGTAGAATTAGCAATTTAGTAACTTTTGTTGATAAAAACACTTGTGGATGTTAAGATTGTCTGATAAAGTAACTAATCACATGATCAGTTTGACACACAACTTGGCAATCTTGACCTTAGAACACAACTCTTTTAACTGATATTATCTCTATGCTTACATTATCAAATGTACATTAGTATTTGTTATTCTCAAAGTACACGGTAATCAAACTCAAAAATGGAATCGGTTTATAACTGACATTCCCTGGAAAACCTGACATAATCAGTGGAGATAACAAAGAATACCATGGTTAGTTTCGAGCCTTGCGACGCTTCAGAGAGAATATCAACATCTACTTAAAAAAAAAGGTTTTTCACATTCTATTTTTTAATAATCTCATTAAACTTGCTTTGATTGAGGCAACTAAAGTGATCTGTTGACATATCCCATAGGAAGCATATGCAAGACGACACAAACATATGCACAGGCTTAAGAAAGAATCTTAGGCCATCTTTGGATCAACTTTGAGCCTTAGCTAATCATTTCACAAAAGTATGACCCTAGTCAGCCATGATCAAGCCTTCAAAGTATGAATTCTTTTCCAAAAAGCCATATGACGACCAAGCCACAAGGAAATATACTTGACTTACCTTGCTATCTAATTTTCTTGCACCCTCTTATAAAACTAGATGATAAAGAAAACAAGGAAAATAAAAAAGATAATGGTAGCTACTGTTGCATGAAAGAAAAGAAATTTGATGAAAACAATCGAAAAAGGAAAAGAGATAGAAAGACAGGGAATTTCCAAGAAAGTGAAAAATTAAAAAAATGAAAGAAAGAAATCCCATTCCCAGAAAAAATGTCGAAAAGCCAAACAGAGGTGTGCTAAAATGCATAAAAGAGATAGCGTTTTTGAAACTCCATTGATGTGATTTCGTTAGCCACTGACCTTTAGCGACATTACAACCTATGAAAGCCGTAATTGATCTCAAGTCTGATGCATATACATGTGGTCAATCAAAAGTTGGGGTATGTTATATAGCATTTCGTTATTTGCATAAATATTTTTTCATGAGGTTATGCGAAGAACATTATTAGTTTATTTGCTAAAAAATTTTACTCCTTTAGTAAATTGTGCATGCAATTTTTGATTGGCCATCTTCTGATTACATGCTCAAAGAGAAACAAATCACCATATCACATATACCTTTGTTCGATCGAAGTTTGTGGGTAGCTTCACTGGAAACCCTCACGAGACATCACTCGTCCTCTAAGGTAAACCTAGAGGTTTAACAGCTTGTTGCATAACCTAAATGCAACCGGATAACCTACGAAAAAAGGGTTAGAAATAGATTTACATTTAATTAGTGTTGTATCACTAGGGACTAGCAATATCTAGGTTGGGGGTTGTGATTAGTACTCAAATGTAGCATATTGTAATGTCCCTTGTTAGACTAATTGTGCTTTAATGGAGTTTAAGTGATGATGTTTCAGGTTCTAAA
>CM042184.1:27231746-27248696 GCA_023539305.1 Ilex asprella | reverse complement strand
CCGATTGGGACATCTAGAGATGCCGTTTACTTTTTGTTCTAGACTAGAATACTATTTTGGAAACACTGTATAGTCTAGATTTCTTTTGTAATTTCTGCTGCGCTATAATAGTAAATTTTCATTAGGAATGTAAAGGCCAAAAATGGCATAATATTTTGGGATATTGATGTAAATTTTATGGATTACTGCTAGGAAGTCCTTTTTATTGATGGTTTATCTTAGTGCTCTCATGGTATGAATGGTGATTGAATGTAATGCCGTCCAGGGGTATTTTGGGGTGCTACAGTGATTCACTCATTCTTCGTTGAAGATCAGCTCCTTGTTAATTGTACTTTTACTTTGCGAAGTCCTCTACTTAGAGGGATGAGCATCACTCACTTTTCTAGCTTTACCAATGCTATGAGGAGTGAGTATTTTCTCATTCACTCTTTAGTAAAAGGTGAAGGGTATGTTTTGATTATCCGGAAGTTATACGACGTTTTGTTCTAATGCTTAACGTTTATATCCTGTTGCTTATTGGATGATTGATTGCATCTAGCAAAGTTAAGGTACTTTGTATAATCGAAAGTCTTTGTATGACACGGATGACTCTTGCAAGGAAAGACTCCTCGTTTCAAGGCAAGTACTCCCGCTAGATCTTCATGACTACCCTTTAATCATCCCCATTATTGTGCTTTATTTAAAAGAAAGGAATATTAAATTCATGGTTTGATGTCATGTAGAAACACTTGCTTGTTTGTGGACGCGATAACTCTCGGTACAAATAATTCTTGTAAATTTCTAATAAGACATTGTAACTATGATTTTAATTCTCACAGTCCATCTTTATCTTCCGATTGACTTGCTGTTGAAACGGGAGTTGATTGAGTTATCAAGCATAAAAATAATAAACCGGATAATTGACCACATGTCCCGATCGTCGAACTAAAGAGTGGCCTTCCTGCCATTTGAATTCATCTTATATTTTGTCTAGAAAACTTCTTGGAAAGAATTCAACATTCTATTCAAGAAGTCTCCCACTACTCACAACTTTAAACTCTCAAAGGTTTCAATCAATCGGTCTCTATTATTGCCTACTTTGAAACACCAAAACTACTAGTTCCCTGTGGATTCGATTCCGGACTCAAACCGGATTATTACACAACTTGACCGCCTGCACTTGGGTGTACACATTTTAGATCTAGTCAAGTTTTTGGCACCGTTGTCGGGGACCTTTAGTAACAATGTTTTAAAGTAAAAGGTAAAAAGACCTATCTTTTCTGTATATATTCTTCGGTTTACTGTAAATAATTGATTTTATTTCCATTTATTTTATGTCTGAGAACGCTCCTCATTATAAAAATTTGTCACAGAATCTTCTGGATCTGTGAACCAATCTAAACCAAATTCACCAAGATCAATAGCAGACTCTTGTGAGAGTATTATGACAAATATAGATAGAAATAGAGAAGTTCCCATGAGGGAAGATGAGGTGTCTAACATTCGAACTTTAAGGGATTACTTAAATCCCACAAGAAATACTGTCCCCTCATGTTTTGTATTTCCTCCAGATGCACCCCCTTTACGGTAAAGTTGGGGACTGCACAGTTGTTACCTGTTTTCCATGGATTGGATAGCGAAAATCCGTATCTGCATATGAAAGATTTTGAAGAAGTGTGTGGAACATTTCAAGACAATTCAGAACTTGCCAAGATGAAACTTTTTCCTTTCTCTCTAAATGACAAAGCTAAACAATGGCTAAATTTTTTAAAATCTCTTTCCATGCCAACCTCGCTTATCTTTCAAAATGAATTTGTCAGAAAAAAATTTCCCTTACATCGGACCAACACATTCAAAAGGCAAATCATGAATTTTTTGGTCAAAGAAGGGGAAACATTTTACCAAAGTTAGGAAAGATTTAAAAAACTACTCCAAGCCTGTCCACACCACTAGTAGAATTCTTCTATGACTCATTACCCACTAAACTGCGTCAGTTTATCGAAATGATGGCCCAAGTAGAGTTTATCGGTAAAAGTCCAGGGGAGGCATTCTATTTCTTTGACACTATATCTGATAGTTCTCAGATGTGGGACTCAACCTCCCCTACCACTAGTGAAGCCCAAGGGGGAAAGTATGTCTTGAAAAAAGATGATGACCTGAGAGCAAAAATGTCCACTTTATCTCGAAAGCTTGAAGCTTTAGAGATGAAAAAAATTCATCAAGTCGAATTAGGCCCTTCCACAGAACTGGTGTGTGGAATTTGTGCATTGGCAGGACATCCTACTGGGGAATGTCCTACTATCCCTGCATTCAAAGAAGTCTTGTTGGATCAAACAAATGCAATCTCCAATTTCAACATGCCTTACTCTAACCCATACTCTGAAACATACAATCCATGGTAGTGAAACCATCCAAACTTCAGTAGGAGGAACACACAACCAATTCTCATGAACCAACCACAAAATTCACAACCACCATCTCAAGGACTTCCTACATATCAACCATACCAACCACCACACAAAAAGAACCTTAAAGATACACTTAACCAGTTCATACAAACTCAAATGAACTTCAATGCACATTCCACCCAATCTTTCACTGAGTTCAAAGCACAGACCACCCACTCCTTTGAAGATCTTAAAAATCACATTCAAAGGTTGGCCCAATCCATGAGCACACAAGAAAATGGCAAGTTTCCAGCCCAACCAAAACCTCTACAATATCAAGCTCAAGTTGTCACTACACTAAGAAGTGGTAAGGTGATTGACAAAACCGTCATAAACAAGCTATTTTCAAAGTCAAAACCTGAGTCAATTCCAATCAACTCATCGGTTGAGCCCGAACTTGTGATTGAAAAAGAGCCTGAGCCTATGATAGAAAAAGAGCTAGAACCTTCCAAGGAAATAGAGCCTTTATGTTCAATTCCCGCCCCTTTCCCGCATAGACTCAAAGCTACCCAAAAGATGAATCATCAACCTGAAATTTACAAGCTTTTCAAGCAAGTAAAAATCAACATCCCACTTCTGGATGCAATCCAACAAGTACCATCTTATGCCAAGTTTTTAAAGGACTTTTGCACAGTCAAGAGAAGCCAGAATGTCCAAAAAAGAGCCTTCCTAACTGAACAAGCCAGTGTCTTGCTACAATGCAAAACCCATCCAAAATACAAGAACCCTGGTTGTCCAACTGTCTCATGTGTCATTGGAGAATTCAAGATAGAACAAGCACTGTTAGACCTTGGAGCTAGTGTTAATCTGCTACCTTACTCCGTCTACCAACAATTGGCTCTGGGTGAACTCAAACTCACTTGTGTCACACTCTAGTTAGTAGACAGATCTGTCAAAATCTCTAGGGGCATCGTTGAAGATGTGCTTGTCCATGTGGTAATTTTGTCTTCTCTGTTGACTTCATTGTTCTAGATACTCAACCAGCGTTACATTCAGAGAACCAAATTCCTATCATCCTTTGTTGACCCTCCCTAGCAACTTCCAATGCACTAATCAATTGTAAGAATGGAGTCATGAAATTAACTTTTGGGGATATGACTCTTGAGCTGAATATTTTCAATACTGCTAAACACCCAGGAGAGGATGAGGACGATGGGAAAGTACACTACATTGAATCTTTGATACAAGAACATCTGAGTGACACGTTCTGTGAACATCTGACTGAATCATCTCTGTTAGAGTCTGACTCATCTGAGTCAAATCCACAAAATTGCCTTACTTATGCTGTTGAGGCATGGACTCCCAAATTCGAGGAACTTTCATCAAATGGCACAAAGCTAATCTCATCAAGCGACAGGCCACCCAAGCCTGAATTGAAGCTTCTCCCATCTAATCTTAAGTACGCATTCTTAGGTGAAGATGAGTCATAATCAGTGGTAATTTCCTCTAAGCTCACGGACTTACAAGAGTCTAAACTGATTAAAGTTCTTTAAAATCACAAAAATACCATTGGATGGACCATTGCTGATTTGAAAGGTATAAGTCTGTTAATCTGCAATCATGCTACATACCTTGGTGTGGACTCAAAGCCCTCTCATCAAATACAGAGACGACTGAACACTCACATGAAGCAAGTTGTGAGAACTGAGGTGCTCAAACTCTTAGATGCGGGAATTATCTTTCCCATATCCGATAGCAAAGGGGTTAGTCCAACCAAAGTTGTGCCCAAAAAATCTGGGATCACAGCGGTCAAAAATGATGTCAATGAACTAGTACCAACTCGAGTCGTCACAGGATGACGAATGTGCATTGATTACCAAAAACTAAATTTGGTAACTAGGAAAGACCATTTCCCCCTCCCTTTCCTTGACCAAGTGCTAGAAAGAATTGCAGGCGATGAATTTTACTGTTTCTAGGATAGATATTCCGGGTATAATCAAATTGAGATTGCCTTAGATGATCAGGAGAAAACCACATTCACATGTCCATTTAGCACCTTTGCATTTAAAAGGATGTCTTTTGGACTTTGTAACACTCCTGCAACATTCCAAAGGTGCATGCTAATCTTGTTTAGTGACATGGTTGAAAAATTTTTGGACATTTTTATGGACAATTTTTTTGTCAATGGTGACTCATTTGATTTGTGTATGGCAAACTTAGACAAAGTTTTAATAAGGTGTAAAGAAGCCAATTTGGTGCTTAATTGGAAAAAATGTCATTTCATGGCAACACAAGGCGTTGTCTTAAGTCACATTGTGTCATCTAAGGGCATGAAAGTTGACTAGGCAAAAATTAATATAATTGGAAATCTTCCAACACCCAAGACTGTAAAGGATGTCCGATGATTTCTGGGACATGCAGGTTTTTACAAGAGATTCATAAAAGACTTCAGTACCATTGCCAAATCCATGTGTCATCTCCTGAGTCAGGACGTAATCTTTGACTGGAATGAAGCTTGCTAGAAAGCTTTTGAGAAGCAGAAGGGCATGTTAATTTCTGCTCCTATAATGCAACCCCCTGACTGGACTCTACCATTTGAACTAATGTGTGATACGAGTGATTATGTTGTAGGTGATGTATTGGGGTAAAGAAAGGATAAGAAACCACATGTAATCTACTATGCAAGTAAAACGTTGAATGATGCTCAAATGAATTATTCAACAATTGCAAAAGAATTGCTTGCTGTAGTTTTTGCTTTGGAAATATTTCGTTCTTATCTTGTTGGATCTTCTGTTACTGTATTCACTGACCATGCAGCCCTAAAATTCTTACTCACAAATAAAGATGCCAAACCGAGGCTCTTAAGAAGGATACTCTTACTCCAAGAGTTTGATCTGGTCATTAAAGATAAAAAAGGGGTTGAAAATATTGTGGCAGACCATCTGTCTAGATTAACATATGAATTCCACGAGGATAGACTGTCAATCAATGAGAAATTTCCTGAAGAACAACTGTTTAGAATTGATAAGACCCCATGGTATGCAGACAATGCAAATTTCCTAGCTACTGGAACACTCCCTCTGTCATTCACTCCCATGGACAAAAAGAAATTTCTAAGGGAGGTTCGTAACTTTTTTTGGGAAGATCCCTATGTATTCAAATACTGTAAGGATCAGATCATAAGACGTTGCATCCCAGCCCATGAAAACAGACATGTAATATCATTTTGTCATTCTGAAGTATGTGGTGGCCACTTTTCATCAAGAAACACTACTGCAAAAATCTTGCAATGTGGATTTTACTGGCCCACACTTTTTAAAGACATCCATGCCTTTTGTTTAACGTGTGATAGATACCAAAGATTAGGAAATATTTCAAAAAGAAACATGATGCCCTTAAACTCAATTCTGGTGATTGAAATTTTTGACTGTTGGGGCATCGATTTTATGGGACCATTCCCACATTCCTTTGGCTATCTATATATTTTAGTGGCAGTAGACTATGTATCCAAATGGGTTGAGGCAATTCAATGCCGAAATAATGATCACCAAACGGTGATAAATTTTTTAAAAGAAAATATTTTTTCCCAATTTGGAATTCCTATAGCAATTATAAGTGATGGGGGTTCTCATTTTTGTAATCATCCTTTCTGGAATTTGATGAAAAATTATCTGATTTTTCACAAAGTTGTAACCCCTTATCACCCACAGACTAGTGGACAGGCCGAATTAGCTAATCGGGAGATCAAGTTAATTTTAAAAAAACGATAAACCCAGATTGCAAAGACTGGTCATCAAGATTGACTGATGCACTCGTGACATATCGTATTGCTTTTAAAACAATTTTGGGCATGTCTCCCTATCGATTAGTCTATGGATAACCTTGTCACCTACTAGTGGAATTGGAACATAGGGTATACTAGGCCATTAAAACAATAAATTTTGACCTGGACAAGGCTGAACTTTCAAGAAAATTTCAGATAAATGAATTGGAAGAATTGAGAAATGAAGCTTATGAAAATGCCAAGATTGCTAAAAACAAGATGAAAATTTTCCATGAAAAGAACATTATAAGGAAATCCTTTGAACCTTCCCAGAAGGTCCTGTTATTTAATTCAAAGACTCCACCTTTTCCCAGGTAAGTTAAAATCTAGATGGATTTGGCCTTACATTATCCAAAAAGGTGTTTGATTATGGAGCAATAGAAATGGAAAACCCATCAAACGGTAATATCTTTACTGTTAATGGTCAGAGGTTGAAACCATTTTTGGAGGATTTTGTTAAAAATGTGAAAACTATTATTTTAATGGAACCAAAATACCCCTCCGAGAATCGTGCCTGCCGACACTCAAAAGGGTCG
The DNA here is from genome assembly GCA_023539305.1 of Ilex asprella. Lineage (NCBI taxonomy): Eukaryota > Viridiplantae > Streptophyta > Magnoliopsida > Aquifoliales > Aquifoliaceae > Ilex > Ilex asprella. The sequence goes on along the minus strand of CM042184.1, from coordinate 27,241,971 downwards.
GATCAGGTAAAAACCCGACCCGAGGAGACACCATCATGATACCCCCGCCACTTTTTCTATCCTTTCCCATCTGTCTCCATTGAGCCCCCCACCACTGCCTTTTTCTTTCTTTCCTCTTTTTATTCTTCTTCTTCTTCTTCCTTGCTTTCTGTTCTGCTTCGTCCATCTTCTTCTTAGTTTTTTTTTCCTTTTTCTGCAAAATCGACCATACCCAAGCAAAATCATGTCTATGCACCCCGAAGATCAAATCCCTATTCTCTTGTTTTACATTATTTTACTCCAGTTGTTTATAGGTATACTGCTACTTTTCGCAATCACATACAAGCCTTACAAGCCTAACTGAGGCCAAGATCTGAACTGAAAGGATTAATTGTTGTATTTGGATTTGTAGGTATCTGAAAAAGCACGGGTCACTGCCTTTTAACCTCATTTCCAAGATCCATACTGGTAAACTCAAAACATTGGGGGCAATGTTCAGTTCAAGTTGGGGGGTGTGAGAACCCACAATTCATATTTTGTCCGTATTTTTTTTTGTACCTGTACCATAAAATTTTTAAATTTTTGTTGCTATTTGTGTTGTTATAGCTGTTGTTCTGATTTTATTATGTAATGTGTCTTGTTTACTATCGGAGGGTCAATTTAAAATTGTCTTTGAGACTGGCAGACGTTAAAGAACTGGATAGTGAGTCTTAAAGCTTAAGAATCATGGATGTTGAACTTTTTTGGTTTAGTCTAGGAGCTTTACGCACTTTCATCAGATGTACATACTGTGATCATGAGAAAAGCAAGATTGGTTAAGAAAAATGAGGTCTGAGAATAGCAAGCAAAACCCCTCTGTGGCCGAAGCACTTTTGCTAAACGCCGTCGTGCCATGAGACTTGGTGCCTGTAAATAGTGTGATCTGGTATTTCATGATAAAAGATACAATCAGTGTTATGAACCAATTTCTAGTCGCGTACTCGTTCAATTAGACTGAATAGTGAATTGGCAGAGTAAGGATTATCCTGACACGCCATCCTATTTCGGTGCTTTGCTTAATTGGTTTGTGCTACAAGAGATTGGAAGAGTCACTGGTTGTTCAAACAAAACAGAGGATGACTCGAATTAGATTTTTTTCTAACAAACTATAGAAAATTGTGTTTTGAGGAATGAAATTCAATGGTCCGAATTTTGGTGAATAGTGGGAAAATCTTTTTTTTTTTATTTTTGTACATACTTTTCTGCTTTTAAATTGCTACAATGAAAATATGGGTCGAGTAAAGGAACGTCCCAAAATGCCAATCGCAAGTGTGGGTAGGGAGTTATCCCGACACGCCATGAATTTTTGTTTTAAACTTATGATATTTAGCCTTCTTTGATTGTATATAGTGTAATAGAGAATCATTTTATTTTTGGTTTAACGTTCGAACATTGAGGTCCGTTCGAATGTCATTTGCTTACAGTACTTTACCTCTGGTGACTTCTCTGCTGAAAAACACTGTTGAAAACACAAAGTACTAGGAGCTGGCACCGTTCGAAAGACCTTTGACCGTTCGAACGACATTTTAAATTCTTCATTTCACGTTCGAACCTTTCCATCGTTTGAACGGTGCGACACAGTGTAAAAAAGCCTGAACGTCAGATTCATTTCAAAATCCCCAAAACCTCTCATACCCTAAAGCTCGTTTCTCACTTCCTATACCTCAATCTACCCTCAAACCCCAAGAAACCCTAATTCGACCCTCCCCAACTCATCTCCACCTCAAAAACATCAACCCCACACCAGAAAACCCAAATTTTTAGAAGCTCCTCGAGGCTGCCAACGTTCGAACGCCATGCCTCAGATGAAGATACCTACTAGGCGAGATCCACCAGTGAACCAAGAGCCCAACTGGGTTGAGGAAGTGATCCAAGAAGGACAAGGGAAGGAAAGGAGAAAGAGGTACAACCGTACCAGGTTTCAAAACGCCTTAAAAGCGCAAAGGTACGAGAATTTCTTCAAAAATCAAACTATTGTATGTGAGAGAGACGTTGTAATCTCTGACTTTGCTGAGTTTGGTTTGCTGGAGGAGATGGAGAGAAGAGAATGGGTGTGGCATTTGAAGAATGGAGGGAGGGCCATTGTTGATTTGGTGCAGGAATTTTACTACAACGCCGAAATCATCAACGGGACTATCCAGTCCTATGTACGGGGTAACCACATCAATATGGATGAGGCATATCTCAAAGAGATTAGACCGGAGCTGCCTCAAGTGGACAACCCCAAATACCCCCCAAAGAAATATGTTGAGTTGGATAAGAAAGGCAAGGAGTTGACTAGAGTTGTGGAATTTGCAAGGGGAAAGAAGAATTTTTTGAAACAAGGGGAATTGACCAACAAGTATAGAATGCTCAACTTGATTGCGGTCTCCAACTTAGCCCCTCTAAAAGAAAAAATGAGATTTTGTCAGAGATAGCTCACCTCCTCTAAGCCATAGGAAAAGGACAGAGCATTGACCTCCCTTCTCTCATCCTAAACGAAATGAATAAAGAGTGTAATGTTAAGAAAAGTGCATTACCCTTTGGCACTTTAGTGAAAGAGATTTTTCTAGAAAATAGAGTATGGGAGAGGCCAGAGATGGAGATACGTTTGCCAATGGAACAACTCAACAAGGGCTCGTTTAAGAGAAGTCGGGGACACAGTGATACCCTGGCAAGAAGGCAAGATATGCCACCAACCCAAGGTAGAGACGATGTACAAGAGGAGCTTGACTGAGCAAAAGAGAGGGAGTTAGAAAGAGATGGAGGAGGAGAAAGCACAACCTGATCAGGCAGGACCTAGCTCCAATACTCGGAGATCCCTTAGGGATGTCATGATTGGGATTGAGACCAATCTAGCTGCGATTCTCTGACAACAAGTTGAGATCTTCAAACAACAGGAGGAGATTCTTAGCTATCTTAGGGGTGGAGATAGAGGAGATTGAGAGGAGCTATTTGTTTTTGTGTGGTTGTGGATGTTTGTTCTTTTGTTTGTTTGTTTAGTTTGTTTGGGTGTTTTGATGGATATTTTGTTATTCGGTTACTTCTTTTGGGTAGATTGGATCATTAATGATTGGTGTATTGAATGATCATATTTTGTGATTGGAATGGTTCAGTTTATCATTTTTATCCAGTTAAAGGCATTTGTAGAACTAGCACTTTAGTAACTTTTGTTGATAAAAACACATGGGGATGTTAAGATTGTTTGATAAAGTAACTAATCACATGATCAGTTTGACACACAACTTGGCAATCTTGACCTTAGACCACAACTCTTTTAACTGATATTATCTCTATGCTTACATTATCAAATGTACATTAGTATTTGTTATTCTCAAAGTACACGGTAATCAAACTCGAAAATGGAATTGATTTATAACCGACATTCCTTGGAAAACCTGACACAATCAGTGGAGATAACAAAGAATACAATGGTTAGTTTAGAGCCTTGCGACACTTCAGAGAGAATATCAACATCTGCTAAAAAAAAGGTTTTTCACTTTCTATTTTTCAATAATCTCATTAAACTCGCTCTGATTGATGCAACCAAAGTGATCTGTTGACATATCCCACATGACGCATATGCAAGACAACACAAACATATGCACACGCTTGAAAAAGGATCTTAGGCCATCTTTGGATCAACTTTGAGCCTTGGCTAATCTTTTCACAAAAGTATAGCCCTAGTCAGCCATGATCAAGCCTTCAAAGTATGAATTCTTTTCCAAAAAGCCATATGATGACCAAGACACAAGAAAATATACTAGACTTACCTTGCTATCTAATTTTCTTGCACCCTCTTATAAATTAAGATGATACAGAAAAGCAAGGAAAATAGAAAAGATAATGGTAGCTACTGTTGCATGAAAGAAAAGCAATTCAGTGAAAACAACCGAAAAAGGAAAAGAGATAGAAAGACAGGGAATTGCCAAGAAAGTGAAAAATTGAAAAAATGAAAGAAAGTAATCCCATTCCCAAAAAAAATGTCAAAAAGCCAAACAGAGGTGTGCTAAAATTCATAAAAGAGATAGCGTTTTTGAAACTCCATTGATGTTATTTCGTTAGTCACTGACATCTAGCCACATTACAACCTATGAAAGCCGTAATTGATCTCAAGTCTGATGCATATGCATGAGGTCAATCAAAAGTTGGGGTATGTTATATAGCATTTCATTATTTGTATCAATATTTTTTCAAGAGGTTATGCGAAGAACATGATTAGTTTATTTGCTAAAAAGTTTTACTCTTTTACTAAATCGTGCATGTAATTTCTGATTGGCCATCTTCCGATTACATGCTCAGAGAGACACAAGTCACCATATTCAGAGTGAATCTTTTGCTGAGAGCATTCTTATGAGAGATTTGTGAAATCAAAACTATCCATGGAGGGTGGTAAAATTGGAATGTTTGTTATATTCCAATTCTAGGTTCTAGAATGACCATCCTACTACAGAGGAAATTTCAAATGCTAATGTGATAGATGCTAATTTTTGCATAGGGATGGTACCAATGGTAAAGAGCATGCGGGATAAAAAGTCAAAATTAAGGGATGGGTGCCTCAATGACCATGATGATAATTTACTTTAATCAGCAATCTCACATATACATTTGTTCTACCGAAGTTTATGGGTAGCTTCGCTAGAAACCCTCACGAGACAACACTCATCCTCTAGGGTAAACCTAGAGGTTTAACGGCTTGTTGCATAAGCTAAATGCAACCGGATAACCTAAGAAAAAGGGGTTAGAAAGAGATTTACATTTAATTATTGTTATATTACTAGGGACAAGCAATATCTAGGTTGGGGGGTGTGATAAGTACTCAAATGTAGCATATTCTTATGCCCATTTTGGAATAATTGTGCTTTGATGTAGTTTAAATGATGATGTTTCAGGTTCTAAAGTGAAAAAGGGTTCAAGGGATACAAAAATTACATTTCAAGGCAACAACAACACATTAGGGGGCAAATTGTAAAAGCTTGGAACAAGGAAGCAACGTTCGAACGGTCATGAGAAACCAGGCCAGTTGTTATAGACTGTGTTGCAGGCAAGAACCAAGGCCCTGGAGACTTGAGCACTACGTTTGAACGCCATCCACTGTTTGAACATCCACAGGAGCAATGACAAGATCAGACTGACTGAAGACATGGCATGTTGCAGATTGGCAGTCAGAAGGCTCAGGCACTTGAGTACCACGTTCGAACGACAATCTACGTTCGAACGTCCCTGGAATTATTGGAGAGACAGAGCAGTCAGACTCTTCATGGACTTTGAAGGAGATTTGCACAGAGAAGTTGGAGGTAGATTTCCACCGAGAACTACGTGTCTTCAGACCTGAATGACAGGCACTGAGTTTATCGGACGTTTGAACGATGTAGAACAAAGACAGAGAAACCGTTCGAATGCCCTTGACAGTTCAAACGGTCTTGATAGACTGCCTACAGGGTTTTTGGCTTTTTACTTTGACTTTGGCATCTAGCTCTATTCTTTTTCCCCTCTCCCTGCCTTCTCCTTGCCTATAAATATACTTGTTTTGTGGAGAGAAAGAGGGGAACTCACCAGGGGACTTGGCATTAGGGTCACTTGGCAATTTTTCTCCTTGCCTATAAATATTCTTGTCTTAGTTTTTCTCTTTATTAGAAGAGTTGGGAAGTTTAGATTCTCACTCATTTTCTTCACATTAATGTTTACATTTACATTTGCTCAAGAGTTGTAGTTTCTTTAAATACTTCAAGTCTTTACATTTATGTTCTTGATTTAGTATTTGTCTTTACATTTATGTATCTATTTACTTCTAGTCTTTACATTTATGCTTTTACATACATGTTTTTATTTATGTCTAGCACTTTCATTATTTAAGCTCCCTTCTTGCTTAGAGGAGTGAAACTCTTCCACTTTTCTAGAGCTTTACCAAAGCCGTGAAAGGTGAAATGTGATTCACTCATTTTTCGTTCAAGATCAGCTCCGTGTTAATTATACTTTTACTTTGCGAAGTCCTCTACTTAGAGGGATGAGCATCACTCACTTTTCTAGCTTTACCAAAGCTATGAAGAGTGAGTAGTTTCTCATTCACTCTTTAGTATGAGGTGAAGGGCATGTATTGATTATCCGGAAGTTATATGATGCTTTGTTCTAATGCTTAACGTTTTTATCCCCTTGCTTATTGGATGATTGATTGCATCTAGCAAAGCTAAGGTACTTTGTAAAATCGAAAGTCTTTCTTTGACACGGATGACTCTTGCATGGAAAGACTCCTCTTTTCAAGGCAAGTACTCCGGCTAGATATTCATGACTACCCTTTAATCATCCTCATTAATGTGCTTTATTTAAAAGAATGGAATATTAAAGTCATGGTTGGATGTCATGTAGAAACACTTGCTTGTTTGTGGACGCGATAACTCTCGTTACAAACAATTCTTGTAAATTTCTAATAAGATATTGTAACTAGGATTTTAATTTTCACAGTCTATTTGTATCTTCCAATTGACTTGTTGTTGACACGGGAGTTGATTGAGTTATCAAGCATAAAAATAATAAATCGGATAATTGACTACATGTCCCGATCCTCGAACTAAAGAGTGACCTTCCTTCCATTTGAATTCATCTTATATTTTGTCTAGAAAACTTCTTAGAAAGAATTCAACATTCTATTCAAGAAGTCACCCAATACTCAAAACTTTAAAATCTCAAAGGTCACAATCAATCGGTCTCTGTTACTGCCTACTTTGATACACCAAAACTACTAGTTCCATGTGGATTTGACTCTAGATTCTAACCAGATTATTACTACAACTTGACCGACTACACTTCATGTACACATTTCAGATCAAGTCAAGTTTTTGGCACCTTTGTTGGGGACCTTTAGTAACAGTGTTTGAAGGTAAAAGGTAAAAAGACCTTTCTTTTCTGTCTATATTTTTCGGTTTACTGTAAATAATTTGTTTTGTTTTCATTTATTTTATGTTTGAGAATGCTCCTCCCTATAAAAATTTATGGACAGAATCTTTTGGATCTGTGAACTAATCTGAACCAAATTCACCAAGATCAATAACAGACTCTTGTGAGAGTTTTATGGCAAATATTGATAGAAATGAAGAAGTTCCCATGAGGGAAGATGAGGTGTCTAACATTTGAACTTTGAGGGATTACTTAAATCCCACAAGAAATAGTGTCCCCTCATGTTTTGTATTTCCTCCAGATGCACCCCCTTTACTGTAAAGTCGGGGACTGCACAGTTGTTACCTGTTTTCCATGGATTGGATAGCGAAAATCCGTATCTGCATATAAATGATTTTGAAGAAGTGTGTGGAACATTTCAAGACAATTCGAAACTTGCTACGATGAAACTTTTCCTTTCTCTCTGAAGGACAAAGCAAAACAATGGCTAAATTCTTTAAAATCTCTTTACATGCCAACCTCGCAAATCTTTCAAAATGAATTTTTCAGAAAAAAATTTCCCTTACATCGGACCAACACACTCAAAAGGCAAATCATGATTTTTTCTGTGAAAGAAGGGAAAATATTTTACCAAAGTTGGGAAGGATTTAAAGAACTACTCCAAGCCTGCCCACACCATGCTTTTAAAAATTGGACTCTAGTAGAATTCTTCAATGACTCATTACCCACTTGACTGCGTCAATTGGTCGAAATAATGGCCCAAGGAGAGTTTATGGGTAAAAGTTCAGAGGAGGCATTCTATTTCTTTGACACTATATTTGATAGTTCTCAGATGTGGGACTCAGCCTCCCCTACCACTAGTGAAGCCCGACCATCCACTTCCCAATGGAGAAAGTATGTCTTGAAAGAAGATGATGGCCTCAGAGCAAAAAATGTCCACTTTAACTCGAAAGCTTGAAGCTCTAGAGATGAAAAAAAATCATCAAGTCGAATTGGGCCCTTCCACAGAACAAGTGTGTGGAATTTGTGCATTGACAGGACATCCTAATGGGGAATGTCCTACCATCCCTGCATTCAAAGAAGTCTTGTTGGAACAAACAAATACAATCTCCAATTTTAACATGTCTTACTCTATCCCATACTCTGAAACATACAATTCAGGGTGGTGAAACCATCCAAACTTCAGTTGGAGGAACACACAACCAATTCCCATGAACCAACCACAAAATTTGCAACCACCATCTCAAGGACCTCCTACATATCAACCATATCAACCACCACACAAAAAGAACCTTGAAGATACACTGAACCAGTTCAAGCAAACTCAAGTGAACATCAATGCACATTCCACCCAATCTTTCACTGAGTTCAAAGCACAGACCACCCACTCCTTTGAAGATCTTAAAAGCCACATTCAAAGGTTGACCCAATCCATTAGCACACAAGAAAAGGGCAAGTTTCCTGCCCAATCAAAACCTCCACAAGATCAAGTTCAAGTTGTCACTACACTAAGAAGTGGTAAGGTGATTGACAAAACCGTCATAAACAAGCTATTTTCAAAGTAAAAACCTGAGTCAATTCCAATCAACTCATCGGTTGAGCCTGAACTTGTGATTGAAAAAGAGCCAGAGCCTATGATAGAAAAAGAGCCAGAACCATCCAAGGAAATAGAGCCTTTATGTTCAATTCCCGCCCCTTTCCCGCATAGACTCAAAACTACCCAAAAGATGAATCATCAACATGAAATTTACGAGCTTTTCAAGCAAGTAAAAATCAACATCCCACTTCTGGATGCAATCCAACAAGTACCATCTTATGCCAAATTTTTTAAGGACTTCTGCACAGTCAAGAGAAGCCAGAGTGTCCAAAAAAGAGCCTTCCTAACTGAACAAGCCAGTGCCTTGCTACAATGCAAAACCCATCCAAAATACAAGGACCCTGGGTGTCCAACTGTCTTATGTGTCAATGGAGATTTCAAGATAGAACAAGCACTGTTAGACCTTGGAGCTGGTGTTAATCTACTACCTTACTCCGTCTACCAACAGTGGGCTCTGGGTGAACTCAAACTCACTTGTGTCACACTCCAGTTAGTAGACAGATCTGTCAAAATCTCTAGGGGCATTGTTGAAGATGTGCTTGTCCATGTGGATAATTTTGTCTTCTCTGTTGACTTCATTATTCTAGATGCTCAACCAACGTTACATTCAGAGAACCAAATTCCTGTCATCCTTTGTCGACCCTTCCAAGCAACTTCAAATGCACTAATCAATTGTAGGAATGGAGTCATGAAATTAACTTTTGGGGATATGACTCTTGAGCTGAATATTTTTAATACTGCTAAACACCCAGGAGAGGATGAGGACGATGGGAAAGTACACTCCATTGAATCTTTGATACAAGAACATCTGAGTGACACGTTCTGTGAACATCTGACTGAATCATCTCTGTTAGAGTCTGACTCATCTGGGTCAAATCCACAAAATTGCCTTACTTATGATGTTGAGACATGGACTCCCAAATTCGAGGAACTTTCACCAAATGGCACAAAGCTAATCTCATCAAGCGACAGGCCACCTAAGCCTGAATTGAAGCTTCTCCCATCTGATCTTAAGTACGCATTCTTAGGTGAAGACGAGTCATAACCAGTGGTAATTTTCTCTAAGCTCACAGACTTACAAGAGTCAAAACTGATTAAAGTTCTTAAAAATCACAAAAACACCATTGGATGGACCATTGCTGATTTGAAAGGTATAAGCCTATTAATTTGCAATCTTGCTACATACCTTGGAGTGGACTCAAAGCCCTCTCGTCAAATGCAGAGACGACTGAACACTCACATGAAGCAATTTGTGAGAACTGAGGTGCTCAAACTCTTAGATGTGAGAATTATCTTTCCCATATCCGATAGCAAATGGGTTAGTCCAATCAAAGTTGTGCCTAAAAAGTCTGGGATCACAGTGGTAAAAAATGATGTCAATGAACTAGTCCCAACTCGAGTCGTCACAGGATGGCGAATGTGCATTGATTACCGAAAACTAAATTTGGTAACTAGGAAAGACCATTTCCCCCTCCCTTTCCTTGACCAAGTGCTAGAAAGAATTGCAGACCATGAATTTTATTGTTTCTTGGATAGATATTTCGGGTATAATCAAATTGAGATTCCCTTAGATGATCAGGAAAAAATCACATTCACATGTCCATTTTACTCTTTTGCATTTAAAAGGATACCTTTTGGACTTTGTAACGCTCCTGCAACATTCCAAAGGTGCATGCTAATCTTGTTTAGTGACATGGTAAAAAAAATTTTGGACTTTTTTATGGACAATTTTTCTGT
>CM042184.1:27213992-27226746 GCA_023539305.1 Ilex asprella | reverse complement strand
CTGGACTTTCAAGAAAACTTCAGATAAATGAATTGAAAAAATTGAGAAATGAAGCTTATGAAAATGCCAAGATTGCTAAAAACAGGATGAAATTTTTTCATGACCAGAACATTATAAGGAAATCCTTTGAACCTTCCAAGAAAGTCATGCTGTTTAATTCAAGACTCCGCCTTTTCCCTGGTAAGTTAAAATCAACATGGACTGGGCCTTACATTGTCAAAAAGGTATTTGATCATGGAGCAATAGAAGTGAAAAACTCATCAAACGGTAATATCTTTACTGTTAATGGTCAGATGTTGAAACCATTTTTGGAGAATTTTGTTAAAAAAGTGGAAACTATTATTTTAATGGAACCAGAATACCCCTCCGAGAATCGCGTCTTTCGACACTCCAAAGGGTCGGATCAGGTAAAAATCTGACCCGAGGAGACACCACCATTAGACCCCCACCACTTTTTCTATCCTTTCCCTTCTGTCTCCACTGAGCCCCCACCACTGCCTTTTTGTTTCTTTCTTCTTTTTATTCTTTTTCTTCTTCTTCCTCCCTTTCTGTTCTGCTTCGTCCATCTTCTTCTTAGTTTTCTTTTTCCTTTTACTGCAAAATCGACCATACCCAAGAGAAATCAAGTCCATGCACCCCAAAGATCAAATCCCTATTCTCATGTTTTATATTATTTTACTCCAATTGTTTATGGGTGTACTGCTGCTTTTCGCAATCACATACAAGCCTTACAAGCCTAACCGAGGCCAAGATCTAAACCGAAAGGATTAATAGTTGCTTTTGGATTTGTAGGTATCTGAAAAAGAACGGGTTACTGCCTTTCAACCTCATTTACAAGATCCATACTGGTAAACTCAAAACATTGGGGACAATGTTCTGTTCAGGTTGAGGGGTGTGAGAACCCGCAGTTCATATTTTGTCCGTATTTTGTTTTTGTACCCGTACCATAAAATTTTTAAAATTTTGTTGTTATTTGTGTTGTTGTTGTTGTTCTGATTTTATTGGATAATGTGTCTTGTTTATTATCTGAGGGTCAGTTTAAAATTGTCTTTATGACTGGCAGACGTTAAAGAACCAGATAGTGAGTCTTAAAGCTTAGGAATCATAGATGTTAAACTTTTTGGGTTTAGTCTAGGAGCTTTACGCACTTTTTCATCAGAGGTGCATACTGTGATCATGAGAAAAGCAAGACTGGTAAGGAAAAATAAGGTCCGAGAACAACAACCAAAACCCTATGTGGCAGAAGCATTTTTGCTAAACGTCATCGTGCCAAGAGACTTGGTACCAGTAAATATTGTGGCCGGGTATTTCATGATAAAAGATACAATCAGTGTTAAGAACCAATTTCTGGTCGCGCACTTGATCATTTAGACTGGATAGTGAATGGGCAGAGTAAGGATTATCCTAACAAGCCATCCTATTTTGGTGTTTTTCTTAACTAGTTTGTGCGACAAGAGATTGGAAGAGTCACTGGTTGTTCAAACTACATAGAGGATGACTCGGATTAGATTGCTTTCTAACAAACTGTGAAAAATTGTGTTTTGAGGAATGAAAGCCAATGGTCCGAATTTTGGTGAATAGTGTGAATTCTTTTTTTTTTTGTGCACACTTTTCTGCTTTTAAATTGCTACAATGAAAATATGGGCCGAGTACAGGTAAGTCCCAAAATGCCAACCTCAAGTGTGGGTAGCGAGTTATCTTGAGACGCTTTGAATTTTTTTTTGAATTTGTGATATTTAGCCTTCTCTGATTGTATATAGTGTAATAGAAAAAAATTTTATTTTTGGTTTAACGTTCGAACGTCATTTGCTTGCAGTACTTTGCCTCTGATTACTTATCTACTGAAAATACTGTTGAAAACACAAAGTACTGGGAGCTAGCACCGTTCGAAAGACCCTTGACCGTTCGAATGATATTTTAAATTCTTTATTTCACGTTTGAACGTTTCTATCGTTCGAATGGTGCGACGCAGAGTATAAAAGCCTGAACGTCTGATTCATTTCAAAATCCCTAAAACCCCTCAAACCCTAGGGCTCGTTTCTCACTTCTCATACCTTAATCTACCCTCAAACCCCAAGAAACCCTAATTCGACCCTCCCCAACTCATCTCTACCTCAAAAACATCAACCCCACACCAAAAAACCCAATTTTTCAGATCCTGCTGCAGGTTGCCAACGTTCAAACGCCATGCCTTGGATGAAGATACCTGCTAGGCACGATCCACCAGTGAACCAAGAGCCCAACTGGGTTGAAGAAGTGATCCAAGAAGGACAAGGGAAGGAAAGGAGAAAGAGGTACGACCGTACCAGGTTTCCAAACGCCCTAAAAGCAGAAACGTATGAGAAATTCTTCAAAAATAAAGTTGTTGTATGTGAGAGAGACGTTGTAGTCTCTGACTTTGCTAGGTTAGGTTAGCTGGAGGAGATGGAGAGATGAGAATGGGTGTGGCATTTGAAGCACAGAGGGAGGGCCATTGTTGATTTGGTGCAAGAGTTTTACTCCAACGCCGATATCATCAACGGTACTATCTAGACCTATGTACGGGGTAACCACATCAATGTGGATGAGGCATATCTTAAAGAGATTAGACCAGAGCTGCCTCAAGTGGACAAACCCAAATACACCCCAAAGAAAAATGTTGAATTGGATAGGATAGGTAAGGAGTTGACTGGTGTTACGGATTTTGCATGGGGAAAGAAGATTTTTTTGAAGCAAGGGGAATTGATCGATAGGTATAGAATGCTCAACTTGATTGTGGTCTCCAACTTAGCCCCTCTAAAAAGAAAAAATGAGATTTTGCCAGAGATCGCTCGTTTCCTCTATGCCATAGGAAAAGGACAGAGCATTGATCTCCCTTCTCTCATCCAAAACGAAATGAAGAAAGGGTGTAATGTAAAGAAAATTGCATTACCCTTTGGCACTTTAGTGATGGAGATTTGTCTAGAAAATGGAGTATGGGAGAGGCCAGAGATGGGGATACAGTTGCCAATGAGATAACTCAACAAGGGCTCGTTTAAGAGAAGTCGGGGACACAGTGATACCTCGGCAGGAAGGCAAGAAATGCCACCAGCCCGAGGGAGAGATGATGTACATGGGGAGCTTGACCGAGAGGAAGAGAGGGAGTTAGAGAGAGATGGAGGAGGAGAGAGTACAGCCTGATCATGCAAGACCTAGCTCCAGTACTCGAAGATCCCTTAGGGATATCATGATTGGGATTGAGATCAATCAAGTTGCGATTCTCCGACTGCAAGCTGAGATCTTCAAACAACAGGAGGAGATTCTTGGCTATCTTAGGGGTGGAGCTAGAGGAGATATTTGTTTTTGTGTGGTTGTGGATGTTTGTTCTTTTGTTTGTTTGTTTAGTTTTTTTGGGTGTTTTGATGGATATTTTGTTATTCTGTTACTTCTTTTGGATATATTGGATCATTAATGATTGGTGTACCAAATGATCATATTTTGTGAAGGGAATGATTCAGTTTATCATTTTTATCCAGTTTAAGGCATTTGTAGAATTAGCACTTTAGTAACTTTTGTTGATAAAAACACATGTGGATGTTAAGATTGTTTGATAAAGTAACTAATCAAATGATCAGTTTGACAAACAACTTGGCAATCTTGACCTTAGACCACAACTCTTTTAACTGATATTATCTCTATGCTTACATTATCAAATGTACATTAGTATTTGTTATTCTCAAAGTACACGGTAATCAAACTCGAAAATGGAATCGGTATATAACCGATATTCCGTGAAAAATCTGACATAATCAGTGGAGATAACAAATAATACCATGGTTAGTTTCGAGCCTAGCGACGCTTTAGAGAGAATATCAACATCTACTCAAAAAAAAAAAGGTTTTTCACTTTCTATTTTTCAATAATCTCATTAAAATCGCTCTGATAGATGCAACTAAAGTGATTTGTTGACATATCCCACAAGAAGCATATGCAAGATGACCCAAACCTATGCACAGGCTTGAAAAAGGATCTTAGGCCATCTTTGGATCAACTTTGAGCCTTAGCTAATCTTTTCACAAAAGTATGACCCTAGTCAGCCATGATCAAGCCTCAAAGTATGAATTCTTTTGCTAAAAGCCATATGAGGACCAAGCACAAGGAAATATACTTGACTTACCTTGCTATCTAATTTTCTTGCACCCACTTATAAATCAAGATGATACAGAAAAGCTAGGAAAATAGAAAATATAATGGTAGCTACTGTTCCATGAAAGAAAAGAAATTCGGTGAAAACAACTGAAAAAGGAAAAGAGATAGAAAGGCAGGGAATTGCCAAGAAAGTGAAAAATGGGAAAAATGAAAGAAAGAAAGAAATCCCATTCCCAGAAAAAATGTCGAAAAGTCAAACAGAAGTGTGCTAAAATGCATAAAAGAGCTAGCATTTTTGAAACTCCATTAATGTCATTTCGTTAGCCACTGACCTCTAGTCACATTACAAACTATGAAAGTCGTAATTGATCTCAAGTCTGATGCATATGCATGTGGTCAATCAAAAGTTGAGGTTTGCTATATAGCATTTCGTTATTTGCATCAATATTCTTCCATGAGGTTATGCCAAGAACATGATTAGTTTATTTGCTAAAAAATTTTACTCCTTTACTAAATTGTGCATGCAATTTCTGATTGGCCATCTTCTGATTACATGCTCAGAGAGAAATAAGTCACCATATTCGTAGTGAATCTTTTGCTGAGAGCATTCTTATGAGAGATTTGTGAAATCAAAACTATCCATGGAGGGTGGTAAAAGTGGAATGTTTGTTATATACCAATTCTTGTTTCTGGAATGACCATCTTACTACAAAGAAAATTGCAAATGCTAATGTGACAGATGCTAATTTTTGCATAGGGAAGGTACCAATGGTAAAGAGCATGGGGATTAAAAGTCAAAATTAAGGGATGGGTGCCTCAATGACAATGATGATAATTTACTTTAATCAGCAATCTCACATATACATTTGTTCGATTGAAGTTTGTGGGTAGCTTCACTGGAAACCCTCACGAGACAACGCTCGTCCTCTAAGGTAAACTTAGAGGTTTAACGGCTTGTTGCATAAGCTAAGTGCAACCGGATAACCTACGAAAAAGGGGTTAGAAATAGATTTACTTTTAATTATTGTTGTATTACTAGGGACTAGCAATATCTAGGTTGGGGGTGTGATTAGTAATCAAATGTAGCATATTCTTATGCCCCTTTTCGGAATAATTGTGATTTGATGGAGTTTAAGTGATGATGTTTCAGGTTCTAAAGTAAAAAAGGGTTCAAGGGATACAAAAATTACATTTGGAGGCAACAATAACACATTAGGGAACAAATTGTAAAAGCTTAGAACAAGGAAGCAATATTTGAACGCAACATCCCGTTCAAACGGTCATGAGAAACCAGGCCAGCTATTATAGACTATGTTGCAGACAAGAACCAAGGCCCTGGAGACTTGAGCACTACGTTCGAATTCCATCCACTGTTCGAACGTCCACTGGAGCAATGAAAAGATCAAACTAACTGAAGACATGGCGTGTTGCAGACTTGCAGTCAGAAGGCTCAGGCACTTGAGTGCCACGTTCGAACGAAAATCTACATTTGAACGTCCCTGGGACTATTGGAGAGACAGAGCAATCAGACTCTGCATGGACTTTGAAGGAGATTTGCACAGAGGACTTGGAGGGAGATATCCACCGAGAACCACGTGTCTTCGGACCTGAATGACAGGCACTGAGTTTATCAGACATTTGAACGTTGTAGAACAAAGACAGAGAAACCGTTTGAACGCTTGACCATTCGAATGGTCTTAACAAACTGCCTACAGAGTGGTTAGCTTTTCACTTTAACTTTGGTGTCCAGCTCTATTCTTTTACCCCTCTCCTTGACTTGTTTTGTGGAGAGAAGGAGGGGAACTCACCAGGGGACTTGGCATCAGGGTCACTTGGCACTCATCACATTCTTGTCTTAGTTTTTCTCTTTACTTGAAGAGTTGGGAAGTTTAGATTCCTACTCATTTTCTTTACATTAATGTTTACATTTACATTTGCTCAAGAGTTGTAGTTTCTTTAAATACTTCAAGTCTTTACATTTATGTTCTTGATTTAGTATTGGTCTTTACATATATGTATCTATTTACTTCTAGTCTTTATATTTATGCTCTTACATACATGCTTTTATTTATGTCTTGCACTTTCATTATTTAAGCTCCCTTCTTGCTTAGAGGAGTGAAACTCTTCCACTTTTCTAGAGCTTTACCAAAGTCGTGAAAGGTGAAACGTGATTCACTCATTCTTCGTTGAAGATTAGCTCCTTCTTAATTGTACTTTTACTTTGCGAAGTCCTCTACTTAGGGGGATGAGCATCACTCACTTTTCTAGCTTTACCAAAGCTATGAAGAGTGAGTAGTTTCTCATTCATTCTTTAGTAAGGGGTGAAGGGCATGTATTGATTATCCGGAAGTTATATGATGCTTTGTTCTAATGTTTAACGTTTATATCCCCTTACTTATTGGATGATTGATTGCATCTAGCAAAGCTAAGGTACTTTTTATAATCGAAAGTCTTTGTATGACACGGATGACTCTTGCATGGAAAGACTCCTTGTTTCAAGGCAAGTACCCCGGCTAGATCTTCATGACTACCCTTTAATCATCCCCATTAATGTGTTTTATTTAAAAGAATGGAATATTAAAGGCATAGTTGGATGTCATGTAAAAACACTTACTTGTTTGTGGACGCGATAACTCTCGGTACAAACAATTCTTGTAAATTTCTAATAAGACATTGTAACCATGATTTTTATTCTCACAATCCATCTTTATCTTCCGATTGACTTGTTGCCGACACGGGAGTTGATTGAGTTATCAAGCATAAAAATAATAAATCGGATAATTGACCACTTGTCCCGATCCTCGAACTAAAGAGTGACCTTCTTGCCATTTGAATTCATCTTATATTTTGTCTAAAAAACTTCTTGGAAAGAATTCAACATTCTGTAGTAGAAAATGGATGGGAAGAATTTCCTTAGCTTTCAAGCTAGCTAAGAAACTCAAATCGCTTCCCACCTTAGCTTTCAAGAATCTACTACCCGTTGTAGGAAATGGATGGGAAGAATTTCGGTCATTCATGAACTTGAAGACTACCCCTCCCGGTAGTTGAAATGAAATTCGTTTACGGAAACAATCCAAGACCGCACGAAAAGTGGGCAACAAGTCCATCCCAATTATTATATTGTGCCCCTTCATGTCTAATGCAACCAAACCTACATTTAATTCTTATTCCTCAATTCAAAGCACACAACCTCTACACACCCTCTTTGTATCCAACCGTTCTCCCGTAGGCATGTTAATACTCAATGCATGTTCTAACTTCTCAAATTTCAATCCCAAATGAATAGCATATATTATGCTTATAAATGAATGAGTCGCACCAAGATCAAATAAAATTTGAGCCCAAGAATTATAAATGAGAATGATACCTTCCACAATCGCATTAGAAACATCTTCCTCCGGTTGGGTCAAAGCAAACACTCTTCCTGGATTGGCATTGCCTGGGGCTTGAGCTCTTAATGATCTCTGCTGTAGTGGCCTTTGTGGTGGAGGCTTGTTGACATTTACTTGTCCGGCTGCTTGATCGGTCTTTGGTGGAAAGATGGGCAATTGTGTCTGAAGTGCCCCAACCCACCACATGCAAAGCATTGACGTGAGTCAGTGCTTGTTCTAATTTGTGTAGTCCCCTCTCCTCAAACTGTCTGAGGTTTCTGTCCAACTGTCTGATCGGGGCTACGGTATGGTAATTCCCCCTGTGCTCTACTGCTACTAGCTCCAGCCCGAATCAGACCTCTCCTTTTTTAGTTCTGCCACCACTGGGTGTCGTCAATGTCCCTCTCAACTAATGCAGCTCTATCAACAATATCCATGTAGTCCCGAATCTTGAGAGCCACAAGATTTTCCCTGATTACAAGCCTCAAGCCCTGCTTAAATCGTTTGGCCCTCTTGGCCTTGGCAGATATGAACTCCGTGCCATAACGAGATAACTCCTCAAACTTCCTCTCATATTCGGTAATCGTCATGCCTCCCTGTCTGAGAGTGAGAAAATTGGTGCTCATTTTATCCTTGACTGATTCAGGAAAGTATTTGTTTTGGAAGATTTGGTCAAACTCTCTCTAAGTGAGAGCATCCGTGTTCTTTCTTCTTTTCACTGAGTCCCACCAATGGTCGGTCTCCCCCTCTAACAGATAAATAGCCAAGCCTACTTGAAGATCCTCGATTATCCCCATACTGTCACATATCTTCTTCACTCGGCGGATCCATTTATCCGCATCCAAGGGGTTAAAGCTCCCTTAGAATGTAGGTGGGTGTTGCCTACGAAATTCCCGAAGAACTACCATCGTTCGGTTCCCGTCCCCATTGCTCGGTACTTGAGCTAATGGATGACCCCACCATTGTGGTTGTTGTTGTTTCCATTCTGGTGTTATACTAGAGTGGTTAGCTCCCGTAAGCACTGGTATATGTCGCTCATGGCATCGAGTGGCGGTGGGGGGGGAGGGTGTGCTTGGTCACCACGTCCCCTTCCACGACCACGTCCACGTCCTCGTCCTCGTCCTCCCTCCATCCTGCACATCAATTGACAATTTAATTTCCTCGATGTGCAAGACACCCTAACGATTGTTGTAGACTAAGGAATAAGACTTATGTAAAATTTAAATCAAGGGTTTCATTCAACCTAATCGTACTTCACTAGTGGTGAATCATAAGCTACAGCTTCCATGTAAGACCTAAAGCCTAAGTTCTTATACCAAAACCTGTAATGCCCCAAAAACCACCTTGGACAGCATTACTATCTAAAATCATTTACATCATGAGAGAGACTAAATTAATTCCATCAAAAATGAAAATTTCGTTCAACATTTACCAAATCTATAACATCATCCCCCAAAAGAATATGCCAAACCATGGCAATTACATCCAAAAGAATTATACACAATCTTGTAGCAGAATCACAAAAATAAGGTTAGACTTTACATTGCCTCAAAAAGAATTTCCTACTCTATCACAAAAGAGAATATAGCTCTACATGTCCACCTCGGGATCTAGGTTCCCCTCTATTATAGCTTCCCAATGTCTTGGCTCGTCAGCTCTGAGCTCTTACTCTTGGCCACAATCTAAAAATTGTATTGTATGTAGGGAGTGAGCACTAAGCTCTGTAGCCACATTCCTCCCAAATTCGAACAAGGTTTTGAAACGTATAAAATGCATCGGTCACATTTCACAATTATCAAACATAGCTTTGAAATAAAACAGTGACATTTAAACAGATCTCATGTTAATGCAATAACAAGAAATTAAATGAAGAGTAAAACTAAGTTACAAATAATAAGCCATTTCCAGTAATAAACCATTTCCAATAAGTTCTAGTGGAATCTCATACTTCCAACAAATTCTTGTAGAAACCATTTACCATTAGTCTTAATAAACCATCGTTAATAAACTCATGTATAAATTCATATTCCCAAATGTATCTATATCTCAGGTGTGTTGGTCGCTTCTCAGGAATCTACGCAACATCTTTACCTCTTTCACCCATCACAACCAAATCACAAACCATTTTAGGATTGGCGTGTACCATCCCAGTGGCATTGACAAATCCTCCCAAGGAACTAGTAAACTAACCTTTTTCCTCAGCTTCCGCGAACAATAGTGCTTGCATTCCCAAATAAAAACCCACTACAAGTGTTACAAAACCATCTCACCCCAACTGAGATAGACTAACCTCTAACACTCTATGAAATTTTCTGGAAGATAATTTAAGTCCATTGATTAGCACACAATTTTGTTTATGCTTAAATGCTAATCAACTCATTTTGTTTTCTTTTGAGTTTTAAATGATGCAAAGTATAAGAATTGAAGTTCTAATGCCATGTGGTTGTATTTGCAGTTGAATGGAGACAATCATTGCTTTGAAGACCCTCTCACACCCCTTGGAGTGAAAGGAATTGAAGAGATAGTGTGAGGATGGCTCGGGAGCAAAGGAATCAAGAGTTGCAGATAAGGAAGCAGAATGGTACCGGTACCAGGTGCCGGTACCCAAAACCTACTGGAGTTGGGGTACCGGTACCACGTTCCTGACATGCCCAAATTTCACATATCTGCTCAGCTGTTTTGAGGGCCCCACCAGTGCGACTCCACCACTTCTCTGACACACCCAGGACACTGATCAGCGTGCCCTCTCCTTCCTTTGGTCCCTGAGGCTATAGCATTTAATGAGGAGTGAGAAAGAAGGGAAAAGAGCAACCCCTGACATGGGTCTGGCCCTAGCCTGCCTCCTGACCCCTTTGGTTGACTGCCACCTCCAGAGGGTCAGCCATGCTCTCTTGCACGTCTTTGCATGTGGGAGAGGGATACCCATCACCGACTAGTTAGACATAACCTAGCTCCCAACATGAACGTAGACCAAAATCCACCCGAGGATGCGGGTGACAATTTTGACAATGTGGGTGTGAACCCAAACATCCAAGGGGGTGGAAATTTTGACTATGATGGTGCGAACCAAAATGACAAAAGAGGTGGGGGGTTGCCCGAACCTAGGATGCCTAACCAAAGAATGCAATATCCCTCTCCCGATCAATTCGATCATGCGATTGTCAACCCTAACATGCAAGGGGTTGGGGGATTGCAACCACCGAGGATGCCCATCCCGCCTATCCATTTTCCCCCACCTAGGAATGAAGGGAACGTCCTACTTGATCCTCCAGCTAGGACAATGCGGGAGTTTCTTCAACCGACCCGTAGCACCACACCATCATGCATACTCCTTCCCATCCAAGCTCACCTCTTTGTTGTTAAACCATGGATGTTGCAACTAATCACCAAATTTCGTGGGATATTAGATGAGAATCCATACAATCACATAAGGACTTATGAGGAGGTGGTTGCAACATTTATCTCAAATTACAACATGGAAGAAATAGCTAGGATGAAATTATTTCCCTTCTCATTGGGTGATAAGGCAAAGGATTGGCTCGACTCCATGCCGTCCCGGACTATGTTGTCTTGGGACCAAATTGTTTCAGCTTTTCTAAAAAAATTCTTTCCGGTTCATAGAACCACGACTTTAAAGAAGAAAATCCAAAATTTTTCTGAAAACCCCAATGAGCAATTCTACCAGTGTTGGGATCGTTACAAAGATTTGCTCCAATCCATTCCATATCATGGATTTAAATCATGGCAATTGGTGAGTTTTTTCTACGAAGGAATTACACCAAGCCATAGGCAATTCATCAACATGATGTGTAATGGTGAATTTTTGAACAAAGATCCCGATGAAGCCCTAGACTACTTTGCTACCTTGGCCGAAAATGCACAATCTTGGGACATTAGGGACCCAAACGATGTACCTAGGGAATTGCCGGGTGGTAGTCAACCACAAAGAGGGGGAATGTATGATTTGAAAGACCGGGAGGAGTTACTCTCACAAATTGTCAAATTGTCTAAAAAGGTAGATATCCTTGAGGTGGATAAGAGACGGGTGGTTTCTCAAGTGTCAAGAGCCGAGGAGGCTTGTTCTATTTGTAGCGATGTTGACCACTCCACGTCAGAGTGCCCAAGCATCCCGACACTTAAGGAAGCCTATCATGAACAAGTAAATGCCTTTAACCAACCAAGGCAATCATTTCTTTCAAATTCCAATCATTACAATGCGGGGTTCCGTGATCACCCCAATTTTAGTTGGAGGAATGAAAACCCCATCCCGTATGGCTCAAGCACATACACACCTTCCGCACCTCCTAGGCAAGTCCAATTTCAGTCCCAAGGTCAAGGGCAAACTTCTACCTCCCAGTACCACCGGCCCAACCCACCTCACCAAGTTTCTTCCCAGCAAGCACCAACCCATCCTTCATCCTACCAACCTCCCCATAAGAGGAACTTGGAGGATGTAGTTTACAACTTCATTCAAAGCCAAACCACCATCAATAATCAAACAGCCGCAACTCTCAAAGAAATGGCAACCCAACTCACTAAGATCACAAGTCACATTGGGTTATCTCAACAAGAGAGGGAAAAGTTCCCCGCTCAACCCCAAGAGAACCCTAAAGGCCAACATGTAGTTGAGTTAGCCGAGACTTCCCATGAGAGTTATGAGCAACTCAAAGCCGTCACCACACTGAGGAGTGGTAAGCAATTTGAAAAGATGGTGGTGCCAAAGTCGACACCAAAGGCCACTTTGCTGAAAGAAAAAGAAATTGAGGGGGAGGCCAAGGAAAGTGGGGCCAAAGAGAGTGTGGTCGACAAGGGCGAGTCGAGTGAAAAAATTGAAAGAGATGGGGTTGATAAAGAACATGTGATTGATGATGGTTTATGTTTTCCTTCTATGCCTGCCCTTTTCCCCCATCGTTTGAAGCCACCTGTCAAGGTGGCTAATTATTCTGACATTTTGGAATTGTTTAAGCAGGTAAAGATCAACATTCCGCTCTTGGATGCCATCAAGCAAATACCATCTTGTGCCAAAATATTGAAGGACCTGTGCACGGTGAAGAGGAAGTTGAATGTTCGGAAGAGAGCATTTCTCACCAAGCAAGTGAGCTCGATATTGAGGACCAACACCCCTCCCAAATTCAAGGATCCCGGTTGTCCAACAATTGCCATCACCATAGGGAATTGCCGGGTTGAGCAAGCATTGCTTGACTTGGGGGCGAGCGTCAATCTCCTTCCTTACTCCGTGTACCAACAACTCAAACTTGAAGAGTTGAAGCCCACCT
>CM042184.1:27144607-27213592 GCA_023539305.1 Ilex asprella | reverse complement strand
CGATCATATATCATTGGTTCACCTATTGTTGTTTTCACTGACCATTCTGCTTTGAAGTATTTGTTGTCTAAGCAGGATGCAAAGCCAAGGCTAATCAGGTGGATCCTCCTCCTACAAGAATTCCACTTGACGATTAAGGACAAGAAGGGAGTTGAGAATGTTGTGGCAGATCACTTATCCCGGCTAGTGGCACAAGAGACAAATGAGCACATCCCTATCCCAGATTCTTTCCCTGATGAGCAGCTATTGTCCATTCATTCTCATTGTCCTTGGTATGCTGACATTTGCAACTATCTTGCAACAGGACAAATCCCACCACACTGGAGCCCCAAGGATAAAAGGAGATTCATGGCGGACGTGAAGTACTTCTACTTTGATAACCCATATCTGTTCAAGTACTGCCCAGATCAAATTATGAGGCGTTGCGTGCCTGAAAATGAGCAGCGGAACGTCCTCGCCTTCTGCCACTCCCAAGCCTGTGGTGGCCATTTCTCGGCCAAGAAAACCTCCGCAAAGATTCTCCAATCAGGTTTCTACTGGCCGTCTTTAATTAAGGATTGTATTTCATTTTGCAAAGAATGTGATAGATGCCAACGTTTGGGTAGTGTGACCCGGAGAAATATGATGCCCTTCTCCCCCGTACTTGTCATAGAGATATTCGATTGTTGGGGCATTGATTTCATGGGTCCCTTCCCTATGTCGTTCGGTTTTCTATAGATAGACTAACCTCTAACACTCTATGAAATTTTCTGGAAGATAATTTAAGTCCATCACAAAAAATCATATAAGAGATGTAAATGTAAATACCCACAAAAAATCTCAATTGACAAGCAATTCCAAAAAAACTCCAATTTCATAGACATTTTTCCAATGGTGTAGTTCAAGAAAAGTGAACAAGAGATCCACTAAAATACCATTTTTGTTGTTCAATATAAAGCCCTAAGGTTTTGAAATCAAGAACAAAGGAAGAATCAAAGAGAAAAGTCTATTCCTCTTGAAAACTAGGGTTTGAGATAAGAAAATGAAGTTTACGGGTTATTCAACCATGGTTTTGTTGAAAACATTGTAATCTTTGAGTAAATAGCAAGAAACAAACATATCATAGAATATATATATATAAGATTTAGGAGCAAAACATACATATATATAAACTCTAACCTCAATGAACAAGAATGGAAGAAAACCCCAACCTTGGTTCTTAGTTTTGTGAAAAAGATGAAGCTTTGGTCTTCTTTGAAGTATAAATCTCTCTTGATCTTGTGTTTTACTCTTCCTTTCTTCCTCTCTAAGGTTTTCTAGGGTTAGACACACTGAAATGGGACTAAAAGAGGCATCCTAATGTATTTATAGGGCGAAAATGGACCACAAATCCCGACTTTAAAATGTCAGATTTCTATCAACAGTACCAGTACACTATAGCAGTACGACAAACCCTCTAGACCTCGAGGTACCGGTACGTTTTGTCCAGTTTTGTCTATTTCTGCTATTTTTCATTTTCAATTATTTTCAAACCCTTCCAAAATCAACCTAAACTTATATAACATACATTTGTACATCAAACATAGTTGGTACAAATTCCATGGCCAACGATTTCATATGTTTACAAACTACAACTAAGTTTTAACTAATATTTACTATATTAGCCTTTGCTACAATTATAACCTATATGGTTCATTCCTACACCATTACATGTATTAAATTATTAAACATTCTTTTATCATTCTATTAATAGTAACATGTGGGGGTTTACAGGAACATCCCAAAATACCAACATAAAGCGTGGGTAGGGACTTATCCTGAGACACCATAAGGTTTTGGTTTAAATTTGTGTGTTTATCCCTCTTTGAATGTGTGTAGCGTAGTGCAGAAATGTTTTTAATTTTTGATTCAACGTTTGAATGCCAAATGACGTTCGAACGTTAGCTGCTTGCAGTACTCAGCCTCTGATGGAAACAAAAAGTACTGGGATCTCATCACGTTCGAACGATCTTTTAAAAATCCTTTTACATACGTTCGAACGTCATTGACATTCGAACGTCACTTCTTAGGCTATATAAGCCTGGATCGTCTTCCTCATTCCAAAATCCCCAAAACCCTTCAAAAACATCCAAACCCTAGAGTCCCTTCATTACCCAGACCTAAAAACACCACCCATTCTCCATTTCTACCTAAAATCAACCACCCCAAAGTCATTTTCACATCAAAAACCCTCATTTTCACTAGAAAAATAAGACTTTCTAAGCCCTCACAAGCTCAAAACAAAACCACCATGCCTCCAAGAGTCAAAATGCCTGCTAAGCACAACCCAATAAACCAGGAGCCCAATATGGTGGAGGAAATCATTGAAGTAAGAGAAGGGAGGGCACCCATTACGCGAAGATAAGACAAGACCTGATTCCTTACGGCTCTAAAAGCTGACATGTACGATAATTTCTACCAAAACCACGTTGTTGTTTGTGAGCAAGACGTTGCATTGAATGATTTCTCTAAGTTGGGTATATTGGCGAATATGGAGAGGAAAGGTTGGGTATTGTATTTGCAAAATAACGGAGAGGCCATAATTGACTTGGTGCGAGAGTTTTACTCCAACGCCAAAATAGTCAATGGGGAGCTGAAGAGTTATGTAAGGGGAACTTATGTTGATGTTGATGAGAACTATATTCAGGAAATGAGAAAAGAGGTTCCTCGGGTACCCAAGCCTACCTACCTCCCGAAGAAGAATGTGGCTATGAATGTAGTTGGAGTGGAGCTAACGGGAGTGCCTAAATTTTCTTAGGTAGGGAAGAGATTTTTTATACAAGGGGAGTTCACTGAAAAATACAAAATGTTAAATTTGATTGCTATGTCAAATTTTGCTCTAATAGGCAAAAAAAAATGAAATTCTCCTAAACATGGCCCGGTTGTTTTACGCACTTGGGAAGGGCCAAAGCATCGACCTTTCCTCCCTAATTTTAACTGAAATGACGAAGGGCTGTGATGTGAAGTAAAACTCACTCCCATTTGGCACCCTAGTCACGGAGATGTGCAAAGACCATAAGATCATGGTGATGCTTGAGATAACAATCCAAAAGCCAATGGGACCACTAAACAAGGCCTCCTTTAGAAGGAGCCAAGGTCATAGTGGCAACCCAGTGGGAA
The DNA here is from genome assembly GCA_023539305.1 of Ilex asprella. NCBI lineage: Eukaryota > Viridiplantae > Streptophyta > Magnoliopsida > Aquifoliales > Aquifoliaceae > Ilex > Ilex asprella. The sequence goes on along the minus strand of CM042184.1, from coordinate 27,210,454 downwards.
GACAAGAGGTGCCCCCTACCCGAGGAATGGACAAGGTACAAGTTGTACTTGATCAAGAGGAAGAGAGAGAACAACCACAAGAGGAGCCAGGCCCCAGTTATAGAACCATCACCCAGCGCTCTCTATGAGACATCATACTTAACATTGAAGCTAAGCAGGATGAGATCCTTCACCTACTGAGAGGTGGACCTGGTAGAGATGGTGGATCTGGAGGAGAGTGAGGAGGAGTTATTTTTGTTCTTGATAGTTTTTTTATTGTTTCATCTTTAGTGGATAAGTTTCTTCTTTGGTAGGATATTGTGGACATTTGAAGTTTCTTTGTTTGGTCATTTCTTTTGTGGATGAATTGAATCTTTGGTGTTGTTGTAAACAATCATATTTTGTGAAATGAATGATTTAGTTTATCACTTTTATTTGTTTAAATGCATGAGTAGAATTATTACTTTGGTCATTCTTGTAAATGAATGATGAAATGGATGTGGATTCTAAGGTTGCTTGTTAAAATGACTAAGCATATGATCGGTTTGACGCCTCAACTTAGAAACCTAGACTTAAAACCACATTTCTTAGAAAACTGGTATTTTTTTCTATGCTTAAATTGTCCAATGTACATTAGTATTTGTTATTCTTAAGGTACAAGATGATCAGACTTGAAAGTGGAATCGATAGATAACTGACATTTCCTGAAACGCTCGACCTAACCAGTGGAGATGACATGGATTTCCATGGTAAGTTTTGAGCTTGACGATGCTTCTGAGAGGTTATCAACATTTAATCAAGTGAGCTCTTTCACTTCATTTTTTTTCAATAATCTCATTAACCTTGCTTTGATTGATGCAACTAAAGTGATCTATTGAAATATCGCACGGGGAACCATCACATACGACACATACATGTGCACATACTAGAAAAAGGATCTTAGGCCATCTTTGATTTGAATTTGAGCCTTAGCCATTTATTTTACAAAAGTTTATCCCTAGACAGCCATGCTTGAGCCTTCAATGAATGATTTCTTTTTCAAAAAACCCATATGATAATCGAGCCACAAGAGAATATACTTAACATAACTTGCTATCTAATTTTCTTGCACCCTCTTATAAATCAATATGATACAGAAAAGGCAAGAAAATAGAAAAAAAATGGTGATTACTGTTCAGTGAAATAAAAATAGGTGGAAACAACCAAAAAGAAAAGAGACAAATAGACAGGGAATTACCAATAAAGTGAAAAATGAGAAAAATAAATGAAAGAAATATCATTCCTAGGCAAAATGTCGAGTAGCTAGAAAGAGGTGTGCTACACTGCATAAAAAAGGGATAGCTTTTGAACACCATTGATATCATTTCATGAGCCACTAACCTCTGGCCACACTATGACCTATGAAAAGCCCTAATTGATCTAAATCTTACGCATGTGTAGGTCGTCGACTACACGTGGGGTATGTTAAATAGTATTTCCTTAATTGCATCAATATTCTTCCGTGAGATTAAGCCAAAAACATGATTAGTCTACTTTCTAAAAGTTTCTCTCCCATACTAATTGCGCATGTGATTTTTTGATTGGTCATCCTCTAATTACATGCCCTTTGAAAGACAAGTCACTATAATTGGAGGAAATTTTTGCTAAGGGCATTTCTAAGAGAAGTTTGTGAAATCAAAGCTATCCATGGAGGGTGGTAAAGTGGAATGTTTGTTATGTAACAATTCTTATTTCTAGAAAGACCATTCCTACTACACGGGAAATTCCAAATGTCAATGTGATTGATGCTAATTTTTGCATAGAATAAATACCAATGAAAGAGGAGCATACAGGATGTAAGTTAAAATTGAGGGTTGGGTGTCCCAACAACCATGATGCTAATTTAATTTAACCAGCGATCCCACATACACATCTGTTCGATTGAAGTTTGTGTGTAGCTTCACTGAAAACCCTCACAAGACAAAACTCGTCCACTAGGGTAAACCTAGTGGATTAACGGTTTGTTGCATATACTAAATGCAACCGGATGACGTACGAAAATGGCATTAGAAATAGATTTTCATTCAAATTGTTGTATTACTATAGACTAGCAATATTTAGGTTGGGGGTGTGATTAGTAGTTAAAATTAGCATATTATTATGCCCTTTTAAGACTAATTATAGTTTGATGGAATTTAAATGATGACATTTTAGGGCATAAATTATACAAGGGACCAAAGGCAATGAATATTAGACTGTCATGTAACACCAGCATATCATGGAGTAAAATTGGAAAAGCTTGGACCAAGCCAAGAACATTTGAACACCAATCAACGTTCAAACGTTACCTTAAATCATATGAAGACCAAATTGTTGAGTCATTGCATGCTGCAGCCAAGAAGGAAGACCTTGAGGTACTTGAGTACCACGTTCGAACCCCAACTCATATTCGAATGTCCACTTGAATTGATTGAGGACCAAGATGATGAGTGCAAAATGCCAAGATGTGCATGGAGTGTGGAAATAGGTTTCCACAGAAGACCACAGGCCACTTGAGTGAGAAGGTCAGGCCCTATCTGGCGTTCAAACGCCCATCAAGCAAAGACAGAGACAACGTTCGAATGCTAGTTAACGTTTGAACGTTGTCTGCAAACTGGCTGTAAAGTGGTTAGCTTTCACTTGAACTTGAGGGGCCATGCACTATTCCTTCAACCCCTCTTGTCTCTGCCTCCCTGCCTATAAATACTCCCATTGTAGGAGAGTAGAGTAGACTAGTAGAAAGTTTGATGGAGGCTTATACTCCCACTCATGTAGCTAGTTTTAGAATTATATTTGCTTGTATCAAGGGTGATAGTCCATCTCTTGGTTGAGGAAGCAACCCTCCAAATGTGACTAGCTTTCTTCTACTTTTATTGTTCATGTCTTTCACTTCCATTTCTTGAGCTTCCTTCTTTTTAAGAAGAGTGAAACTCTTCCATTTTTCTAAAGCTTTACCCAAGCCGTGAAGGTGGAACGTGATTCACTCATTCTTTGTTGAAGATTGGCTCTTTTTTTTAGTGTGTTTCACTTTGTAACTCTTTTACATGGAGGGATCAGTATCACTTACTTTTCTAGATTTACCAAAGCCATGAAGAGTTATTATCCAAAAGTTGTATTTGTGCATTTCCTTTATGCTTTAATGCTTTAAATTTCACTTGCTTATTGAATGATTTAATACATCTAGGAAAGCTAAGGTACTTTGTATAACCGTGGGTTATTTCTATGTCATCGGTGACTCTTGCATAGAAAGACCCATTGGTTCAAGGCAAGTACCTTGGCTAGATCTTCATGACAACATTTCAATCTTCACCATTATTGTGTTTTATCTAAAGAATGGAACATTAATGCCATAGTTGGATGCCTTATAGAAACACTTTCTTGTTTGTAGACGGGCTGAGTCTCTGCACATACAATTCTTGTAAACTTCTAGAAAGCCATCAGAACCGTGTGCTTAATTCTCATAGTCCATCTTTATCTTTTGATTAACCTGTTGTTGACACGAGAGTTAATTGAGTTATAAAGCACAAGTATAATAAACTGGATGATTAACTACATGTTCTAATCCACGAACTGCAGGATGGTTGCTACATTTGATAATTTGTCTTATATTTTGTCGGGAAAAATCTATTGGAAAGAATCTTATATTCTGTCTAGAAAATTCCTTAACTTCAAACTCTCAAGGTTTCCAATTACTTGTGGATTTGACTCTGGACTTAATCAGATTGTTACAACAGCTTCACCGACTGCACTTGTGTGCACATATTTCAGATCAAGTCACATACCACCCATAAACCAATGGCCAAGACAAGTTGGCCAATAGGGAGATCAAGATTATCTTAGTGAAGATAGTGAACCCAAATAGAAAAGATTGGTCATGTAGACTGATTGATGTCCTATGGGCTTACTGCACTGTCTACAAGACTGTTTTAGGTATGTCTCCCTATCGGTTTGTCTATGGAAAGGCTTTCCATTTTCCAGTTGATATGGAACAAAAGGCCTGTTGGTCCATAAAGACGTTAAACTACAATTTGAGGATGGTTAGAGAACATAGGAAGCTAGAACTGAATGAATTGGAAGAGATTCGTATGAAAGCTAAAAAATTTCAAAAGAGCAGGCTAAGATCTTTCATGACAAAGCCATTATAAGGAAGTCAATTGAGTCCGGCCAAAAAGTGCTCTTATATAACTCTCACTTCTCGTTCTTTCAAGGTAAACTCCAATCCTGCTGGGATGGCCCCTATCTTGTCAAGGTGGCCAACCCTAATGGAGTCGTGGAAATAACGAACCTTGAGGATGGCAGGACATTCAAGGTCAATGGTCAAAGACTCAAGCCATTTTTTGAGGGTTTTGAAGGACAAGGAGTGGAAAAGGATTTGACGAATCCGGTTTATCCGGAATTGGTGGAGGAGTAACTGGTTTTTTATCATTGTAGTGTACAATCATTTTTATTTACTTATTTTACTTTTTTTTTCATGTTACTTACTTTCTTGTGTCGTATAGTTTTTGTTTTTCCTAGTTGTAGATGTTGGTATTTTGGTCAAAAGCTCAAATGTAAGGTGTTCTCTAACCCTACTAATCTTTTTACAGTCTTTCATTGCATATTATATCTTTTTGTTGCATTGAGGACAATGTATGACTCAAGTTGGGGGGTGAGGTGCACCATTTGCCTAATACACCAATCTTTGTAAAAAATTTTGTGGATAATACCGATGTTTAGGGTGAAAATTCACCTTTCACATATCATACAATTTTTTTGTTTAAATTAGTGCAAATTATGTGAAAATTTTTGTGAAAAAAATATAGGAATGTTGATCGGTATTCCATTATTAAGAGTGCTTGCGTTAGATGATATGTTGATCTTTGTTTTGAACCTGGAGCACATGAGCGATTAGTACTTAAAAAAAGTATTTTTTTATGCCTTTTTTAGACTAATTGTACTTTGATGGAGTTTAAGTGATGTCATATCAGATCCTAAAGTGAACAAGGGCTCAATAATAACAAATATCACATTTAAGGGTAACGCCAACACATTAGGGAACGAAATTGGAAAAGCTTAGACCAAGCCAAGAACGTTCAAACGTCAATTAATGTTCGAACGTTGACTGAAAGCATGTGAAGAGCAGATTACTGAAACCTGGTGTGTTGTAGAAAGTCTTTGAAGTACTTGAGTACCACATTCGAACGCCAAATCACGTTCGAATGTTCCCCTAATTTGATTGAAGACCAAACCACTGCATAGAGTGTGGAAATGAACTTCACAGAAGACCACAGGCCACTTGAGTGAAAAAGACAGGTCCCACCTGGCGTGCGAATGCCCATAAGGCAAAGACAGAAGACACATTCAAATGACAGGAAATGTTCGAAGGTCCATAAAGCAAAATAGAAACAACGTTCAAATGTCAAGTCACGTTCGACATAGACTACCTATTGAGTAGTTGTTTTCACTTGGAGTTGGGCGACATACACTATTCATTCATTATCTCTTATCTTTTCCTCCTCTTCCTTGCCTATAAATACCCCCATTAGGGGAGCTTCTAAGGGAGGATTTTTCTCTTCTAAAGTAGAAAGCTAGAGCTTGGATTGTAGGCTTAGACGACACCAAGAACTAGTAAGGAGTTTGTATGGAGGCTTAGACTCCCACTCAATTTGATTAATCTTAGATGTATGTTATATTTGCTTGCATTACATCTTTTAGTTGAGGAAACAACCCTTCATTTGTTGGTTGAGGAAGCAACCCTCCACTTGTTGGTTGAGGAAGCAACCCTCTATCTTTTGGTTGAGGAAGTCACCCTCCAAAAGTAACTAGCTTTCTTTTACTTTCATTATTCATGACTTTCCCTTCCATACTTGAGCTTCCTTCTATCTTAGAGGAGTGAAACTCTTCCACTTTTCGACAGCTTTACCAAAGCCGTAAAGAGTGAAATGTTATTCACTCATTATTTATTGAAGATTGGCTCCTTGTTTGTTGTTCTTTTATTTTGTAAGTTCTCTACTTTGAGGGATGAGCATCACTCACTTTTTTTGCCTTACCAAAGCCATGAAGAGTGAGTAGCTTCTCATTCACTCTTTAGTAAGAGGTGAAGGGCATGTATAAATTATCCGAAAGTTATATTTGTGCTTTGTTCTTATGCTTAATGTTTATATCCCCTTGCTTATTGGATGATTGATTGCATCTAACAAAACTAAGGTACTTTGTATAATTGTGGTTCTTTTTATGACACGGATAACTCTTGCATAGAAAGAATTGTCGTTTCAAGGCAAGTACCCCGACTAGATCTTCACGACTACCCTTCAATCCTCCTTATTATTGTGCTTCATTTAAAGAATGGAATATTAATGTCATGGTTGGATATCATTTAGAAACACTTGCTTGTTTGTAGACGGGTTATGTCTCAACACAGGCAATTCTTGTAAACTTCTAGAAAGATATCGGAACCATGTTCTTATTTCTCACAGTCCATCTTTATCTTCCAATTAACTTGTCGTTGCCACGGGAGTTAATTGAGTTATCAAGCTTCAATATAATAAACTGGATGATTAACTAGATGTCCAGATCCTTGAACTAAAGAGTGACTTTCTTTTCATTTGAACCTATCTTATATTTTGTTTAGAAAACTTTCTTGGAAAGAATTTCATATTTAACCGAGGAAAAACTCTAAAACTTATAACTCTAAATCACAATGGTTACAATCAGTTGGTCTCCACTACTGCTTACAATGAAACACCAATACAAAGTTCCCTGTGGATTCAACTTCGGACTTAAATTGGATTATTACTACAGCTTGACTGCCTGCACTTGGGTGTACATATTTTGGATCAAGTAAAGTTTTTAGCGTCGTTGCCGGGGAACAATAAAAGGTGTTTTAAGGTAAAAGGTAAAAAAAACCCTTTCCTTTTTGTATATGCTTTTTGGATTATTGTGAATAATTTTATTTTATTTTCATTTATTTTGTGTCTGAGGATGCTCCTCACTATCCAAATTTACCTGCAGAATCCTCTGGGTCTCTGAATCAATCAGAACCAAATTCACCTAGATTAGTAGCAGACTCTTATGAGAGTAATATGGCAAATAATGACAGAAATGGAGAAGTCCCTGTGGAGGAGGGAGAAGTGCCTAACATTCGAACCTTGAGGGATTACTTAAATCCCACAAGAAATAGTCTCCCATCTTGTTTTGTATTTCCTGACAATGCTCCCCCCTTTATTGTAAAGTCGGGGACTGTGCAATTGTTACCTGTTTTTCATAGATTGGACACAGAATATCCATATCTACTTATGAAAGATTTCGAGGAAGTGTGTGGAACATTTCAAGACAATTCTGAACTAGCCAAGATGAAACTTTTCCCTTTCTCTCTAAGGGATAAAGTAAAACAATGGCAAATTCTTTAAATGCTTTTTCCATGTCTAACTGGCAGCCCTTCCAGAATGAATTATCAAAAAAAAATTTCCTTACATCAGACCAATACACTCAAAAGGCAAATCATGAATTTTTTGGTAAAAGAAAGGGAAACATTTTACCAAAGTTGGGAGAGATTCAAGATCTGCTCCAAGCTTGCCCACACCATTCTTTTCAGAATTGGATTTCAATAGAATTTTTCTACGACTCCTTGCCCACTAGACTGTGTCAGTTTGTCAAAATGATGGCTCAAGGAGAATTTATTGGCAAAAGTCCAGAGGAGGCATTCAATTTCTTTAACACCATATCTGATAGCTCTCAGATGTGGGACTTAGCCTCTCCTATCACTGTTGATGTGACACCCCAAACTGGGGATCCTTTATTAACCGTTGACCACCCGTCAACCCGCTAAAATAACTGTGCATGTCGCACGTCCCAACATTATGTCAATTGAACCCCCCTAACCGGGATTATAACTCACACGTATAACCCGTGTTCCTTTAATCATTCAATCCAACTAAGGTTCAATGTGCCTCAATATACCTCATTTACTATCCATTTGTATCATTGGGACTAAAGGAATCAAAGTCCAAAAATATAACAAACAAATTTTAAAATTTCTGATTTTTGAAAAGAGTACCGATACATGTACCGGTACTAATTGCCTATTGGACAACATCGTACCGGTACGCGTATCAGTACACTCTATCCACTGGACATAGTCGTACCGGTACGCTTACTGGTAAGATTTGTCCAATTTTGTCCGTTTGGCCTGTTTTTCATTTCCAATCCATTTCAAACCCTTCCACAACCATCCAACACATGTGTAACATCATTCGCTATGTAAAAATTGATACATATAACTTCTATTACATTCATTTACATAAGTTTACATGCCTAAACAAAATTTTCTAGATTTGTTTTACAAAAATGAGTTAAAGGCCACAAGTCGGCATTTCTTCACCCTTGAGGCCCTGAATGAGGACTGTCCTCCGGCATTATCTTGTACTTAAAACATTTTTTCGTATAGGGTGGGCTAGGCTCAATAGAGTATCTCTTGCAGAGGCTACTCCCCAACCTAGATCCATATGAAATGTTCACATGCAACATTCAAAAATCTATAAAAATTTCAAGCAAGAATATGTATTCAATGTTGGAATTTATTATGTCAAGCTATAAAATAAGATGAGACTCACTCATGCAACTCAATCTGAGCCCTTCCCGGCTCCTCAACAAATGCAAGTGCCATTGTGTAAAACTTTGTCATCTATATTACACATCAAATGACATTCACAATCTAGGGTCTTTGTTGGGGTGGATGTTTATGGACTTACACCAAGGGTTACCAACCCACACGGAATTTACGGACTACCACCGAGGGTGCCGCGTACACCCACACACTTTATGGACCGAACCAAGGGAGTGCATACCTCATCTACTGGGCCTTGCACCCGAGGGTTCTTCTAGCCCTTCTGCTACCCCAACCCAATTTACCACGCAACCATGCGGCTCAGCTAGGCCTTCAACCCAACTATTCCAAGTCATCCGTCAATCACCAAGTGTGGTGTTGACGACCAACATGCACACACACCCATGTGATGCGATGTCTCCGTGAATATGCAATGTGATGCATCATTGCAACAACAATATCATGTATTATATGTGCTGGATGCCATATGGACTAATTTAACACATAATCATCTAATTCCATGGAAAATTATATTATTACCATATAATTTCCCTATGTTATCACATAACTCAAGCATGTTATTCCAATTTAACCAAAAATAATAATTTTAATCACTCAAGGCATTTTGTCAAACACCTTCAAGGAACCAACCATGTTAAACACTTATCATGCCCAAAATTTCACCAAGTTATAAGAAATTTCTCAAGTAACTTCCACACATCAAATTCAAGCTAGAAATTTATTCAAGTCATTTCAATACCTATTTCCTCATTTCTATAACAATAGGCAAGTCATGGTCATTATATACTCCTAACCACTCCCAATGAACATCATAGGTTAGAAATGAACAAGAGTAGGAGAGAACCCTACCTCTTGGATCGTGAATCAAAGGGTAAAAGTTCCAAAAACTCCTCCCTTGCCCCAAAACTCTTGATTTTCCCAAAGTCTCCACATGGATCTTTGGTGAAATATCTCATTCTTGGTGTGATTGCGTAGCCTTCGTCGACGTGATCGACTTTAATTCTTGGCTCAACGGAATCCGACCAACGGAACTCCGAGAATCGAATGAAGAAAGTTGGATTTTCTCTCCAAAATATCTGATTTTTTGCCCTATTTATAATTTTCAAGGCTTGGCTAGCATTGCGCCAAGTGTCTCCCACTTGTTCCGGTCCGTTTTCATCCCGAAATGATTTATTTCATCCCGGTTTAAATTCAAATTAATTTTATTTTAACTTTAATTCAAACATAAGGAAATTTTATAATTTCTTTTTTTGGGACCTTTGTGAGGTCATTCGACAAAGTTGTCTTGTAAAACGTGAAAAATTTAACTATCTCAGAAATTGACAAAATTAGTCGGGGTGACTAAATTTCGCGATACAAATCCAATGGCTAAGTCCGTTGTGTCATACGAGTTCTAGAAAACACATATTTTAAATCTTCATTTTAGTGACAAATGACCATTTTATCCTTTTTCAAAAAAAGTTTAAATTTACTCGGGTTTTACATCCCCTTAAAAGAATTTCGTCCCCAAAATTCACACATACAATCACCTGCATATGTAACAGTCATTTAATAATTAATGATTATAAGAAAGTACCTCCGTCCTCGAATAAAAAAGGATAATTTATACGTAGAATGTCCTCACCCTCCCATGTTGCCTCCTCTACTCCTCGGTGCTGCCACAACATCTTCACTAGCCTCACGGTCTTGCCTTGCAAAATCTACTCCCGGCTATCAATGAAACGCATCGGTCTCTCCTCGAAGGTTCCATCTATGTCAACAAAAAGCTCACCCCAATCCACCCCATGGGTTGGATTTGAGGTGTATTTTCGGAGCATGGAGACATGAAATACCGCGTGAACACCCTATAGATTTGGCGGTAATGACAATCGGTAAGCAACTGTACCCACCCTCTCGAGTATCTCGAAGGACCCAATATACCTCGACAACAATTTTTCCCACTTGCCGAACCTGACCACTTCTTTTTTAGGCATCACCTTTAAGAAGCCATGATCTCCCACCTCAAACTCTAGAGGTCACCGCCGTCTATCGGCGTAGCTCTTCTGTCGGCTCTGAGCCGTGAGAAGACGCTTCTGTATCAAGTTTACCTTCTTCGAGGTGTCTCCAACCAAATCTGGACTCGTAGAGGGTCTCTCCCCTACCTCCGTCTAACGAACTAAAGAACGACAAGGCCAACCATATAGTGTCTCATAGGGTGCCATTCGTATGAATGGTCCATCCCTCATCACCTGTACCCGACCGCACTCGATCCTTAATGGACACTATCTCTAAGTCTTGCCTCTGGGACTCAATCACCCCATTCAGCAGGGAATTTGTAGCCATTAAACTTCCCAAAGTACCCTGAACTTGCCCCATATAGCGTAACTTGAACTATCCCATAGTCTCGAGCATCTGTCATTCTCAAGGAGCCATACTAACCAATACTCCCTATGATTTCTGACTAAGTGCATCAACCACTACATTTTCCTTATCTGGATGGCAATACAAAGTGAAGTCATAGGCTTCCAAATACTCCATCCACCTACGTTGCCTCATGTTGAGGTCACGCAGTGTAAAGTTGTACTTCAGACTTTTGTGGTCCGAGAACACCTCGAACTACTCACCGAATAGATAGTGGCACCAAGCCTTCAAGAAAAAGAGAATGGCCACCAACACCATGTCATGTGTGGGGTAATACTATTTATGGTTCTTTAACTACCAAGAACCATAAGCCACTACCCTCTCGTATTGCATCAAAACACATCCAAGTCCATCCTTAGAGGCATTACAATACACTGTGTACATCTGTCCCCTTTCTGGGACTATTAGAATAGGAGCTGAAGTAAGTTTTCAGGTCAACTTGATCATAGGTGAAGCTAATCGAGAGAAATCCTCAATGAACCTCCTATAATACCTTGTCAATCCCAAGAAACTGCGTATCTCAAAGACTGACTTTGGCCTCTCCCAATTCATAACTACCTCAACCTTCTTCAGGTCTACGGATACACCCAAAGCTGACACCACATGTCCAAAAAATTTCACTTCAGTAAGCTAAAATTCACACTTACTGAATTTGGCATGCAACTGATGGTCTTTGAAGGTTTGGAGAACCACCCTCAAGTGACCCTCATGCTCCTCCTCAGACTTAGAGTAGATCAACATGTCGTCAACAAAGACCACGATGAACTGATCTAGGTAGGGTTGGAGCACCCTGTGAATGAGATTCATGAATGCTGCTAGGGCATTCGTCAACCCGAATGACATCACTGTGAACTCGAAATGCCATATCGCGGCCTAAACGCCGTGTTAGGGATATCCGCCTCCTTAAGCCACGATGTGAAGATTTATCTTAGAGTAGACCTGTGCTCCTCTTAATTAATCAAATAAATCATCTATCCTTGGCAAAGGGTATCTATTCTTGATAGTAACCCTACTCAACTGTCAGTAGTCTATGCATAACCGAAGGGTATTGTCCTTATTCTTTGCAAATAATATCGTAACGCCCCAAGGTGAGGTACTCGGTCTAATGAAACCCTTGTCCAATAATTCTTGCAATTGAACCTTGAGTTCTAGCAACTCAATTGGCTCCATTTTATGCAGAGTCATAGAAATGGGCGATGTACCAGGGTGTAACTCCATGGTGAAGTTTACATCCCTGTGTGGAGGTAATTCCGGTAGTTTATCTAGAAAAACATCCTCATACTCACAAACCACCCAAGGTAGACCCAACTCCTATCTTGCCTCGTCCTCTAAAGTAAGGCTTGTTAACCAACCCATTAGCTGACCGTACCATCTAGAGTCATATGCTACTTGAGGTAAAGCATTATGCTTTTTTTCCTGAAACTTGAAACAAACACCATCCGACATATACATAATGACCCTCATCCGGTCATAATCAATAACAACACGGTGTGCTATCAGCCAATCCATACCAAGAATGACATCGAACTCTGACATGTCCATGACTCTAAGGTCCACGAAAATTTGTAACTTACAACCCTGACATATCTTATCAATCCTCACCCTAGCTCTTAGGGGAGAACTCATATGCAATGGCTTTTCTAAGGTTTCAACCACTAAGCCCAAATATTTCACACATGATGCAGCAACAAAACAATGAGATGCACCAGAGTCTAATTATACCCTTGCCCATAAGCGAGAGAGTAGAAATGTACCTTGGATAACTGAATAATCTACTGGCTCAGTCTGAGGTGTGATGACGTAGACATGCCCTTAGGTCCCCGAAGTCCTGACTTGTGAACCTTGGCCTCGACCTCCACCCATGTTATGTCCCATTTGGCTTGATTGCGGAGTCTCGACTTGAAAAGTGGTAGGCGCTTGTGCACCACCTTGAAACTAATACTGCCTTCCCTAGCCCATGGTGGGGTAGGGAGGAACAAATTGCTTCTGTACAAGCCCCACCGAAGACTGGTACTAAGATGTCCCATAGTTCTAGGATCCCTGTCATTGCGGACAATCCCTTCTTATATGACCCGGCTGGTGACATAAATAGCAAGTCTTCTAACCAGCCTGGTAGGTGGTCTTGAAGTTTTCCCCGCCTTGGAAGAATCGACCTTGGCCTTGGCCTTGATAGCTGCGGCCCTACCCTTGATGTCCCTATAGAGTAGAAGTCTTTTTCTTCTTCCCCATACTAGAAAAAGAGGATTGGCCCTCCTTCTTCTTGCCATTAGCACCCGCTTCCCTGATGTTCCATGTGTCATCCACCTCTCTCTTAATGGCCATAGATGCCTCAACCATCAAGTCCAAGTCTTCCAGATGAAGACCTATAATTTTACCACGGATGGACAATTTCAGACCATCCTCAAACTTCCTTACCTTAGTCATATCTATGGCCACATAGTTGTCAGCAAAACAAGCTAATTTTGTGAAATTAGCTACGTATTCCAATACACTCATAGTCCCTTACCTCAGTCCAAAAACTCTCGAGCCTTTGCTTGCCAGACAGACGTCAAAAAATATTTGTCCATGAAGAGTTGTCGGAACTCTCCCCATGTCATTGCCTCCAAGTTCTTTGAGGCTTTAACCCAATCCCACCAATATTGGGATTCTACCTCTAGCTGAAAAGTAGCTAGCTTTATCTTAGTGGCATTGGAGGTGATCTCCATAGCCCTTAAGACCTTGTCAACTTGGAGGATCCAATGGTCGGCTACCGTCAAATTCGCCCCTCCCATGAAGGTCAGAGGCTGGTGTGCCTTAAACTTCTGGAAGTTATTTGAGCCTCCTTGGCCCATATTTGCACTTGTTTGTGTAATGGTAGCAGCCGCAGCACTAGCCTATGCAATAGTAGCAGTCGTCTCACCAATTGCCTCCACAAAGGCTTGATGATCAAAGGCCGGTAGTGGTTGGTTGTTCCACGCACCTCCTCGGCGTCCTCTTCCTCTATGTGCCATCTACACACATGTCAAATAGCAATAGAGCCTTACATAGTATCCCAAGATAGGGATCAACATTAAAACATTGAGAAGTTTCTCACTGTCTTACTAGTAGAGCGTATGCCTCCCATAAGTAGACATTTACACCTTGAACCATCTCGTTCAACCATTTTTCCGAGCCCAAGGTTAGGTTTTCTAACCCTAGTGTTTCCCCTTTCCATACACACTTCACAATGCATATAATTCACATAACACATGACACATAACATTAAATACACAATGAATGCAATGGTATAGACCCAATGCCCATCAAGCCCTAGGTAAATCATATACCTATGCTCTAATACCAAGTTGTGACACCCCAAAATCGGGAGTCTTTTACTAACCGTTTACCACCCGTCAACCCACAGAAATAACCGTGTTTGTCGCACGTCCCAACATTATGTCAATCGTACCCCCTTAACCGGGATTATAACCTACACATGTAACATGTGTTCTTTTAATCATTTAATCCAATTGAGATTCAATGTGCCTCAATATACCTCATTTACTGTCCATTGGTATCATTGGGACTAAAAGAATCAAAGTCCAAATGCATAACAAAAGAATTTTAAAATTTCTGATTTTTGAAAAGAGTACTGGTACTCATTGCCTAATGTGCAACATCGCATCGGTACATGTACAGTACACTCTGTCTACTGGATAGCGTCGTAGTGGTACACGTACAAGTATGATTTGTTCAGTTTAGTCCGTTTGGCCTGTTTTTCATTTCCAATCTATTTCAAACCCTTCCACATCCATCCAATACATGTGTAACATCATTCCCTATGTAAAACTTGATACATATAAATTCTATTACATTCATTTATATAAGTTTACATGCCCAAAACATAATTTTTGAGATTTTTTTTACAAAAATGATTTAAAGGCCACATATCAGCCTCTCTTCACCCTTGAGGCCCCGAATGAGGACCGTCCTCCAGCAAGTATCCCATACGTGAAATGTTTTTCCGTATAGAGTGAGCTACGCTTAATAGAGTATCTCCTATAGAAGCTACTCCCTAACCTAGATTCATATGAAATGTTCACATTCAAAATTCAACAATCCATAACATTTTAAGCAATAATATGCATTCAATGCTGAAATTTATGATGTCATGCCTTGAAATGAGATGAAACTCACTCATGCAACTCAACCCGAGCCCTTCTTGGCTACTGAACACATGCAAGTGCCATTGTGTATAAATTCGTCATCCATGTTACACATCAAATGACGTTCACTAACTAGGGTCTTTGTTGGAGTGGATGTTTAGGACTTACACCAAGGGTCACCAACCCACACGGAATTTACGGACTCCCACCAAGGGTACCGCGTACACCCACACTTTATGGACCAAACCAAGGGAGTGCGTACCCCATCTACCGAGCCTTGCACCCGAGGGATCTTCTAGCCCTTCTTGCTACCCCGACCCAATTTGCCATGCAATTGTGCAGCTCAGCTAGGCCTTCAACCCAACTATTCCAAGCCATCCATGAATCACTAAGTGTGGTGTCGACAACCACCATGCACACACACCCATGTGATGCAATGTCTCCATGCATATGCAATGTGATGCACCATTGTAACAATATCATGTTTTATATGTGATGGATGCTATATAGACTAATTTAACACATAATCATCCAATTCCATGGCTAATTATATCATAAGCATATAATTTTCATATATTATCACGTAACTCAAGCATGTTTTTCCAATTTAACCAAAAACAATAATTTTAATCACTCAAGGCATTTTGTCAAACACCTTCAAGGAACCAACCATGTTAAACACTTATCATGCCCAAAATTTCACCAAGTTACAAGAAATTTCACAAGTAACTTCCATGCATCAAATTCAAGCTAGAATTTTATTCAAGCCATTTCAATACATATTTCCTCATTTCTATAACAATAGGCAAGTCATGGTTATTATATAATCCTAACCACTCCCAATGAACATCATAGGTTAGAAATAAACCAGAGTAGGAGGGAACCCTACCTTTTGGATCGTGAATCAAGGATAGAACTTCCAAAAACACCTCCTATGTCCCAAAACTCTTGATTTTCCCAAAGCCTCCTCTTGGATCTACATTGAAATCCCTCGTTCTTGGTGTGGTTGCATAGCCCTCATCGACATGATCGACTTTAATTCTTGGCTCGACGGAATACGACCGACGGAACTCCGAGAATCGAAGGAAAAAAGTTGGATTTTCTATCCAATGTTGAAGACCAGCTGATTTCAGCAGATATTTGTGCAAAATATCTTATTTTTGGCCCTATTTATAATTTTTAAGGCTTGGTTCTCGTGGCGCCAAGTGTCTCCCACTTGTTCGGGTCTGTTTTTGCCCTAAAACGATTTATTTAATCCCAGTTTAAGTTAAATTAATTTTATTTGAACTTTAATACAATTATAAGAAAATTTTATATTTTTTATTTTTAGGGTCCTTGGTGAGGTCATTTGACCTGGTGGTCTCATAAAACGTAAAAAATTGAACTATCTCAAAATTTGACGGAATTAGTATCGGTGACTAGATTTCGCGATACGAATCCAATGACGAAGTCCCTTCCATCATATGAGTTCTAGAGAACACGTATTTTAAATCTTCATTTTAGTGGCAAATAACCATGTTGTCCTTTTCAGAAAAAGTTTAAATTTACCCAGGTTTTACAGTTGAAGCCAAACCATCTACTTCCCAAGGGGTAAGTATGTCTTGAGAGATGACGATGACCTAAGTGCAAAAATATCCACTTTGTCTCAAAAGCTAGAAGCTTTAGAAATGAAGAAAGTTCATCAAGCTAATGTTGGCCCTTCCACAGAACATGTGTGTGGAATATGTGCCCTTACAGGACACTCTACTGGGGAATGTCCTACCATCCTAATATTCAAAGAAATCTTGTTGGAACAAACAAATGCAATCTCCAACTTCAACAACCCCTACTCCAACCAATACTCTAAAATATATAATCTAGGTTAGCGGAACCATCCAAACTTCAGTTGGAGGAACACACAACCAACTCCCTTGAACCAACCATAAAGTTCACATCCACTACCTCAAGAACCTCCCGCATACATACCATACCAACCACCACACAAGAGGAACCTTGGGGATACACTAAACCAGTTTATGCAAACTCAAATGAACTACAACACTCATTCCGCACAAGCTTTCACTGATTTCAAAGCACATACCACCCAGTCTTTTGAAGATATCCAAAGTCACATTTAAAAGTTGACCCAATCCATGAGCACACATGAGAAAGGCAAGCTTCCTGCTCAACCAAAACCACCACAAGGCCAATTTCATGTGGGGAACCCATCAATCATAAAAACTCCACAAGAACAAGCCCAAGCTATCACTACACTGAGAAGTGGCAATGTGATTGACAAAACAATCAGAAACATGTTGATTCCTAGACCAAGACCTGAGCTATTCCCATGCATGGAACCAGTTTAGCCTAAAGCACTTGTGTCTGAGCCTGAATCATCAAAGGAAAAAGACCCTTTGTTCCCTATTCTAGCTCCTTTCCCTCACAGACTCAAAATAGTCCAGAAAGTGAGCAACCAGCCTAAGATTTACGAGCTTTTCAAGCAAGTAAAGATCAACATCCCACTTTTGGATGCAATCAAATAGGTTCTGCCCAATGCAAAAACTCTAAATGACTTGTGCACAGTCAAGAGAAGCCAAAATGTCCAAAAAAGAGCCTTCCTGATAGAACAAGCCAGTGCCTTACTTTAACACAACACCTCTCCAAAATACAAGGACTCTGGATGTCCAACAGTATCATGTATCATTGAAAATTTTAAAATAGAACAAGCACTATTAGTTATTGGAGCCAGTGTTAATCTGCTTCCTTTTTATGCCTACCAACAATTGGGTCTAGTTGAACTCAAACTTACTTGTGTCACACTCTAGTTGATAGGCAGATCTGTAAAAATTCTAAGGGGCATTGTTGAAGATGTACTTGTCCAAGTAGACAACTTTGTCTTCCCTATAGACTTCATTGTTCTAGATACTCAGCTAGCAATGCATTCAGAGAATCAAATTCCCGTTATTCTTAGTCGACCATTCCTGGAAACCTCCAATGCACTAATCAATTACAAAAATAGAGTCATGAAATTGACATTTGAGAATATGACCCTTGAGCTAAATATTTTCTATATTGCCAAACACCCAGGAAAGGACCAAGAAGTGAGAAATAAATTTCATTGAGCCATTGGTTCACGAACATCTGAATAACACATTCTCTAAGCCATCTAATGAATCATATCTGTTGGAATTAGTCTCATATGAGTCAACAAATGATGACCCAAATTCACAAAGTTGTCCTACTCATGTTGTTGAGGCATGGGCATCCAAATTTAAGCAACTTTCATTGAGTGGTACAAAGCCACTCTCATTAAGTGTTAAGCCCTCAAAGCCTGAATTGAAACATCTCGCATTTGACCTCAAATATGCATTCTTAGGAGGGAAAGAGTAATTTCAGTGGTAATTTCATCTAAGCTCACAGACTTTCAAGAGTATAAACTGATTAAAGTTCTCAAAAGCCACAAAAGCACCATTGGGTAGACCATCGCAAACTTGAAAGGTATAAGTCCATTAATCTACTATCATGCTATATACCTTAACGAGGACTCAAAACCTTCTCGACAAATGCAGTGAAGACTGAATCCTCACACGAAAGAATTTGTGAGAACTAAGGTACTCAAACTCTTAGATACAGGGATAATTTTTCCCATCTCCGATAGCAAATGTGTTAGTCCAACCCAGGTTGTACCCAAGAAGCCTGGGGTCGCAGTAGTCAAAAATGATGTCAATGAACTAGTTCCAACTCGAGTCGTCACAGTATGGCGAATGTGCATAGACTACTGAAAACTCAATTTGGTGACAAGGAAAGACCATTTTCCCTTCGCTTTCTTGATCAGGTTCTAGAAAGGATTTCAGGTCATGAATATTATTGTTTTCTTGATGAGTATTCTGGGTACAATCATATTGAGATAGCCATAAATGACTAGGAGAAAACCATATTTACATGCCCCTTTGGCACCTTTGCATTTAAAAGAATGTAAATTAGACTTTGTAACGCTCCTACAACATTCCAAATATGCATGCTAAGCTTGTTCAGTGACATGGTTGAAATTTTTTTGGAAGTGTTCATGGATGACTTCTCTGTCCATGGTGACCCATTTGATTTGTGTCTGGCCAACCTAGAAAAGGTGTTGGTAAGATGAAAAGAAGCCAATCTAGTGCTTAATTGGTAGAAATGTCATTTCATGGTAACACAAAGCGTTGTCTTAGTTCACATTGCGTTGTCTGAGGGCATAAAAGTTGACAAGGCAAAAATTGATCTGATTGGAAATTTTTTCTCCCCCAAAACAGTAAAGGATGTCCGATCATTCCTAGGACAATCAAGTTTTAACGAGAGATTCTTAAAAGACTTCAGTACCATAGCCAAACCTATGTGTCATCTCCTGAGCCAAGATGTAAATTTTGCGTAGAGTAAAGCATGCCAACAAGCTGAAAGGCATGTTAATTTTTGCTCCAATCATGCAACCCTCTGACTGGACTATATCCTTTGAACTAATGTGTGATGCAAGTGATTATGTTATAGGTGCTATGTGGGACAAAGAAAGGATAAGAAACCACATGTAATTTACTATGCAAGTAAAAATTTGAATGATGCTCAAATGAATTATTCAACAACTAAAAAAGAATTGCTTGTTGTAGTTTTTGCTTTGGAAAAATTTCGTTCCTATTTTGTTGGTTCTTTTGTTACTGTATTCAGTGACTATACAACCCTAGAATTTTTTCTCACAAAGAAAGATGTCAAACCAAGGCTCTTAAGATAGATACTCTTACTTCAAGAGTTTGATATGATCAACAAGGATAAAAAGGGTGTTGAGAATGTGGTGACAGATCATCTGTCCAAATTAACTTATGAATTTCATGAGGATGGACTGTCAATCAATGAAAAATTCCCCGATAAATAATTATTCATGATAGATGAGACCCAATGGTACGCTGATATTGCTAATTTCCTTGCTACTGAAACACTCCCTTTGTCATTCACTCTCATGGACAAAACCAAATTCCTGAGGGAGGTTCGTAACTTCTTTTGGGAAGATACGTATATATTAAATACTATAAGGATCAAATCATAAGGCAATACATCCCCAAACATGAGAGTAGATAGGTAATAACATTTTGTCAATCTGAAGCATGTGATGGCCACTTCTCATCAAGAAAAATCACTACAAAAATCTTGCATTGTGGATTTTATTGGCCTACACTTTTCAAAGACGTCCATGCATTTTGCTTAGCATGTGATAGATGCCAAAGGTTAGGAAACATTTCGAAAAGAAACATAATGCCCTTAAACCCCATTCTAGTGATTGAAAATTTTGACAGTTAAGGCATCGATTTTATGAGACCATTTCCTCCTTCGTTTCGATATCTATACATTTTAGTGGGAGTAGACTATGTGTCCAAATGTGTTGAGGCAATTCCATGTCAAAATAATGATCACCAAACGGTGATCAAGTTTTTAAAAGAAAATATTATCCCAGTTAAAAATTTCAAAATCAATCATAAGTGATGGGAGTGCTCATTTTTGCAATCTTCATTTTTGAAATTTAATGAAAAAGTACCTAATTTTTCATAAAATTACAAACCCTTATCACCCACAGACCAGTGGATAGGCTGAATTAGCTAATCGGGAGATCAATTTAATTTTAGAAAAAATGGTATACCCGGACCTCAAAGATTGGTCGTCAAGACTAACTGATGCACTCTGAGCTTATCGTACTGCTTTTAAAACAGTTTTGGGCATATCTCCTTATCGATTAGTCTATGGTAAGTCATATCACCTACCTGCAAAATTGGAACATAAGGTATACAAGGCCATTAAAGAAATGAACTTTGACCTGAACAAGGCCGGACCGTCAAGAAAACTTCAGATAAACGAATTGGAGGAATTGAGAAATGAAACATATGGGAATGCCAAGATTACTAAAACCAGGATGAAATTTTTTCAGGACCAGAACATTGTGCGAAAGTCTTTTGAACCATATCAAAAAATCTTGTTGTTTAATTCAAGACTCTGCCTTTTCCCTGGTAAGTTGAACTCAAGATGGACTAATCCTTACATTGTCAAAAAGGTGTTTAGACATGGAGCAGTAGAAGTAAAAAATTCATCGAACGGTAATATCTTTAAGGTTAATGGTCTAAGGTTGAAACCATTTTTGGAAGACTTTTTGAAAAAAGTGGAGAGCATTCTTTTAATTGAACCATAATACTCCTCTGAGATACACGCCTGCCGACACTCGAATGGATTGGGTCAGAAAATATTTGAGCCTACCCAACCCAAGCAGACGCCTTTATAAGCCCCTAATTTTTTTTCCATCGCCTTTTCCTTTTCTTTCTTTCTTTCTTCTTCTTCCTCTTCTTCTTCTCGTTCTTTTTGCCGTTTACTAATTTCTGCAACACAAACTCGTTTTTCCAATAATCCCATGTCCATATTACCTGAAGACCCAGTCCTCTATTTCATGCTCTACATTTTCTTACTCTATTTGTACATGGATGTTCTTCTCTTGTATGCACTCGCAATCAAGGGTTTTCAGCCTACCCAAAACCCACATCTGCATAAATATAATTAAATCTATGTATTTTTTTGTAGGTTGCGGAGGATGAACATATCGCTACCTTTTCAACCTCATTTTCAAGATCCTTACACCAGTAAATTTGAAACATTAGGGACAATGTTCAGTTTAGGTTGGGGGTATGAGAACTATAGTTCATATTTTGTGCCATCACGTGCCCGTAAATTTTTTAAATTTGTTGTTGTTTTTGTTGTTGTTGTTGTTGTTCTAATCATATTGTGTACCTTGTTGTTGTTGTTTTTGTTGTTTTTGTTGTTGTCATTGCTCCAATCATGCTTTGTACCTTGCCTTGTATTTTGTTTAAATTGATGATCATGTATGTGAGTCAGTTTAAATTGTCTTTGTGATTGGCAGACGTTAAAGAACCAAATAGTGAGTCTTAAAGCGTAGAAAGCATGGATGTTAAACTTTTTTATTTTAATCTAGGAGTGCCACACACTTTTCCATCTGATTTGCACACTCTGATCATGAGAAAAGCAAGACTAGTAAGGAAAGTCGAGATCTGACAAGAACAAGCGAAACCCTTCTATGGCAAAAGCACTTTTGCTAAACGTCGTTGTGCCAAAAGACTTGGTACCTTTAAACAGTGTGGTAGAGTCTTTCACGAGAAAAGATATAATCAATGTTCTGAACTAATTTTCGATCATGCACTCGATCGATTAGACTGGATAATGAATGGGCTGAGTAAGGATTACCCTAAGACGCCATGCTATTCTAGTACTTTGCTTAACGGTTTGTGAGAGAGAAAATTGGGAGAGTCACTGGTTGTTCAAACTACATAGAGACAAAGGATGACTCGAATTAGACTATTTTTTTCCAAATTACGAAAAAATTGTATTGGGATAGAAGCCAAGGGTCCGAATGTTTGTAAAAAGTGTAAAAATCATTTTGATTTTGTACAAACTCTTTTGACTAAAATGAAAATATGGCCCGAGTAAGGAATGTCCCAAAATATCAACCAAAAGTGTGGGTAGGGACTTGTCCTGAGACGCCATAAGTTTTTTGGTTTTAAACTAGTCCATTTAGCTTTCTCTGATTGTGGATAATGTAGTGCAAAAAAATTTTAGTTTTGATTCAATGTTCGAATGCCAAGTAATGTTCGAACGTCACCTGCTTGCAATACTCTGCCTCTAATGAAACCTCTGATGGAATCAAAAAGTACTGGGAGCTCATTCGAATGCCAATAAAACATTCGAACGAGATTAACGTTCGAACGCCAATAGCTCATTCGAATGAAGAGAGCTTGTAGTACTTTGGTCTCTAACAGAAGTCAAAAGTACTGGGAGCTCACCACGTTCAAACGTAATACCAAGTTTGAATGATAATTTTTGTGATGGCCCAAAAATCGGGGGTCATTTATCAACCGTTGATCACTCATCAAACCGTAGAAATACCCGTGGACGCCAGTTAACCCGACACTGCGGCACCACCTCCCCTTCACCGGGATTTTGAAAAAATACAAAGTCTATATACTTTTAATTGATTAACCCATCCAAGGTCCAATATACCACCATTAGTACTCTATTATTGTCCATTTTGAAGGAAGGAAACACATAGCCCAAAAGCATGGCAAAGTATTCTTAAATTTTTAAATTTTTGGAAAACCTACCGGTATGTTTTTATGGACTTACCAGTAGGTATTGTCCACTAGAAAAGTTCTACCTATAACCTACCTGTAGTCTACCGGTAGTTTTTTCCTACTGTACAAAGTTCTACCTATAACCTACCTGTAGTCTATCGGTAAGTTTTGCCTACTTGACAAAGTTATACCAGTAATCTACTTGTAATCTACTGGTAGGTTTTGCCCAGATTTTCCTGTTTCACTTGTTTTTAATTTCTAATCCAATACAAACCTTCCCACAATCATCCAATACACGCTTAATATCATTTCTTACATAAAATTTGATACATACAAGTTCTATTACATACGATTCCATATAATTACATGTCAAAAACTAAATTTTCATAATATTTTTTACAAAACTCAGAGTAAAGCCACATCTTGGCTTTTCTTCACCCTTGATAGCCCGAATGAGATCCGTCCACCAGCGTGTAACCCGCACCTGAAATTTTTTCCCATATAGGGTGAGCTACGCTAAATAAAGTATCCCCTACAGAGGCTACTCCCCACCTAGATGAGTATGGAATGTACACATGCAACAATCAAGAACATTTATTCATTCCAAATATGAATGTGCAATTCAATGTTAAAATCCTACCATGTTATGCCATGATATGAGATGAAACTCACTCATACATTTTAACCCGAGCCCTCACCGGCTCCTACAACACAATGCAATGCACGTGTGTAAAACCTTCATCATTGATGAAATACATCCAATACTTGTTTGAAATAAAAGTCATGTGTTTATGAAATCAAGCATCATTGGATGTAGCACATCCAAAAGTATGTTTATAAAATAAAATCTTGTGTCTTTGTTGGGCAACTGATTTTGGAATTGCACCGCCGGCTCTGTACACCTAATTCACTTTTTTTGGACTTGCACCGACGGAAGTGAATAAACCAATAACCGGATCTTGCACTCGAGGGATCTTCTCGCCCTTCTTGCTATACCCACACAAGTTTTCCATGCAACCATGTGACTCAATGGGACTATCGACCCCAACTTACCGAGTCCACACATCAATCACCAAATGTGGTGTTTGATCCACCATGCACACACACTCACTCTCATGCCTTGTGACCTTGAATGTGACGCCTCCATACAAATGCAATGTGATACACAATTGTAACATATATTATGGCAAACTATATCATATGCATACAATTTTCATAAACCATCACCATGCTAATATATCTTATATCATAAAGCATATGTCCACAAATCAACAACAATACCTAAGCATGTTACTTCAAATACATCAAAACAACAATTCTAACCACTCAAGGAATTTTATCAAATACCTTCAAGGAACCAATCATGTTAAACACATATCATTTCCAAAATTTCACCAAGCTACAAGAAATTTCACAAGTAACTTCCATACATCAAATTCAAGCTAGAAATTTATTCAAGTCATTTCAACACCTATTTCCTCATTTGAATAACATTAGGCAAGTCATGGTCATTATATATTCCTAGCCACTCCCTATGAACATCATAGGTTAGAAATAAACCGGAGTAGGAGGGAACCCTCCTCTTGAAGCTTGAATCGAAGGCTAGAACTTCAAGAACGCCTCCCAAGCCCCAAAACTCTTGATTTTCCTATAGTCTCATCTTGGATCTTTGGTGGAATCTTCGTTCTTGTTATGGTTGCGTAGTGCTAGTCGATGTGATCGACTTTAACTTTAGGCTCGACGGAATCGGACCGACGGAACTCCGTTAATCGAAGGAAGAAATTTTGGATTTCTCTATTTTCTCCCTTTTTCTCTCCAACGTTGAAGACCAGCTGATTTCGGCCAATATTTGTGCAAAATATCTGATTTTTGGCCCTATTTATAATTTCTAAGGCTTGGCTCTCGTCGTGCCAAGTGTCTACCACTTGTTTGGGTCCGTGTTTGCCCCAAAACGATTTATTTCATCCCGATTTAAATTCAAATTAATTTTATTTAAACTTTAATTCAATTATAAGAAAATTTTAAAATATTTATTTTTGGGGACCTTTGTGAGGTCATTATTTGCCACTCAGTCATCTCGTAAAACGTAAAAAATTTGACTATCTCAGAATTCGACGAAATTAGTCAGGGTGACTAGATTTCATGATACGAATCCAATGGCGAAGTCTGTCGCATCATAAGATCTCTAGAGAAACACGCATTTTAATTTCATATTATAGTGGAAAATTACCATTTCACCCTTTTTCAAAAAAAATCAAATTTTTTTGAGTTTTGCGATTTTAAAATCCTTTTATATACGTTCAAATGTCGGGAATGTCCAAATGTGTCCTCTTAGGCTATAAAAGCCTGAACCGTCTTCTTTAGTTCAAAACCCCCAAATTTCTCCAAAACCCCTCAAACCCTAGAACCTTTTTGCTTGCCCAGACCTCAAAACATCCCCATTTCACCATTTCCTTTGAAAATTGATCATCCCAAGCTCATCCCAACATAAAAAATCATCACTTTCACAAGAAAATTCAAATTTTCAAAATCCAAAAACCCTTAAAATCGAAAACACAATGCCTAGAGTTAAAATGCCTGCTCAGAGAAACCATCTCAATCAGGAACCTAATTTTGTAGAAAAAGTGATTGAGGAAATAGAGGGAAGACCAGTGGTGATAAGATACGATCAAACGCGATTTCCTAGTGCCCTCAATGCAGTAAGGTATGAAAATTTCTTCCAAAATCATGCAATAGTTTGTGAAAGGGATGTTGTGATTACTGATTTTATGGAGTTGGGATTATTGGCGGAGATGGAAATAAGGAATTGGGTTTGGTTTTTGCGAAATGACAGAGACGTCATTATTGACTTGATGTGGGAGTTTTACTCCAACGGCGAGATCATCAATGGCGCAATCCAAACGTACATATAGGGGATCCACATTAACGTGGATGAAGCTTATATTAAGAAAGTGAGGCAAGAAGTGCCTCAAGTGTAAAACCTGACGTATCCCCCGAGAAAGAATCATGATGAATGTGGTTGGGAAGAAATTTGACTGGGTGGTTAATTTTTCTTGGACGGGGAAGAAATTTTTCAAACAAGGGGAGTTGACGGATAAGTATAAGATGTTGAATTTGATTACAGTCTCTAACTTCGCCCCCGCAGGATAAAAAAAATGAGATTTTACCCGACATGGCCTGTTTGCTCTATGCACTTGGAAGGGGGCATAGTATCGACCTCTCCTCATTGATCTTGAGTGAAATGAAAAAGGGATGTGATGTGAAGAGGAGTGCACTCCCTTTTTCCACTTTGGTGACTGAAATGTACGCATTCTAACGAACACCACAAACTGCCTACAGAGTAATTGGTTTTGACTTGGACTTGGGCGACATACATTATTCATTCGTTATCTCTTATCTTTCCCCATCCCCTTCCTTACCTATAAATACCCCCATTAGGGGAGCTTCTAAGGGAGGATTTTTCTCTTGTAAAGTAGAAAGCTAGAGCTTGGTTTGTAGGCTTAGACTACACCAAGAACTAGTAAAGAGTTTGTATGGAGGCTCAGACTCCCACTCATTTTGATTAATCTTAGATGTATGTTATATTTGCTTGCATTACATCTTTTGGTTGAGGAAACAACCCTTCATTTTTTGGTTGAGGAAGCAACCCTCCACTTGTGGGTTGAGGAAGCAACCCCTCCATCTTTTGGTTGAGGAAGTCACCCTCCAAAAGCAACTAGCTTTCTTTTACTTTCATTATTCATGTCTTTCACTTCCATAGCTTGAGCTTCCTTCTTTCTTAGAGGAGTGAAACTCTTGCACTTTTCGAGAGCTTTACCAAAGCCATGAAGGGTAGAACGTGATTCATTCATTCTTCATTGAAGATTGGCTCCTTGTTTGTTGTTCTTTTATTTTGTAAGTTCCCTACTTGGTGGGATGTGCATCACTCACTTTTCTAGTTTTACCAAAGTCATGAAGAGTGAGTAATTTCTCATTCACTCTTTAGTAAGAGGTGAAGGGCATGTATAAATTATCCGTAAGTTATATTTGTGTTTTGTTCTTATACTTAATGTTTATATCCCCTTGCTTATTGGATGATTGATTGCATCTAGAAAAGCTGAGGTACTTTGTATAATTGTGGTTCTTTCCATGACACGGATGACTCTTACATAGAAAGAATCGTCATTTCAAGGCAAGTACCCCAGCTAGATCTTCATGACTACCCTTCAATCCTCACCAGTATTGTGCTTCATTTAAAAAATAGAATATTCATGTCATGGTTGGATATCTTGTAGAAACACTTGTTTGTTTGTAGACGGGTTAAGTCTTGGCACAGGCAATTCTTATACACTTCTAGAAAGATATCAAAATTATGTTCTTAATTCTCACATTCTGTCTTCATCTTTCGATTTACTTGCCATTGACATGGGAGTTAATTGAGTTATTAAGCATCAATATAATAAATCGGATGATTAACTACATGTACAGATCCTTGAACTTAAGAGTGACTTTCTTTTCATTTGAACCTATCTTATATTTTGTCTAGAAAATTTTCTTGAAAAGAATTTCATATTTAATCCAGAAAATATCTAAAACTCACAACTCTAAATCACAAAAGTTACAATCAATTTCTCTCCACTATTGCTTACATTGAAACACCAATACAAAGTTCCTTGTGGATTCCACTCTAGACTCAAATCGGATTATTACTATAGCTTGACCGCCTGCACTTGGGTGTACACATTTTGGATCAAGTCAATGAGCATATTATAGAAGTTAATCCTATGCGTTACTATCACATATATATCTGCTTTTGAACTCAACTGTATGTGCTTGAATGTGTAATTTTTGTCTTGAATGTTATGGTTTTTTGAGCTCAACTGTCTTGAATGTTTTTTGAACTTAACTGTCTTGAATGTCTTGAATGTGTAATTTTTTAACTCTGTGTGTGCTTGAACTCAACTATATTATAGAAGTTAATCTTTTATTTTATCTTGATTGTGTAATTTTTACAATTTACGCACTGGATTCATATTTTAGGCTTGACATAAATAGTGAAGATAAGTAAGGACCCATGAGAGCTCTAGTGCCAATTTTAATGTCAAATTTGTTCAATAATCTCATTATTTTGTCTTGGATAGGTGCATGCATGTAGGTGCATGCTTATCTAAAGGTGATCTTAGGCTATTTTTAAAAATTTTGAGCCTTTGCCCTTTTTCTTGTAAAAATATTGTCCCTAGTGTCGTAATTGAGCCTTAATTGAAAGTCATTTCTATGCCACACTTTGGACCAAGCCAATGAAAATGATAAATATCTACCTTACTTTGGTTGTTCCTAGAGCTTAATATGAGTGATCATAAAGAAAAAGGAATTATAGAGTGGAAATTCCAAACAAAGGGATTATTGATGGTGAAACTCAATGAGTTCAATGGAAAAAGAATGAAAATCCAAGAAAAGGAAGAAAATGGGTGAGAAGAAGAAAAGAATGGTCAAAAGAAAAGGGAAATGTTAAGGGAAAGAAAGAAAAGAAACAAAGAGTGTCATGAAGATGCATAATTTGTATCCTATGTCCTTTGTTTCTTTTGCCTCAATATCACCACAAGGCCCCATTATAACATTTGAAGTCCTAAATGATCTAGAGAAGCATGGGAGATGCATAATTTTAAAGAAAATGATGAGTTAGTCTTGCTACCCAATGCCCTAGCATCCTTTTCATGAGATTATGCCAAAGTCGTTTCATTTTCATACATGAACTTCATTTTTGGATTACATGTGAGCACATTTTATTTTTTACATAAGATTATATCTCACATGTACACATAGAGTGCATGCCAGGATAACTAGAATGTGTTTCATAGTTAAGAGTGACATTTGGTGAGTTTTGTAATGAAGCTGAATTTGGCTAGCCATTCGAATGTGAATTCTATTGTGTAAGGGCTCAAATTACTTATCCAATCCACACACACACGATTTTGAAGATGAATGTATAGGTGCATATTTTAGAATAGTATTTGAGCCTATAGTGATGCTCATGTATGCTTAGTTCGGCCATTTGAACAATGTTAAATAGCTCCATGCTTGCAGAATAGGAGAATATTGCTCAACTTTTTGATATTTGAATGAATTAGGAATGCCCTTGTTATTTGCATATGTGTCTTACATTGTGGGTGTTCATTTTGGTATTTTAAAGTAGAAATTCATGCCTTGTTTGTTGAATGCATTGAAATTTAAATCATGTTGCAATTCAGTAATAACTTGTGGCATGATGGTTCAAAATGTGGTTTTTAATTGTAGCACATGTTTTGAGAGGAGGTGAGGTCATAAAGAGAGTGTTAGAATGTATAAGGTAGGTCCTGAATTGAAGTGGAGTGGTAGTGTGTTAGACAGCAAGAGTATTTTACAAATAAGGCAAAACTTACTGGTAGGCCATACCGATAGGTTTTGGCCACTGGTCTTGCACCTACCAGTATTTTTTGCTCACTGGAGTGAAATCTACCAATAGGTTTTCATCGACCTACCAGTAGGTTTCGCCTTGAATGCCAAAAATTAGGGTTTTTAATCGAATTCTTTTGAGGAAATCCTTCATTGTCTTCAAAATTCACAAACCCTAAAGCTTTTCCCTGTCACTCAAAACACTCCTAAGCTTCCCAATCCCCCTTCTATTGCATTCCACTCTCAAATCTCACTTCTAGAGTTATAATTAGGTGGATTTCAATCTTTAGAAACCCTAGTTTGCCGAAAATCTCATACACCCTAACCCTCTCTATGATCTTTGCAATGGATTGCAAAGTGAGGAATCTCTGGGACTCTATGAACCCGATTGAGGGTTTCATCTTGACTCTCTTTACGCTATTAACCTTCAGGGCACTATTGCTATGCATGGCCTAAAAAAAAGCACTAGGTCGAACTTTCCACAGCTCGAGGGCACAAGTACCCACAAGAGGAGCTGGGAGGGGTCTAATGGAGACTGTAGTGAACAAAGTAAGAAGGCTAGGAATAAGGTGAGGTCCCAAAATATTATCGAAAAGAACGTCACCTGTGAGAAACACCTCGACCACATTTCCCTTGGTCCGAGGAACGAGGCTGTTAGGATCATTTCTACCCATGGGATAGCATTTTGGTTTAAGCCCATGGAGGGGTTCAATTTGTCTTTGTGTCGAGAATTCTACCGGAAGCTCAAAGTGGTGGAGGTGGATGAGGTCTAGATTTTGAGGACAAACGTACGGGGTAAGACGTTTGATGTGAGCCCTACTATTATTTCTACCCTCCTACACTACGAGAGACCTCCTTCCTCCACTCCAGTTTATCCCCATAACATCACTTGAGCCAAGACTATCTCTAAGTTTGTGGCATTGATGTATGAGAACCCGAGTCAATTCAAGAGGACGGTCCAAGTTGGGGACTAAAATATTCTTATGGAATTTTGAATAAACTTCTTCATTATAACCTACTTCCAAAAGGCTCTAAAAAGATTCCTAATAGTGAAAAGCTAGCCCTTTTGGATGCAGTCATGTTGGGAAAGGTGATGGACTTTGTACTTTCATATGGGAAATATTAAAGGATTTATTCGTAACCCAAAAGCCTAAGGCCAATATACCTTTTCAGGAACTTAGTGACTCGTATGTGAAAGAAATTCAAAGTAAACGCCAATGCATTTGGCAAGCTCACCCCCTGAGACCGGAGCCTTTGGAAAGGCTAGTAACATGAAGAGGACGACGATGAGCCAGAGTGAGCGGGTTAGGACTTCGAGGCCAGAGTCTAAGGCTGTTGGACCTTCCTCACATGCACCATCTAAGGAGCCTGCTTTCTCAGAACCTTCAGCCGTTGGGCATCCACTAGGTTTTCTATATCTATCCCATCATCCTCTACACCTGAGCGCCTGGTATCTTAGCGCATTGATGCATTAGAGACGATAGTGCATTGGATCTCCGTTATGATGACAGAGTTATTCGTGCATACCTTCCTGGGAAGGCCTATCCCAGGTGGACTACCACCTTTAGCTGTTGGACCTCCCCCTCCTACCTCTGTCCCATCTGCCTACATTGTAGTCAAGGTGGGGGATACTGATGAGGATATAGACGAGGAGGTAGAGGGTGAGAGTGATTTCGACAATGATGACAGTGATGACGGAGATGCCGATGAGGATTAGGGTTCAATGATTCCTCCTTTTAGTGTTGGATTGTACATAGCTAGGATGGAGCCGTTAACCTAGTAGAAGAGTCCCTAGGAATTTTGGGCTATTTTGTCTCTTTTTGATGTCTGACTCCATGTACTCCAACTTTCAAATACATTAATGAAATACCATAGTTTCTATTCCAATGTGTGCCAAGTTCAATTCAATAATTGCATTGTGATTTTTGTATTTTGAGTGTTTGACTGATGACTTGTGGAAATAGATTGTTGCAATTTCGTACTTGTTTATTTTGGTTTGAAGATAATTTTTTCTAGGGACTAGCAAAGCTCAAGTTGGGGGTGTGATTAGCACAAAATATTGCATATTCTAAGTGTATTTACATCCCTTTTATGTTAGTTTTTGTGGTTAATATGAGTGGAAATGCATTATTTGTGCTGTTAATAGACTTTCAGTGTGTTTGCAGATAAAAGGGATTAAATGATGCTAGATAAGCCCTTTCATGGTGCTCAAGACGATTGGAGTTGAGAATGAGGCTTGATCAGAGCTCAAGACGTGAAGGACCCAAGAAATCAGCAAAACAAGGAAAAACCTACTGGCAGACAATACCGGTAGGTTTCAGCTATTAAACCTGCACCTACCGCAAAGCTACTGGTATTTTTTGCCTGCTGGAGTAAAACCTTCTAGTAGGTTTCCATCCACCTACCGGTAGGTTTCACAGAAAATCACAAGATTCTATATGTTAGGCTCTGTAACCTTGGGGGTCCCACCAAGCACTCTCCCATTTGTCCCTGACATGCCTTACACACAGACATCCCTTCATACACTCATGCTTGGAATTTTGGAGCTTTGTACATCAATGAGGTGAGAGCAAAGAGAAGATGCTAGGTGTGCAGGCTATGGCTGCACTAGCTTGCCTAGCCCATTCTTTTTCAGCCCCCTATTGATTGGGATCACATCACACAATGAGGGGATGGCTCCATGCATTTTTTTGGGCAAGCTCCTTCACAATTATTAGCCTTAGGGAGATACACATTGTAATATAGAGAGAGAGAGAGTCCAAGGAAGAAGATGAATAGTGATAGACAGCGAAGTAAATAGTTTTACATTTTCTTTCCATACATTGTCTTGTAATCCCTTGTAAGAATCTTTTAAGCTTTGTTTAAAGTCTTTAATGTCATTTATTACAAGTTGCTTTCAAGTTTAGTCTTTCATTCTAGCTTTCACCATTAATGCATTCAAGTTACCAAAAAGGGTATTAAATGCATTTCTCTTGTAGTTTGTATTTTATTGCATTAACTCAACTCAAATCTTCATTACTTTATAATGTATTTCCATTTCATTATTATCTTTCCTATAAGCAAGAGTAGCTAAGCTTTTATGTTGGCTAAGCAAAGGGAGACCTCCTCTTGGGTAAGTCATTTCGACTAATTTTTCTTCCTCCTCTTGGTGTACGATGGTTCAGTTTAACTGGGTTGGGTGTGGACATGGTTGTGAGTCTTTGATATCCCGTAGACTTGTCACTGGATATGCTTGGATCTTCACCTCCTTCTCATCTCTATGATGAGCACAAAACATGGCATATTTAATGGCCTCTTTTCATTATTTTTAACTGAACTTTGCATTTAATTACTTAGAGTTAGTTAAAGTTTTGAATAATGTACAAATTTTGATGTTACAGGTAATTATAGCATAAATAATGGCTTTTAGATATTTGCAACTAAGTGTGAAAGAGTGATTTAGAGATGAACACATTAAATGAGGATTGGGAGGCTTGAAAGGTGAAAAAACCTAGAAAAATAGATTTTGGATGAAAACCTTCTGAAAGATTTGGCCATAAACCTTTAGGAAGGTTTAGCCCACTGGTTTCCCCATTTTTTGGCATAGTACCACTATTTTTCTAATTTTTTACCATGATCCACTTCGAATATGAAAAAAATACTAAGCATATAAGTTGTATATCTGGATGTATTCTATGTTGTGTCAAAATTTGTAACACCCCAAAATCCACCCTGGAAGGCATTACTATCTAACACCATTCATATCATGAGGGCAACTAAAAAATTTCATAAGTAACAAATATTCCATTCACCATACAGAATATTTAAAGTGTCGTCCAAAAGAATAGGCCAAACTATGGCCATTACATTCACCAAGAGTATTTTATCTCACAGCGGAATAAACAAAAGATCACTAATACATTATCTCAAAAGAAAGTCCCTAGTCTAGGACATAAGTATAACAATTTTAAACATCTCCCTCGGGATTCACGCTTCCATCCTGTTGAGCATCCCAAGCTACCTGCTCATTAACTCCGAGAGTGTCCTCTAAACCATAATCTAAAAGTAAATATTGTTTGTAGGGGGTGAGCACTAAGCTCTGTAGTAACATTCTCCCAAACTCAAACAAGGTTTAGAAAGATGTAACACAGTTCGGTCTCCTTTCACAAATATCATATATATTTTGAATTAAAGCAGTGACATTTAAACAAATCTCAAGTTTAGGTAACAACAGCAATTTAACAAATAAGTGAAACCAATATACAATCAAATAATCCCTCTACCATCAACTGTTTCCAACAAGTCCTCGTGTAATCTCATACTTCCTCGAAACTCTTGTCAAACTATTTTTGGTATCATGAACGATAACCCATATACGACTAATAATCCATTCCACCATAAGTCGTTTCTCTCAAGCTTTGTGGAGGCCCATACGTCCCAAAAATTGTAGAAACCGTTCATGGTACAAGGAACAATAACACACACTGTATTTGTATCTCAAGTATGAAGTAGCTTCCACATGTTCACCATCGAAAATATTATGCCCCACACAAAACCGCATACAAATCACATACACATCCTCTTCCACGTTACCCCATGAGCGATAGTGGTTTAGTCCTCGTAAGACACTAACCCCACTATGAGTGGTAGGATTGATCACACCCCCACAGAGTAGACGTCGACTACCCACTCCATAATACCCGGTCAATAGTAACCCATGCTCATCCCAAACAACCACACAAGAGATACAATACCAACCATTCCTCACATAACAAGCAATTTCCATAACAAAGCAAAACCCCTAATTTCACAAATATATCTCAAGTAATAAATAAATCCATAATCCTCAAATCTCACAATTTATGCTTTTCTAGTAGGAATCCTTAAGAAAAATAAGCATGAGATTCTCAAAAGATATACTTTTATTGTTTCAAGCAAAACACTAAAGTTCTTATATCAAGAATAATTGAATATAGAGTTTTTATCTCAAGAACACATAAATAACAAGTCTTGAAATCAAGAACAATGGATTATCCAGGTTGGAGAACAAACATAATTAGATATCAAGTCTTGACATCAAGAATAAATCAATACTAAGCTTTTAAGTCAAGAACAAATCCAAATCATTAATAAAAATCCAAACTTCTTGAAGAAAACTAGGTTTGGATATTAATAATAAAGATTTAATGGATAACAAGCTATAACCTCCATCAAACATGGTAAGGATAGCAAGAACAATCAAGAAACAAGGATTGCATATCAAATACATATTAATATGAGTCAAAAACATGTATATATATAATCCTAG
Organism: Ilex asprella; assembly: GCA_023539305.1. Taxonomy (NCBI): domain Eukaryota; kingdom Viridiplantae; phylum Streptophyta; class Magnoliopsida; order Aquifoliales; family Aquifoliaceae; genus Ilex; species Ilex asprella. The sequence continues at coordinate 27,175,504 of CM042184.1, read as the reverse complement.
GTATCATTGAACAAGGTTGAAAGAATTCCCCTACCTTCTTCTTCTTTAGTGTTCTTGAAGAACTTGAAAGATTTGATCCTCTTGCTTGTGAAAATCCCTTTGATCTTGTGTTTCCAATCCTTCTTTCTTGTTTCTCAAGGCTTACTAGGGTTTGAAATGATGGTTGGATGCTTAGGGAGGCGGAACTATGTATTTGTAGGCCCAAAAATATGTCCTAGATCGCGACCCTGAACAGTGGGGTCTTTAACGGGCGTACCGGTACGAGGAAGCCTCTAGAGTGCGGCGTACCGGTACGCTAGACTGCCAGATTTTTGGTCTAATTTCGAGGGCAGTTTTGACCCATTTAGAGGTCGAATTGGAAAATTTTCAAGAGATAAAATTTTATATCCCTGGATGTCTACTATCTACTGTCAATATTTCAGATCAATTGGATTTAAGAATAAAAAGTTATGGAAAAAATTCTGAGAGGTGTCCAAAATATTTTATACCCGAAATTTACGTAAAGTGTGTTTTTCTTCCGGAGTGCATCCAAGCTTCCAATGCACCTCGTATTACCTCTCCCAATGTTTTTCGACCTTTCGGATTCAATGGAGACCTTATTTTGACCTAAAAGTATTTAGAATCTTGTATAAACACCCTTTCCAAGTGTAAACATCTTCGAACTTAACTTAGAAAAATCAAATTGTCTCTCTAGTATTCTTTTCCTACTATGCCCATTCATATTATTTATTTCTATTCTTATAATCTACATATTTCTTACACATGTAGTTACATATATTAATATCTCAACACATAACACCATTACTATATAACGATAAGAGTATGTGTTATTACAATCCACCCCCCTTAAAAGGAGTTTCGTCCTCGAAACTTACCGTGAGTAGAGAATAAATGAGGGTACTTTTCTCGCATCTCCAACTCTGGTTCCCATGTAGCTTCCTCCAATCCATGATGTTGCCACAATACTTTCACCAATTGGATGACTTTGTTGCGAAGCACTTTCTCCTTAGTATCCAGAATCTGCACTGACTGTTCTTCATATGTGGCTCCATCTTGAACTTCAAGATCCTCCAAATCCACAACATACGTTGTATCGGATTTGCACTTTCTTAACATTGAAATATGGAACACATCATTTACCCCTGCTAAGTGGGCTGGTAACCGGAGCTGATATGCCACATTTCCCACAGCTTTAATCACTTCGAATGGTCTGGTATACCTTGGAGCTAATTTCCCCTTCTTGCCAAATCTAAACACTCCCTTCTTGGGTGACACATTGAGGAATACATAGTCGCCCTCTTGGAATTCCAATGGCCTTTTTCTTTTATCTGCATAGCTTTTCTGTCTACTTTGTGTTGTGCGTAGTCTTTCCCGGATAAATTGAATTTTCTCCGTAGTCCCCAGAACAATCTCTGGCCCAAACAGACTACTCTCTCCAACTTCTAACCAACAAGTCGGGGACCTACATGGTCTCCCATACAATGCCTCATATGGAGCCATTCCAATGCTTACTTGATAACTGTTGTTATAAGCAAACTCCACCAATGGAAGATGTTCACTCCAACTTCCCTTGAGGTCCAGTACACAAGCACGTAATATATCCTCTAGAATCTGTATCACCCTCTTGGATTGGCCATCCGTTTGAGGATGAAAGGCAGTGCTAAAATGCAACTCTGTACCCATAGCTTATTGTAGACTTTGCCAAAATTGCGCCACAAACCGAGAATCACGATCCGATACGATGGAGAGTGGAACTCCATGCAACCTAACAATTTCTCGGATATAGAGCTTGCTCAAAGTCTCTAAGGTGTCAGTGGTCTTTATACTCAAGAAATGAGCGGACTTGGTGAGTCTACCTACAATGACCCACACGGCATTGTGCTCTCGTGAAGTCCGTGGAAAACCCGTCACGAAATCTATGGTGATGTGATCCCACTTCCACTCTAGAATAGGCAAGGACTGTAGTAATCCTCGAGGCTTTTGATGCTCAATCTTCACTTGTTGACATACTGCGCACTTTGCAACGTACTTGGCCACATCTTGTTTCATCCCTCTCCACCAATATTGATGCTTCATATCTCTATACATCTTGGTACTACCCGGATGTATAGAAAATTTCGAACGATGACACTCATCCAACACTTCCTCCCTTACTTGGTCATTATTCGGTACACATAGTCTTCCACGAAACCGTAACTCATCATCATGTATAGACCAGTACTCAATAACCTCATTATTCTCCAATCTACCTCGGATAGTTTCCAAATCCTTATATAACCGTTGTAACTCCACAATCCTTTTTCGGAGAATTGGTTGAGCCACAAGATTAAATAAGCGTGGTTGATCCTTCTGTCTATCCACCAATAGATCAAACTCCTCCAAAGCATTAATCATCTTCCACCTATGAACAGCAAGAACATTGATTTCACCTCGAGACTTCCTGCTAAGTGCGTCTGCTACCACGCTAGCCTTTTTCGGATGGTAGTTAAGCGTGAAATCGAAATCTTCCAAATATTCAATCCACCTTCTTTGCCGAAGATTCAAGTCTTTCTGGGTAAAGATATACTTGAGGCTCTTATGATCAGAAAATACTTAAAATTTTTCTCCATACAAGTAACACCTCCACAACTTAAGAGCAAAAACCACAACAGCAAGTTCCAAGTCGTGGGTGGGATAATTATGCTCATGAGCCTTGAGTTACCTAGAGCCATAAGTAACTACCTTACCTCCTTGCATTAGCACACAGCCCAAGCATCGGTGTAAACATCATATCCTTCCCCACCGTTAGGAATAATGAGGACAGGAGCTGTTGTCAACTTCTCCTTCAAGGTGCGAAAAGCAAGTTCACACTCTTGAGTCCACAAGAACTTTTCTCCCTTCTTCGTAAGGAGAGTCATTGGCATTGCTAACTTAGAGAACCCTTCCACAAATCTCCGGTAGTAACCTGCTAATCCCAGGAAACTATGTACTTTGGTAACATTCTTTGATGGTTCCCATTTCATCACGGCATATATTTTTGCCGAGTCAACAGCTACACCCTGTTCTGACACAACATGGCCAAGAAATTTAACTTCCTTCATCCAGAATTCACATTTACTCGTCTTAGCATATAACTTATGCTCTCTCAATGTCTGTAGCACAATCGAGAGATGGCGTTCATGTTCCCCTTGTGTCCGTGAATAAATCAGTATGTCATCAATAAACACAAAGACAAACTGATCTAGATATGGCCGGAATACTCTGTGCATCATATCCATGAAAGCTGCAGGAGCATTGGTCAGTCCGAACGGCATTACCGTGTATTCGAAATGACCATACCGGGTACGAAAAATTGTCTTAGGAATGTCCTCCTCCTTGATCCGTAGTTGATGGTACCCTGTACGAAGATCAATCTTGGAGTAATACTTAGAACCCCTTAGCTGATCGAACAAATCGTCAATGCGTGGTAATGGATATCTATTCTTCACTATCACTCGGTTCAATCTTCGGTAGTCCGTGCATAACCGAAGTGTCTCATCATACTTCTTCACAAAGAGGACAGGGGCTCCCCAAGGTGAAGTGCTCAATCGGATAAACCCAATAGCTAATAGTTAATCTAATTGCTTCATTAGCTCTTTTAACTCCAAAGGTGCCATTCTGTAGGGAGCAATAGATATAGGTTCGGTTCCCGAAAATAGATCGATCCTAAACTCAATCTCTCTATATGGAGGTAACCCAGGTAGTTCATCCGGAAAAACATCTGAAAAGTCCGACACTACCAATATGACATCAGGTTGGGACTTATCCCAATCATCTCCCATTAAGCTAGCCAAGAAACTTAAATGGCTCCCCGCTTTAGCTTTCAAGAATTTACTTCTCATAATGGGAAATGGATGGAAAGAATTGCAATCTCTCTTGAAACTAAAAGCTACTCCTTCCGGGGAATGAAATGAAATTCGCTTACGAAAACAATTCATCACCGCTCGGGGAGCAGACAACAAGTTCATCCCAAAGATTATGTCATAACCCTTCATGTCTAAGGCAACCAAGTCCACAATTAATTCTTGCTCTCCAATTCGGAGCACACAAATTCTACACACCCTTCTTGTATTCAACCGTTCTCCCGTAGGCATGTTAATACTCAGGGCATGTTATAACTTCTCCAATTTTAATCCCAAGTTAATAGCAGATGTAGTGTGTATGAAGGAATGAGTAGCACCTGGATCAAATAAAATTCGGGCCCAAGAATTGTAAAGAATAATGATACCTTCAACAACTGCATTGGAGACATCTTCCTCCGGTTGTGTCAAAGCAAAAACCCTTCCTTGGTGAGCACCGCCGGGGGCTGCAGCTGCTAACGGTCTCTGTAGTAGTGGCCTTTGTGCATTACCCTGTCCTGTCGTCGGGGTGTTCCTTTGGGGTGGAAGATTCAGATAATTTTTCCAAATATGCCCCAAGCCTCCACATGCATAGCAAGTTAGTGGGTCTACTCCTACCCTCTCTGGTACGCCTCCAACTCCTCGAGTTGTCTGAAGTCTCCGTCCGACCGTCTGGTCTTGGCGACGGTATGGTGCCGCTCTTTGTACTCCACTGCTCCTAGCACCCGTCCTAATCGGACCTCCCCTCGTAAAGTTTTGTCGTCGCAGGTTGTCCTCTGTGTCTCTCTCCACTAGTGCGGCTCTATCAAAAAGATCCCCAAATTCCCGGATCCTGTGAGCCACGAGCTTCTCCCTGATAGTAGGCCTCAAACCTTGCTCAAAGTGTTTGGCCCTCCTGGCCTCGGTAGATATGAACTCCGTGGCGTTGCGGGAAAATTCATCAAACTTCCTCTCATAATCCGCCACCGTCATGCTACCCTGTCGCAGAGCAAAAAAGTCTGCACGCATCTTGTCCCTGACCGATTCAGGAAAATACTTGTCTTGGAAGATCGGCTCAAACTCCTCCTAGGTAAGAGCATCGGCGTTCCTCCTTCGGTTCACCGATTCCCACCAATGATCTGCCTCCCCTTCTAGTAGATATGTAGCTAGGCCGACCTGAAGATCCTCAGCAACTGCCACGCTGTTACACATTTTCTTCATCCGGCGAATCTATTTATCTACCTCCAAAGGATGAGAGCTCCCTTGGAAAGTAGCTGGGCATTGCCTCAAGAATTCTCTAAGAGCAATCATCCTTCTTGTGTCGTCCCCGTTGCCCGGTACAGGAGCTAATGGTTGAACACCCCCGTAGTGGTGGTTGTTCCCATTCTGGTGTTTTACCAGAGTGGTTAGCTCCCTTAGGCATTGGTAGAAGCCATTCATAGCATCAGGGGGTGGTGGCGGTGGTGTGTTTGCTTGACCTCCCTAGCCACGTCCACGTCCACGTTCACGTCTTCGTCTACCGTCCATCCTGCACATCAATTATAATTTAGGGAAATTGATATGATAGACACCCTAAATATCACCTCAATCCAAAGCATAAGGTATGTCTAAGATTTAGATCGACAATTCATTTGACCTAACCCTATTTCTCTAATGGTAATCCATAACCTACAGCTCCCATGTAAGACCTAAAGCCTAAGCTTTGATACCAAACTTGTTACACCCCAAAATCCACTCTGGACGGCATTACTATCTAACACCATTCATATCATGAGAGCAACTAAAAATTTTCATGAGTAACAAATATTCCATTCATCATACAGAATATTTAAAGTGTCGTCCAAAAGAATAGGCCAAACTATGGTCATTACATTCACCAAGAGTATTTTATCTCACAGCGGAATAAAATAAAGATCACTAATACATTATCTCAAAAGAAAGTCCCTAGTCTAGGACATAAGTATAACAATTTTAAACATCTCCCTCGGGATTCACACTTCCATCCTGTTGAGCATCCCAAGCTACCTGCTCATCAACTCCGAGAGTGTCCTCAAAATCATAATCTGAAAGTAAATACTATTTGTAGGGGATGAGCACTAAGCTCTGTAGTAACATTCTCCCAAACTCGAACAAGGTTTAGAAAGATGTAACACAGTTCGGTCTCCTTTCACAAATATCATATATATTTAGAATTAAAGCAGTGACATTTAAACAAATCTCAAGTTTAGGTAACAACAGCAATTTAATGAATAAGTGAAACCAATATACAATCAAATAATCCCTCTACAATCAACCGTTTCCAACAAGTTCTCGCGGAATTCCATACTTCCTCGAAACTCTTGTCAAACTATTTTTGGTATCATGAACGATAACCCATATACGACTAATAATCCATTCCACCATAAGTCGTTTCTCTCAAGCTTTGCGGAGGCCCATTCCTCCCAAAACTTGTAGAAACAGTTCGTGGTACAAGGAACAATAACACACACTGTAGTCGTATCTCAAGTATGAAGTAGCTTCCACATGGTCACCATCGAAAATATTATGCCCCACACAAAACCGCATACAAATCACATACACATCCTCTTCCACGTTACCCCGTGAGCGATAGTGGTTTAGTCCTCGTAAGGCACTAACCCCACTATGAGTGGTAGGATTGATCACACCCCCACAGAGTAAACGTCGACTACCCACTCCATAATACCCGGTCAATAGTAACTCATGCTCATCCCAAACAACCACACAAGAGATACAATACCAACCATTCCTCACATAACAAACAATTTCCCTAACAAAGCAAAACCCCTAATTTCACAAGTATATCTCAAGTAATAAATAAATCCATAATCCTCTAATCTCACAATTTATGCTTTTCTAGTAGGACTCCTTAAGAAAAATAAGCATGAGATTCTCAAAAGATATACTTTTATTGTTTCAAGCAAAACACTAAAGTTCTTATATCAAGAATAATTGAATATAGAGTTTTTATCTCAAGAACACATAAATAACAAGTCTTGAAATCAAGAACAATGGATTATCAAGGTTGGAGAACAAGCATAAATAGATATCAAGTCTTGACATCAAGAATAAATCAATACTAAGCTTTTAAGTCAAGAACAAATCCAAATCATTAATAAAAATCCAAACTTCTTGAAGAAAACTAGGTTTGGATATTAATAATAAAGATTTAATGGATAACAAGCTATAACCTCCATCAAACATGGTAAGGATAGCAAGAACAATCAAGAAACAAGGATTGCATATCAAATACATATTAATATGAGTCAGAACATGTATATATATAATCCTAGGTATCATTGAACAAGGTTGAAAGAATTCCCTTACCTTCTTCTTCCTTAGTGTTCTTGAAGAACTTGAATGATTTGATCCTCTTGCTTGTGAAAAATCCCTTTGATCTTGTGTTTCCAATCCTTTTTTCTTGTTTCTCAAGGCTTACTAGGGTTTGAAATGATGTTTGGACGCTTAGGGAGGCGGCACTATGTATTTGTAGGCCCAAAAATATGTCCTAGATCGCGACCCTGAACAGTGGGGTCTTTAACAGGCCTACCAGTATGAGGAAGCCTCTGGAGTGCGGCGTCCCGGTACGCTAGACTGCCCGATTTTTGATCCAATTTCGAGGGCAGTTTTGATCCATTTAGATGTCGAATTGAAAATTTTTCATAAGACACAATTTTTTAGCCCTGGATGTCTACTATCTACTGTCAAAATTTCAGATCAATTGGATTTAAGAATAAAAAGTTATGGCGAAAATTCTGAGAGGTGTCCAAAATATTTTATACCCGAAATTTACGTAAAGTGTGTTTTTCTTCCGGAGTACATCCAAGCTTCCAATGCACCTCATATTACCTCTCCCAAGGTTTTTCAACCTTCCGGATTCAATGGAGACCTTATTTTGATCTAAAAGTATTTAGAATCTTGTCTAATCACCCTTTACAAGTGTAAACATCTTCGAACTTAACTTTGAAAAATCAAATTGTCTTTCTAGTATTCTTTTCCCACTATGCCCATTCATATTATTTATTTCTATTCTTATAATCTACATATTTCATACACATGTAGTTACATATATTAATATCTCAACACATAACACAATTACTATATAACGATAAGAGTATGTGTTATTACAAAATTTCAGCTCAATCCAATGGTATGATCAAAATTTATGGCAATTTTACTCAAGTTGATCCTGAGCTGACACCTTTCAGAAGGTTTGCATTGACCTTCCAGAAGGTTTTGTCCAAAATATCTACAACTCATGCTTCACCTGCTTGGGGGTCCCACCATTGATTCTCCCACTTGTCCCCTGACGTCCCTTACACATTTACATGGCTTCCACACCGTAGTTGAAGATTTTGGAGGCAATGGCATTAATGAGGATGAAAGAGAAGTGGCTAGCTATATGAGTTACAGGCTAGCCTTCTCCTAGCCTTCCAAGCCAATCAACTCACCTCTGATTGATGGGAGGCCTACACACAGGCTATAAGGAGCCTTATGGATGAAATTTGAAGTCTTCCACACTCCATATATTCAGCACTTCCACAAGCTTTGAGAGGGTGGCTACCTAAGCTTAGATAAGTTCCTAGGAGGAAGATGATGAATAGTAGATAGAGAATTTACGTTTTTTGCATTTTCTTCCATCCTTTCACTTGTAGTTTATTATAAGACTCTTGTAAGATTCATTTATTTCCCTTAATGTCATTTATTTCTAGTATATTCCAAATTTTGCTACATGTTCTAGATTCCACCATTGTTGCTTTGAAGTTTTACATTTCAAGATTTTTAGTTGGATATTAAATGCACTTATTTTTCTAGTTTCACTTCTCTTCATTTCAATGCAAGTTTAAATTTCTTTTCAATACCATGTCTCTTTACATCAGGCATGTCTTTCTTGCTTTCATGAGTAGCTAGATTTTAAGTTGGCTAATCCAAGAAAAATCTCCTATTGGGTGTGCCATTTCAACTCATTTTCTTTCCTCCTCTCTGAGTATAATGGTTCGGTTTGACTGGGTTGGAGTGAGGACATGGTTGTGAGTCTTTGATATCCTGTAGACTTTTTCACGGGGTAGGCTTGGATCGTCACCTCAAAATGCCCCTTCTTGCGCTTGGGAAGCATTTTTGTTCATACACGCACACACACATTTCATTTCCACCATTCTGTTACCCTTTCTTTTGATATCATTCCGAGGGAGAGTGAGACTCCCCTATCCCTATAATCCATACACACATTGAGCCCCTATAAGCCACACACATTGTTCGGGTAGGTGTTAAGAGATTGGGAAAACAACAATAGAAACATCCAACCCTTTTTTGGGCCGTTGTCGGGGTAGGCTAGTGTCGAATTAGAAGGTGATTTTAGACGACATAGGTAAGTCTCGTGATTTTCATCACAGGCCAAGGTATGTCTTCTCATTTGTAAATAGTTTATTTTAGTTTGTGTTTTGTGTTATGTTTCCTAATTTTTATGAAAATGTATCAAATGCCCCTTATTTTAAAAATGTGTGTAAGATTTGTGATGAGTATGGGCACATCACTAATGAGTGCCCGATAAATTATCCCATTCAAGAATTTGCATGCGAAGGTTCAAATTGATTTTTGGCCACCGAAAACTTTTACCCCGACCATAATGTTACACTGAGTTATCCGAGTTATGGTTAGGAGAATGAACCTTATAATTTTTCATCCGATCTCGCACCACCAAATAAAATTTGCCATTATCCAACATATAAGGACTTAACCGAACAAGAATTGGAAAATATATTTTACGAGTTTGTGCAATGCCAAATGGAAGTCAATGCCCAACAAATGGAATTTATGCAATGCCAAATGGAAGTCAATGACCAAGAAAGCCCAACAACTTTCTGAAATTAGAGATGACGTAACTGCATTGACTAATGCTATAATTACTATGCGTGAAGAAAAACATCTTGAACATATTTAATGTATTGAGAATGATCATCCTATTGGAATGCATATTGATTTTGAATCTCCCACCACTCTAGATTGTGAAAAATTTAATGAAGATATTATCTCACATAAGGCTAATGAGTCCAATGTCATTTTGCCATCTAAGAGTGGTGTTAAGATTCACATTGTTCAACTTGGGAAGGGAATTGAAATGGAGTTAAGTGTAGAAACTTTTAAAGAGAAATTGTATACTCCATTGTTTGTATTGTATAGCTTGCCTACACCTTTGTTTGGTTGCGAATTTTTAATGATTATCTTTTATATTTTTGGATAGATTGGTTTGGAAGGGCATTTATACAACCAAAAAAATTTTAAAATCAAAAAAATCTATGGGCGCAAGCTCATATCTGAATTAAAGCCAGATTGACATGAGCCCTCTTTGTTTTTTTTCATGTACATAGTAGTTAGCCCTCTTTTTTTTTTGTTTTCATGTACATATATGTGGTCCAAGTTTTTGGTAGGTTAGTGTCATAGATAGGTGTTCAAATGTATTGGAGTTGAGGAAAGATAGATTGGATGTATGTTTTGAAGCACAGGAATGGTTTTGTAGCAAGCCAAAACCTTCCGGAAGGTTTTTCTTACTGGACAGTGTTGCCCCAACAGTAAGCAAAACCTTCTGAAGGTTTTGATCGACCTTCCGGAAGGTTTTGCCCAAAATGCTAAAAATGATGGTTTTAAGTTCAAATTTTTTGAAAAACCCTTCACATTTCTCCAAATCTCAAGCTCCCAAGCTCTGTCCTCTCCTTCTACTCTTTCAAATCTTCAAAACACTTCCTTAATGTGTCTAAAAAAAGAGAAGAAGGGGTATCTTATTTCCCATATTACTTTCATTTTTCTCATTGCTTGATTTCTTGTGCATTGAGGACAATACATGGTTGAAGTTGGGGTTGAGGTGCACCATTTATATTTTTCACCACTTTTTGTATAGAATAATGGGAACTGCGAAAATTTTGAAAATTTTGGACAATTTTTGGTGAAAAATATTTAATATTGAACTACATTCCCCCTATCCTAATTTTCGTGGGAATTATGATTGCTTGATCTTCATTTTGAACTTTAAATACATGAGCACTTATAGAAGTTTATCCTATTGCTAAGAATATCACATACTTATTTGCTTTTGAACTCAACCATAAGTGCACCATGAACTTGTAATTTTAGCAATTTATGAATTGAGTTCACATTTAGTGCTTGACATGAATAGTGGAGCTGAGTAAGAATCCGTGTAAGCTTAGTGTTAATCCTTGTGGGAGGGAACTTACATTTACTCAAAGAATAATTTTTCAAATTCCAAATGTGTTTAATAATCTCATTATGCATGTTTTGGTCAGGTGCATTTGTGTAGTTGATTGACTTTATCTTGAAATGTAATGTGCTCTCCCATGCCTATATAGATATGATCTTAGGTCATCTTTGACTTACTTTGATCCTCAGCCCTTTTTCTTGAAAAATTTTTATCCCTAGTGCCATGATTGAGCCTTAATGGTGAATTCATTTCCATGACACACAAGTGACGAAGCCAGTGCAAAATGATAAACTCTACCTCACCTTGGTTGTTCCTAGAGCTTAGTATGAGTGATCATAAAAAAGAAGAAAGTATGGCTAAAACTCAACAAAAGTGATGAATGATGTTGAAACTCAAAGAGTTGAATGAAAAAAAAATGAAAATCCAAGAAAATGAGAAGAAAGTATGATCAAAGAAAAAGAAAAATGTTAAAGAAGAGAAGAAAAATAAACAAAGAGTGAAGTGATGGTGTTAGCCTAGAAATCCCATAAAAGGGAGATCTTTTTTTAATAAAGGTCATTCATTCGGAACAACCCTCTTTGTTATCCTATATCATTCATTTCACTTCCCTAGATATCACCCCAAGGCCCCATTATAACCCGTGAAAGTCCTAAATGATCTAGAGAAAGCATGGGATAGGCACACTTTTAAAGAACAAGAAAGATTGATTTTGCTATCTAATGCCCTAGCATTCCTTTCATGAGATTGTGCCAAGGTTGTCTCATTTTTTATGCATGTGCTTCATTTTTGGATTATATGTGAGCATATTTCGTTTTGTGCATAAGATTCCATCTCACATATACACATGGAGCATGCCAATATAACTAGAGTGTGATTCATTGTTGAGAGAAACCCTTGGTGAGTTTTGCATCAAAGCTGAATTTGCATAGCTATATGAATGTTGATTATGTTGAGTAAATGCTTAAATTATATATTCATTTCACACACACAAGTTTTGAAAGGAAATGTGTAGGTGAATACTCTAGTATAGCATTTAAAGGTATGATGTGATTCATGTGTGATTAGTTCGGGTGTTAGGACAAAGTTATTTTTGACATCCCATTGCTAGTTAGGATAAGGGCATATGTTTTAAATATTGGATACAAGGAAAATAAGTTTGTAGGGACCTTCACTGGAAACTTTCATGAGATAAAACTTGTCCACTAAGGATCACCTAGGGGTTTAATGGCTTGTTGTATATGCTAAATGCAATAACAAAATTTGTATAGGCTTATTTTTGTTTGCTGAATGTTTACATTTTGTTTGCTAGGGACTAGCTAAGCTTAAGTTGGGGGGTGTTATGAGCACAAAACATTGCATATTTAATGGACTCATTCATGCGTTTTAACATAACTTTACCTTTAATTACTTAGAGTTAGTTAAAATTTTGAATAATGTGAAAATTTTGATGTTGCAGGTAATTATAGCATAAATAATGACTTTTAGAGCTTTGCAACTAAGTGTGAATGAGTGGTGAAGAGATGAATACAGTAAATGAGGATTGGGAGGATTGGAAGGTGAAGAAACCAAGGAAAATGGATTTTGGACGAAAACCTTCTGAAAGGTTTGGCCATAAACCTTCCAAAAGGTTTAGCCCACTGGTTTGTCCATTTTATGGCACAGTACCAATGTTTGTCCCATTTTTTACCATTATAAACTTCGAATCTGAACAAATGCAAAGCATAAAAGTTGTAGATCTGGATGTCTTCTATATTGCGTCCAAATTACAACTCAATCCAATGGTTGGATCAACAATTATGACAATTTTACTAAAAGTGGTCCTAAGCTATCACCTTCTGGAAGACCTTACGGAAGGTTTAGCCTACTAGAATAAACCTTCCGGAAGGTTTGCATCGACCTTCTGGAAGGTTTTGCCCGGAATGCCTAAAATGCTTGCAACTCATGCTCCAATTGCTTGGGGGTCCCACCATTGATTCTCCCACTTGTCCCCTAACATCCCTCACACATTTACATGCCTTCTACACCCTAGTTGAAGACTTTGGAGGCAATGACATTAATGACGATAGGAGAGAAGTGGGCAGCCATGATGAGGTGCAGGCTAGCCAGGTCCTAGCCTTCCAAGCCAATCAACTCACCTCCTATTTATGGGAGGCCTGCACACAGGCTATGGAGAGCCTCATGGATGAAATCTGAAGTCTTCCACACTCCATATATTCAGCATTTCCACAAGCTTTGAGAGGGTGGCTACCTAAGCTTAGATAAGTTCCAAGGAGGAAGATGATGAATAGTAGATAAAGAATTTATGTTTTTGCATTTTCTTTCATCCTTTCACTTGTAGTTTATTGTGAGACTCTTGTAAGCTTCGTTTATTTCACTTAATGTCATTTATTTCTTGTATGTTCCAAATTTAGCTACATGTTCTAGATTCCACCATTGTTGCTTTCAAATTTTACATTTCAAGATTTTTAGTTGGATATTAAATGCACTTATTTTTCTAGTTTCACTTCTCTTCATTTCAATGCAAGTTTAAATTCCATTTCAATACCATGTCTCTTTACATTAGGCATGTCTTTCTTGCTTTCATAAGTAGCTAGATTTTAAGTTGGCTAATCCAAGGGAAACCTCCTCTTGGGTGTGCCATTTTAACTCATTTTCTTTCCTCCTCTTAGACTACGAAGGGTCGGTTTGACTGGGTTGGGGTGAGGACATGGTTGTGAGTCTTTGATATCCCGTAGACTTGTCAAGGGGTATGCTTGGATCCTCACCTCCATTTTAGTCTTGAGCTTCCCACGAATCAATCGAACATCTAAGCTCTATTGGAGGAAGGTTTCAAGTTGAGTTGGCATTCCCATTGGAATGACCTCTTTGGATTAACAAACACTTGTTTTCCTTACATTTTTAGCAAGAACACATAACACCAAAAACTCAACCTCAAATATTTTTACATTTTGCTCTTTTCACAAAATCACCTTCACATAATTCCCTTCCTTCCCTGAAGAGATAACCTTGGAATACTTTTTCAAATAAAACACGACACACAAAAGTCTTCTTGCGCTTGGGAAGCATTTTTGTTCCCACACGCACACGCACATTTCATTTCCACTATTCTGTTGCCCTTTCTTTTGACATCATTCCGAGGGAGAGTGACACTCCCCTATCCCTATAAGCCACACACATTGTTTGGGTTGGTGTTTAGAGATTGGGAACACAACAATTGAAACATCCAAGCACCCTAGCTTCCCACGAATCAATCAAGCATTTAGACACCATTGGTGGAAGGTTTCGAGTTGACTTGGCATTCCCATTGAACTGAACCTTTCCAACTAGCCAATATTTTTTTCCATGTCAATTCCATCAAGATAAAATCACAAACCAACCTTTAAACAACCAAAGATTTTTACGCTTTACCCTTTTTTACCAAAATCACCTTCAACACGGTTTAGCTTCTTTCCTGAGGAGACGACCTTGGAATACTTTTCAAGTAAAACACGATACTCAAAAAGACTCCTTGCACTTGGGGAGCACTTTTGCTCACACACGTACACATTTCATCCACCACTATTCCGTTGCCCTTTCTTTTGACATTGTTCCAAGGGAGAGTGACACTCCCCTTCACGCTTACATTATACATACATTGAGGGATGATGTTAGGAGGTTAGGAACACCAACGGAAAACAACAAGCATTATGCAGGTCTATGATTTCTCGGAAATGATCTTAGGTCATTTTTGATTAATTTTGAGCCTTAACCATTTCTTTACAAAATTATATCCTTAGTTAGCCGTGATTAAGCCTAAAAAAGTATAAATTCTTTTCATGAAACCAGAAAATTATCTGAGCCACATGAAAATATATTAAACCTACCTTTGCGATCTAATTTTCTTGCACCCACTTCTAAATCAGTATGATATAGAAAAGCACAAGATGAAGAAAAGGTAGAAAATAGTAGAGAAAAGAAAAGGGTGATTACTGTTCAAAGAAAAGAAAAATCTGTGAAAAAAAAGAATCAAAGAAGAAAAAAAGAAAGAAAAGAGCCAAGAAAGTGAAAAAAATGAAATGAAAGAATGTGAAAGTCTTAGAAAGCTAAGAAGATGTGTGCCACAATAGGAAGAAAGAATAACTGTTGAATCCCATTGACGTCATTTCTTAAACCCTAAACCAATGGCCATATTACAACCCTAAGAAATACCTTTTTGATTCCAGATATCATACATGTGTATTAAACTTATCAAACCGAAAAGGGAGAATATTAATAATATGTTTAATACAGTGTTAATATCCTTTCATGAGATTATGTCAAATTCTAGTTCTAGTCAAATAACCATTCTTTTGATATATTACATATGATATGCTAACAATATTCCAATTACATGTAATTACTAAATGAATATTTACTATAACATATGTGTACTCTTTGTTGAGTGTATTCCAGGGGAGAATTGACATCAAGACTACTATGAAAGATGGTAATGTCTCCTGAGTGATTTTTAAGATAAAGAAATCATTGCACACACACAAAATTTTTTCTAAAAATATATGGATAATGTTACAACTAACGTGTATTACTTTAATAGTGATCAGAAAAAGGAAGTATTCTAGCAATGCAAAAGAATATTGATTTAATTTTATTTGTGAAAAATATGAATTATGAACTCCTAACTATTGAAGTTTGTAGGTAGCTTCACTGAAAATCTTCATGAGACAAAACTCGTCCACTAGGGATCACCTAGGGGTTTAACGGCTTATTACGTATGCTAAATGCAATGATGAAAATCTACAAAAAATGATTTCATTTTATTTTATTTTTTTAATAATTTTTATTTACTAGGGACTAGTAAAGTTTCGACTGGGGAGTGTGATTAACCCTAATTAGTATGTAAATTAGAATAATTACATAAGTGAATTTTGAAAGATAAAACAGTTAAAAAATGTAAATTAGAGTTTGTGCATAAGCTTGGTTTTATTTGTGTAATGTCTGAAATTTTAGGATTTTTGTGCGGAATTGCTGGAAATTGTGACGAGCAATTTGTCAAAGCTTGAATCAACAAGGGATGCAAGTGTAATATCAAGAAAGGTATATGCAAGAATATTTTGGAAACCATCAACACAATCCAGCAAACTAGCACCGTCCGGATGGTCGTGGTGGCATCCGGACGGTTATGTTAGGCGGTTTAAGCTTATATTCCACCTCCAGCTTCCTGCTTGGCCTATAAATAGGCCTTTCTAGCTAGCATAACCAGAGATCTTGTGAGGGGGAGTTCAAGGGAGAATCCAAAGGAGTGAAAAAGGAGAGAAATTCAAGAATCCAAGAGGAGATCCTGTCCAACCTACTTTCCAACCAGAATTTTATTATTTCTACCTTTCTATTATGTCTTTCTTCTTGGAGAATTAAACTTCTGCCACCATTGTGTCTTAACTGATATTAAGGGTGGTTGTATTTCAACTATTCCGTGGGAAAGAAGTGTCAGTGTCTATATTTTATTTAGTATTGTAACGAAACTGTCTCGCACTTCTTGCTTGTTTATAGCAATGGAGTGTGAGTAGTTTACTATTACCCTTCTGTGAGGGGTGAACATATGTGTATTATTGGTTAAGTTATGGAAATGGCGATGTTTAATTATGCTTTAATATTGTATACACCTCCCTTAAATGATGGATTGTTATATTTATAATATGCTCACGATTATGAACACCGAGTGATACTTAATAGTCTATATCATACTATCTACAACTATGTACTTCATACATGATACAGTGATACACATAATTGGGTGTTACGTAAAATTTGATTGATTGGTTATAGATGGGTTAAGTCTCAGCATAGTCAATGCTTTCAGTTCAATACGTAGCTTGGAATTATGTCATCAGTGAATCATCAACCAACAGTTTGAATATCAGGGCGAGTAAGTTGGGTATGGTGATTAAGGGAGCGAGAAAGAGATGAATCTTTGCCATTGGAAACCTACCGGTGGAATATCTAAAGTGTTCCATTTGAATGGATTGACCTTCTGGTGCACTAAGGATATTTAACTATTATATGGTACAAAGCTGTCAGACGAATAGCCTAAGTGATTCTCCTGAATGGCTTGACTTTTTGGTTCACTAGGGTTGTTTAACTTACACATAATATAAAACTGACAATTGAGTAATTCCAGTATTCCTCCTAAATGGCTTGTCCTTATGGTTTACTTGAATTAATCAATTGTTGCATATACCTACCAGCTAACTTAAATAGTTGTTGTGGTATGATTTATTATACACCAGACCCACCGATTGATTTTCCAGTGACTTGGAAGTTAACTGTTGTAAGGTTGCATTTCCAATACTTAACCAATATAAAGCATATGGGATCCTTAAACTGAAGGGTATCTTTCATATTATTGCCTTTTAACAGTTTACTTATGCATTTTTTTTTACTCAGTCTAGTTATCAATCTAAGCTCTGATCACAAGTTATCTTATGTTACGCTCCTTTAACAACTTCAATGTTCTTATTTTAAATTCCAATTATTAAAACTCTACGTGGGATTGATATTGGACTTAAATCGAGAAAATTATAATTCGACTACTTATACTTGGGTGTATGATATAAAGAAGGCCACGAAAGAGGTCAAATGAGGGTCTAGGTCACTCCCAAACCCGCTTCGACCTTACGTTTCCCCCCAGCTTTGCTTTTCCTAAATTGGGCCACCCTAGCCCTTACAGCCTTAGCATCTGGAGCCATTGAGCTGGAACCTGAGAAATCAAAGCAAGCAGATCATTAAAAATGGAAAGAAGAAAAGGAAGAACTAGAAATGAAGCAAGAAGAGCCTTAACAACAAGATCTTCAACACCATCTACAGATATCTAAATTAGAGTTTCAATTTTCACCTCAAGAGGACTAAACCCAAATTGGGTGAGCACTGCAAGCTTGATAAACTCAAACTCCTTCTCTGGTAGAAAACCCTCCAAGCTCAGTAGGGCAATCCTATCCTCTGTGCTGAGGTTAGGACGAATACCTAAAAATGATAAAAAGAAACGAGATCAGCAAAAATAATCATCAAAACGAGGAAAAAAGCATCCCTTGAGTTATCAGGAGCTGACCAGGCCCAAGGTACATGCAGAGTGTTAGAAGCATCCCTTGAGTCTAATTCCCATTCCTTCCCAGACACAAAGAAAAAGAGCTTTTTCTACCCCTTATGGGAACTTGGGAAGTTGGATATTAGAATTGGGGCTTTCATCCGTTTAGCAATATAAAGGAACCCATCAGAGGGAGAAAATTTAACATTTTAAAATTTCATGAGCAAAGGTATTGAAGGGACACCGAGCATATTTTTCTTGGAAAAAAAATGCAAGGAGGCCCACCAAAATGCCCCAAGACTTGGGAGAAATTTGGATTGGACATACATTGAAATGTTGAAGAATATACTTAAAAAATGGATGCAGAGGAAACATAAGACGATTCTCAAAAGAAGCAGCAAAGAAACAAACCTTCTTAAGCACGACGGAGTCATACCGACGGTCAATGTAAGGAGACCAGTGTTGCATACCCCTAGGGAAATCGAACCTAGCCGAAAGAACACACAGGTAGGGAGGGGTGACCTCACTAAAACTATTAGGTTTGAAGCACAGGGAGTAGGTCTGGCGGCCCCAGCACTACCAAAGGTCCCAACCTCACCTTTCTTGGTTTTTGACGCCCCAAAATTCGAGGTCCGTTGATCACTCATCAACCCGCGAAATACTCGTGGTTATCATGTAACTCGATATCACGCCATTATCACCCATTTATCAGAATCCAAAATTTAACGAAGTTTGGGCAGAGTCTCCTTTGTACGGGAAGCTCTACCCAAACACAACTTGTACAACATACAATCACATGACCTATCCGAGGTCTAATATACAACATTGACCGCACCGGGTCCATTTATGAGTAAACAATGACCACACCGGGTCCATTTATCTATACTCATATAAAAACATGCAAGGTTATATTAAAAATAGTTCGTAACAGTTCGATTACAATTCTTTTACATATATTACATGCCCAAATCTTTGTTTTACAAAAACCAAGGTTAAAAACCACAAGTCGGGCTCTCTTCACCCTTGAGGCCTCGAATGAGAGCCATTCACCAGTGTATAGCCCGCACTTGAAATATTTTCGCGTATAGGGTGAGTCACGCTCAATAGAGTATTCCCTATAGAGGCTACTCCACATCCTAGATACACAAGAAATGTATACATGCAACAATCAACACATTTATCCATTCAAGCATTCCAATCAAGAATATGCATCCAATGATAGGAATTCTATGTCATGCCATGAAATGAGAAGATACTCCCTCATGTACTCTAACTTGAGCCCTCACCGATTCCCACAACAAAATGCAACACACTTCTGCAATGAAACCATCATTTGACAAAAATTCATCCAACGATTGTTTGAAATAAAAGTTATGTTTTTATAAAGCCAAATCATTGATGGATGTTACCCATTGAATGGGTGTTTTAGAAAACAAAATCTTGTGTCATTGTTAGGCAACGAATTTTGGTATCACAATCGCCAGCTCTGTACACCATCACACTTTTCTAGAATTTCACCTCAGGGGAGTGTGTGAACCAAGTAGTCGGGTTTTGCACGCTAGGGAGTATCTAGCCCTTCTTGTTATACCTGATACTAGTTTTTCTATGCACGTAATAGTGTGACTCAGTCGGATCTTCGATCGAACTTTCCTGAGCCCACCCATCAAGTACCAAGTATGGTCATTATCAGTTGTACGGGGATGAAAAACAGTGCTCATCATCAGCTGTGTCCCCATGGCTCGCTGGAAACTCTACCAAAAGTGAGTCATAAATCTGGGATCCCGATCTGATACTATAGATACGGGTACACCATGTAGCCGAACAATCTCCCGTATATATAATTTACAGAACTCCTTTATTGTAAAGGTCATCCGCACCACCAAAAAGTGTGCCGACTTAGTAAGTCGGTCTACTATCACCCACACCGCATCATGTACCCGCGATGTCCGTGGTAAGTGAGTCACAAAGTCCATCGTGATATGCTCCCACTTCCACTCGGCTACCTCCAAGGGCTGGAGTAATCCTACTGGCCTTTGATGTTCAGCCTTCACTTGCTGACACGTGAGGCGTCGACTGACAAAGTCGCCCACTTGTCTCTTTATTCCGTTCCAATAATACTGGCGATGATGATCATGATACATCTTCGTGCCACCTTGATGAACTGTAAAATGGGAGCAATGAAACTCCCTAAGGATCTCCTCTCTCAGATCCTCTAATTGAGGAACCACAACCCTTCCTCGATACCAAAGACTACCATCCGAGTGAATGGCCCAACCCTCGTCACCTATATCTGCCTGTACACAGTCCCGGATGGACAATAGCTCTGTGTTCTGAATGTGAGACTCAATCACCCTGCTCAGTAGGGAAGGCATAGCCTCCAAACACCCCAAAGTACCTTGAGCCTGACCCATATAACGTAGCTCAAACTGTCCCACAGTCTCGAGCATTTGCCACTCTCGGGAAACCACTCTAGCCAAGACTCTCTGTGACTTCTGGCTCAGAGCATCAGCCACCACATTTGCCTTATCATGATGGTAATGCAAAGTGAAGTCATAGTCCTCCAAAAACTCCATCCCCTTGCATTGCCTCATATTGAGGTCCCGTTGTGTAAAGATGTACTTCAGACTTCTATGGTCTGAAAACACCTCGAACTACTTACCGTATAGATAGTGGCGCCAAGCCTTTAAGGCAAAGACAGTAGCCGCCAACTCCATGTCATGTGTGGGGTAATTCTGTTCGTGATTCTTCAACTGCCGAGAATCATAAGTGACTACCCTCCTGGACTGCATCAAGACACATCTTAGTCCGGCCTTCGAAGCATCACAATACACTATGTACCTCTGTCCTCTCTCCGGAACTATCAGAATAGGAGCTGAAGTAAGCCTCCTCTTCAACTCTTGGAATACCTTCTCACAAAAATCATTCCACTCAAACTTAACCTCCTTTCGGGTCAACTTCATCATAGGTGTAGCTAATCGAGAGAAGTCCTCAGTGAACCGCCTATAGTACCCTGTCAATCCCAAGAAACTATGTATCATGAAGACTGACTTCGGCCTCTCCCTATTCATAACTGCCTCAACCTTCTCCAGGTCTACGGATACACCCAAAGTCGACACTACATGTCCCAAAAATTTTACCTTAGTCAGCCAAAATTCACACTTGCTGAACTTGGCATACAACTGATGATCTCTCAAGGTCTGGAGAATAATCCTCAAGTGACCCTCATTCTTTTCCTCAAACTTAGAGTAGATCAAGATGTCATAAATAAAAACTACGACAAACGGATCTAAATAGGGTTGAAACAACCTGTGCATGAGATCCATAAATGTCGTTGGGGCATTCATCAATCCAAAAGGCATGATAGTAAATTTGAAGTTCCCATACCGTGTCATAAACGCTGTCTTAGGGATGTCTGTCTCCCTAACCCTCAACTGATGGTAACCAGTGCAGAGATCTATTTTAGAATAGACCCGCGCTCCTCTCAGTTGGTCAAATAAGTCAACAATCCTCGGTAAAGGGTACCTATTCTTGATAGTAACCCTATTCAACTGTCGATAGTCAATGCATAACCGAAGGGTCTTGTCCTTCTTCTTGGCAAACAACACCGGAGCCCCCCAAGGTGAAGTGCTCGGTCTAATGAACCCCCTGTCCAATAATTCCTACAATTGGACCTTGAGTTCTTGCAACTCAGCAGGTGCCATTTTATGTGGAGTCATAAAAATGGGCAATGTACCTAGATATAAATGGTGAAGTCTACATCCCTATGTAGAGGTAATCCCAGTAGTTCATCCGAAAAAACATCCTCATACTGGCATACCACCCAAGTTAGACCAAACTTCTGTCTCGCCTAGTCCTCAAAGGTAAGGCTTGTTAGCCAACCTACCAACTGCTCGTGCCATTTAGAGTCGTATATGGCCTGGGGTAAAGCACTGTGTCTTTCCCCTTGAAACTTAAAACAAACACCCTCAGGCGTATAAGTCGTGACCCTCTTATGATCACAATCAATAGCAACACGATGTGCCATTAACCAGTCCATATCATTGATGACATCAAACTCTGACATGTCCATGACCCGAAGGTCCACAGTGAGTAGAATCCCTGATATTTCTAACTCACACCCCCGACATATCTGATCAACCCTTACCTTAGCACCTAAGGGAGAACCTACATGCAACAGGTCTTCCAAGATTTCAACCTCTGAGCCCAAATCTCTCACACATAATGCAGAAATGAATGAATGCGATGCACCAGAGTCAAATAGTACTCTTGCCCATAAACAAGAGAGTAGAAATGTACCATGGACAACCGACTGATCTGCCAACTCAATATGAGGTGTAATGGCATAAACACGCCCTTGGATCCCCTAAGTCCTGGCTTGTGAGCCTTGTCCCCGGCCTCGACCCATACCCTGGCCCATCTGGCCTACTTGTGGAGTCCCCGCTCGAAAAGTAGTAGGTGCTTATGCAACACCTTGAGACTGGTACTAGTTCCCTTGACCCATGGTGGGGTAAGAAGGAATAAACTGGGTCTATGGCTGCCCCACCGAAAACTGGGATGGGGATGTCCCATAACTCTGAGACCCTCACCTCTGAGGACAATCCCTCTTCATGTGCCCCGGTTGGTGGCAATGATAGCAAGTCCACTAGCCTACCTGGAAGGAAGGCCACCGATTTCTCCCACCTTGGGAGAACTGACCTTGGCCTTGGTCTTGATAGTCGCAGCCCTGCTCTTGATGCCCCTATGGAGCAGAAGTCCTCTACTTCTTCCCGGCACTAGAAGAAGAAGATGATCCTTCCTTCTTCTTGTCCTTAACACCCGCTTCCCAGGTGTTCCTTGTATCATCAACCTCTCTCTTAATGGCCATTGTTGTAGTGACCATCATGTCCAAGTCTTGCAGAAGAAGACCCATAATTTTATCCCCAGATGGACAACTTCAGGTCATCCTCGAACTTCCTCACCTTGGCCATATCTGTGGCCACATAGGCGTCAGTGAAACGGGCTAATTCAGTGAACTTAGACACGTATTCCATCACTGTCATCGTTCCTTGCCGCAACTCTAAGAATTCTTTGGCCTTTGCATGTCAAGCAGCTGCTGGGAAGTATTTGCCCATGAAAAGCTCATGAAATTCCTCCCATGTCATTGCCTCCAAGTCCCTTGAGGCTTTGACCCAATCCCACCACACTTGGGATTCTCCGTCTAGCTGAAAGGTAGCTAACATTATCTTAGTGGCATCAGAGGTAATCTCCATAGCCCTTAAGATCTTTTCAACCTGCTGGAACCAATGGTCAGTTATCATTTAATCCCCTCCTCCCATGAAGGTTAGAGGCTTGTGTGCCTTGAACCTCTGGAGGTCACTTGGCCATCCTTGACTCACATTTGCACTAACTTGTATAATTGTGGCAGCTGCAGCACTAGCTTGTGCAATGGTAGCAACCGCAGTACCAATAGCCTCCATAAAGGCTTGTTGGTCAAAGGTCGGTGGTGGTTGGTTGTTGTTCCGCCCACCGCCTCGGCATCCTCTTTCTCGATTAGCCATCTACATAAGTCAGATAGCAATAGAGTCTCACATACTATCCCAAAACAGGGATTAACATTTAAGCATTGAGAACTTTCCCATTGTCTCACAAGTAGAGCACATGTCACCCACTAGTAGAGATTCATACCATGAACCATCCCGTTCATCCCTTTCTCCGAACCTAACCTTGGGTTTTGTTTTCTAAACTTAGTGTTCCTCCTTTCATATACATAGCACCATGCATATAATTCACATGTCATTTAGCACATAACATATAGCAAACAAAATACATAACATGAAATGCACATGGAATGCAATGATCTAGACTCATGCCCCATCAAGTTTAGGTATACAATTTACCTAAGGCTTAGTTATGGCCTTTGATAGACTCATTTCCCACAAGAACCATAAAAGATCTATAGCCTATGCTCTGATACCAAGCTGTGACTCCCCAAAAATTTGGGGGTCATTAATTAACCGTTGACAAGCCGTCAACCCGCAAAAATATTCGTGGATGTCGCATAACCTGACGCCACGTTAAAAACATCCAAGTCCAATACACCATGGTTCATACCCCATTAGGGTCCAATTTGGTAATTTAAAGGAAGAAAATTTTAAGCCCAAAACTTGGCAAAGTAATTTTTAAAATTTTAGATTTTTGGACTGGCTACCGGTAGATGTCTATCGACTACCAGTAGTTCGGGTATTCTGAAAAATCTCTACCGGAAGCTACTTGTTAACTACTGCTAGCTAGAACCAATAACTACCGGTTGACTAAGACCTTCTGGTCCACGACTACCTGTTGACTACCGATAGTTAAACCCAGATCTTGCCCATTTGAATAGTTTTTCCTTTCCAATTCATTTCAAAGCTCCTCAAAACCAACCAACGCATGACAACCTAACTCAACTCATATAACATGGCATTTATACAAGTTTTATTATATTCAATACCATAGGTTTACATGATCAAAAATAAAACCAAGTTTTCTTTACTTAATTTACAAAGCTCAAAAAAAGCCACATCTTGGCTTTTCTTCAACCTTGGCGACCCGAATGTGGTCTGTTCACCGGCGTATACTCCACACCTGAAATGTGTTCCCGTATAGGTTGAGCCAATGCCCAGTAAAGTAAATCCTACATAGGTTACTCCCCCTAGATGCTCATGCTCATGCAATACTCACAAGCAACATATAACCCATCATATCATGCAAGAATATGCATTCAATGTTGGAATGAAAACATGCCATGCCATGAAATGAGATGATGCTCACTCATGCACTTCAACCCGAGTCCTCACCGACTCCCACAACACAATGCAATGCACTCGTGAATTGAATCGTAACTTGACAGAAAACCCATTTAATGATCGTTTGAAAACAAAAGTTGTTTCATTATAAAATCACATCATTGATGGTTGTTACTCATTGAATGACTACTTTATAAATCAAAATCTTATGTCTTTATTGGGCAACGGATTTTGGTATCACAACCGCCGGTTCCGTACACCATGACACTTTTTTGGAATTTCACTGTCGGGAAGTGTCTGAACCATGTAGCCGGGTCTTGTACCCGAGGGAGTGTCTTGCCTTTCTTGCTATACCCGATACAAGTTTTCATGCATGCAACCGTGAGACTCAATTGGATCTTCAATCCAATTTTTTCCGAGCCCACCCATCAAGCCCCAAATTTGGTGTTGATCAACCATGCACCCACACACCCACACTCATGTATATAGCCCATGAATGTGATGCCATGACCATGCCCAACATGTAATGAACACCACATGAGCAATATTTTCACACATCTTAATATTCCATGAAAATCATCATAAACAACATATCAATAAGCATATGTCAACAACACATTCAACATGTTATTCCAATGGCATCAAACATCCATCTAAAACAATCAAGGCATTTCATTAAACACCTTAAAGGCACAATTTATAAAACACATAGCATGCCTCAAGATTTCCTAAGTTACAAGAACAATTACATGTAACTTCCTTATATCAAAATTAAGCTAGTAGCTAGCCTAAATCCTTTCCATGCTCACTTTTCCACTTCTATAACTATAGACATATATACAAGTCAATATATAGGCATGTATAAATTTAACCCTTAATCTACCAACATCTAAAGAAGGAATGATTCAAGGTAGGAAGAACCCTACCTCAATAGAAGTGTAGAAGACTTCTATAACACCAAAATAACTCAAGAACTCTTGATTTCCCAAATCTCCACTTTTGAATCTTTGGTGAAATTTCTTGTTTTTGGTACATAAACGTAGCCCTCATGACGGAGATCGATTTTCCCTCATGGCTCAACGGAATCCGAGCTATGGAACTCCGGGAAAATTGAAGGAGAACTCTCTTCTCTCTCTACTCTCTCTTGGGCGGCTGAAATCAGCTGAAGAATGGGATATTTCTGCTGAAATATCCCATTTAAGGCCCTATTTATATTTCTCAAGACTTGGCCCGGATCGTGCCAAGTGTTCCTTGCTTATTCAGGTCCGATTTCACCCCAAAACGATTTATTATATTTCGTGTTTAGTTCAAATTAATGTTATTAATACTTTAATCCAATTATACTTAAATTTTAAGATAATTATATTTGGAGACCTTTGTGGGGTCATCTGCCACCCAGTTGCCTCGAACGATGTGCAAAACATCCGACTATATCAGAATTCGACGAAATTTGACAGAGTGACTAGATTTCGCGATACGAGTTCAACGGCGAACTCCGTTTTCTCATCCGAGGTCTAGAACATGAGTATTTTAAATACGCATTAGAATGGCAAAATGACCATTTTGCCTTTTCCAGAAAAAATTCAAATTTTTCCGGGTTTTACATTCTCCGAGGTGTCCTTAACCAAATTCGGACCCGTAGAGGGTCTCTCTTCTACCTCCGTCCAACAAATAGGACAACGACAAGGCCTCTCATATAGTGCCTCATAGGGTGCCATCTGTATGTTCGCTTGATAACTGTTGTTGTAGGCGAACTCCACTAAGGGTAGGTGCTCTTCTCAACTACCCTTGAGATCTAGAATGCATACCCGTAGCATATCCTTTAAAGTCTAGATGGTCTTCTCTGACTGACCGTCTGTCTGGGGATGAAAAGCAGTGATCATCATCAACTGTGTCCCATGGCTCGCTGGAAACTCTCCCAAAAATGAGCCGTAAACCTGGGATACCTATCCGATATTATAGATATGGGCACCCCATGCAATCAGATAATCTCATGTATATACATCCTACAGAATTCCTCCAATATGAAGGTCATCTGCACTGCCAAAAAGTGTGTCAACTTCTTAAGTTGATCCACTATCACCCACATTGCATCATGCCCTCGCGATATTCGTGGCAAATGAGTCACAAAATCCATCGTGACATGCTCCCACTTCCACTCATCTACCTCCAAAGGCTGGAGCAATCCCGTTGGTCTCTGGTGCTCAGCCTTTACTTGCTGACACGTGAGACATCGACCAACAAAAGACCATGGTACATCTTCGTGCCACCTGGGTGCATAGTAAAATGGGAGCAATGGAACTGATGTAACCCCAATCGACTTGCTTTGAGACCCAACAACAATATTGGAGAAACAACCCAAGAAAGCCAAACTCAGGTCTATGGATGGAGAATCTAAACCCGTTGAGAACTTGTTTCAAGAACCTAGATTATATTAAAATCTAGACCCATTGAAGAACCCGTCTCAAGAACCCAGATTACAAGTAGGAACGCCACAAAGGTTATGATCTACCTTTGATAAGTTCAAAAATTCAATCAAGAACAAGAGGAGTAAACTCAACTCAACTCACAATCAAAATTCATTATGTTTTTGTCTCTCAAAATTTCATTGATTAAACGCCTATTTATAAGGTTAGTCATTACAAGGATTAGGAAACTTCCTAAAATAACTATCCTAATTAAGAAATATCTCTTACTTGTTGGTAAAGAAATATCTCTTAATTTCTTAAGACTCTTACTTGAAGAAAAGAAAGACAATCAGCCTTTTAATTGGCTGATCACATGTCTAAATAGAAAAAAGGAAAGTACTTGGCATTCAAGCCTTACAATTAGACCCCAAAAATAGTGAATAGTGCCTGGTTATTGTAGCATGAACAGTACATGCTACAGTAACTTATTCTAAACCCTAGTTCAAATAAAATAATAAGACATATGTGGGCTAAGCATCCTCAAACCCACTTATTCTAAATTAATAGTAACAATTCTTTAAACAAATTGAAAGTCTTAACAACAAAAGGCCCTATCTCTAAGTCATGTCTTCATGTCTTCCATAGTTTGGATCAAGTGGATCAAAATTGGTTCTCCTTCTTTCAAGGCCATCTTGAGTGTTGGGCTCTTTCTAGCTTCATCCCAAGTAGATTTCACCAATCTTTGCATTGCTTTCTTGATCTTCTTGGTTCTTGATCTTTTAATTGGCCCATTTGGACATGCAAAGGATCTTCAAGAGTAGGCCTCTGTTAGGATTTTCTCTCTCAGATCCGCCAAGTGGGGAACCACAATCCTTCCCCTATACCGAAGACTACCATCTGTATGAATGGTCCAACCCTCGCCACTTATACCCGATCGTACTCGATCCTTAATGGACATTATCTCTAGGTCTTACCCCTAGGACTCAGTCACCCTTTTCAGTAGGGAAGGTGTAGCCACCAAACTCTCCAAAGTGCCTTGAGCATGACCCATGAAGCGTAGCGCAAACTATCTTACAGTCTCAAGCATCTACCACTCTCGGGAAGCTACACTAATCAAGACTTCCCGTGACTTTCGACTGAGTGCATCAGTCACCACATGTGCCTTATCGGGATGGTAGTGCAAAGTGAAATCATAGTCCTACAAGTACTCTATCCACCTATGTTGCCTCATGTTGAGGTCCAGGTGTGTAAAGATGTACTTTAGACTTTTGTAGTACAAAAACACCTCGAACTGCTCATCATATAGATAGTGGCACCAAGCCTTGAAGGCACAATGGCCGCCAACTCCATGTCATGTGTGGGGTAATTCTTCTCGTGGTTCTTTAACTGCTGATAACCATAAGCCACTACCCTCCCTGACTGCATCAAAACGCATCCAAGTCTATCCTTAGAGGCATCACAGTACACTTTGTATCTCTATCCCCTTTTTGGGACTATCAGAATAGGAGCTGTAGTAAGTCTCTTCTTCAACTCCTAGAATGCCTTCTCGCACGAATCATCCCACTGAAACTTGACCTCCTTCTGGGTCAAGCTCGTCATAGGTGCAAGTAGTCGGGAGAAGTCCTTAATGAACCTCCTGTAATACTCGGCCATTCCCAAGACTAACTTCGGTCTCTCCTAACTCATAACTGCCTCAACCTTCTCCAGGTCCACGGATACGCCCTAAGCTGACACCACATGCCCCAAGAATTTCACCTCAGTCAACCAAAATTCACACCTGCTTAACTTGGCATACAACTGATGGTCTCTTAAGGTCTGGAGAACAATCCTCAAGTGACTCTCATGCTCCTCTTCAGACTTGGAGTAGATCAAAATACTGTGAACAAAGACCACGACGAACTGATCTAATAAGATCAATGAATGTCGTTGAAGCATTCATCAATCCAAAAGGCATGACGTTAAACTCGAAGTGCCCATACTGCGTCCTAAACATCGTCTTAGCGATATCCACCTACCTAGCCCTGATGGTAACTGGTGCGGAGGTCTATCTTGGAGTAGACATGTACTCCTCTCAGTTGATCAAACAAATCATCAGTCTCTAGCAAAGGGTACCTATGCATAGTTGAAGGATCTTGTCCTTCTGCTTAGCAAACAACACCGGAGCGTCCCAAGGTGAAGTGCTCGATCTAATAAAGCCCCTATGCAACAATTCCCACAATTAGACCTTGAGTTCTTGCAACTCAGCTGGTGTCATTCTATGCGGAGTCATAGAAATAGAAGATGTATCGGGGTGTAACTCAATAATGAAGTCTACATCCCTATGTGGAGCTAATCCTGGTAGTTCATCCGGAAAAACATTCTCATACTCACAAACCACCCGAGGTAGACCTAATTTATGCCTTGCTTTGTCTTCTAGGGTAAGGCTTGCAAGCCAACCCATCAATAGTATGTGCCAACGGGAGTCATGCACTGCTTGAGGTAAAGCATCATGCTTTTCCCCCTAGAACTTGAAACAAACACCTTTTAGCGTGTACGTGGTGACCTTCTTATGATCATAATCAATGACGACTCAATGTGCCGTCAACTAGTCCATCGTAAGGATGACAGCAAAAATCGACATGTCCATAACGCTAAGGACCACGGTGAGTAGAATCCCCGAGATTTCTAACTCACAACCCTAACATATCTGATCAATCCTTACCCTAGCTCCTAGGGGAGAACTCACACGAAATGGCTCTTCCAAGGTTTCAACCTCTAAGCCCAAATCATTCACACAAGATACAGTAATAAAAGAATAAGATGCACTAGAGTCAAATAATACTCTTGCCCATAAGTAAGAGAGTAGAAATGTACCCTGGATAACCAACTGATTTGCTAGCTCAGTCTGAGGCATAATAAAGTAGACACGCCCTTGGGTTCCTAAAGTCCTGGCTCCTCGAAGTCGACCCATACTTTGGCCCATTTGGCCTGATTACAGAGTCCCCACTCGAAAGTGTTAGGCGCTTGTGTAGCTCCCTGGAACTAGTACTGCTTCCCTGGCCCATGGTGGGGTATGGAGGAACAAACTGTATCTGTACATGTCCCACCAAAGACTAGGGCTGGGATGTCCTATCACTACAACAAAAATTATTTTTTGCGACGATTTTTTTCGTCGCAAAAACAAAAAAAAACGTCGTAAATTACTTTTTGCAACGTTTTTTTTTTCATCGCATCTTCGTCGCAATAGCCTAGTCGCAGAAAGTATTAGCGACGGATTTTTTTTTGTAGCAAAAAAAAAAATTGCGACGAAAAAAAAACGTCGCAAAAAATTAAAAAAATGTCGCAAAACACTTTGCCAAAGCTTAAAAAAAAGAAAAAAAATTAATTTAATTATTTATTAGCGATGAAAAAAAAACATCGCAAATGGTAATATATATTAATTAAAAATTAGAAAATAATAAATGATTTAATTTTGGCGACGTTAATAATTCGTCGCAAATAAGATTTTATAAAATAAAAAATAATAATTTAATTAATTTTCTGCAACGAAAAAAATCGCCACAAATAAATTTTCATAAATAAAAAATGTAAAAAAATAAAAAATTAATTGATTTTTAGCGAC
>CM042184.1:27106761-27129080 GCA_023539305.1 Ilex asprella | reverse complement strand
AAAAAAAATTATTTAAGTAAACAGTTTTTTGCGACGTTTGTTATAAACGTCGCAAAAAATGAATTAAATTGATATTTTTTAAAATTTTTATTTAAGTAAACAGTTTATTTGCGACGTTCTTAAAAAAGTCGCTAAAAGTTAATTTAATTTATGTTTTTTAAATTTTTATTTTAGTAAACTGTTTATTTGCGACGTTTTCCAAAAACGTCGCAAAAAAAATTACCAAAATTAAAATTTGCGACGAAATTATAAAATCGTCGCTAATAGTAAACTTTTTGCGACAAATTTAAAAATGTCGCACAAAAAATATTTTTTGTTATAGTGTATAGCTCTTGGATCCCTGCCGTTGAGGACAATTCTTCCTCACATGACCCGGCTGGTGACAGAAATAGCAAGTCTTCTGACCTGTCTGATAAGTGGTCCTAAAGTTTCCCCTGTCTTGGGAGGATTAACCTTGACCTTGGCCATGATAGTTGTTGCTCTGCCCTTGATGTCCCTACGAAGTAGAAGTCCTTTGCTTCTTCCCCGTGCTAGAAAAAAAGGATTGGCCCTCCTTCTTCTTATCTTTAGCACCCGCTTCCAGGATGTTACGTGTGTCTTCCACCTCTCTTAATGGCCATAGCTGCCTCGACCATCATGTCAAAGTCTTGCAAAAGGAGACCCACAATTTTACCTCAGATGGACAATTTCAGCTCATCCTCAAACTTCCTCACCTTGGTCATATCTGTGGCCACATAATTGTCAGCGAAAAGGGCTAATTCCGTGAACTTAGCCACGTATTCTAACACCGTCATAGTCCCTTATTTCAAATTCAGGAACTCCCGAGCCTTAGCTTGCCGAACAAACGCCGAAAAATATTTGCCCATAAAAAGCTCTTGGAATTTTTCCCAAGTCATTGCCTCTAAGTTCCTCGAGGACTTTACCCAATTCCACCACAATTAGGATGCTCCCTCTAGCTCAAAAGTAGCTAGCATTATCTTAGTGGCATCAGAGGTGATCTCCATAGCCCCTAAGACCTTGTCAACTTGCCGGAACCAATGGTCGACTACCATCGAATTTGCCCCTCCCATGAAGGTCGGAGGCTGGTGTGCCTTGAACTTTTGGAGATTCCTTCAACCTCCGTGTCCTAAATTTGCATCCCCTTCCATTACTTTCCATCTACACGCATGTCAGATAACAATAGAGTCTCACGTAGTATCTCAAGATAGAGATCAAGTTTAAACCTTGAGAATTTCCTCCTTGTCTCACTAGTAGAACTTGAGTCACCCACTAATAGACATCTAGACGTTGAACTATACCGTTCATCCCTTTTTTCGAATATAAGGTTATATTTTCTAAACCTAGTGTTCCTCCTTTCGTATACATCTCATCATGCATATAATTCACATAACACATAGCACATAATCATGTAGCATATTATAGCTCATAACATGAAATGCACAAAGAATACAATTGTGACACCCCAAAATTCGGGGGTCCTTTATCAATCGTTGACCATCTGTCAACCCGCGAAAATACCCGTGGATGTCGCATAACCCGACACCACGTCAAAAACATCCCTTGATCGAGATCATAACCTACGATGTACCTTGGATTATAACATTCGTTTAATCCAAATCCAAGTCTCAATTAACATGGTTCATGCCCCATTAGGGTCCAAATAGTTCATTAAAAGAAAGGAAGTTCAAAGTCCAAAGCTTGGCAAAGCAGTTATAAAATTTTAGATTTTTAGACTAGCTACCGATAGGTGTATATCGGCTACCGGTAGCTCGGGTATTCTAGAAAATTTCTACTGAGAGGTACCTGTTAGCTACCGGTTGTTGAAACCCACTGGACCAGTGACTACTAGTTGACTACCGATATCCTGGGACCTTCTAGGCCACGACTACCGGTTGACTACCGATAGTTGTTAACTTCTGGACCATGAGTTATCGGAAGTTCGTGTCCAGAAGGCAACTGTTTACCTGTGAACTACCGGTAGTTACTACCGGTAGATCCTGTCCAGTTTTGCCTATTTCCTTTGTTTTTCATTTCCCATTCATCCCAAACCTTTCTAACACCAACCCAAACTCTTACAACCATATATTTGGACATCCAACATGGTTTATATAAGATCTATTACAACATTTGCATGCGAATTCATTTGATTACATGCCAAAATATATATTCATTATAATGTTTACAATTTACTCAAAAATAAGCCACATTTCGGCTTCTTCATCCATGAGGCTCAAAGTGTGAACCATCCACCGGCACGAATCCCGCACCTGAAATGTTTTCCCATAAAGGGTAAGCCACGCTCAATAGAGGATTTCATAAATAAGCTACTCCCCAACCCAAATGCACATGAAATGCTCACATGCAACCAATTCACCATTTACATATTCCAAACATAAATATGTTATCAATGTTGGAAATTTACAATCAATGCTATGGAATGAGATGAAACTCACTCTCAGCAACCAACTCAAGCCCTTCTAGGCTCTTCGACACATGCAATTGCTAATGTGCAATCACCCTTCATCCATGATCCCAAGCCCTTCCCGGCTCTCATGCAATTTCCCATGTGTATACTTCCGTCATCTATGTTAAACATTAAATGACATTTTCAATCCGGGGTCTTGTATGGGGTGAGTATTTATGGACTTACACCAACAGTACCCAACCGACACGGAATTTATGGACTTCCACCAACGGTCCCGTGTACACCGACACACTTTATCGACTAGTACCAACGGAAGTGCGTATCCAAATCACCGGGCCTTACACCCGAGGGATATTCTAGCCCTTCTTGCTAACCCCGACCCTCAACACCTTGTAAACCGTGCAACTGGGCCAAGTCATTGACTTAGCTCCCTCGAGCCCACTCGTCATCCACCCATGTGGTGTTGACCCCTTTCATGCACAACCACCCATTTAATGCAATGTTCCCGTGCATACGCAATGTAATGCCTCATTGCAACTCTACTACAATGTTCAATATGTAATGTATGCCATATGAACCATTTCAAACCCAATTCATATAATCCATGATAAATCATATCAAAAGTATATAATTTTCATGTCTGACAATGTCAATAAACCAAAATGCATTTATCAACGTTTCATCCAAAACTC
Source organism: Ilex asprella (assembly GCA_023539305.1). Taxonomy (NCBI): domain Eukaryota; kingdom Viridiplantae; phylum Streptophyta; class Magnoliopsida; order Aquifoliales; family Aquifoliaceae; genus Ilex; species Ilex asprella. The sequence goes on along the minus strand of CM042184.1, from coordinate 27,125,963 downwards.
ATATTCAAGTATGTTATCTCATATTAAGCAAATAACACACTTTCAAATCAAGACATTATGTAAACACATAATATGCCCACAATTCACAAAATTCAAGAAATTATATTAAGTAATTTCTACATACCCATTTCAAGATAGAATATATTCTACCTAATTTCAATACCCATTTCACTAAGGCAAAATTTAAGCAGACAACATGCCCATATAGCACCACTTCCCATGGAATTTCTCAAAATAAATTACCACATTTCAATTCCAAGCTAGGAATTTATCGTAATCTATTTTTATTCTCATTTTCATACTCATTTCATTAATTTTCTTTCAATGGGCAAGTTATATACACATTTATCAACCTACCCATTTCAATATAACATTTTAGGTAGTGAATAAACCTAAGTAGGAGAACCCTTACCTCTTGTAGCGTGAGGAACGACTGTAGAAGTTCCAAGAATTCACCCAAGCTTCACTCCCAAGCTTCCCCAAAATTTTGGTTTTCTTACCTTCGGTGAAAGCCTTTGTTTTTGGTGTGTACGCGTAGCCCTCGTCGAGTAGATCAACTTTCCCTCTTGGTGCAAACGGATCCAAGCTCTCTAGCTCCGTAGATCGTAGAGAGAAGTTGTATTTTTTCTCTCTTTTCCCTCTCTTCTCTCTCCCTCTTTCTATCGGCTGACCAAGGCTGAAATAATGGGGGGAAAATCTAATTTTTCCCCTATTTATATTTTTAGAATGCTTGGTCTACAACGCGCCACACGTCCCTTTTTATTCCAGGTCCGTTTTTGTCCCTAAACGATTAAATTTCGCTTCGGTTCAAGTTCAAAATATTTTTAATTTGTCTTGAATTCATTTATTTTAAAATCTCATAATTTTCCAAAAAAATTTGGTATTTGGGTCTCCCGAGGCCCGATCGCCTCGTAAAACACAAAAACCCGACTATCACAAAATTTAATGAAATTTGATATGGTCACTAGATTTCGTGAGACGAATTCAACGGTGAGGTCCGTTTTGTCATCCGAGCTCTAGAAAATTTCAGGTTTACAACCTGAACCGTTGTGACAATTTATCATTTTGCCCTTTATTCTTAAAAGTTTACATTTACCCGGGTTTTACAGCAATGGTCTAAACCCAATGCCCATCAAGCCCTAGGAAAATAATATACCTAAGCTCTGAAACCGGGGTCCATTAATCACCCATCCGCAGAATACTCGTGGATATTATGTAACTCAATATCACATCATTATCACCCATTTATCGGAATCCATAATTTGACGAAATTTTGGCAGAGTCTCCTTTGTACGGGAAGCTCTACCCAAACACAACCTGTACAACATATAATCGCATGACCCAGTCAAGGTTCAATATACAACATTGACCGCACCAGGTCCATTTATGAGTAAATAATGACCACACCGGGTTCATTTATCTATACTCATATAAAAACATGCAAGGTTATATTAAAAATAGTCCATACCTGTTCGATTACTATTCTTTTACATATATTACATGCCCAAATCTTTGTTTTAAAAAAAATTTTACAAAAACCAAGGTTAAAGGCCACAAGTTGGCCTCTCTTCACCTTTGAGGCCCCGAATGAGAGCCATCCACCGGTGTATAGCCCGCACCTGAAATATTTTCCCGCATAGGGTGAGCCACGCTCAATAGAGTATTTCCTACAAAGGCTACTCTCATCCTAGATGCACATGAAATGTATACATGCAACAATCAACACATTTATTCATTCAAGCATTCCAATCAAGAATATGCATCCAATGATAGGAATTCTATGTCATGCCATGAAATGAGATGAGACTCCTTCATGTATTCTAACCTGAGCCCTCACCGACTCCCACAACACAAAGCAATACACTTGTGCAATGAAATCGTCATTTGACGAAAATCCATCCAATGATTGTTTGAAATAAAAGTTATGTTTTTATAAAACCAAAACATTGATGGATGTTACTCATTGAATGGGAGTTTTAGAAAACAAAATCGTGTGTCTTTGTTACGTAACAGATTTTGGTATCACAACTACCGGTTCTATACACCATCACACTTTTTCAGAATTTCACATCAGGAGAGTGTGTGAACAAAGTAGTCGGGTTTCGCAAACAAGCGAGTATCTAGCCCTTCTTGCTATACTTGACACTAGTTTTTCCATGCATGTAACTTTGCGACTCAGTCGGATCTTCGATCCAACTTTCTCGAGCCCACCCATCAAGCACCAAGTATGGTGTTTGATTAAACCAAGCGCCCACACACCCACACTCATGCATAAAGCCGATGAATGTGATGCCAACACCATGCCCACTATGCAATAATGTCAAATGAGCAATTTATCTCACATGCATCTAATCACCAAATATAACATCTATCATGGCAAACTATATCACATGCATACAATTTTCATGACCATCATAATGCTAATATATCATAAAACATATATCAACATACCCATTTTCAATTGTAAAGCACACACTAAGCATATGATTTCAATTTCCCTAAAATAACAATTTTAGTCATTTAAGGCATTCTATCAAACACCTTCAAAGCAACACATCTTGTTATCACATAAAATTGCCCTCGTAACATCAAATGTCAGGAAATTTCACAAATTCTCCCACATGTCAAAACCAAGCTAGAAATTAGTCTAAGCTATTTTTATACTCAATTCTTCATTTTCATAACAATAGACAAGTGATATATAACCACATACACTTAACCATCCCTTATGGAGATTCTATGTAGAAAGAACCCTACCTCTTGAAGTGTAAAGAAGTCGTAGGAAGCCTTAAGAACACGATTTAAGCCCAAATTTTTTATTTTTCCAAAATCTTCTCTTTGGATCTTCAGTGAAATTCTTTGTTCTTGGTACATAAGTGTAGCCCTCATCGAGAAGATCGAATTTGATTCTTAGATCGACGAATTTTGACCGGCGGAACACCATGGATCTGAGAAAGAAGATTGCATTTTTCTCTTTCTTTCTCTCCTTCTCCCCAACGTGTACCTACTAGTTTCAGTAGATGAAATGTCTTCAAAATCATATATTTCATCATATTTATAACCTTTAACACTTGGTCCACGTCACGCCACACGCCCCCTTGTTCAGGTCCATTTTCGCCCCGAAACAATTAATTTCATCCTGATTTAAGTTCAAATTAATTTAATTTGAACTTTTATTCAATTTTACATAAATTTTATAAAAAAAATCTGGGGACCTTTGTGAGATTATCTACCACCCAGTCGCCTCGAAGGACGTGCAAAAATCTGACTATCTTAGAATTCGATGAAATTCGACAAAGTGACTAGATTTCGTGATACGAATCCTACGGCAAAATCTGTTGTGTCATACGAGGTCTATAGAACACGTATTTTAATTCCACATTATAATGACAAAATAACCATTTTGCCCTTTTTGGAAAAAATTTATCAGACCTCGGGTTAGGTCATAGCAGAGGCAAGGAGATTTCTACCTTGTTTGCATCAACAGCATCCATGCCTGGAAAATTATCTATTTTATCCTCCATATCTCCCAAATTATCCTCGTTCATCTCGGGAGATCGATCACCCATTGCTAAAGAGACAAAGGAGGCAGTGGCCTCAAACAAAAGCAGAGATGGAAGCATAGTGGAAAGGAAAACTAAAGGAGGCGTAAAGAGGAGGAATATTGCTAAAACAATCTTCGAGAGCCCTAAAATCAAGGCTCCAATGACCAAAAAGGAAAACCCTAGCAATAGCATAAAGGTATAAGAAGAGTGGAAGGAAAGATAAGGAACGACCTCGACTCCTAAAGAAGTAAAAATGAAAACTCCATAAATGAAACAACCACCTCAAATCCAAGGGATCCAGAATGAATGAAGGCCTAAAAACAAGGAAAGGATCAAAGCAAAAGACTTACCTAGCTGATGACAATCAACAATTAGAGACCCAAGATAAATCTAAAGAATGGGCTAAGCAAGCCTCGTAGAATCTTCAGAATGAATCTAGGAAATTGCCTGCAAAACCCTAAATCTCCAACTGATTGGGGAAGATGCAATCACTAAGGAAGAAGAAAAGGAGAAAAATCTAGAGAAAGAATGTGAAGGGATTTTTGAAATGATGAAAAAGATGCTTTTTGTATGCTGATGCATTTAAGATGAACATACAAAAGGACACGTGGAAATAAAGGGATAAGGGACATGCATGAGAAACAAGGTAGAAATGATTGCACATTCACAACACCATAATAGTCAAGAAATGTCCCATCGTGCGTATCTCAAGGCCATTCCCAGACAACCTCGCTCACCCAAGCCAGAACTCAGTCCCAGCTCATATAACTCTACCTGACTGGGGGCTAGGGGCAACTGATGATACCTTAAATGTGCTTAAGGATGACCTCAGTAATTAAGGTCATGCTTTCACAAATCAGGAGCCCAGCCCGATTTGGATGCCCATCTCAAAGAGGGTACCACATAAGATATATGGCTTCAACCCAAGCGCCACGCAGATAGTAACAGTCACATATCTGGGCAAAAGAGTCATAACTTCTCCAACACCCTCCACAACCATTGTAGGATAGTAGCAACCATTACAAGGAGAAACAAGGATCTAGCCGAAGATCAAGCAAAGCTCAGGATCAACTATAAGGGGTATAATCCCAAACAGTATACAGACAAACCATTGTAGCCTAAACCAATATTTTGTAACCTCGTTTCTTATCAATATAAGTCCCAGGAGCAAAAGACTCCTTTAAGAGTGGATTAGTCGAGCTTCCAAGCTGGTGAACCACTATAAACTTTGGTGTTAGTTCCCAATCCCTAGTCCAAATCTTAAAAGAGCCTAGGAGCTTAGACTAAATTGCACAGTGTGTCACACCCCGAATCAGCTCGACATGTGACAGATGTTACTTTAATCCATAGAATGTTATAATACCGAGTTGTCAAGTAGCATAGCATAATAACCCACAATATACAACCCATATATTATTGTATAAACATATGCAACACTTTTAAACTAACACATTTCAGACTATTACAAACTAATATCCAATTAAGTATACGTTACACATTAGGTTTTCATTTATTCTATTTCAAACTTTGGATACATCTTCCTAAGATATACAAAAATCTTAGTAGGTTATTATGTACACATCTCCCTGCTTTATCATATCTGAAAAAGAGAAAATAATGTAGGGTGAGCATCAACAACTCAGTAGAGTAACCCAATTTCTAAGCAAACGAGTTTGAAAATAGTATAGTTTAGCATGACTGGGCAAGAATGCAAACAAGCATTTGATACACATATATCAGCAAAAACGTCATTTGATGTAAAATTGTAATAGTTAAATAAAACTATAAAAGAAAGAGTTCATAAATTCAAGTACAATGCTACACTGGTGGGTAATTCATCCTAATAGACCACTAAGGGTCCATACGAACATACGATCCAACCTTTTAGGGGACTACCACCCCGAAGAAGATACGCTCCCTAGTCAACATTCAATACTCAAGTCTGGAGATCAACAGGGACACCCAGGCATTTACATACTCAATGAATACCCTCTAAGGCCTCAAACTGGAATATAAACCTTTTTGCCACTCAACCCCTATGCACTTATATTTCCATTAAAAAGGATCCCGGAGTTTCATTCAATACGAGCAATTCAAACAATACTATCATTTCCAAAACATTAATGCAAATGCACTCAGAAACCCTACATCTGGGTTCGGATCCGAGTCAATATTCAAAACATCCAATCAGATATTTCAGAACATGCTAAAACATCATAAATAAATTGCACTTGATCCTAAACAATGTTATTTTGATCTGAAATAACCAAAAATTAAACAATGTTATTTTTTAATAAAATTTAATACACATACTCAATTAACCTGCCTAAGAATGAATATAAAATTTATTTTCTCAAACTCACTCCAAAACTGGGTCAAAAATGACTTCGAATGGCAAAATAGTCATTTTACTCATCACTTTGATTCGGTCATCAGATCGACTTGAAATTTTAGCGGGACCTCCGTATGGACGTTGCAAAACTTTTGGCATCAACCAGAGGTTGAACGAGGCCAAAATTGTCATCGGAGTCCACTGGTGTCCCCCACCTCACTTCATCTTCAACCTTTGTTTATTTGACTTTTGTCCTAAGTGCAGAAGTTTCTGCTCAACCACCCTACTTTGACCCTATAGTTCTCCAACTATAGTACACCATCTCCTTTGACTTCAACATCCACATACTTTTTGGATAACCTAGTTTGAATCCCTCTTAGACTCAACCTTTGAATTGAATTCTAACATTATCAAATTATTGGTCAAAGTTGGTCAAAAACCATTTTTTAAACACAAGGGCAGACCTACAACTATCCATTTCAACTCCAAAACGACCTCTAAATCCAATTCCGAGGCCAAAAATGGATTTCGTGACCCCAAATTAACTAAACCCAAGCCCCATTTTGAAGCTTAAATAACTTTTTCATCAAAAATCACATTTCCACTTCTTCAAACCCTTACGCAATTGTTACACCACCACACACCACAGCAAACCAGCACACCACCACTAAACAACACCTCAAGACCCCCCAAACTCAACCATACCAAACAATTAACCCAAATCATGCTCAAATCTCAAACCTGTTTCAAAATCCAAAACCCACTAAACTTTAAAACACAAATTCTTGCATTAATACTAAACCAAATCAGCCTCCATGCATGTGTAGAAGACCCTTGAAGCTTCAATGGAATTTTGGTAAATTTTTAATTTTGTCTAATTTTAAAAATTAATTAAAAATAATATTTTTTTCACAATTACATATATATTAAATCAAGTGCTATAAAATTATTTGTTAAAGTTTTGGACATCGAATTGATCTCCAATTTGATCCACTCAGGCAACTCCCGCATTCCTAATTCACCGATACGTACTTATTCTACTTCGTTCATTTGTGTTTCCCGACTTATTTCTTTTTCACCAACCACATTCCTACACCTAGCAGACCTCCTAACTATCTCCAGAACATCTATGCACAACACTAGAGTCATAAATTTATAGTCCACCTATCCGTACTCTGAACCCCTAACCGCACACACCCAAAGATTTCTATTTACTGAAACTCGGGTTATTACACAATGCCCATCAATTTCCTATCTCAGCTCTATCGTGCTAGATACATCATCATAAATTATAATAGGTTGGATGTACATGTTTAAAATGTATATGAAATTTTTATTAGAGTTCACTTATTCTTTGGAGACTATATCCTTTAGTATTATGAAGGTTCTTAACGCTTTGAATATTATTATGGAAATAGATCGAGGTTTCACATTCTCTAGGGTAAGTAACACTGCTATCCCTTTGAATTTTAAGTCACAATGGTGGATTGAAATATTTGCAGCTCTTATGCTAGCAAATGTAGATATAGTCATGGAGTTTTACACACACATTAGGAACACCATTGAGGACAGTGAGCAATTTCAGACATGTTTGAGGTATGTTGTTTAAGTTATCTAACTTGATCCAAAATGTGTACACTCAAGTGCAGGCGGTTAAGCTGTAGTAATAATTCGGTTTGAGTTTAGAGTCAAATCCATAGGGAATTTGTTGTGTTAGTATTTCAAAGTAAGCAGTGGTGAAGATCAATCGATTGTAACCATTGGGATTTGTAGTTGTGAGATTGGGATATTTTTCCTGGATTGAATATAAAATTCTTTCCAAGAAGGTTTTCTAGACAAAATATAAGATAAATTGAAATGAAATAAAAGTCACTCCTTAGTTTGAGGATCAGGACATGTAGTCAATTATCCGGTTTATTATATTTATGCTTAATAACTCAATTAACTCCTATGTCAACAGCAAGTTAATCGGAAGGTGAAGATGGACTGTGAGAATTAAGGCCATGGTTCCGATGTCTTTCTAAAAGTTTACAAGAATTGTCTATGCCAAGACTTAACCCGTCTACAAACAAGTAAGTGTGTCTACAAGACATCCAACCATGACTGTAATATTCCATTCTTTAAATGAAGCACAATAACGAGGATGATTAAAGGGTAGTCATGAAGATCTAGTCGGGGTACTTGCTTTGAAACGAGGAGTCTTTCGATGCAAGAGTCATCAGTGTCATAGAAAGACTCTCAATTATACAAAGTACCTTAGCTTTACTAGATGCAATCAATCATCCAATAAACAAGGGAATAAATATTAAGCATTAGAACAGTGCATAAATATAACTTTCGGATAATTTATACATGCTCTTCACCTCTTACAAAAGAGTGAACGAGAAACTACTCACTCTTCATGGCTTTGGTAGAGCTAAAAAAGTGAGTGATGCTTATCCCTCTAAGTAGAGAACTTTGTAAAATAAAAGCACAATAACAAGGAGCCAATCTTAAACAAAGAATGAGTAAATCATGTTCCACCCTTCACGGCTTTGGCAAAACTCTAGAAAAGTGAAAGAGTTTCACTCCTCTAAGAAAGAAGGAAGCTCAAGCAATGAAAATGAAAGACATAAATAAAAGAATGTATGTAAAAGCATATATGTAAAGGCTAAACGTAAATAGCGAAATGAAATTCTTAATACAAGAAAATGTAAAGACTAATAGTAAATAGAGAAACTAAAACTCTTAAGTAAATGTAAACATGAATGTAAAGAAATGAGTGGGAGTCTAAGCCTCCCAACTAGCTACCAAAGAGAAAACTAAGAACATTAGGAAGTAGAAGTGCTGCCCCTTTCTTTCCCAAAAATAGGAGTATTTATAGGCAAGGAGAAGGCAAGGGGCTGAAGAAATAGTGCTTGCCGCTTAAGTCAAAGTGAAAAGCCAACCACTCTGCAGGCAATTTGTCGAGGACGTTCGAATGTCAGTTGGCGTTCGAACGTTGTTATTGCTTTTACTTTATGGACGTTCGAACAGTGCATGGCTTTCGAACTTTTCTTCTGCCTTTGCTCTAAAAGCGTTCAAACGCCAGCTGGGATCTATCCTTATCACTTAGATGTCACATAGCCTGTGGTCCTCCGGGGAAATCTCCTTCCACACTCCATTCAGAACTTATCATTAACTTGTTGCAACACACCATGTCTTCAGTCTGATCTTGTCAGTGCTCCAGTGGACGTTCGAACGTGAGTTGGCATTCAAACGTTGGTTCTTTGTTACTTCGGGCTTTGGTTATTGGCTGCAACACATTCTATCTCAGCTGGCCTGGATCTTATGAGCATTTGAACGTGAGTTGGCGTTCGAACGTCACTTCTTTGTTCCCAGCTTTTCCAATTAATTCTCTAATGTAGTTGTATTGCTTTCAAATGTACTTTTTGTTACCCTTAAACCCTTTTTCCACTTTAGAACCTGAAATGTCATCATTTAAACTTCACCAAAGCATAATTAGTCCAAAAAGGGCATAATAATATACTATATTTGAGTACTAATCATTATCAACCAACTTGATTGCCACCACCATATACCTACCTTGGGTAGCACGTGATCCTTATCACCATAGACCCAAGAATGATATACCCAGACTGCATGATATTGCATCTTTGTTGCATGGTGCTCCTTACCCTATTGGATGGAACTAACAAAAATGGTACCACAAGGACCTAGGTAGGGAGTATCAGATGAAAAATCTGACGTGTCTACATTTCCTATGCCACCAACTTACCTCTTACATTCTATTGGAATGGGTTTGGAGATTTATTTGCCACAAGTAAAATTTAGAGTCATTCGGAGAGCCTTTGATAAGGATGGGATTGTGACAATCTACCTTTTTTATCTCATATCACCCGAATTTTTCTAGATAAAGGTGTCATTGCTTTAGAGACCAACTGGATATTGAGGCCAAATATACCTCTTTTGAAGAAGTCACTAAGACAGAGTGAGACTCAAGCAAGTCATACATTTGATCCAATTGAGATAAAGGCAAAGGACGATTAGATGGAGGCTGAGATACATGCTACTACTACTGACCTTTGACCATCGAGTCGTACATCACCACTGAGTTGCCCAAGAGCTAGCACCTCATGTGCACCACGACCTAGGACTCCTCACACACATTCACTTGACCAGTGGATTGTTATCATGAATCCATTAGGTGAGGTTCAAACCAACATTGGTCATGTTCAGTCTAGTGTAGACATGCATCATAATCTCATTTCACTTCAGCTAGATTCTCTTAAGGGGAGACTAATTAACCCTAAAATGTTGCATTATTTATAAAATTTTAAGAGTTAATTGTGTTAATTAAATAGTTCAAGAACTAAAAGTTCAATGATATTTGTACTAATGGGTGAAAACGTGTTATTTTGAAAGTACAAGGTCTAAAAAGCAAAATTCAAAAGCTGAGGGGCCAAGGTGCAAAAAGAAAAATATTGGAGCCACACTGTCAGCATCTTGATGGCCTTGCACCACTGAATGGTGGGGCACTGCATCACACAAGACCCAAGGAGAAAACTGTAGAAATTCATATGAAGGAGCACTATCCGGACGGTGGAAGCTGGCATCTAGACGGTGGTTAAACCAACTTTGATGCTTCTCTCCCATTGGAAAGTTTGGCCTGCCCTGCTCTCCTATTGGTCCATCTTGGAAGCAGCTACCCAATGACCTTCTATAAATACCCTCTCCAACCAATTTTCAAATTCATTATTGATTCCTATTTATTCATTCTTCAATTTTAGTTTAAGGCTTACCTAGCCTATTCTCTCTTCTACATTTCTTGAAGACCTCCTCCTACTTGGAGGATTGAACCTCTCTAACTTTTCTTAGCTTTCCTTGGCAAAGGAAGGGTGGTGGTGTTTCAATCCAAACTTAGGAAAAAGTTAGGAGCTTTGTTTATGTTTTATTGTTTTGTATTATAATCTCTATCTTACATGGAGGAATGAAGATCACCCATTTTTCTAATTTATCTATGACTATGAAGAGTGGGTATTTTTTCATTAGCTCTTTTGTGAGGAGGAAAGGACTTGTGTAATATTGCTTGAGTTATAATAGTTGCATTTTCAGTTTATACTTTATTGTTATATATCTCCCTTAAATGATGGATGGTACTATCTTTTAATGTTTTGTACTTTGTATTCCTAATGTATAACTTAAGTTATGCTCATGGTTCATGCAAGTACCGAGCTAGGATTTATCGATATTTCCATTCCATCCTTTTTATGTTATGTACTTCATATATGATTCAATGAACTACTAAGCTGAGTTTTATGTAAAAGTCAAGAGATTGGTTATAGACAGATTAATCTTGGCATATCCAATGCTTTTGATTCAAAGCATAATCCGGAGCTATGTTTTTCATTAAATCATAAACCTTCTGATCAATTGTCAAAGTAAACTTTTGAACGGTTGTATTTGCTAGGATAATTGGTTGTGTTATTGTGCATATACCTTCATGTGACGCCCCAAAATTCAGGGGTCCTTTCTCAATTGTTGACCACCATTCAACCCGTGAAAATACACGTGAGAGCTGCATAACCTAATACCACGTCATCACATCCCCTTCACTAGGATCATAGCCAATATAGAGTTTGGGCTAAGTCTCCCTTCCACTACAGGACTCCCAAATGCATAACCAGTGTGCAGATCAACCACTTGACTATTCCAAGGTCCATCCCCATCAATAAGGAGTTAATGTTTGACCAATTATATCATCCCAACTAGAGGGCTCAAAATTTGAAGGCTTGACAGAGTTAAATTAAATTTATGATAATTTGGAAAGAGGTAATGGTACTTCATTCACGTGGTACCGGTACCTGATTCTTTTGTATGCTAGGTCTTTCCATTTGCCAGGTATCGATACTTAATCACTTAGGTACTGGTACTTAAGCCCACTGTTTGCTAGGTACCAATACCTACATGTCGTGGTACTGGTACCTCAGCCCACTGTCCATCTAGATACCAGTACCTAAAGCATTGGTACCGGTACCTGAGCCCACTGGAATCCAGGTACTGGTACCCGTAAGTGTAGGTACTGGTACTTGGGTCATCTAACTGCATGGTACCGGTACTTAATCACTTAGGTACCAGTACTTGGGCCAAAATTCTCTCCAATTCTTTTCAACATCAACTTTTAACCATTCAATCTCTTCCCATATGATTAACCCTAACTAGTGTATAATTTGAAAAAAAAATAAGTAATCAAATTAGTAAGATAAACTCCTTAAAACTTATTAATTAAAGTTTTGCGTGTAAATTAGGGAGTTACCAATTTTATGTTTGAAATTACAGGGTCAAATGCAGAAATACTGGAGAATACAAGATAATTTTGCAAAGCTTGAAACTACAATGGACAAAAGTGAAAATAAATAAACTTGGACAACAAGAAGAAGACACTTGGACCAACAAGTAAACGACACTTGGATCATTTAGCCCAAGACACATGGGCTGCCACCAAGCACTATCTTTAGGAAGGTGGTGGTGGGGGTTAGGACCCCCTTTTGGCCGTGAGCTTCCCCCCTCTATATATAGGGGCCTTTTCATCCTTCTTCAATTCATTATACTTCATTCCAAGACCAACTCCTCCCTTCCAAAAACCAGCTGGCCACAAGAGCTTCAAAGAGAGAAATCCTTAGGGAAAAAGAGAGAAAGAAAAAGAAAGAGATTGTTGTAAGTCGATATGTGATACACTTTTAACGTTAGTCTATATTTCTACATTTCTATCCTTCTATTTGGATAGTTAAACTACAGCTACTTTTGTATCTTGAATGATAATAAAGGTGGTTGTGTTTCAATTGTTCTTTGTGAAAGAAGTTTTATTTTTAGTTGTAATGAATACTATCAGCACTCCCTTGCTTGTCTGTAGCAATGGAGCGTGAGTAATATTATGGAAATGTTGATGTTTTATTTATATGTTTATTTATATTTATATTATATGTTTGATGCATGATACAGTGATCTACATAATTTTGGTATTATGCTTGAAATTATGTCATCAGTGTATCATAAGACCCGTCAGTTAAAGATCTATGATGTTCCTACTGGTATGGCTTGTCCTCCACCGGAATACTGAGGATTTTCTACTGATGTGTGGTACAAAACCTAAATGATCCTCATGGGTTATTAGGATTGTTTAATTATTGTATCTAACTGTATTGCCAGTCTAACAACCACAGTGTTTCTATCGGTATGGCTTGTCCTCCATCGAAACGTTGAGGATGTTTAACTGGTATATATATATATATATATTACAGATGACATGTTGTGTAATTCAAATATTCATGAATGGCTTGTCCTTCTGGTTCACTTGAATTAGTTTGTTGGCACATGTATAACCAGTTTTCCTAAGAAGTTGTTGTGTTATGCTATATTACCACCAGTTAACCTAAGAAGTGGTTGTGTTATGGTTTATTATATATGCACTTGCAATCATGAGATCAAGCCAATAACTCAAGTATTCCTCATGAATGGATTGTCCTTCTGGTTTGCTTGGGTTAATCAATTGACATGGATATAACCAGCTTTCCTAAAAAGTTGTTGAGTTATGATTTATTACCATCACTTAGCCTACGAAGCGGTTGTGTTATGGTTTATATACATCAGACCTACCGATTGACTGTCCAGTAAAATGGAAATTAATTGTTGTGAGGTAGCATTTCCTGTAATTAACCAGTATGAAGCATATAGATCCCTAAACTGAAGGGTGTCTTTTATATTCCTATCATTAATCTGTTTTATCTATGCACTTTATTTACTTATTCATTTAAAGTAGTGGTTAAACTAAGCTCACATCACAAGCTATCAAACAATACACTACTTCAAAACAACAACTTTACTGTTTTTATTTATTTTATTGTCTAAATTACTAAAAACTCTTCGTGGGATTGATACTTGGACTTACAACAGAAAAAACTACAATTTGACCACTTATACTTGGGTGTATAATATAATATAATCAGAAACACTAAAAAGTACGAATCACCACACACATCCATCCATTCATTTACACAATTTATGGTCCATAATACTTCATTACATGACCCTTTGCACAATTTTACAAGTCCAAAACAAATTACACAATTGTTTTACAAAAATGTAATTTAAAAGCCACATTTCAGCTTCTTCATCAACAAGGGCCCGAGGGAAGGCCATCCACCGGTGTTTGTCCTGCACCTGAAATGTTGTTCCCATAAAGGGTGAGCCACGCTCAATAGGATATCTATTAAAGAGACAACTCCCCAACCTAGATGCATATGAAATATGCACATGCAATTCATAATATAATCATCAATTCGAGAATATGCAACTCATAAATGGATTCCATAATCCCATGTCGTGTCATGAGATGATACTCACACATGCCATGCAACCCGAGCCCTCCACCAGCTTCTATAACACATGCAATGTCATGCATAAGCATATATACATTCCAAGCCCCTACTATTGATGTTGAACATCCAATGACCAATTTTATAAAATCTCGGGTCTTTATTGGGTGACTATTTTATGGGCTTCCACCAAGGGACTACCAGCCCACAGGGCATTTCGAGGACATCTCACCCCAGGCTCCGCGTACACCTACACACTTTTCTAAAATTTCACTACAGGGCAATTGCATGAACCAAGTAAACGGGCCTTGCACCAGAGGGAGGATTTATCACTTCTTGCCACACCCAACCCATGTTTTCAATGCAATCTGTGCAACTCATTCAAATCTAGGTCCAATTTTCCCAAGCCCACGCATTAACCCACCAAGGATGGTGTTTAATCAAAACATACACACACACCTACACTCATGTCACATGCCCACAAATTCGATGTTTCCTGTGCATATGCAAATGTAATGTACAATTACATTCACCATGTCATGTTCGACATATCATTGGCATATTATGAACACATTTCATCACAATCAACATTTCCCAATTATCAATTATATCATAAGCATATGATCACAATTCATAACATTATCAAGCATGTTATATCACTTTCATTCAAATAACATACTTGAATCATTCATAGGCATTTTATCTAACACCTACAAGGCAAAAATTTATGTAAACACATAGCATGTCTCATTCATCACATATCTCAAGAAATTACAAACAAGCAATTTTCACAAAACTCAATTCATGCTAGAATTAATTTTACACATTCTTACACCATTTCTCATACCATAGTTACACTATGAGTATATTTAGACTAGAGATTTCATCTCTAATCAAGTTACCCATTTTATATACAGCCCTAGGTTGAAAATAAACCCAGTGAGGAGAAGAACACTACCTCTTAAAACGTAATACCTGTAGTAGAAACTCTAGGAAACCCAACTCAAGTCTCAAAGCTTTGCTTATAACAATCCCTCTCTTGATACATTGGTGAAACCCGCGATCTTTGGTACATACTCGTAGCTCTCGTCATGTAGAGCACTTTTTGTTCTTGGCCCGAAGCAATCCGACAAACAAATTTCCCTAGATCGTAAGGAAAAGCTTGGAGAATCCTTCTTTTCTCTCTCTTTTTCTCTCTATATTCGGCTGTGTTTTGTTGATAAAAATGGGGAAGAAAATCATATTTTCTTCCCCTTTTATACGTCCCTTTACTTGGCTCACAATGCGCCACACGTGCCTCTTTTATTTGGTCCAATTTGATCTCGAATCAATTAAATCTCCTCCCATTTTAAGTTCTATATATTTTAAATAAATTTAAATTATCTTTCATGTTATGCAATTAAATTTCGATCGCGTTTATTTTAGTCGCACAGTGCTCGATCGCATCAAAAAATGCAAAAAAAAAACTAACCATTGAAATTCAAAGAAAATTGACTAGGTAACTAGATTTCGCGATATGAATCCAATAGTAAACTCCATTTCATCATCCAAGTTCTAAAAAAATTTGGGTTTTCAACTCATACCGTAATAGCTAACTACCATTTTGCCTATTTTCATAAAATTTTAATTTTTTTTGGGTTTTACATTCTAGTAAACCTAATTGTTGTTGTGTTATGGTTTTATATTAAATACCTTTTGATTAACTTACCATAAATGTGGGGGTTAATTATAGTATGGTGGCAATATCATAAACTCAAGCAATGGAATGTATGTCCCGGTCCCCAAACTAAAGAGTGTCTTTTTTCTATCTATGGAAAACTCATGTTTTTTTTAGCTATCTCTTTTTAAAACACCAATCTCACACCACAATCCACTATTTTATAATATTTTTGTTTCTAATATTTTACAATATTTTTGTATTCAAGTTTCCAACAGATAACTCTATGTGGAATTGACATCAGACTTCACTGAGAATATTGCAACTTGACCACTTATACTTGGGTGGGTACGATAAAAATCAAGTCAAGTTTTCGGCACCATTGCAAGGAAGTTATGGTACTTTGTGAAAAAAGAGAAAGGGAAGTTGCTTAGATTTTGTTTTATGTATATACTGTTTGATTTATCTTGTGATAATTTTTGTTTGTCTGCTAAGTTAGTAGGGTCTGTAAATCAATCTAGTTCATCATCTCCATCATTATCATCATCATCGTCGTCGTTATCATCATCACAAGCATACACAGACTCTTTTGAATTAAGCATGGGTAATAATAATCAAAGAGATCAAGAGGTGGTTAAGAATAGGAGGCCTTTGAGAGAATATTTACATCCCACGTGCACTTTTGTTCCCTCATGTTTTGTTTTTTTTCACAAATGCTCCAAATTTTAACATCAAACGAGAGATAATATAGCTTTTACCACAGCTTTATGGTCTTGAGTCTAAAATACCTATTTGCATATGAAAGATTTTGAGGAAGTATGTGGAGCATTGCAAAATAATTTTAAAATGGCCAGGTTGAATTTTTTTTCTTTTTCTTTGAAGGATAAAACTAAACAGTGGCTAAGTTCTCTAAAAGCTCAATCCATACCAAGTTGGCAGGTCTTACAAACTGAATTTTTCAAGAAACTTTCCCTTTTTCATAGAACCAATACATTAAGATGCCAAATCATGAATTTTTCTATGATAGAGGGATAAAAATTTTACCAGTGTTAGGAGAGATTTAAGGATCTTCTCCAAATTTGCCCACATTATCCATTTGAAAATTGGACCCTAGTTGGGTTTTTTTCTAATGACATTTCCTCTGCATTGCGTTAGTTTGTATAAATGATGGCCAAAGGAGATTTCATGGAAAAGAATCCAAAGGAGGCATTTGAGTTTTTTGACACCATTTCTGAGCATTCCCAAATATGGGACTTGGTCTCACCAAACATTATCAAAACCAGACTATCCACATCTCATGGTGGGAAATATGTGTTGAAAGAGTATGATGTTCATAGGGCTAAAATGGTTACTTTGTCTCGAAAGCTAGATGTTTTAGAGATGAAAAAGGTCAATGAAGTTTTTGTTGTGTCTCCTACTGATTAGTTGTGTGGAATTTGTGCTTTATCTGTACATTCCACAAGGGAGTGTTCAACCATCCCAACATTTAAGGAAGTCTTGATGGAACAGTCTAATGTCATTTTCAACTTTAAAAAGTCTTATTCCAACCCATATTCTAAGACCTATAATCTAGGGTGGCAGAATCACCTGAACTTCAGCTGGAGAAACACACAGCCTATTAATCAGCAACAAAGTCTACCTCCACCAAAACCTCAGGCCTAGCAACCGTATCCACCTTATCAGCCTCCACACAAAAGTAGTCTAGATGATACCATGAATCAGTTCATTCAAAATCAAATTGAGTTTCAACACTCAATCTACTCATGCATTCAATGACTTCAAGGCCCAAACATTATAGACCATTGATGACATCAAAAGTCACATGCCTAAGTTGACCCAATCTTTAACCACAACAAAAGAACGAAAAATTCCATCTCAACCTAAATCTTCCCAGATTCTAATGTTTCATCATCTGAATCTTCTCAGGGCCAAATCCAAGCAGTTACTACATTGAAGAGTGGTAAAGTGATTGACAATACCATCAAAGCCAAAATCCTTAAACTAGTGGCTAAGTCAATTCTTATAAATCAACCAATTGAGTCTGAACCTACTGTTCAAAAGGAAACATAGTTGCCTAATGATAAAGACAAATCAAATAATGTTCCTTTATCTTTTCCTCAATGAGTCAAGAAACCTCAGCCTTTGAATAACAAGTTGAAATTTTTGAGTAGTTTAAGTAAAGATTAACATCCCCCTGTTGGATGCAATCAAGCAAGTCTCATCATATGCTAAGTTTTTAAAAGACCTTTGCTCAATAAAAATAAGGAATAATATACAAAAAAAGAGTATTTTTGACTGAATAGACTACTTCAATCATTCAGCACAAGGCCCCTCTGAAGTACAAAGATCCTGAGAGACCCACAATCTCATGCATAATTGAAAACTTTAGAATTAAGCAAGCGTTACTTGATCTTGGAGCAAGTGTCAATTTACTCCCATACACAGTCTATGAGCAATTAAGGTTGGGTGAGCATAAACCTACAAATTTCACATTACAATTGGCTAACTAGTCTGTGAAAATTCAACGATGAGTTGTTGAGGATGTTCTTGTTTAAGTTGATAAATTTTATTATTTGAGATACACAACCATTTTTGTGTCACTACACAAATTCATGTCATTTTGGATAGTCCGTTCTTTGCTACATCTAATGCCTTGATTAATTATAGGAATGAAAACATGAAACTTTTATTCAGTAACATGACATTGGAATTTAATATGTTTGATATTCATTGCTATCCAACCCATGGAGGAGGATGATTTGCAAGAAGTGAATTGCAATGAGTCATTGACTCAGAGTCTATTTGAAAATTCCTGTAATAAGAGAGAAAGAGAGTCACATGCATTTTTTGAGTTTGTCATAGATATGTCCACTGTTGGAACATGGATTCCAAAATTTGAAGAGTTATCATCTAATGGAACTAAGTCTGTTGAGTTTAGTGTAATAGCTCCCAAGTTAGAGTTGAAACCTCTTCTAGCTGACTTGAAATATATCTTCTTGGGGGAGATGAAATGATTAACCCTAATTACTATGTGAATTATAATAATTAAATAAGTTAATTTTGTAAGATAAAACAGTTAAAAACTGTGTATTAGGGTTTGTACGTAAACTAGGGTTTATGTGCATAAATGTTTAAAATTTCAGGGTTTTATTCGAAATTTACAAAAAATATGAAGAGTAATCTATCAAAGCTTGGAACAACAAGGAGGAAAGTGTAAAATGATGAAGAAATTTTCAAAACAAAGAAGAAGATCAACCCAAAAATCCAATAAGCCAGCACTATCCGGACGGTTGTGGTGACGTCCGAACGGTGGC
>CM042184.1:27060814-27106751 GCA_023539305.1 Ilex asprella | reverse complement strand
TCAGTAACATGACATTGGAATTTAATATGTTTGATATTCATTGCTATGCAACCCATGGAGGAGGAGGATTTGCAAGAAGTGAATTGCAATGAGTCATTGACTCAGAGTCTTTTGAAAATTCCTGTAATAAGAGAGAAAGAGAGTCACATGCATTTTTTGAGTTTGGCATAGATATGTCCACTGTTGGAACATGAATTCCAAAATTTGAAGAGTTATCGTCTAATGGAGCTAAGTCTGTTGAGTTTAGTGTAATAGCTCCTAAGTTAGAGTTGAAACCTCTTCTAGCTGACTTGAAATATATCTTCTTGGGGAGGATAAAATGATTAACCCTAATCAGTATGTGAATTCGAATAATTAAATAAGTTAATTTTGTAAGATAAAACAGTTAAAAACTGTGTATTAGGGTTTGTGCGTAAACTAGGGTTTATGTGCATAAATGTTTGAAATTTCAGGGTTTTATTCGAAATTTACAAAAAATATGAAGAGTAATCTGTCAAAGCTTGGAACAACAAGGAGGAAAGTGAAAAATGATGAAGAAATTGCCAGAACAAAGGAGAAGATCAACCCAAAAATCCAATAAGTCAGCACCGTTTGGACGGTGGTGGTGACGTCCGAACGGTGGCTCTAGTCAGTTTGAACTAATCCTCCACCTCCTGTTTGCATGATGCCTGTATACAGGAGTGCCTCCTTCATATTTAGACGGGCTAAGAGAGTTGGAAATTAGAGAGAGGTAGGGGAAGATCAGGAAAAGCTCCAGAGAGAATTCAAGAAAAGAAATAGAAGAAAAAGAGAGAAAGTTATAGAAAAATTCAATGATCCGATCTATCCTACTCTCTAACCAAACTCTGTATTTCTATATTTCTGTTATGTCTTTCTTCTTGGAGAGTTGAAGTGCCGCCATATTTGTGGGGTGGTTGTATTTTAAATGTTCCTTGCGAAAGTAGTGTCAGTGTTTGTATCTTATTTACTATTGTAATGGAAATTACCGCACTTCTTGCTTGTTAATAGTAATGGAGCATGAGTAGTTTAAGTATACCCTTCAGTGAGGGGTGAATATGTGTATAATATTGGTTATTTTATGGAAATGCCAATGTGGAATTATGCTATATTGATATATATATACCTCCCTTAATTGATGGATGGTTATAATTATCATATGCTCAAGGTTATGAACACTAAGCTATACTTAATATTTTATACCACACTATCTATCATTATGAATTTCATGTGAGCACTGACAAGACCAGACTTAAGACATGGCGTGTTGCAGCAAATAAATAAGTGCACTTGAGTACCACGTTCAAAGGATAGACCATGCTCGAACGTCCACTGAAGACCTGGGTAATGAGTGCAAAACGCCAAGCTCTGCATGGAGTGTGGAAGAAGGTTTCCACAAAAGACCACAGGCCACTTGAGTGATATGGTCAAATCCCATCTGGCGTTCAAACGTGCTCAGAGTAAAGACAGAAGAAACGTTTGAACGTCATACAACGTTTGAACGCCAATAAAGCAAAATCACATCCAACGTTCAAACGCCAGACAACGTTCAAACATTGACCACAGACTTGCAGCTGAGTTGTTGGTTTTCACTTGGACTTGGGTGACAAACACTATTCATCCATCATCTCTTATCTTTTTCCTCTCCTTCCTTGCCTATAAATACTCCTATTTGGGGAGCTTCAAGGGGCAATTTTTTCTCTTGTAAATTGAAAAGTTGTTGGTAGATAAGTTTGGCCTTAGACCAACATCTCTTCATCTATGTACTTGTTTTATATTTATAAGAAGCTTTCTTTACCTGCATTTTCACTTTGTATACCAACCATGATGGAGGCTTGTACTCCCCTTGATGTTGGATCTTTAATCTTCTTTTTATTTAGCTTTTACATTCATGTTGTAGCAACCATGATGGAGGCTTAGACTCCCCTTGTAGTTGTGTTTGCTTTTGTCTACAAGTATCAAGAAAGATAGCTTATCTTTTGGTTGTGGTGGAAACCTTCCAAAAGTAACTAGCTTTCTTTTACTTCCATTTGTTAGCTTCTTTCACTTCCATTGCTTGAGCATCCTTCTTTCTTAGAGGAATGAAACTCTTCCAGTTTTCGAGAGCTTTACCAAAGTCGTGAAGGGTGGACCGTGATTCACTCATTCTTCGTTGAAGATTGGCTCCTTGATTGTTGTTCTTTTATTTTGTAAGCTCTCTACTTGGAGGGATGAGTATCACTCACATTTTTAGTTTTACCAAAGCCATTAAGAGTGAGTAGTTCCTCATTCACTCTTTAGTAAGAGGTGAATGGCATATATAAATTATTCAGAAGTTATATTTGTATTTTGTTCTAATGTTTAATGTTTATATCCTCTTGCTTAGTGGATGATTGATTGCATTTAGCAAAGCTAAGGTACTTCATATAAACGTGGTTATTTCTATGACACGGATGACACTTGCATTGAAATATCTTTCGTTTCAAGGCAAGTACCCCGGCTAAATCCTGATGACTACCCTTCAATCCTCCTCTTTATTGTACTTCATTTAAAGAATGAAATATTAATGTCATTATTGGATGCCTAGTAGAAACACTTGCTTGTTTGTAGACGGGTTGAATCTCGGCACAGACAATTCTTGTAAACTTCTAGAAAGGCATCGGAATCATGTGCTTAATTCTCACAGTCCATCGTTATCTTTTGATTAACTTACTGTTGACACTGGAGTTAATTGAGTTACCAAGCATAAATATAATAAACCGGATGATTAACTACATGTCCAAATCCCCAAGCTAAAGAGTGACTTTCTTTTCATTTGAACTAATTTTATATTTTGTCTAGAAAATTTTCTTGGAAAGAAGTTCGTATTCAATCCAAGAAAATCTCTAAACCTCGCAACTTTAAAACCCAAAGGTTACAATCACTCAGTCTCTGCAACTGCTTACTTTTAAATACCAACAACAGTTTTATGTGGATTCAACTCTGGGCTCAAATCGGATTATAATTATAGCTTGACTGTCTGCACTTGGGTATACACACTTCGGATCAAGTCTACAATGCCCACCTACTTTCTAAGGAAACTATCACCCTTTGGAGGCGGATAAGTGGAATCACCGGTGAAGAAAATGTGTGATAACATGAGAGTTGTCGAGGATCTACGGCTCGGCCTAGCTACATATTTACTGGGAGGAGAGGCAGATCATTAGTGGGACTCGGTGAAAAGAAATAGAAACACTTATGTTTTTACTTAGGAAGATTTTGATCAAGTCTTCCAAGACAAATATTTTCATGAATCAGTTA
Organism: Ilex asprella; assembly: GCA_023539305.1. NCBI lineage: Eukaryota > Viridiplantae > Streptophyta > Magnoliopsida > Aquifoliales > Aquifoliaceae > Ilex > Ilex asprella. Next base: position 27,103,475 of record CM042184.1, on the reverse strand, counting down.
GGCACAAAATGAGTGCAAATTTCCTGGCTCTAAGACATGGTAGTATGATAGTGGCGGATTATAAGCGAAAGTTTGATGAGTTATCTCGCTATGTCATGGAGTTCATATCTACAGAGGCCAAGAAGGCTAAACGATTTGAGTAGGGGTTGAGGCCTGGCATTAGGAAGAAGCTAGTGGCTCACAAGATCCGGGACTATAGGGATCTTGTCAATAGAGCTACACTGGTGGAGAGCGACACCGAGGATAACCAACGACAATGGAACTTCATGAGGGGAGGTCCAATCAGGACTGGTGCTAGCAACAGTGGAGTCACACAAAGGGTAGCACCGTATCGCCGACCTGACCAAGCTTCAAGGCAAATGAATCAAGTCATTCAAGGAGCTGGGATTACTCAGAATAGAGCAGGTACTGACCCGCGTCAATGTTTCACATATACCTCGAATAAGCCACCATTACAGAAGCCACTATAGTAGAAACCATTAGGAGCTATAGCCCCAGGTGGTACCAATCAAGGAAGAGTTTTTGCTTTAACCCAACCGGAAGAAAACGTTTCCAATACAGTTGTGGAAGGTATTATTCTCCTCTATAACTCTTGGGCATGAATTTTATTTGATCCCAGTACTACTCATTCCTTCATACGCACTACATATGCTATTAAATTGGGATTGGAATTTGAGAATTTAGAACATGCTTTGCGTATTGACATGCCTACGGTAGAACGTTTGGATACTAGAAGGGTGTATAGAGGTTGTGCGCTTCAAATGTGGGAATAAGAATTAATTATAGACTTGGTTGCATTCGATATGAACAGTTATGACATAATATTTGGGATGGACTTGTTGTCCACTTTTCATGCAGTAATGGATTATTTTCGTAAACGGATTTCATTTCAATTACCATGAGGGGTAGTTTTCAATTTCATTAAGGATTGAAATTCTTTCCATCTATTTTTCACTATGATTAATAAATTCTTAAAAGCTAAGGCAGGGAGCAATTTGAATTTCTTAGCTAGCTTAATGGGAGATGATTGGAATAAATCCCACTCGGACGTGGTGCTAATAGTGTCAAATTTTTTGGATGTCTTCCCAGATGAACTACTTGGTTTACCCCTATATAGAGAGATTGAGTTTAGGATTGATCTATATCCTATAACCGAACTCATATCCATTGCTCCCTATAGAATGGCACCTTTGGAGTTGAATGAGCTAAGGAAACAGTTGGACCAACTATTAGCTATTGGGTTTATCCGTTTAAGCATTTCACCTTGGGGAGCTCTGGTCCTCTTTGTGAAGAAACATGAAGAAATACTTTGGTTATGCACGGACTACCGAAGGTTGAATCAAGTGATAGTGAAGAATAAATACCCAGTGCCACGAATTGAAGATGTATTCGATCAGTTGAGGGGTTCTAAGTATTACTCCAATATTGATCTTAACAAGGGATACCATCAACTGTGGATCAAGGAGGAGAATATTCCTAAGACAGCTTTTCGTACCCGATATGGTCATTTCGAATATATGTTAATGTCGTTCGAATTAACTAATGCTCCTGCAGCCTTATGGATTTGATGCACATGGTATACTGGTCGTATCTAGATTAATTTGTCATTGTATTTATTGATGACATATTAATCTATTCACGGACCCAAGGGAAACTTGAACACCATCTTTTGGTAGTGCTTCAGACCTTGAGAGAATAGAAGTTAGATACAAATATGAGTAAATGCGAGTTCTGGATGAAGGAAGTGAAATTCCTTAGCCATGTGGTATCAAAACAAGGTGTAGTTGTTGACCCTGCAAAGATTGAAGTCGTGATAAAATGGGAACCACCGAAGTATGTAGTTTCCTGGGATTAGAAGGCTACTACCAGAGATTTGTGGAAGGGTTCTCAAAACTAGCAATGCCAATGAATCGCCTTACGAAGAAGGGACAAAGATTCTAGTGGACTCAAGAGTGTGAACTAGCCTTTCGCACCTTGAAGGAAAGGTTGACAACAGCTCCTTTCCTCACTATTCCAAGCAGGGGAGAAGGATACGATGTTTACATCGATACTTCATTATGAGACTTGGGATGTTTGCTCATGCAAGGAGGTAAGGTAGTTGTTTATGGCTCGAGACATCTAAAGATTCATGAACATAACTATCCCACTCACGACTTAGAGCTTCCTACTATGGTTTTTGCTCTTAAGTTGTGGAGGTGTTACTTGTATGGAGAAAAGTTTCAAGTGTTTTCTGATCATAAGAGTCTCAAGTATATATTCACACAGAAACACTTGAATCTTCGGTAAAGAAGGTGGATTGAATATCTAGAAGATTATGATTTCACACTCAACTACCATCCGGGGAAGGCTAATATAGTAGCAAATGCACTTAGCAGGAAGTCTTGGAGTGAAATCAATGTGCTCGTAGTTAATAGGTGAAAGATGATTGAGGCTTTGGAGAAATTTGATCTATTGGGGGATAGACAGGAGGATTGACCATGCTTATTTAATCTTGTAGCTCAACCAATTCTCCAAAAAGGGATTATGGAGTTACAATGATTAGATATAGAGTTGGGAACCATCTGGGGTAGATTGGAGAGGAATGAGATTGTTCAGAACTAGTTTATACATAATGATGAGTTATAATTTCGTGGAAGACTATGTGTACCAAACAATGACCAAGTAAGGGAAGAAGTGTTTGGTGAGTGTCATCATTCAAAATTTTTCATACATCCAGGTAATACTAACATGTATAGAGACAAGAAGTGTAAATATTAGTGGAAAGGGATGAAATAGGACGTGGCTAAGTACGTTGCAAAGTGCATGGTGTGTCAGCAGGTGAAGGTGAAGCATTAAAAACCTGGAGGATTACTATAGTCCTTACCTATCCCAGAGTGGAAGTGGGATCACATCACCATGGATTTCGTGTCTGGTTTTCCACGGATGTCACGAGGACATAATGTCATATGGGTCATTGAAAATAAACTCACCAAGTCCGCTCATTTCTTGAGTATGAAGACCACTAACACTTTAGAGATGTTGAGCAAGCTTTATATTCGTGAGATAGTTAAATTACATGGAGTTCCACTCTCTATTGTGTCGAATCGTGATTCTCATTTTGTGGCGCAATTCTAGCAAAGTCTACAATAAGCTATGGGTACATCTATAAACCCCCACATGTTTAAAAGTGATGTAATGATAGATTGATTAGTATTTAAATATATTGAATGGCGAGGAATAAACCTCATGGGTTATAATCGTAAAAAATGCTAATATTGTAAATATTAGTCAAAACTCAGTTTTAGCTCGTGAATATATGGACTAGTGGTAAAAGAACTTCTATCAACTATGTATGAGGTGCAAATGTATGTTGTGTAAGTTTGGGTTGACTTTGGAAGGGTTTAGAATGGATTAGAAATGAAAAACGAAGGAAATAGGCAAAACTGGGCAAAACCATACCGTTACTGTGTACTAGTAATGAACCATACCGATACGATGTTCTGAAACAATTTGATCCAGAGAGTTATACGTACCGGTACAGCGTATCTGTATTGTGTACCGGTACAGCCAAAAGAGGTCTGACAATTTAATGTCGCGATTTGTGGTCTATTTTCGCCTTATAAATACCTAGAGATGTCTCCTTAGCCTTTATTTCGGCCCTTCTAGCCTTACAAAACCCTAGAGAGGAAGAGAGGAAGAGAAAAACACAAGATTTGAGGAGATTTTCACCTTGGCATAAATCAAAACTTAGCTTTTCAAGAACACAAGGTAGGAGATTTCTTCTCTTTCTCTTACATTGAGGTTAGGACTTATGTATATATGTATGTTTTGCTTTAAATGTTATATATATGATATGAAATAATACTCTCTTAGTCTTTTGGGCAAAGATTGCATATTTTTAACAAAGTTAGGGTTGAATACCCATGAAATCTCTTTTTGTGTTTCAAAACCCTAGATTTTGGAGAGTGGTGAATTTTCTTCTTAAATTCTTTCCTTATTATTGATGTTGGAACCCTAGAACTCTGTGTTGAGTAATCAAATGATGTTGTGGTTATCTCTTATAATTTTCATAATTGAGTAATTGGGAATATCACTTGTGAGAATTGGGATTTTTCTTGAAAATTGCTTGTAAATTGGGGACTTGTAGAATTGTTGGGTATTTGAGAAAATAGTGGGTAATGTATTGCTTATATGGTTATTTGGACAACCATGAGTGAGAGGTTCCTTGTAAGGATGCTCACTCCTTCTCAAGAGGTTCCTTGTAAGGATGCTTGAGAAACTTAACCTTGAAGGTGAGAGGTTCCTTGTAAAGATGTTCATGCCAAAAGAGGACAGTATGTGGTCTTCTCAAGAGGTTCCTTGTAAGAATGCTTGAGAAAACAAACCTTGAGGGTGAGAGGTTCCTTGTAAGGATGCTCGTGCCAAAAGAGGACAATATGTGATTTTCTCAAGAGGTTCCTTGTAAAGATGTTTGAAAAACCAAACCTTGACGGTGAGAAGTTCCTTGTAAGGATGCTCATGCCATGGAGGAAAATGTTATATCATGTGTGGGTAATGGGTTATATTTTGGGGAATGGATGTTTATTTGAACTTGGTTGTTATTGTTCATTTCTATTACTATTGCTACTTAAACTTGAGATCGGTTGTAAAAATATCCCCGTTTTACTTCAAAGATTATATATGCTATTTGTGAAATGAGACCAACCTTTTTATATACTTTTATAAATCTTGTTTGAGTTTGGGAGGAATTTTGCTACAGAGCTTCGTGCTCACCCCCTACAAACAACATATTTTAAGTTTGTGTCTAGAGAAGGAGCTCGGAACTGACGAGCCAAGACATTGGGAAGCTCCGATAGCAGGAGATATGAATCCCGATGTGGATGCTTAGGATATACAGTTTCTTTTGTACTAGACTTGAGAATTTATTTTGAACCTTGTAAAGTCTATTTTTCTTTTGTTACTTCCGCTGCGCTACATTAGTTTGTTGTTGGAATGTAAAGGCCAAGATGGGTCTATTATTTTGGGATAATATTGTAGACATTATATATATGATGAATGAAATTTATTTATTGATGGATTTTGTTAGTGCTCTCATAGTGTAAATGGTTTTAGAATGTAATGTCCTCCAGGATGGTATTTAGGGCGTTACAACAGCGTTGCTCTTTAGCACCGCCTTTCATCCTTAAACAGATGGCCAATCAGATACAACCCATGTCGTGGATTTGGAGGGAATTAAAATTCAATATGGGCTCACATACGAAGAACAACCGGTGGAGATTCTCGATACCAAGGAGAAGGTGTTTCGCAATAAAGTAATTCAACTGGTGAAAGTCTTTTGGCAACATCATGGGGTGGAGGAAGCTACCTGGGAACCAGAGCTGGAGATGCGAGAGAAATACCCTCATTGTTCTCCACTTAAGGTAAGTTTTGATGATGAAACTTTCTTTAAGGGGGTGGATTGTAAACCCCCCACATTCTTGTCTTTATATAATCACGTAATGATTTTGAAATGCTCATATATGTAGTGAGGGAAGTATGAACTATATAGGTTGTAAAAGTAGAAGTTAGGAAGTGTTCAGGAGTTAAAACTCATTTTTTGATAGAACTTGGGAAGGAAGATTTTTGACACTACCTTAGTAATTTGATCATAATTTTTCACCCTGATGTCCGTTTGAGCTTAAATTTTTCAGTAGATACTAGACTTCTAGGGCTACAAAGGTGTATTTCACAAAAATTTTCAAATCGACATCGAAATTGGTCAAAACTTCATTGGAAATTCCAGCAAAAACAGGGATGACGTTAGAACATGAAATTCCATTCAAATGATAGTTCAGTCCAGTACTCTTGTCTGATGGAAAAACAAAAGTACTGGGAGCCACTAATGTTCGAACGCCAAAATGACGTTCAAACGTGAACAACGTATCAGAGTATCAGATTTACATCGATTAGACTCGTTTCTCACCCTATAAATACATAAGGTCGCCTTCCTTAGCTCCAATACAACATTTCTAACCCTAGAGAGTCTTATATATATGTATTGGAATCCAGTTTCTTGATGATCTTGCAAGTCTTACCATGTTTTAAGGGAAGTTATGGTGTGATAGCCATAGAAATTTATGTTCTTGATGTCAAAACCTAGTTTAGAAAGATGGATTTTTCTTCTTGATATTCATTTGTTCTTGATTTCAAAACTTGATATTCATTTGTTTTTAATTATAAAACTCTAGTTCTTTGTGATTTGCACTTTATTGTGATCCGAATTATATTTAATTATTCACCCAAATATAAGTGGTCAAATTGTTGTTTTCTCGATTTAAGTCCAAGTATCGATCCAACGAAGAGTTTTCAGTAATTTAGATTATAAAATAAATTAAACAAATAGTAAAGTAATTGTTTGAAGCATTATAACGATTAATAGCTTGTGATGTGAGCTTAGATTGATAGCTAGTCTAATTTAAATAAAGTGCGGAGATAAGCTTGTTAATGACAATAATATAAAAGATACCCTTCAGTTTAAGGATCTCATATACTTTATATTTGTTAAATACTGGAAATGGTACCTTATAGCAATTAACTCCCATTTTATTGGCACGTTAACCGGTAGATCTAATGCATATAAACCATCACACTGCAACTTTTTAGGTTAGCTGGTGGTATTCATGACAATTGACTAATCCAAGCATACCAGAAGGACAAGCCATTCATGAGGACTACTTAAATTATTCAATTGGTCTCGTTATTGTAAGTGCGTACATAATAAAATATAACCCAGCAACTTCTTAAGCTAGCTGGTGGTATTAAGTCCTAACACAGCAACTTCTTATGTTAGCTGATTGTAGATGTGTCAATTGACTAATCCAAGTGAACCAGAAGGATAAGTCATTCATGAGGAATACTTGAATTACTCAATAGGTCATCTATGATATATATATATGCCAATCAAACACTCTCAGCGTTCCGAGGGAGGACAAGCCATACCCGTAGGAACACCGTGGTTGTTTGACTGGCAATATAGTTATATATAATAGTTAAACAACCCTAGTAACCCAGAAGGACAAGTCATTCATGAGGATCATTTAGGTTTTGTACCATGCATCAGTAGAACATCCACAATGCTTCGGTGGAGGACAATTTATACCAATAGGAACACCGTGGTTGTTTAACTGACAGGTTGATGATGCACCGATGACATAATTCCAAACACAACACCGAAACTATGTACATCGTTGAATCATGCATGAAGCATATAGTGTATATATATATATATATAAATATGAATAAAGCATCAGTATTTTCATAATCCAACCAATACTATACATATGTTCACCCTTCACAGAATGGTATAAGTGACTACTCACGCCCTATTGCTACTGACAAGCAAGGAGTGCAGGTAATCTTCATTACAACTGAAATTAAAACACATACTCTAAAACTTCTTTCACAAGAAACACTTGAAACACAACCACCTTTATTATTAATCAAAACAACAAAGTGGCGGTAGTTCATCTATGCAAATAGAAAGATACAACAGAAATGTAGAAATATAGAGTATCAGTTGGAGTATGGGATTGACCTTCATTATATTCGACTTTCTCTTTTCTCTTTTTCTTTCTCTCTTTCTTTCTCTCTTTGGAGCTCTCCCTTGGCTCTTAAGTGGCCAGCATTGTAAATGAAGAAGAGGAGCCCCTATTTATAGACAAAAGGAAAGCACGAGGTGGAGGATAAACTCCAACCTCCTATGGAGGACCGTTCGAACGCAACCACCACCACCGTCTGGACGGTGGTGCCTTGCGGGAGGGGCCATGTGTCTTCTTATGGCTTTTTCTTGTGTCTTTTTTCGGATCTTGCATGTGTCTTTTACACTTTGGTCCTTCGTTGTTTTAAGCTTCGCAAGATTTGTGACACCCTAAAATCTTAGGATCCGTTGGTCATTCATTAACCCACGGAATACCTGTGGATCTCATGTAACTCGATATCACACTGTAATGTCCAATTTACCAGGATTCATAATTTAACAAAATTTGTACATAGTCTCCTTTGTATGGGGAGCTCTACCCAAAAATACACCCGGTTCATCATACAATTACAAGACACATCTGAGGTCCAATATTCAACATTAACCATACCGGGTCCATTTATAAGTAAACATTGACCACACCGGGCCCATTTATCCTTACTCATATAAAACATGCAAGGTTATATTAAGAATAATCCATATAAATTCGATTACAATTCTTTTACATACATTACATGCACAAAACATAGTTTTAACAAAAATTTTACAAAAATCAAGGTTAAGGGCCACAAGTCGGCCTCTTTTCACTCTTGAGGCTCCAAATGAGAGCCATCCACTGGTGTATGTCCCTCACCTGAAATATTTTTCCTTATAGGGTGAGCTACTCTCAATAGAGTATCTCCTACAAAGGCTACTCCCCACCCTAGATGCATATGAAATGTTCACAACGCAACCAATCAACACTTTATAACATTCCACTCAAGAATATGTATTCCATGTTGGAGTTCACCATGCTATGTCATGAAATGAGATGAGACTCACTCGCGCACATCAACCCAAGCCCTTCCCGACTCCTCACCACATGCAAGTACCCATGTGAATGACTCCGTCATCTATGTTACACATTAAATGAAATTTATAAATCTAAGGTCTTTCTTGGGGTGGATATTCATGGACTTACACCAACAGAACCCAACCGAAATGAAATTCATGTACTTCTACCAACTGTTTCGCATACACTGATACACTTTATGGGCTCTTATACCAACGGAGTGCATATCCAATCATTGGGTCTCTCACCCGAGGGATAGTCTAGCCCTTCTTGCTACCCCAACCCAATTTTCATGCAACCGCACAACATAATCGGATCATCGACCCAACTTTTCCAAGTCCATCCGTCATCCACCAGGTGAGGTGATGATGACAACCATGCACACACCCTCATGATGCGATGTCTCTAAGCAAATGCAATGTAATGAACCATTGCATATCCCATATGTAATGAATGTCATATGGACAAATTAAACCACATATAACATATTCCATGGCAAATCATATCATATGCATATATTTACCATAATTTATTATGATTCTAATATATTAACAACATATATCAACTCATTCATTCAACTACAACATCCTCAAGCATGTCATAACACTTCACAAGACACACTACAAACACATAGCATGCCCACATAATACCAAATTTCATGGAATCACACAAGTAATTACCACATATCAATTCCAAGCTAGGGATTTGTTTTAAACCATTCCCATATCAATTTCCTTATTTCCATGACTATAGGCAAGTCATAGATAGTTCTATACATCTAATCAATCCATTTGGACACCCTAGGTTAGAAATAAACCAAAGTAAGAGGGAACCCTACCTCTTGGAGCGTAAAATGAATGCTAGAACTTCAAGAACACCTCCCAAGTCCCAAAAAAAACTTGATTTCCCAAAATTCCCTCTTTGGATCTTTGGTGAAATCATTCGTTCTTGGTATGTAAGCATAGCCCTTATCGAAGAGATCAACTTTGATTATTGGTTTGAAGAATTCCGACCGACGAAACTCCGTAGATCTGATAAGCATGTTTGGATTTCTCTCTTTTTTTCTCTCATCCTCTCTCACGTTTTCCACACTGGGTTTCAGCTGAAGAAGTCTAAAGAAAATCAGAAATTTCCCCCTATTTATGACCTTTAATTGCGCGGTCCACATCGCGCCACACATTACCCACTTTCGGGTTTGTTTTCGTCCTGAAACGATTAAATTCATCTCGGTTTAAGTTCAAATTACTTTTATTTGAACTTTAATTCAATTATAATGAAATTATATAAAATTTATTTGGGGAGACTTTTGTGAGGTGATCCACCACCCAATCGCCTTTAAATACGTGTAAATTCTGACTATTTCGAAATTTCATAAACTCTAACAGGGTAACTGGATTTTGCGATATGAATCCAATGGCGAAGTCTGTTGTGTCATCCGAGCTCTAGATACATGAGTATTTTAAATATGCATTATAGTGGCAAATTACCATTTTGCCTTTTTTTAGAAAAAATTTAAATTTACCCGGGTTTTACAAGATTGCCTCGTATTCTCCAGTAATTCTACATTAAACTCTGCAATTTTGAACATAAAATATTTAAAACTTTAATCAACTCACAAACCCTAATTAATATTTTTTAGTTGTTTTATCTTACAAAGTTGATTATTTAATCATTTTAAATTACACACTAGTTATGGTTAATCACACCCTCAACTTAAATTTTACTAGTCCCTAGTAAAATAGAAAAACTATTAACCAAAAACAAACAAAGGTAAAATCATTTTCGTAGATTTTTTTCACAATTGCATTTAGCATATGCAATAAGTCGTTAAACCCTAGGTGATCTCTAGTGGACGAGTTTTGTCTCGTGAAGGTTTTCAGTAAAGTTACCTGAAAATTTCAGTAGTTAGAAATTTATAACTCATACTTTTTACAAGTAAAATTAAATCAGTATTCTTGTGTATTGTTACAATACTTCCTTTTTCTGATCACTACAAGAGTAACACTCGTTAGTTATAACTATATCTATATATTTTTATAAAAACTTGTGTGTGTGTGTGTAAGGATTTATTTATGTAAGAAATCACTTAGGAAATATTACTCTTTTTCGTGGTAATTTTGATGTCAATCTTTTCCTAAAATACACTCAGCCAATAATTTTGGTTTCTATCACTTATAACTTCAAAACACCAACATTAATTTCATGTGGATTCGACTCCGGATTTAACCAGATTATAACTACAACTTGACTGTCTACACTTGGGTGTACAAATTTTAGATCAAGTCATCCCTTATCATTTTTTATAAATCCAAATAAAGAAAAAGTAAAAGTAAAAAAATATAACTATTTTGACTTTGGTCTGGTCTAAAAAATACAAAAATATATGTTTTTTAAAAAATAGAAAATTAAAGAAATAAAATGATGAATTTCTAAATTTATGGGTAGTGACGACTTAAAATTTTAGAAAGAATTACCTCCCAAAAAAAATTCAGAAAGAATCGGTGGCCTGAAATTGTATTATTAAGAGAGTTTAACTCGAAAAAATGAAAGAAAAATTTGACGGGTAGGCTTGGGGTTTATGTAGTATGAAAGATGAGTGAATTAGGGTTTTAAAAAATGCAAGAAATCAAGAAAATACAAGATGAAAAGGAAAAAACTTACATGCAGGCCTTCAAATGATTTGTGAAAGATTCGGTGGTTGTTGGCGATGGAAACATTGTAGTAGAGAAAGGCAAGAAAATGCAAAAAATAAGTCATCTAAAAAGTCTTTTAGTTTTTTATAGGTTAAAAAATTACGGTTAGAGATTTGATATAAAATTTGAGTTCACTTTTGTCTTAATTTGGTATTTGTTTGAGTTTAAGGTTAAAGAAGTTTTTTGAGCATTTTTGGCTCAAATTTAAATTTAAGTTTACATTTCAATTAAAGTTGGAGATGCACTAAGAAAAAAGTTTGGATTGTATTTGTATTTCCTCCCTTTCATGGATGAACAAAACAAGTTAAAAAAGGAAAAATGGTTTTTTTCCTTTTTTTTTTAATTTTCTACAGAAACCAAAATAGTATAATAGTTTTTGATGAAAACATACTCCGAAAGATTTTGAAAATTTTATTTATGTTTTCAAAGGCACTCTGAATATCTGATAAGAAAAGGAAAACTTACTACTAGTTAAAGAACTTTGTGAGATAACTATTTTTAAAGAATTAAATTTATAATTTATTAGCTCTCTCTCTCTCTAACTAACCGGTTAGAACGGGTAAGTTTCTTGCAATCGGTGTTAGAAAGGATCAGTCCGTTCCACTCTTGTTCGCTTCATTTCATTCTCTCTAGTTTCTCTCTCTAGAGCTCACTCTCTCTCTCTGACTATAAATACCTGCTTCCGCCATCATGTTCTTTTTTTTCTCCTCAACATTTTCTTCTCTCTTTCTTTTCTCTCTTTCTCTCCGACCTCTCGCCGGCGATCTCGCCGGCCCTTCCCCCTTCATTCTCGTCGGAAAATTTATCTTCCCATTCTACAAGGTCTGTTCTCTCCCCCTTTATTATTCTCATTTTCTTGCAAATCAACTTTAGATCTGGTTTTCCCTTTTACTTATTGGTCAACTTGCTATTTTTCTTCCCAAAGCTCTCAAATTTGAGCTTTTTCTTCGACATTTTATGGAGATCATTGTTCATATCTTTCAATACGTAATAATATAAATATGGTTACATTTTGAAGTTATTCTCCTATGGATCTTGAATGTTTCTGGTGAATATCTGGTTTTTTGTGTGGGTTCAGTAATGTAGTTTAATTTATCAAACTAACCAGCATGAACAGATTGGACCTTTTTTCAATTTCGAGCCATATTGTAATCTGGATTAGATGATGCTTATATTGGTAATTATTTGGGTTTTTTATGAGTATGGTATTGGGGAAAAGAATGAAAAATATCAATTTATCAATTATGGTAGTGGATGTTGTAGTTTAGGTAATTAACTACCAGACCCCTTTTCTTATAATAATTTACAAATAAAAGTTTGTGTTGTTTTGCCAATTTCAAAATGTATAACAATTTAGTTTTCACAAGATAAATTTATATTTTCTTTGTTGATTTGGTTTTCCCTTGCTATTGTTTTTTTCCTAAATTCTGGATAATTATTGGAGATAAATGCAGTGATTCATTTTCCTTTTCTTTCTCTTTCTTGATTTATAATTTTGTTGGTGAATGAGATCATTTTAATTGTGGTTATTCGTGTGTTTCCTGTTTGTGTTCCACATTTGTTGTGTTTCTTTTTAATGGTATTATTTTATGACATTTGTTACAATGTTTGATCTTTCTTAAATGCTTCATATATTTATCCTTTCCTAGAAAAGTCATCTCTCTCTCTCTCTGTGGTGCAGTGATTTTGGGTTGAAGAGTCAACAGTGGTATGGATGGTACTAAAGAATTTGGATTGAGGAGTGTGAGTTCCCATTGCTCAATCTCTGAAATGGACGATTTTGATCTCTCAAAGCTCCTTGACAAGCCAAGGTTGAACATTGAGAGGAAAAGATCATTCGATGAGAGGTCTCTTAGTGAGCTGTCTATTGGTTTAACAAGAGGCCTAGATAACAATGAGAGCACCTATTCACCTGGTGGACGATCAGGATTCGATACCCCAGCTTCATCGGCTCGGAACTCTTTTGAGCCCCACCCCATGGTTGCTGATGCTTGGGAAGCTCTCCGCCGATCCATGGTGTTCTTCCGTGGTCAACCAGTTGGAACGATTGCTGCATATGACCATGCTTCAGAGGAAGTTCTGAATTATGATCAGGTGAAATTTGTAAACAAACACTTTGACTAAATAATCTTTAGGAGCTGACGATATTTTTTTGCATTGTTTATAAGTTTCACTATGTCAAGGTTTCATTGTCTACAAATAAGTAAAAGAAACCCATTCCTATTTTGAAATACTGATGATGATATTGCGTGAGAGTTACGAAATGGTTGACCTTCAGATTGAGCACAAGGTTTAGAACTTGAAATTGTTATTAGTGGTTCGATTAGATTTATGCGTATCGTTGAGAGGAATTCAAGGAAAATCTTCTCTTTAGAGGTTGAATGGGATCATGCTTCATGGATTGAAAAAGGGCTCAGAGATGCCGTGAAAATGGATGGAGACGAAAGATTCTTTAGGATTCTACGTGGTAAGGCTTACTCAGTGTGGATTGAAGTGGTTAAGAATCGTATACGAGAGTTCAAGAGTTCATCGATATTTCAAAGTTGTTCAATAATGGTGAGAGAATGGGTCTGAGTGATCATTCCCAAACTGAAGGAAGAAAAAAGGTGGCATGTTTGGGCTTTGAGTATTACAGATGAGTATGGTTCCAATTGCCATCAAGATCAATTAGTAGATCACCTGGCTCTATTACTTGGGTTACCCTGAAATCTAATTGGACACGTTAAAAGATTTTCTTGCTGTTAGAATTTCCTGGGACCAGAATGTAGATACCTCCCAAGTTTGATGAAGTATCCTTTGAGCACATCTGAATTCATCTTCTTCAACTGTCTAGAGAATTTCAATAATGTCTTCTTTGGTAAGACAATGGACATGGCCCTTGACTAATGAATACTTACCTTTCCTGTGTAGCTTTTCAGGACTCTATTCTATCATCCTTTTTATCCGGATCTGTTAAACCTGTCTGTATGCCTAGAGGAAATAACAGTAACAAAGAGAATGCTTATGTTACAGGGGATGTTAATTACAGAGGCAAAATCAATAGAACAGGGGAGAGTAATTATAAAGTTTCTGTAGAGAAATTTAATGGTGTAACTCAATATCATCACTTTATGAATGACAAAGAATTCATAGTGGATGGGGGATAAGACTGTGCTGTGGTGTGTACGATGTCATGCCCCAATTTCAAGGGCATGACTGGTTGTGAACCATAAATCCATAACCTATGAGACACGTAAGTCTAACAATAAACTAATAATATAGGAGTGGAAAACAACATTAACACTAAATTGATCTCATGTCAATATGTCAAAGTCAACATACCAAAGTCTGTTTGCCCCAATTATCCAAACAAGTAAAGATGGTTATACGATGTATGCTACGAAGGTCACAACACTAGTAGTCCCCAAATAATTCCCTGAGTCCACTACCGACACTCCAATCGTTTACCTGGAAAAAAAAATTATTTTAAAAGCATGAGCTAAAAAGCTCAGTGAATGAAAAGTCATGCGCATTCAAAGTGGTTGAAAAACATTTGACATACGACATGTAAATCAAAGATTTGAAAAAATAACTTTATCAAGATAATCAATTTTCTCAAGAATAACACAATCGAATTTTAACAAGAAATCATACCATAATGGTGAATCATATCATAATGGTGGAGACTGTACGTTATCCAATAATCTATGGGAACCAATACTAAATACCAAAAGATCTCAAGGTTAGATCGAACATCGTACTTAGGGTCGGTCACCTCAGCCTCTCTTGGGTCTGTTCTCTAACACGATCCGGTGAAGGTCACTAGGACGCACCAGACACTGTTCCTTCAACCGTTGAGCACTAGGGTCACCACAGCCTCCCTCGATCTATTCCCTAGGTTACTTGCACACAGAAGAATAATTTCCTTGGACTTTCAATCATGGTCCCATTCACTATCACAAATTCTCACCATGTAAACAAGTGATTGAGTCAAATACTTTACAAAAGAATTCATCGCATGCCACAAGTATTTAGACACATAGTAAAACATTTGGTAAAAGTAGTAATGAATAAACATAATGTATCGTTTTTAAAATGTTTAGGGATACGAAATTTTTTTGAAAATACGTAGCATGTCAAACCACTCACTTCAAGTCCAAATGATATGCTTCTTGAGTGTTGCTTGTTACCCGAAGTAGAGTGAGATGTTATCGATGTCTTTCCTCTTTTTTCACAATTTTCTTTCTCCTTTGATGATGTGCTCTTCCTTCCTTCTTTTCTCTCTTTTACTCTCTATTCTTTATTACAAGTGGAAGACTACTTGTGCCATTTTATCTTAATTCAATCCCAAATGCCCTATTTATAAGCATCCTAGGATTATTCTAGAATATTGACATGTGACATTATTAGAGGAGATTCCCTAGAATATTCTACCATCTCTCTTCTCCTAGATCTTTCTAATTTTCAAGCTTATTTTATATATGGCAATTCCACAAGTATCTAGATGCATCTATGATATTCTAAAGTCTTTTCCAACCTTCTAAGTCCTTTCGGAACTTTCTGGGACATTCTAAATCTCTCTAGAACCTTCCAAAATATTCTATACTTCTCTAGTTTTTTCTAGAACTTTCTAGATTCTTCTGCAGTGCTCTAGGTTCTTCAATGTTCTAGAACCTTCCAGATCTTTTTAGAAACTTCTTTAACATTCTAGATTGTTCTAGACTATTTTAGGTTATTCTTAAACTTTCTGGAATCTTCTAGAACTTTCTAGAAACTCTCCAACATTCTAGATTCTTCTAAACTATTCTAGATTGTTCTAGAAACTTCTTCAATATTCTAGATTCTTTTAGATTATTTTAAATTCTTCTTTAAAAAATTTTTTATTCCTTCTAAGATAATATTCCCTAACTAGTTCCTTGCCAAAATGGAACAGGGTATTACATACGAGACAAAGAATCTTTCATGCATGGAGTGACATCCGTATAGCTTTGGCTAAGAAGCTGAATTTTGTGTTGAATGTACTCCCTTTCAAGTCAATAAAGTAGTTTTTTTGTTGTGATTTTTCTGATATTGGCAATGATGTTTATTGTGTGGCTAGTTGTTGGTTAGATGAAACTTTTCTTGTTGGATTTGAAAGTTGGAAACCTGAATCTAACTCGGATCATAGCAAAGTCTCTTTTCTTGGTGGCTGGATAGGGGTGGAAGGGCTGCCCTTTCATCTCCACAAATTAGAGGTTTTTAAGAAAATTGGAGATTGTTGTGGAGGTTTTGTTGATGTGTCTTTAAGTTCTTTGAAGCTGCAAAATTTGTTCATGGCAAGACTAAAGGTTAAGAGGTTATATTCGGGAATAATTCCGGCGTCTCTTGATCTCAATCTTCAAGAGAAAGTGTATCAAATTAAGGTTAGGGTTTTGTCGAGGCTTGTGGGGATGGTAGGCCACTGTGGAGAAAAGGAGATTCGAAAGATAGCATAGAATTTCCGTACACTGGACGAGAGGTAGAAGAAAGAAATCTACTAGTGGACTGAGATTAATGGAGAGTACATCTGTCATTAATGAGAGTTTCCTCCAAGATAATGTTGTAATTAACTCTAATTTTGAATTTCAAATGAAGGGTTAATTTAGACTTGAATTGGATTTGCCGTGGTAGAAGATTTGGAGTGGTTGATGACCAGACCTTGGGCTTAAATGGGTTCAGAGCACTAGATAAAGAAATGGTGGGAGCTAGGCCGAAGAATAGTGCAACATAAGTACCTAATAAGTATGTATATAGATACGACACAACACGGATACGCTGACACAAAATTTTTCAAAAAATAGGATACGGACACGTTGGCAATATGTTAGATAGTATGTCTGTATATATATATTATCATAATAATCTTTTAATTCATCATTTTCATAATTCTAAAAATTTACATCATGATATCATTTCAGAAAAAGTACAATATACGATATAACGATACACATTCAACATTAACATCCATGATCCAACAATCAATGACTACTACAACTTTTGTTTTCAAAAATATTCCACTTTGTAATACTAATTTTCATCTTGTAACCCCATTTTTCTCACATTACTTTCATATCAAAAGTTTATTCCATTTGTATATAAGTTCGTATTCTTATCCAAAATTATGTTACTTCATGTCCTATGTTCAATATAATAATTATAAATTTTTTTATATTATAATTGTGACTCATAGTCTTTGAAAATTACAAAAATAACTCTTACTAATAAAATTATTGAAAAGTTCTCAAAAAATAAAAAATAAACCTCAAAAACTATCTCAAATGTGTCAGTCTCGTATCCCTAACATGTCCTGAGTTTGTCCCAACGTTTCCTAAAAAAAAATTAGCAATAAAAAGTGTTCGACACGTGTCAAAAGCGTGTCCGTGTTCCAGACGTGTCCGACACCAACACTCTACTCAAAATAAAGTGTTTGTACTTCCTAGCTAAGTGCTAAAACCAATTTGGTTTAATAGAGGTAGTGGTCCTTTTCTTATGGGGCCTCTTTTCCTAAGATTTCGGATCAAATGAAGGTTATTTCATATGTGGGTTATGACCGAAACTATGTCCGACAATTTAAGGGGTCCAATAGTTATCTTCGGCATTAGAAGGCTTCGTTGTTCACTTCTCCATCAGTTGGGACCACATCTAGGGCTCAGCTTTCGTCGTTGCATGAGTGTTCGAAGGCTTTGATTGTGCAACAGAGACTACACGACAAGGATCTAAGGCTACACGAGCAGGCGTTGAATATACTTGTGTTTGGCGAATCGAATATAGGGGTTATAGGATCAACAAATGATTGTCAAATGGCTCAAATGGACTTTACTGAGAGTCAAGAAGCTCAAAAGGAATGTTCAAAAGCCAAAGAGGATTATGGGTTTTCTATTACGGATTTGTAGTTTCACAATATTGATAACTTCAATATTATTGAAGTTAGAGATAGGTCAGAGGAAACAGTAGTGGATGTGGGTAATTTGTATGATGATTGCGATGGTGGACAGGTTATGAAGTTGTAGCCGAAATGGGGAATACTTTAGGTAAGTACTCTACCACTCCTCTTAGGTATTATAGGCCTAACAAATCATCGATTCGAGAGCTTGCCTATTGTGGGGAGGTTAGGTTTGAGTCATTGAAGAATTCTGAGCATGTGAGTTCTTCGTCTGTTATGTTACTTCTAAATTCTAATAGTCAAGAGGGTGAGTTTTTTAAGGGGACTTTAACAATCTGCAGAGGAAGAATTCTGAAATTGGTTTTGGTAAAGAAATAGTTATTTTTTGATAATGGTATTGCCACTGGAGAAAAGGAGGAGATTTTAATGTGGAAAAATGTGTTGGAGAAATCTTATGGGGGAAGAAATACTAGAAGTATTTGTGATTTCAATGACTTTATAAGGGAAACTAGATTGAGAGATCCTCCATTGAGTAATGCTTCATATACTTGGACTAATTTATGGAAAAATATTGTGTTGCCAGTTGGACAGGTTTTTATTCACTTCTGATTGGGAGTGCTTTTCTAATGTAAGGCTATAGGTTTTAGTGAGAGTGGTATGGGATCATTTTCATGTTATTCTTGATTCAAGTGCTTTTAAATGGGGACCAACTCCTTTCATGTTTGAGAATATATGGTTGGAATATAATAGATTTAAGTTGGATTTTAAAAGTTTGTCGTTATAGAGTGTGGTGCATAGATGAGAGGGTTTTAAATTCATGAAGAAGTTAGAAATGGTGAAGCACAAGGTTAAGGTTTGGAATAAAGAAGTTTTCGGTGATGTGAGAGGGGAAAAGAGTATGATTTTGAATCATATTTCTCAGCTAGATAGCTTGGATATGGTGGGAAATTCAAATGATCAGTTGAGAAGGGAGAGATCAAAGCTAAGGCGTAAATTTGAGGAGGTGGTGTTTTAAGAGGAGATTATTTGAAGGTAATAGGCTGAAGTTAGATGGGCTAAAAAGGGAGATTGCAATTATTTTTTCATAGAGTTGCTGGAGAAAGAAGAAGAATCTAATAGCTAAGCTTGAGATTGGTAATGACTTGGTGATTGAGGATGAAAGGAGTATTGAGGAGGAGATCATACATACTTTAATATTATTCAGCTCAAGATGTGATGAGGCCGCTAGTTGTGGTATTGGCATGGTTTCCAATTGGGATTAAAAAAGCTAATTGGTTAGAGATACTATTTGAGGAAAATGAAGTGAAAACTGCAGTTTTGAGTGTTCTAGAGATAAATCTCCTGGGCTAGATGGTTTCACTATGGCTTTGTTTTAAGATTGTTGGGATTTGATGAAAGATGACTTAATGAAGGTTTTCCAAGAGTTCTATAGGAATGGGGTGGTGAATGTTAATATAATGCTACTTTTATCCATTTGATTTCTAAACAACATAACTCTTTGAAAATTGGAGAATTTAGACCGATAAGTTTGGTTACCAATTTATACAAGATTCTTGCTAAGGTGGTGTTAAAAAGATTAAGGGAGATTTTGGGGGATACAATTTCTAGAAATTAGAGTGTCTTTGTTATGGGGAGGCAAATTTTAGATGGTGCTTTGGTGGCCAATGAAGTGGTTGAAGAGTATAGAGTGAAGGGTTGTTTTTAAGATTGATTTTGAAAAGGCTTATTATGATCACATGGATTGAGGTTTGTTGGATTTTATTTTAAAAGTGATGGATTTTGAGACTAAATGGAGAAAGTGGATTGGGGGGATGTTTATCTTCTATGAATTTTTCAAGGATTGTCAATGGTAGACCAAGGGGATGATTTAATGCTTTGAGGAGGGAGTTGAGGCAGGTGATCCGCTTTCACCATTTCTCTTTACACTGTGGGTTGAGTAGATTGGTGGATAGAGGAATGGAGTATGGTCTAGTGGAAGATTTTTTAGTAGGTGATGATATGATTTCTGTTTCTCATCTTCAATTTGTTGATGACACCATATTTTTCTTATCAGGAGGAGCAAAAATTCCTTAATATTGTTGACATTGTGAATACTTTTAGTTTGGTTTCAAGGATAAAAGTGAATATAGCTTTGAATTCTGTTGTAGGCATAAATGTGTTTAGGAGTAAAGTTGAAGGTTTGGTCGGGGAGGGGGATGGGATGTCAAATTTCTGAGTGGCTATTAAAATATCTTGGCCTTCCATTAGGAGGTAATCTTTTGTCCTTAAATTTTTGGAATCCAGTTGTGAAAAGGGTTCAAAAAAGGTTGGATGGTTAGAAAAAGTGGTGTTTATCTAGGGGAGGGAGGCTTACTTTGACGCAGTCAATTTTGGGAAGTATTCCTACATATTTTATGAGCCTCTTTAAGTTGCCTAGGAAAGTGATAAAGATTTTGGGAGGATGATGAGAGATTTTTTATGGGAAAAATTTAGAGAAGGGAAGAAAGATCACTCAGTAAGATGGGAAGTTGTGTCAAAATCTAAATCTAAAGGTGGATTGTCAATTGGCAACTTGATTAAAAGGAATATAGCTTTGTTAGGAGATTGGCTTTGGAGATTTTCATTGGCGACTAATTCCTTGTGGCATTCTATTATCAAAAGTAAATATGAAATCCATACCAATGGATGGGATTGCAATGTGGTGTGTAGAGGTTCTTTTCATAATCTTGAAAATTCATTTCTCAAGGATCGGAGGTGTTTTGAAAGCGTATTGTTGTGAGAGTGGCGAATGAGGAGAGAATTCGTCTTTGGGAGGATACTTGGAAATGTGAGTCTTCTTTTGCTTCTATGTTGCCTAAGTTGTATATATTATCAAGGTCTCATAATGCGTGTGTTGTTCTTTTTCTTCTCACAAGGGGGTGAATTTCAATTTTTTTCTGTAATCTTAATAATCGGGAAACATTGGAGTTGACTTCTCTTCTTCCCTTTATTAATTTGGTTTAATTGGATTTTCTGTGGTTGGTGATAAAGGTGTTTGGTCTTTTAATTCTTCTGGATTCTTTTCTTGTAGCTCCTATTTTTAATATTTGATTGATGCCAATAATGATTCACTTTTTGAACCTCACTGGATGATTTGGAAGGCTGAAGTGTCAGTTCAGGTGCAGGTGCTTGTTTGGATAATTGCCCAAAGGTGAATACTTGCGATTTGTTGCAAAAAAAACGGCCCAACAGTTACCTTTCCCTTAATTGGTGTTAAAGAGAGTAATGAAAGTATTGATCACGTGTTTCTTCATTGTCCTATAGCTATGTTTTTGTGGCATAAGCTTTTGCGAGAATCAAATTTGATGTGGGTTATTCCTCGTGATTGTGCATCTCTTAATGTGATGCATTTAAAAGGCTTTGGAAGGGGAAAAAAAGCTTCAACGTTATGGAGATGTGCTTTTATGGCTGTTATGTGGATGATTTGGTTGAAGAGAAATTGCAGAATTTTTTAGAGCATGTAGGAGGACAGAGAATTGTGGAACTGAGTGAAGTTTTTTACCTTCTCTTTGGGCGAAGGCTTCAAATCAGTTTACAGACATTTATCTATCGGTCTTACAACATAATTGGAAAGCAATGTCGAGCTAGTTTCATTTTATTTTTGTTGTTTTTCTTTTGTTTATTGGTGGATTTCGTATCCGCCATCTATATATGTTATTCACTTTCTATGAAATGAAAGTTTGTTTTCTTATCAAAAAAAAAAAAAAAAAGACATTGATGATGATGTTGTCATTTAAACTGAAGCAACATTTGATCTGGTGAATGTTCAATCCCAGCTCTGACAAGATAGGAAAGTTTGGTCATTTTGATATTAGGATTGCTGAAGTTTTAAAATGTTTGGCTTGATTTTGTTTAATGTGTAGGTTTTCGTACGGGATTTTGTACCTAGTGCTCTGGCTTTTCTAATGAATGGGGAACCTGATATAGTTAAAAATTTCCTATTGAAGACACTTCAGCTTCAAGGATGGGAAAAAACAATAGACAGATTCAAGCTTGGGGAAGGGGTAATGCCAGCTAGTTTCAAAGTTCTTCATGATCCAGTTCGTAAAACAGATACTATAATAGCAGATTTCGGTGAGAGTGCGATTGGAAGAGTTGCTCCAGTTGACTCTGGATTCTGGTGGATAATTTTGCTGCGTGCATATACAAAATCTACTGGAGATCTAACTCTTGCTGATACAGCAGAGTGCCAAAAGGGGATGAGGCTTATACTGACCCTGTGTTTGTCGGAGGGATTTGATACGTTTCCAACTCTGCTGTGTGCAGATGGATGCTCAATGGTTGATCGAAGAATGGTAAGATACCTTGTGACCTTATCTTAACTATATTGTCGGAGTTGTTATCATTATCCGCAGTCATGCTAATAATGCTTAGCTCGTCCAATATAATCTTATGTTTGCATGGTACTGAATAATGCTAATTGTCTTATGGTGAATCAGATGAAATAATTCAAATAACGCTAACTTCAGAATTCTTCTGGTTGTGTGTGTGTGTTGTATGATTTCCTAAAATGGTGGCCTTGCAGCTATACTTTTATTTGCTTGGCTTTACATTTAAAACATAATTACCTGATAAATCCCAGGCTTTTGATATTATGTAGATTCAATGGAGAAAGGTTCATATATGCTGCTAATTCTTTGTTTTAATTGTTGCCTAGAATAAATAGAAGATTCTTATCTCACATATCATATAACCTTGACAAGAGCAAGTGCGAGAAAATTTAAGCTTATCAACATTGCCTACTTTTTGGTTTAAGAAAGATTTTGGGGTCAGACCAGGTAGAGTCAGTTCCTCAATATGGGCACTTTACGGAGTGTAATGTTATGTCATGCTTTGTCTATTGGCATGAAAGAATATTTCAATTTATTCTTTTACTGTTTTTGGTGTGGTGATTGTTACTGTTTTCTTAGTTTATTTTTGCTTTTATGTTTTGTGTGGTTTGTACTATTTTACATGCTAAATGTTCAAAAAATATGTAACTGATTTTATTGAGGACCTTGTCTTATTCATCTCAAAGTTGTTCAACAGACCAAAATTTCATTTTTAATCTGCATCTGGTCATCTTCCCACACAAAAACCGTCTATGTGGAAAAGTTCAAGCTAAGCTAATAAGTCTCTTCTGCACTCTCTCTCTCTCTGTGTGTGCTGATTTTATGGTTATTTTTGTTAACTTTGATTAAAGAAAAAATAGCAAAAGGAAAAAGAGAAAATATTATTACATCACAATTAGTCTGTTTAACCTAAGATACATGATGGAGGGTCTTATATAGTAGGGCAACAAAAAATAAAGTAGAAAACTAAACTACACTAGAATACTCTTAACTCATGATGTAGTAGTAGAGAACATTAAAAATTTGTCAAGAAGAAAACGAAAAGTGCCCTATAATATGAGATTTCATAAAGAAATTCACTAACTACATAGTAGAAGGAAGAAAGGGGAGAGAATTCGTGTTCAACTGAATATGATAGCGAACAAAGTGGCAGTCAATGTTAATGTGCTTTGTACGCTCTTAGAAGACTGGGGTGAGCAATTTGCATAACACTGGTATTGTGATAACACATAGAGGTAGGAGCAGATAAAGAGATGTCAAGGTCATCAAGTAACAATCACGAATAAACTATTTCAGCTAGGGTAGATGTCATAACACGATACTCAGCTTCAGCTAAAAAACGAAGAACAATAGTTTGCTTCTTTCTCCAAAATCAAGATGTCCCACGCATCTTTTGAAGTTTCGCAATTCGTGATCCTTCAGAACTCATTCAGTGTCACAATATCGAATATCACATTCAAGCCTTTAGAGTTCCACACCACGGATTCATTCTTGTTTTTAGTCCATACTTTTGAGGATTTTACTTCAACCACTATCGTACCACCTTCAACTTGTGTGGTGACGGTGGGAGGGCTCCAACCCTCTTGGACAATCAACCACACTCTCGTCAATAAATTTAAGAAAACCCTCTCGTACGAGCTTTCCAATAAGCAAAGTTCGACCCATCAAAGATTGAGAGTCGTCCAATCAAACCACCTTCCTTTTGAAAATCCATTCAAAACTAACTAGTAGTATGATAGATTTCTCTAAGGTAAACTAGACAAGTAAGCAAAAATAAGATATGTCTACTTAGTGTCTATGATCTGGAGGTAACCATGTTCTGATTTCAATTGTTGTTCTGGGAAGAGGAACTTGATGTGGATCATCACTCATAATTATACACATGGAGACCAAGACACTATATCTAGAGGGGAGTGAATAAGTTTCTCAATTTTAGCCCAAATTGATTGCCAATTTAAAACCTATATCTACCAAAATTGACTCTTCTCAATCCAATGCGGAAATTAGCGATGAGAACTCCTTTAGTCACCATAACCTAACCTATTCATGATGATTGATTTAGTTAATCTTGAATTAATTCACTCAAAATTAATCTCACGACGATCCCAAATTCCAAACCCAATTAACACAACTATGTCTGGATGAATATTCAATCAATCAAAATCACAAACACATAGTGCGTGTGTGCTCACAATCATAAGTGTATACAATAAACAGTAAATAACACAAAAATTCTCCTCGGAAAAAATTGCGAGGAACCTTCTTAGTTCACCAAAGCCTATTCAACTACTCATTAAGTCAACATACAAGTATTCGAGATTTATATTTCAATCAATACCATCGTTAAATGTTCCTTTCCTTGTTGTTTCTTTGTCAAAAGCCTTCCTCCAACGTCTAGCGTTGTTTCACTTGGACCTTTCCGCTGTACGGTTCGTCTAGGCCTTGAGCGATTATGGGCACGCTAACAATCCTTGGTATGCACACACCAATGAGTTCATCTAACCATCAAGATCTTCAATTCTTACTTGTGAGGTTGGGTAGAATCTCTAGTGGTAGCTTTTGAATCTTAGGGATTTAGGTTGTGATGGAAACTCTCATGCTAGAGAAACAATAAATCTCTCTAGAGGCTTACGAGGCTTAACTTAGATGTGAGAAAAGCTCTTACTATTTATAGGACCGGAATAGCGGTAGTCTTAATAAATAAGAAAATTTAGATTCGTGAATGACCACTTGATCGGTAGAAGGGCGGTTGTTTCTAGAATGAATTCCAATTCCATTTTTATCTTAATCAACCTAATTTAAAATTAACTAAGGGTTTATATTAGGTGTCTAGGTCATTACATTTGTCCTAAGTATGAAGGTGCATACGGAAGTTGAATGATGTTGGTTTGACGCCTAATCTCCTCCCTTCAATGATGCTTTCGGATATTGAACTTGATAGCATCATAACTATAGAATAAGTTGAGATTTTACAATGGATTCCACGAAATTAGTCAACTACAAATATGATCTAACAGAGACTATATCATATAATATGTTGTAAGAGAATGATTTAGGCTATGCTAGGTTTTCATTGTAGTGGCTAACATATTGTGTTTTATGTACTATTGCTAATGGTATTCTCCTCCACGGACTACCTATCCTATTCCAATGATATTGTTTCATTTTTCAGGGAATTTATGGTTATCCTATTGAAATCCAAGCACTTTTCTTTATGGCATTGAGATGTGCTTTGGTAATGCTGAAGCAAGATGCAGATGGGAAAGAGTGCATGGAGAGGATAGTAAAACGCTTGCATGCCTTGAGTTACCACATGAGAAGCTATTTCTGGCTTGACTTCCAACAATTGAATGACATATACCGATATAAAACGGAAGAATATTCTCACACTGCAGTAAATAAGTTTAATGTTATTCCTGATTCAATCCCAGATTGGGTATTTGAGTTTATGCCAGTGCGTGGTGGCTACTTCATTGGCAATGTCAGTCCTGCAAGGATGGATTTTCGATGGTTTGCTTTAGGTAATTGTGTCTCTATCTTAGCTTCTCTTGCCACCCCTGAGCAGTCTGCTGCTATTATGGATCTTATTGAAGCACGCTGGGAGGAGCTGGTTGGAGAAATGCCTTTAAAAATAAGCTATCCTGCAATAGAAAGCCATGAATGGCGGATTGTAACAGGTTGTGATCCGAAGAATACAAGATGGAGTTACCATAACGGGGGTTCTTGGCCAGGTTTTACCCTCATCCTCTCAATTCTTTGTGTTTTATAGTTCGGTTTTCTTGCCATTTCACAATCTTGGTGCTATGACTAGGAGGACAATTTGCTATTTCATATTAGTGGGTCCTCTGATTTCTCTGTTTAAATGGACACCGGAACTTAGCTCTGATAGATGTTCCATTTTTTTTTTAATGATTTTGGCCGGCAGAAGATATCCCATTTGCCCAATGCATACCTAACCACATGATCTGCTCAAAGCTAGGGTAAGGAAACCCCTAATGCTCACATGCAGGCAAGGCCTATATGCCTGATGGGAGTTCATCCAAAACTTCTATCAGGTCTCTATGGTTACTGAGTAAGTCTGAGACTCACATCTTATGCATCTAACTAGCAAGTTCTTCACCAAAACTCACCATTTACATAGTCGACCTTGGTTTTTTGCTTGGAGAACATTTTTGACCTTTTATTCTAAGCCGGTGTAGCATAGTAGGTAAATATAATTACAATCATGATAACTGGATTATTCGATTTTTTCCTTTTACATGTTAAAATAACCTGGATTAGTAAGTGCCTTCAAGACACCGAAGAATAATAAGAGTAGTGCATATAAGTTTCATAAATCAACTGAAGGCTTTCAAGTGCCAAGATTCACTCACCTAGCGAAAGGGAAAAGGAAAAGGAAAAAAATTGATGCCAATATATAAAAGGTAATTCTAGATTGATTTTCGTTTTGGTAATGATTTGAATGCTTTGGGATATCTTTTGGCGAGCAGTTGTTTCCGCGCCCTATATGCTTATCAACCCCCTTTATATTTATTCATAAACCAAATTATGCTTGAACAAAACATGCAGCATCCCTTTTTGAGTTTCCCAATCAACTTCCTATTGAGATTTGACCACCAATCACCCTCCTTTTATTGCAACCAAAACGCTTCTTGTTGTAACATCCCCTATAATTACCTTCACTAAGTTTAAACCCTGTTGAGCTGGTCATAGCCAGCAATAACGAAGAACATTGATGGTGCTTCCACATTGTTTGATATCTCTCAAGGCCAACCATGAAAAGACTTCTCTTTGGTAAATGGGCAGGCCTAGTGGCTTTTCTATTCTCATTTTTTTTCCCGTCAATTAAGATGCCTTAGTGAAAACAATCCTCGGTAAACTCTGGGATCGAGCAATAAGGATGATGACGTCCAACTGTCCAAGTGCGTAGGGTTCTTCAAATTTCCAATTAGTCGCAATTTCTTACCCTACCCGACCCTATTGAACGGCTAGTCGAAAAAATCGGATAGGAATGAGGAGTTTTTGGTCTTCCGATTAAATCGGGTAAGAATGCGAAATAACCATTAATTTTCGTATTTCTACCCTACCATATCCGCATTAATTTATTAGACTCTAATATATATAAACAAAAAACCCTAATTTCTTAACCATATGGTTTAAACTTAAAATAATTGTTATTGTATTTGTGCAACAATTATGATGAATTGATGTTTATTGTAATTGTTGTTGTAGTTATTTTAGATTTTAGTGTTATTGGTTTATTATGTTGTTAAATTGGTGCATGTTATTTAATTGAATTGTTAAAATGATCAAAAAATTAATAACTACAAAAGTGTTCATCCGATTTTCTAACTGATTAATTTAGCCGGAAGTTGAGTAGGAATACAACACTTGATCGGGTAGGGTAGGCTAATAAAAAAATTCTTCCACAAAGTATCGAGTAGGAAAACGGAAGACCATATTTCATACCCGTAGGATAGGGTGAACACTCCTACAAGTGCGTGTGTCTTAGAGAGAGAGAGAGAGAGAGAGCAATAAAAACCATGGGAGGTGGAAATAGCCGCCCCATCTTTAATTGTCAATAGGAACACTTTATTTATTGTTCTTCCTCAATACCCAACTGCATAGGCCCAATCATTTTCGTGACTACATTGCAACGTTCTAGCAAATTAAAGCTAAGTAACTTAACTTGGTGGCTCTTTTCAAGATTTTCCCTCGTGTTTTGGTCAATTCAAGTGTATTAGGGTGCTTGAGTATCACATCTTTTTATGCAAGGACAATATAAGGTGGGGTCTTTGTTTTGGTGTGTGTTTTGTTGGGCGAGGGTTTTGTTAAAAACAATAAATTGGGGAATAGTTGTTTCACTGATCTAGTAGCTGGAGGTTCTTTGCAGGAGACAAGGATGGTGGTTCCTGTAACATTTCATTCTGCAATTTAGTAAACTGTGGATTCAAATAGATTCGAGTGGTTGGAGTTATTGTGATCGGTAAATTCTGTATGACGGGGAAAGGCATGCTATATATTTACAAACGTTGGAATTTTGAACTCAAAAGGACAACATAATTTATTACCTTCTTAGACTCCTATTTGTAATGTCATCAATTTTGTTTAAAATATGGCAGGCATTTCTTCAACCTCTTATTTCATGTTCCTGCATTAATGGCAGTGTATGTTGGCCTTGTTACCCTTTTAGTTTCTTTCTCCCAAGTTAGTCTGAGACTGAAGAAATGAAAGTTGCTGAAATTCAAATTAATGACTGCTAGCTGCTATCTTCTCTATTGCAAACTTTTATTTACTCTGTCCTGACTGCAGTGCTTCTGTGGTTGCTAACGGCTGCCTGCATCAAAACGGGAAGACCCCAGATCGCAAGACGAGCAATTGATATTGCAGAGAGCCGTCTGCTCAAAGACAGCTGGCCAGAATATTACGATGGAAAACTTGGAAGATATGTAGGTAAACAAGCAAGAAAATACCAGACATGGTCTATCGCAGGATATTTAGTAGCAAAGATGATGTTGGAGGATCCCTCGCACTTGGGGATGATCTCCCTGGAAGAGGACAGGCAAATGAAGCCGGTGATAAAGAGATCTTCCTCCTGGACTTGCTGACAAGCTAAATATGAAGCTAGAGAAAATGGCACACAATAGTAGAGACAAACAAAAGGTGAGGGTTTTGTTTCATTACAAAAACGGTATTCTTTTGGGATTTCTATTCTTGTAGGTTTGATTCCAAGTTTGATTTTATGTACATTAGCATCTGCTGGGACTAGCATCTTTCTTTTTAATAAGAACATTTTGATACTTCTGCTTCAAACCTTGGGAAGCATTTGAGATTGTGCACCAACGGGCTTTTGGTCTAATGGTATTTTTTTCCTTGTGAAGGCTTTACGTTTGTTAGGTCAAGGGTTCAATTTTCCCTCCCCCTCCCCCTCCCCCTCGCTCTTGCTCTCGAAAAATAAAAATAAATTTGAGATTGTGCACCACTAAAAATTATCCAACATTCTTGGCTCATCAAGTAGCACTTTACCTCTTCAGTCCAATTTATATAACTTTTGCCATGTTGGAGTGAACGTGACAAGCCAAACATTATTCCCAAAGTAAAAAAAAATATGATTTAATTCTGGAGGAGAATACATCTCCAATACTTATTTTCAGTAACGCTATACATCCAATATCTTGTGTGTATATTCCTGGATAGCTAAGAGCAAAAAAAGGGATTTATTGGAAATAATTAGAGCTATATGTTGGATGAATGTTCCTCGCTTGAGCAGAAGTCCAATGCAAAGTGGGTAATGTTTAGAAGTTAAAGACTTTTGGGTTCCAAATCAAAGTCATAAATGATTGACTGCCTGAACTTAATTAGTAGCATTATGGTCAGAGGAGCTTGAATAGAAAGTCAGGATAACCTCCAAAAACGAAGAAGTCAGCCAGAAGCAAGTAAAATATGAGGGAAAAAAACCCATTATATTCTCCCCTCCCCTCCCCTCCCATCCAAAGAAAATTCGAAAACAAGAACTTAAGGGGACGCTAATCTGCATTCAAGGATTCTTCTGTAATTGTCCCTGTTTTGGCCAAAAAATATTTTCTCCGTATCCCAATCTGATAATACACAAGGATGAAGAAAAGCCAAAGAAACAGCTGTGTCAAAAACATTGAGTCATGAGGTGGGAGTTTCTCTAACAACTGCTTCCTTTAATCTTTTGGCCAACCTGTAGCACCTTACAGAATCTCTTTCCACCAAAACGGGGATTCCGATCTTTTTAATACACGTTTTTCTCATTGGTGGGATAGGGTATCCCTGTCACTATCCAGTAGGTAATTTATCATTCAGGAAAATTGTGAAGTATCATAAGAAATCCAAATCCCCCAAAAATCCCAAGGAAGCATATTATTAAAACCCCACATAATTGCCATCTGGTAACTGAACTTTTACGCAACCCTTGTGGATCCGAGTAATATAAGCTGGTGTCGTGTGACTAAATTAAACGTGATCAAATTTTATTCACGGAGCTCGAGAAATAATTTAAAATGAGTTCAATAAAATTCGCTAAACATAACATGGGACGAGATTTAATTAATTCGAGATTAAATTGGACCAATCGAATAGGGGAGAAAATCTAAATATTTGAAGAGTATAAAAAAGGGAGAAAATCTAATTTTCTCCCCATTTCTTCAGCCCATTTTTTGGAAAAGAGAAAGAGAAAAAGGAGAAATCTCAATGTTCTCCAAGTTTCCCTCTCCGATCTACGATGATCCGACTGTTGAATCTTTGCGAGCCAAGAATAAAAGTTGTTCTACACGACGAGAGCAACGCGTCCATACCAAAGATTGTGAGTTTCACCAATATCTTCAAGATAGGATATATGGGACCAAAGTTTTAAAGCTTGATTTGAAATTTTTAGAGCTTCTTCTGCATGTATATACACTACAAGAGATAGAGTTCATTTTCTAATTAAGTTTATTTCTAACCTAGGATTGAAATATGAAATGGGTAGAGTGTTAGAGATAGAACCTCATGTATAATACATCCTCATGTATAACACATACGTAAGGCTGCTAGAATATGGAAATGGGTATAAGAATGTTTAAAACCAAATCTTGCATGATGGGATTTGATAAAATGGCTTGGTTATGAATTTCATGAAGAATGTGATGTTTTGGGGGCATGTTATGTGTTTATATAATCTTTGTGCCTTATAGGTGTTTGATAAAATGTCTATGAATGATTAAGTTTGTTATTTGAGGTAAAAATGATATATCATGCTCAGTGAAAATTGTGAAATGTAATTATATGCTTTATGATATAATTGATATTTGAGAAATTGAGAATATTTGTAAAAATTAAATATGATCATAATATGCTCATGATATTATGAACATGATATTAAAATTGTAATTGTACATTATATTTGCATATGAACAGGTAGCATCGTATTCATGAGCATTCGACATGAGTTTGGGTGTGTACATGATTTTGATCAAACACCATTCTTGATGGGTCGATACATGGGCTTGAAAAAGTTGGACTAAATTCGATTGAGTCGCATGAGTTTCATTAGAAACAAGGGTCAGGGTTAGCAAGAAGGGCTAAATTCTCCCTCGGGTGCAAAACCCGGTAATGTCAGATACACACTCCCGTTGGTATAGAGCCATAAAGTGTGTCGGCATACGCAAAACTGTTGGTGGAAGTCCATAGATGTCGTGGCGGTTAGATACCCGTTGATGAAAGTCTACAAATATCCACTCCAAGAAAGATCCGAGATTTTTACAAAATGGTCATTGAATGTCTAACATCAATGGCAGGAATTTGGAAAGCCTGAATGCATACGCATGGCATTGCATGTATTATTGGAACTGGTAGAGGGCTCGGGTCGCATTACATATGAGAGTTTCATCTTATGACATGACATGGAAAGTGTGGCATTCATTTACGAAGTGTATGTCCTGCTTGATGTAATGAATTGCATGTAACATTTTATATGCGTCTAGGTTAAGGAGTAGTCTGAGATACTCTATTGAGCATGGCTCACCCATGATTACCACAATTCATTAAACTCTTAACGACCCACGATCCGAGTATATCGATCCGAAACGTGGTGGGTTCGCGATCCAGATCATCAAAAATTGACGATCTCAAATTACAATACTAACCTTAAATTAATTTGCTTTAAAACATGTAGCACAAATATAAAATACATATAAATTTATTACATGTATATAGATTTATAATTATATATAGTTTTAGATAATAGAAAATCAAGTACAATTATAAGATAAATGGTAACTAACATAGTGTTTATGAATGTTTTGTAATATATAATGTTATATAATAGTGAAAACGATCAACATAAGAGTTTCAAAACGAATTGTGACCCAAAATATCGTACCAGCTAAATCTACTCCTATCGTACCACATACCAAAGAAAGTGTCGTACCATGTACCCATACCTATACTACATACTAAAACGACTCACGATCCAGGTAACATTGAGATCACCCTTTATGGAAACAAATTTTAGGTGTAGAACAAGCGCGCGGTGGACAGCCCTCAATTAGGTCCTTGTTGATGACGGAGCCGGAATATGACTTTTGAATTGTATTTTGTAAATCAAATATGTAAATTTGTTTTGAACTTGTATATTGGTAAAGAGCATATTTATCAAAATCATACGATTCGCGATTCAATTCGTACGATTCGGTTCGATATAGGTACAAAACGATTGGTATATTATATGAGAATCGTTTTAAAGTTGAATCGCACTTGAATCGTGTGATTCGTACGATTTGATTCGTATCGCGCGATTCAATCACTTTTTTTAAAAATCTATTATTTTTGGCAAAAACAACGTTTTGTCCGCTAAACAGTAAAACGACGTCGTTTTATTTGAAAAAGAACACACATTCTAATAAAAACTCAACGTCTTTGCTCGTTCTCTCTGACATCGTCTAAAACACGTCTTGCGTTGTCTCAAGCTAAAAGTTACGGCTAACGCCCTCACATCATCAGTTAATTTTTGCTCTCAATTCTTTCATGGGTAGTTTGTTAGGTTCTAATTTTTGTTTCAAAAAGTTAACCAGTATGTTTTCTCCCAATCAATTTTTTTATTTGTTCTTTTTCTATTCATGTTTGTAACCTAATCTATACTGGGTGTCACTATTTTAGTTCTTGAATAACCATGGTTCTTTAATGAATTTTTTTTTCAAGTTGTTAAATTTGAAAATGGTTAAGCAAAAGATGAAAATGAAACAAAAGGCTAGTGTCGTTACATTTATACGACGTAATTATGTCAATTAATTATTTTTAGAATGCAATAATGTTCAATATTTACTATTTTGTCTATTTTACATATGTAGTATTATTTTTTATTTTTGTTCAAATTTTGTATCGAATCTTACGATTCACGATACGAATCGCGATTTGATAACTACGGTAAAGAGCATGTAATGAGACTCTATTGGACAATGGTATTATGTAAATGCATGAATGTGTTGAATGTTATATGAGAGATTGGATGGTTAAGGGTTGAAAAGTGGTGAAATTTGGAAAATATCAAACTTAGGTACAGGTACCTAGACTTACAGACATCAGTACTTAGATTCTAGTGGGCTCAAGTACTGGTACCTATGCCTCAAGTACCGGTACCCCGATGAACAGTGGGCTCAAGTACCGATACCCCGATGGACATAGGTACTAGTACCTAGCGGACAGAAGGCCCAAGTACCGGTACCACGTACACGAGGTACCGATACCTATTCCCAAAACTTGAAATTTGAAAATGTGACATTGAGGGGCCTTCACCTCTAGAACATTCCTCTTTCGATAATGCAAATGAATAGTAATAAGCTTATACTCTGGGATGTGGACCTTGAAATGGTCATATGATTTATGTGTACCATGACATCTCTAATGGTTACCTCAGCTTGGTAGTCCAGATCGGCAAGACACTCAATTCAATAGTTCTCTACTATTTGAATAAAACTGTACTGCACAAATTTTTACCAAATCTTGTATCCCAAGTGATATGTCAAAATCTCATGCATTGAATATTTGGTAAAGTTAGTAGACCCTATTAATCCAACCACCTGCATTGAATTGGGATACAAAATTTTGACAAGTTAGTCCGCATTGCTCTTACTATTTTGTTGCACTCGCCATCGATATGCATTTAGAGATATCACCTTTTGTTTATTATATTTAACAATCAAATATACCAAAATATAGAAATATTCTCTTTTGTTCCCCCTTTATTTCTTAATGGAAAACTATGGACTCCATTTTTCTTTGTCCCTTGATATATTGAATTTTTCACATTGCTGCATCAACTACTTGAATTATTTCACATCACCTCAAACGTAAACATCCGCTATCTTTTTGCAAGGAAATTATTGATGTGTCAGGATAATTCAAGTGACAAAATTAAATAATTTTTTTGACAAATTAGTAACGGGCACTAGTAATTTGGGCAATGTAAAATTAATCACATAATTGAAAGTGCAATGTAAACAAATGATAGTTGAGGAGACAGTAAAAAAAAAGATCATAATTAAGGGGTAAAAAGTGCAAATTTTCCCTTCTACACTTCCTTAATCAATAACACATGCAGTTAGCATCCACTTGATAATAACCTCACTAAGGAAACACGGATATAGATACGAAATGCAAATGCGATACAATGCAGACACAACAATACCAAAAACCAAAATATCACTGATTCCAAAATAACTCTGAGACAACAATACTAAAAACAATGTAGGCACAACAATACCAAAAACCAAAATGCAATGGTGATACGATGATATAACTGTTAGTTTTTAATTTCTATTAAGTTCTCAAATAACAGTTAAAAAATATAAAAAAAATCCTTTCAAGCATGAGCATCTCATCATAATACGCCCACACAATGGATATATCTAATTTAAGAAACAAGAACTAATATTTAAATACTCGTTGCTAACAGATATGATATACTTAACCTATTTTATGTTATTTTGATATGTGATAGTAAATAATACTTAAAAAACACTAATTTATCTTCAAAACCATCTAGATTTTTGCCCAAAATTTGTTTTGGTTATGATCTCGATGAATGGGGTATAATGACGTGGTATCAAGTTACGCAGTACACATGGGTATTTTCGCAAGTTGAGGGGTGATCAACGGGTTGTGAAAAGACCCCCGAATTTTGGCGTCACAGCTTGGAATCAGAGCATAGGTATTAGGTCTTATATGGATCTTGTGTGAAGTGAGTTTATCATCTTCTGTCGTAAGCATGAAAAGATTTAAAATTGATGGTGTAGTTTAAGCTCTAATAACCATCACAACTTGGTATCAGAGCTTAGGTTCCCGATTACCTTGGACTTGAGAGTAGATTGGGTTAAGCCATTGTATTCATTATGAATTACATATTATGTGCATTAAATGCTACATGTTGTATGATATGTGATTATATGCATGATTCTATGTGTATGAAAATGAAACATTAGGGTTAAAAAACATAACTTTGGGGTTGAAAAAGAAAGAATGGAAAAGTTTCCGGTTTATGCATCTACTAGTGGGTGGCATACCTTCTATTAGTGAGACAAGAGGAGAATTTTCAATGTTTTGGCTTTGATTCCTAATTTTGGAATACTAAGTTAATGTTCTATTGCTATCTTACATGTATGTAGATGACAAATAGAGGAAGAGAACCCCGAAATGGTCGAGGGGGTAGACAAAACAATTAACCACCGCCACCGGCCTTTAATCAACAAGCCTTTATGGAGGCTATGGGCACAATGGCTGCCACCTTTATGCAAGTCAGTACCAACATGGGCCGAGGAGGCTCAAACAACCTCTAAAAGTTCAAGGCACACAAACCATCAACTTTTATGGAAGGGGCAGATCCGATGGGGGGCCAATCATTGATTTCAACAAGTGGAGAAGATATTGTAGGTCATGGAGATCACATTCGACGCCACTAAGATAAGACTAACAACGTTTCAGCTTTAAGGGAGAGGCCTATCTATGGTGGAATTGGGCAAAGGCTTCAAAGAATGTTGAGGCAATGACTTAGAAAGAGTTCAATGAGCTCTTCATGGGCAAATATTTCTCATCGGCTATTCGACAAGTGAAAGCCGGAGAATTTCTAGATTTGAAGGAAACATGTCGGTGATGGAATATGTGGCAAAGTTCACCGAGCTAGCCCAATTTGTCGATGACTACATGGTCATAGACTTGGACAAAGTGAGGAGATTTGAGAATGGCTTGAAGTTGTTTATCCAGCAAGATGATCGAGACGGTCATGGCCATTGAGAGGGAAATGAAAGACACAAGGAGCATCCGGGAGGCCGGTACTAAAGACAAGAAGAAGGAGGGTCAATCCTCTTCTTCTAGTTCGGGGAAGAAGCAACGAACGTCTACCCCACAGGGATTACAAGGGCAAGGCCGAGGCCAACCCTCCCAAAAATGGGAGAAATTTCAGGACTTTCTATCAGGTTGGTTAGAGGACTTGTTACATATACCACCAATCAGGTCATTTGAAACGAGGCTGTCCACAGAGGTAAGGTTCCCAGAGTTTCAAGCATCTCAATCCCATCGGTTGAGACATCCACAGATAGGGTGTCAATTTTTTATTCGAACACAAACCTGACTCAAACCGAACCCGACATGAACCCGTAAAAAACACAATTAGTTGACACAGGTAATAAATGGGTCAAATTAAGGTTCGACACGAATAACACAATTAATGGGTACTATAGATAGAAAATAATTATTTAACGAGTATTGTAGATAGAAAATAAAAAAATTATAATTTTTTAAATAGTATTATATTAGTTGTCAAATTAAATAATTTTTTATTAACACGAACTCGACACGTACCGAAAGAGAAACGACACGAAAATAACACAACCGAAAGTGATACGACACGACACGACACAATTGACATCTCTAGCCACAGTCATTCTTCACTTCTCCCTATCCCCCATGGGTTGGAGAAGTCAATTCAAATTCTAGGGGTTACATAAGGCCCTTACTACTTCACATGCGGAGACTCCGCAGGCCAGATGGGCCGGGCCCGAGCTCGAGGTTTACAGGTAGGGACTTTAAGGACCTGAGGGCAAGTCTACGCCGTCACTTCTCAAACTAAGTCGGTGAATCAGTCGATAATTCTGGGTACATTCTTACTCTCTCGTTTATGGACAAAAGTGTAGTTTGATTCGGATGCATCTCACTCATTCATTTCTACATCAAGTGTGAGAAATTTGAGTTTACGGGTTGAGACCTTAGAAGAGCCATTGTATGTGAGTTCTCCTCTAGGAGCTAGGGTTTGTATTGACAACATATGTTGAGAATATGAGTCAAAGATCTTGAGGATTCGACTCTCTGTGGACCTCAAGGTTATGGACATGTCAGAGTTTGATATCATTCTTGCAATAACTAAAGCATTGTGATTAACGGCACATAGAGTCACCATCGATTGTGATCGGAAGCAGATCACTGCTTGTACACCAGAGGGTATTTGTTTTAAGTTCTAAAGGAAAAGCACAATGCTTTACCCAAGCCGCATATAACTCTCATTGGCATGAACAATCGATGGGATGGCTTGGCAGCCTTACCCTTGAGAACGAAGCGAGACAGGAGTTAGGTCTACCGCTAGTTGTTTGCGACTTTGCGAATATTTTCCCCGATGAGTTATCGGGATTGAATCCAAATCGGGATGTAGACTTCACTATTGAGTTACAACCCGGTGCATCCCCTATTTTTATAACACTACATAGGATGACACGTGTAAAGTTACAAAAACTCAAGGTCCAGTTGCAAGAATTGTTAGACAAGGGTTTTATTCGACCGAGTACTTCACCTTAGAGTGCTCCGATGCTATTTGCCAAGAAAAAGGATAGGACCCTTAGGCTATGTATTAACTATCGACAGTGGAATCGGATCACTATCAAGAATAAGTATCCACTGCCAAGGATAGACGACTTGTTTGACTAATTGAGATGGGCACGGGTCTACTCCAAAATAGATCTACGC
This sequence comes from Ilex asprella, assembly GCA_023539305.1. Classification (NCBI taxonomy): domain Eukaryota; kingdom Viridiplantae; phylum Streptophyta; class Magnoliopsida; order Aquifoliales; family Aquifoliaceae; genus Ilex; species Ilex asprella. The sequence goes on along the minus strand of CM042184.1, from coordinate 27,065,494 downwards.
ACAAGATACCATCAATTGACGATTAGGGAGACCGATATCCCTTAGACAGCATTTAGAACGCGATATAGACATTTCGAGTTTACTGTTATGCCTTTTGGGTTAACGAATACCACGGTGACATTCATAGATCTCATGCACAGAGTGTTCCAACCATATCTTGATTAGTTTGTCGTAATCTTTGTTGATGGCATCTTGATCTACTCAAGTCTAAGAATAAGTATGAGGATCACTTGAGGATCGTTCTCCAAATCTTGAGAGACCACCAGTTGTACGTCAAAATCAGCAATTGTGAATTTTGGCCGACGAATGTGAAGTTTTTGGGACACGTGGTGTCGGCTTCAGAAGTGTTAGTAGAATCAGCGAAGGTTGAGGCAATGATGAGTTGGGAGAAGCCTAAGTCATTCTTCAAGATACGTAATTTCTTAGGATTGGTGGGATATTACTGGAGGTTCATTGAGAACTTCTCATGGCTAACTATACCTATGACTAGACAGACCAGGAAAGAAGTTAAATTTCAGTGGGATGACCCATGTGATAGGGCATTCCAGGAATTGAAAAAGAGGTTTACTTCAGGTCTTATTCTTATAGTGCCAAAGAGAGGGCAGAGGAACACAGTCTATTATAATGCCTCAAAGGACAACTTGGATGTATTTTAATGCAGTTTGGGAGGGTGGTAGTTTATGGTTCACGGCAATTGAAGAGCCACGAGCAAAACTAACCCACGCACGACATGGAGTTGATAACCGTTGTCTTCACCCAGAAGGCATAGCACCACTATTTGTACAAAGAGCAATTTATGTGTTTTCGAACCACAAGAGTCTAAAGTATATTTTCACACAGCGAGACCTCAACATGAAACAACACAGGTGGATGGAGTACTTAGAGGACGATGACTTCACTTTGCATTACCACTCTAGTAAGGTAAATGTGGTGACTAATGCACTCAGCCGAAAATCACTAGGAGTCTTGGCTAGTATAGCTTCCCGAGAATGGCAGATACTTGAGACTGTGGGATAGTTCAGGCTATACCATAGGAGTCAAGCTCGAGGCACTTTAGGCAGTTTAGTGGCTATGTCTTCCTTATTGAGCAAGGTGATCGAGTCCCAAGGGTAGGACATGGAGATAGTCCATCAAGGACCGGATACAGAGGACGAGGGTTAGGTCATTCACACAGATAGTATAGCCTTCGACTTAGAGAAAGGGTTGTGGTTCTCCAGTCTACAGATTTGAGGGAGGAGATCCTCAAGGAGTTTTATTGCTCCCGTTCTATGGTGCATCCAAGTGGCACGAAGATGTAACACAATCTTTGCCACTAGTATTACTAGATTGGGATGAAGAGGCGCGTCGGAGACTTTGTTAGTAGATGTCTCACTTGTCAATAGGTTAAGGCTGAGCACTAGAGACCAGTAGGGTTGCTCCAGCCTTTGGAGGTGACGGAGTGAAAATGGGAGCACATCACTATGGATTTTGTGATCCACTTACCACGGACTTCGCCTGGGCATGACGAGGTGTGAGTAATCATGGACCAACTTACGAACTCAACACACTTTTTAGCTACATGGATAACTTTCACACTGGAAGAATTCTGCAGATTGTATATTCTTGAGATAATCTGGTTACACGGGGTACCTGTATCTATAGTATCGCATTGAGACCCAAATTCATGGCCCATTTTTGAGAGAGTTTTCAGCGGATTATGGGTATGTAGTTGATGATGAGTACAATTTTTTATCCCCAGACGGACGATCAGTCAGAACGGACTATCAAGACTTCCGAGAACATACTTCAGGCATGTGTCCTTGACCTCAATGGTAGCCCAAAAGAGCAATTACCCTCAGTAAAATTCGCCTACAATAACAGCTACTAAGCAAACATACATATGGCACCTTATGAAGCACTTTATGGGAGACCATACCTTCTCCGGTTTGTTGGACAGAGGTTGGACAGGAACCTTCTACGGGTTCAGACTTGATCAAAGACACCTCAAAAAGGTAGATTTGATAGAAAACGTCTTCTTACAACTCAGAGCTGGTAGAAAAGCTATGCCGACAGGCGACGAAGACCTCTGGAGTTTGAAGTTGGAGATCACGTCTTCTTGAACGTTATGTCTAAGAGGGGAATGGTTAGATTTAGAAAGTGAGCAACGTTGTCGCCAAGGTATATTAGGTCCTTCGAGGTACTCGAGAGGGTTAACACAGTTGCTTACCGTTTGGCGTTACTGCTATAGTTATCAAATTGTATATCAGAAGGCATATCGTTTTTTAAAAATAGTATATCGTATCGTGTATTGTAAGATACGGTATAATTTTAAATAAATAATAAAAATATATATATCTTTGAAAAAAAACATACACTCATAAAAACATAGCATTTCATTAATACTCCACCAACTATTCAAGTCATCAAAATAGTCTACTAATATTATAATGCAAAGTTCACAACCATAGTTCACTAATTCAAACTTTAAACACCAAAGAGACTAGGCTTTGTTAATAAATTAAAAAATTAACATTAATCAAGATTCAGAAAGTCTGATACAAAAAAACAAAAAAAAAATATTTGACTTTGCAAATAAATTAACAGCATTTCTTCCACTACACAGGATCACATGTTTGTTGGAGTACCTGCCTAGCCCAAAACGACTCCATTCCGTAAAAAAAAAATTAAAAAAAAAAAAAATCAGTCTGCCTAACCCAAAATGACATAGTTCGGTTAAAAAAAAAAAAATTGTACGTATCGTAAAAATGTATAATGTATCAAATGATACAAAGAAAAAACGATACAGAACTACGATCCATATCGTTTTAGCCCTGTATCGTACGATATATATCGCATATCGTACGATACTAACAACTATGGTTACTGTCAAATCTATCTGGTGTTCATGTGGTGTTTCATGTTCCAAAAGTAGACTCTAGATCCTACATGCGTGGTGGATTAGGGTGAACTGGTTGTTGATGCAGATGGGACCATCAAGGAGGGACCGATGCGTATCATAGATAGCCGAGAGCAGAATTTGCGTGACAAAATTGTGAGGTTGGTTAAGGTGTTTTGGCAACACTGTAGTATGGAAGAGACGATATCAAAGCATGAGAATACTATCCGTACTACTTATTCGTTCTTATTTGAGGATAGAGGTACATTTCTTGCAGTCATAGAGTATTATGTGACATGTTGCATATGCATGTTATTGTATATGCATTTGTGTGAGTAATTTTGGGGACAAATTTCCTTTAAGGGGAAGACTATAAAACTCGAAAAAAAAATTAATTAAAATTTTATTAAAAAGAGTAAAATGGTAATTAGCTATTACGATGCAAGTTAAAAACTCAAATTTTTTTAAAATTCGGGTGACAAAATGGACTTCACCTTTGGATCCGTATCACAAAATCTAACAATCTAATCAATTTTCATCGAATTCTGAGATAGTCAAATTTTTAGCGTTTAACGAGGCGAACAAGTGTCACGCGACTAAATTAAATGTGATCAAATTTTATTCGCGGAACCCTATAAATAATTTAAAGGTAGTTCAATAAAAATACACTGAACATAACACGGGACGAGATTTAATTGATTCGTGATCAAATTGGACCACTCGAAGAGGAACGTGTGACGTATGGTGGGTCAAGTATTTGAAGAATATAAAAAAGGGAGAAAATCATATTTTCTCCCCATTTCTTCAGCCCATTTTAAGAAGAGAGAAAGGGAGAGAAAAGGAGAAATCTCAAAGTACTCCAAGCTTCCTTCTTCAATATACGGATATCCAACTATTGGATCTCTTCAAGCCAAGAACAAAAGTTGTTCTGCGCGACGAGAGCTACACATTCATATCAAAGATCGTGAGTTTCGCCAAGATCTCCAAAACGGGATTTCTTGGACCAAAGCTTTGAAGCTTGATTTGGAATTTTTGGATCTTCTTCTACAAGTGTATACATTACAAGAGGTAGGATTCCTTTCCTAATTAGGTTTATTTCTAACTTAGAATTGAAATATGAAATGGGTAAAGTGTTAGAGATAGAATCTCATGTATAACACATACCTAAGATTGCTCGAATATGAAAATCGATATAAGAATATGTTTAAAACCAAATCTTGCATGACGGGGTTTAATGAAATAGTTTCGTTATGAATTTCATGAAGAATGTAATGTTTTGGACATGCTATGTGTTTACATAATTTGTGTGTCTTTATATGTATTTGATAAAATGTCTATGAATGATTAAGTGCGTTATTTGAGATGAAAATGATATGACATGCTTAGTGAAAATTACGAAATGTAATTATATGTTTTATGATATAATTGACATCTGAGAAATTAGGAATGTTTGTGGAAATTGAATATGATTATAATATGCTCATGATATGATGAACATGATATTGTAATTGCAATTATACATTGCATCTATATATGCACAAGTAAAATCGCATTCATGAGCATTCGACATGAGTGGAGTTGTGTGTACATGGTTGTTTTGATCAAACACCAATCTTATTGGGTTGATACGTGAATTTGGGACAGTTGGACCTAAATTCGACTGAATCGCACGAATTGCATTGAAAACAAGGGTCGGACTTAGCAAGAAGGGTTAAATTCTTCTTCGGATGCAATGCCCTGTAATGTCGAATACGCACTCCCGTTAGTATTGAGTCATAAAGTGTGTCGGCGTACGCAGAGCCGTT
>CM042184.1:27016940-27060414 GCA_023539305.1 Ilex asprella | reverse complement strand
CCAAAGTTTGTTTTGATTATGATCTCGATGAATGGGATGTAATGACGTGATATCGGGTTATGCGGTACACACAGGTATTTTTGCTAGTTGATGGATGATCAACGGGTTGAGAAACGACCCATAGATTTTGAGACATCACAAAATTAGGATTTATAGAATCATAATCCGAATCCGGATCCTATGATCCTATAAGATTTGAATCAAGATTCTCTACATTAGGGATTCTAAAAAAGACTCGAATCTACTTGCCTATATCAAATCATAAGATCTTACGATCTGGATTGGGATTTTAATAATCATGAGCAAATGTTAATTGCTTCAATAATGTAACCCCAACTATCCAGTATCTTAGAGAATGTGGTCAGAAAATTTTATCGACATCCCTTCAGTGACAAGTTGTAGTGTCAAAAAGCCTATATAAGGACATGGCAACTCTAAAGCATGGGGACAACGTATCACACATTTAATTTTCAACAAGCCCACGAATATAGTCAACCCAGTTGAGACATAATAATGAATTTCCAAATTCTTCAGACAAAATTACTTTTGGACCAGACCATTTCAACATTTGGCAATACTAATGCAAAACATATGGTAAATGAGGAGAGCTATAGGGTAATATCATCAAAATCAAAACCAAGTATTTGAATCATAAACTCTAAGGCAACCACAGTCTTTCATGGTTTCTAAAACTGTTTGGTTCATAACTTTTATTGCAAAAAAAGTAATTGAACACGATAAAGTCAAATCAAAATTTCTAGTATTTTCTCTCCTAGTTGAATAAAAATAAAAAATGAAAATTTGTCACAAACCCTATAGGAAATCATAAAAAGAAAAAGAAATTGAAAAGTTGAATCAAATAAATATAATGAACCAAGTCGTAAGCACAAAGTGGCATCGAGACCACTTGCAACATCCAGAACTACGGTTGTTTATGGGTCTCAAGTCTTCTGTATGCAATTCACTGAGACGGGAGTAATATACAGCAAATCTTGTAACCATTTCCTCATGTCAAAAGGAAATAAAAAAAATTTTAAACTAAACCTTATGTCTCAATTATTTAGAGTCAGCTATATGAGTCTATCTTCGTCATTCATTTCGATTATGCACTATACGCTTATTTAAGATAAATATTTTCATATCTTTTCTTATTATTTTGTTTAATATTAATTTAGGTCTACCCTTACTTCTAGTACCATTAAAATAAATTCTATCACTTTTTCAAACTAGTGTCTCTATCGACCTCCGTTGAATTTGACTAAATCATCTTAATCTATTCTTTCTTAACTTATCCTCAATTGAGCTACCATCTCTATAATACGGTTATTTTGCATTCTATTCTTTCTAATTTTTCCACACATCCACCTTAGCATTCTCATTTCCACTAAATTCATTTTGTCACGATGTTGTCTTCTAGTTGCCTAATATTCCGTCTCATACAACATTGTTGTGCTTATAACTGTTCGGTAAAACTTACCTTTCAATATGCCAGAGGCTTTTCTCCACTTAAGTCAACCGGCGTTGATTCTATGAGTTATATCATCTCCAATCTCTCCATCATTTTTAATGATTGATCCTAGATATTTAAATCGTTTACTCATTGGTATTTCTTAATTTTCAACCTTAAATTTTTCACTACATCTACTTAAAATTGCATTACATATATTCAGTCTTACTCCTGCTTATTTTAAACCCTTTTGACTCGAGTGTCTTTCCAAATTTTTAGCTTATCCCCTTCGAGTTTCATCTATTGCTAACACAATATCATCTTCAAATAACATACATCGTGGGCTATCTCGAATGTGCCTAGTGAGTTCATCCATAATTAGGGTAAATAGGTATAAACTTCGGGCCGATCCTTGGTGTAATCCCACCACGATTAGAAATTCTTTACTTTCTCCCTCAGAAGACCTAATTGTAGTCATAAGTCATAACCCCATCATAAATGTCTTTTATTACCTCAATATACCTTTTCGTCATTCCTTTTTACTCAAGCACCCTACATATTATATTTCTAGGCACTTTATCATACGTCTTTTCTAGATCTATAAATACCATATAGAGATTTTTTTTTCTCTATACTTTTTATGAGTGTCCTCAATAAATATATAGCTTCCATAGTTGATCTACTCGACATAAACCCAAACTGATTTTCCGACACTATAGTCTCAACTCTTAGGCTACGTTCAATGATCCTTTCTCATAGTTTCATTGTATGACTCATCAATTTCATCCATCTATAATTTATATCTATACTACTTTAAAATACCAACATATGTGAAAAACATTTTTTTCCAATTTTGTCCTCTAACATTACAATTGTGTCATCCATATCCTTCAAAGTTAATTATCTCCCACTAACCTCTCTAGCCGTTAACCTGTTTGTCTGTCTCTATTCCTACTTTCTCTCCCTTCTATGTCTTTCTCTCCCTATTTCCTCTTTCAAATTCACAGACCTACAATTTACTTCTCAACCGCTACGCTTTCTCCTTGTCTTCTACTTTCTCTCCCTTTTTTCTCTCTCCTGTAAATTCATAGCCCCTTCTCTGCATCTTCCCTCTCTATCTCTTTCTCTCATGTGTTTTCACAGATCAGAGAAGAGCACACCACCCCCTTCACCGTCCCCCTCTCAGTCTCTCTCTCACCAAATTTATTTAATTACATATATTCAATTACAAAAATCAGTTACCCATTATAAATTTCAATCAGGCATTCATTTTCTCTTTCTTTTAATGCTTTGGTTGCGGCTATACACATCCCAACAATTAAATTTTTTAATAAAAAAGACTGTTGAGCTTCTTTGAAATCCTATTTACAATCGCCCTTTCCTGTCCAAAAAATTCTTTGAAATCCTAATTGTCGTCGCCCTTCGCCCCTCTCTGTTAGACGTCCGGTGCCTGTTGTATCTTGGCATTACTATACTACATCATCAGGTAATGAGTTTTTCTTAACAAATCCTTCCCGTATTTTCTCTTCTAATTTTATAAACTTCCTCCAAAATTTAACTGGAAAATCTCGAACTTTACATAGCAAAACCACTTCTTCAAGCTTTCACTTCTAGAGGAGCTCCATCCTCTCCCTCTGACTAGGTAACTACCACGTGTGTTAAAATTATTACTTCTGAATTTTTGGTTTCTTTTTTGTTGGAATTATTACTAAATTAAATATGATTTATGCCGGTGTTTTCTTCTTTATGATTTCGTTTTTGATTCAGTTTATTATTAAGGAAGTGGAAAAAATATGCATTTGACAACTCGAAAGGTTGAGAGAATTTGACAAGTGAGAGGCTAAAGACAGGTGAAAAAAATGAAGAAATGTGAGTTGTGCAACACTATTGCAAGAATATACTGTGATCCAGACCAAGCCAGCTTGTGTTGGGACTGCGATGCCAAGGTCCACACAGCCAACTTCTTAGTTGCCAAGCACTCAAGAACTCTTCACTGCCATGCTTGCCAGTCTCCCACTCCATGGACCAGTTCTGGCTCCAAGCTTGGACCTACTGTCTCAGTCGGTGAGGCATGTGCCAATGAAAGTGTAGTCATATCAATGATGGTGATCATGACCTTGAAGATGATATACAAGACAACGAGGACAATGAGAATGAAGAAGATGATGGTGATCAGATTAGTAATGAAAATGATTGAGACAATCAAGCTGTTCCTCTATCATCCACACCTTTGGCTCCACCTTTAGTCTCAAGTTCTTCTAGCATTTAAAAACACACTTAATTCTATAGTTCGAGAGAGAGTAGAAACAAATCTGCAATTGGGTTTTCATCTAAATGAACATATAAAATTTCCATTCTGAGTTATGATGTATCTCTTTTCTTCCACATTACTCTGTTTTGATATCCACATCTGTTTGCTTTCAATGTGTAGAAGTATATACATACTACAATTACACACACACTGCTTTTGTTTACTTTTCAATTATTTTATTAAGATTTACAATCTCTTCTCAACTTGCTAATAAGTCTGCATTCCAGGATTTGTTATGTTGCTTTCTACTATGTTTACTTCCTCAAGAAAATTGACCATACAAGACTGATGAGCATTTGATCAGCTCTGCTTCTTCTTCAAGCTTTCCATCGCAAGAGGAGCTCCATCCTCTCTGATGTAAATCGGGGAGGGCTAGAAATTACATAATAGAAAGAGAAGAAGAAATAAGAGGGGTGGAAGGGGTTTACCTCATCCTCGCAAGGAATTAGTGAAAAAACACATAAATCTCTGCCGAGAATACTCAATTCTTATTCATAAACATTCTAATTAAAATAGCTGGGATTACACCATTATTTATAGGCAAAGTCTCCTACTAAAATAAAAACTACTTTCCTACTAAAATACTAAAGAAGTTTCATGATCAAACTCTCAAATCCCTATCCTACTAAAATTTTATAATAATTTCCTAGTCAAACTCTAATTAACACTCCTAGTCAAACAAATATTCCTTAACTAATAAAATACTACTTAAATAAATAATAAAATTCAATTATTCAATTGAAGCTCATCCAATCCCTTTTCGATCTCTATTACTATGTTATACAAGTCAGAAAATTGGGTAGAGTTGGTGAAAATTGCCTAATTTTATTACAACTTACACAAATCTTCAACTACCAGAATGAGTCCTAGAGAATTGGCAATGGGAGAGCAGTCACTTACTCCTCAGAAAGTGGTGAAACAAAAAACTCGAGTTAATGACCCATTGCATATCGATTTGCTCTTTCTAAACAAGAGTTACTTGACGAGACAAAGAACATCTTGGCCAAAGCTGCCCGTCGAATGAAGAAGTATGTTGATAAAGGCCGCAATTCGCTAGAATTTCAAGTTAGTGACCTAATCTTACTGAAATTAACTCCTGCGATATGGAAAATGATCAATAATAAGGTAGTGCACTGCGAGCTTGTTCCCAATTACAATGACCCCTTCAAGGTGATGAAGAAGGTCAGGAATATTGCCTATTGCTTGAAGCTGCCTGATCGATTGAAAATTTACCCAACTTTTCATATGAGTTTTCTAAAGCCTTTCATGAAGACTTACTGAATGTTGGAAGGAAACAAGCCAGGAAAACTCCACCTATAATCAGGAAACAGTTTGACAAGGAGATCGACAAAATTGTATCTCACAGGACCATAGGTCAGAGTAAGAAGAATCCCAAGACTGATTTTCTGGCACATTGGAAAGATGGTTCCAATGTAGACGTGAGTTGGAAAGGAGATGTGACACTTTGGCAATTTAAGAAACAGATCAAAGAGTATTGGAACAATCACTCGACAAAAACATCGAGCTCTTATGGTGAGGGTGGTTTGTTACCCTTTAGCTCGTTGGCTCTATATTGGCATGTGACTGCCTCGCCCAAAGATGTCTACGTCTTACCTAAACTGGGTTATACTTGGTGAAATAAACCCTTAGTGCAAAGTTGGCTTCCTAAAGACTTGGACGTTTACTTGGTTGAATTACAAAGTGGTTCGGCGAAGGCTTAAGTGACATACAGTAATTATGCCCTTAGCTCAAGTTATTATGGTTCATCAGCTAGAGTATGTCTGTTGTTGTCATTAAGATTTTGCTCACTAATATTATTATAGGGTGAGTACTCTGCGAAGGGGATACCAGGCTAACCTCCTTAGGGACTCCTAAGCCTTGGCACACTAAAACAAGGCATGGCCTTAATAAATGCTTGTCATGGGTAAGGCAAGGCATTCCAAAGTGCGAGACCCGAGATGTGGAGTCAATAATCAGAGGTACCCATCGTTGACGGAAGCCCCATGCATGGCTAAGGAAGGTAGCTCATGCATGGACACGATCAGTGGGTTGATTGATGTTCCATGTATGGCTGAAGGAGGCAATTCATACATGGGCACGTTGGGTACAAACAAGCAAGGCTAGTCGATGGGCTTAATACCCTGACCAAATTATGGGCTGGACATTACTTGGCACAAAGACAAGGCTAATTAGGTGTTGTGGGCTCCCAAGAAAGGTACATAAACATGTGAGGTCATTCTGAACAGTTGAGACATGTGCACTATAGATGGTGGTAGTTCCAGACGGTTGTTGATATGTGCATGGCATGCAGGACAGTTTGCCCAAACACTCTTGGTTGCACTACAAATCCTAGCATGCCTATAAATAACATACAATGTGACGGTTACAAGCCCAACTGCCTAGACAATGCAAGCACTCATCAAATTTGCCCCCAAGACCCTAATGACCATGGCTAAAATCTTCTGTCACTCCCACAATGTGCTAGTCATAGCAGGGGCAGTTGTAGCTGTTAACTAACCCAGCCAGCAATTACCCACGATTGCTTTATATGTTACGTGCACATGACAAAAACTCCTTCATACTGCGCATATGCCAACAACTACACAAAACCGCCATGTATGCCAGCAACCGTCTGGATCCATCACCATCTGCAGTGCACATACCACAACTGTTCAGAACGACCTCACATGTTGTGCGTGTGCCTTTCTTGTGAGTTTACAGTACTTGATTAGCCTTGTCTTCGTGTCAAGTTACGCCCAGCCCATGGCTTGGAGACCAAGCTAGTAATGCCCCACAAGTTGAGCCCACCTACTAGCATTGCTTGCTTGTGCCAAATGTGCCCATGCATGAACTGTCTCCCTCAGTCAAGCATAGGGCTTCAATCAACCCACTGATTGTGCACAACGTGTCCATGCATCAGTTGGCTTCCTCCACCATGCATGGGACTTCCGCCAATGACGGGTACTTTCAATCATTAGCCCCACATCTCGGGTCTCGGACTTTTGAATGTCTTGCCTCAACCATGGCAAGCATTTGTTGAAGCCATGTCTTGCTTTGGTGTGTCAAGACTTAGGAGTATAGGGGTCCCTAAGGAAGTTGGTCTGGTACCCCCTTCGCAGAGCACTTTCCCTATAATAGCATTAGTGAGCAAAATTCTAATGACAACAACGAATATACTCTGAGCCGAGAAGTCATGATAACTTAATCCAAGGGCATAATAGTTGCATGCCACTTAAGCCTTCGCCGAACCACTATGTAACCCAACCAAGTAAACGTCTAAGTCCTTAAGAAACCAACTTTGCATTAAAGGTTTTCTTCAAGTATAACTCAATTTGGCTAAAGCATGAGCATCTTTGGACAAGGCAGCCACATGCCAATATCGAGCCAACGAACTAAAAGAGTAACAAACCACCCCCACTAGAAGAGTTCGACGTCCTCATCAAGAGATTGTCCCAATACTCCTTGATTTATTTCTCAAACTGCCAAAGTGTTACATCTCTTTCCCAACTCGCATCTACCTCAGAACCACATTTTCAATGTGCCAGAAAATCAGTCTTGCAATTCTTCTTACTCCGACCCATGGTTCTGTAAAACAGAATCTTGTCGACTTTCTTGTCAAACTGTTTCTTGATTATAGGTAAGAGCCTTTCTAGTTTGTTTCCTTCTAACATTCAGTAAGTCTTCATGAAAAGGCTTCAAAAAATTCACATAAAAAGTTAGGTGAATTTTCAATTGATTAGGCAGATTCAAGTGATAGGCAACATTCCCCACCTTCTTTATCACCTCGAAGGGGCTATTGCATTTGGGAACAAGCCCGCAGTGCACTACTTTGCTATTGATCCTTTTCTATGTCACAGGAGTCAATTTTAGCAAAACTAGGCCACCAACTTGAAATTCTAAAGTTCTGCGACCTTGATCAACATACTTCTTCATTCGATAGGCAGATTTAGTCAAACTGTCCTTTATCTCGTCAAGCAACTCTTGCTTAGAACGAGCAAATCGATATGCAGTAGGACATTTACTTTTCGTCCTTTGTTTCACCATTTTTTGAGGAGTAACTGGTTGTTATCCCATTGCCAATTCGCTAGGACTCATTCTTGTAGCCGATGATTTGTGCAAGTTGTAATAAAACTAGGCAGTTTTCACCAACTATACCCAATTTTTCTGACTCGCAGTAACATAGTGCCATAGATAATCCTCCAACAAAGCATTAATCCATTCAGTATGAGGATATCTTGTCGCGGAGAACTTCAACTCATAACTCATGAGGTTGAACAGCACCGTCCAAAATCTGCTAGTGAACCTCGTGTCACGATCACTGACTATATCTTTTGGCAAACGAAAGTACTTCACCACATACTTATAGAATAATTCTGCAATAACATCTACAGGGCAAGCATGGGGTGCAGGAATGAACACCGCGTACTTGAAAAAATGATCGACTACCACCATACTCGAGCGCATGATGTCAACCTTTGGCAAGTTGCATATGAAATCCATCCAAGCTGACTACCACAATCTATCAAGGATGGGCAATGACAAAAGAAAACTCGTTGCCTTCGTTTCAACCTTATCGAGTTGGCACACAAGACAAGTCCTAACATAGGCTTCAACGCCGTCTTCCATTTTGGGTCAGTAATAAGAGCGAGACAGCAACCAGATTTTGCCTCTCGGGTCTATGCACCCACACAAAATCGAACTCGACAAGGAATTCTTGCCATCGGGCCTACTTTGGGGTCAATTTCTTCTAAAATTTGAAATAGGTGTTCACCACGTTGTCCATCACGACTGTGAACTTCATTCCCATCAAGTAATGCCTCCAAATTTCAAGACAATGCACTACAGTAGTCATTTCCTTCTCATGTGTTGAGTATCACTGCCCAGTATCTTTTAGTTTCTTGTTTTCAAAGGCAACAGGGAGTCATTCCTGTACAAGGATTCCTCCAATGAAACAATCAAACACATCAGTGTGTACTTCGAATGGCAAATCAAAGTCAACCAATCTCAAAACTGGTGCAGAGGATACTGCATTCTCAGCTTCTCAAAAGTTGTCTGACAGACACCATCCCAGTCCCATTTCTGGTCCTTCTTTTGCAAGTCAATCAAGATATTACACTTCTTGGAATATCCCTCAACAGAAGTCAGTCCCCATATATTAGAATGAATAAGATCAAATGGTACAAAGGAACAAGTAACACTTTTATTGAAAGGTAATGCCCAAAATTTAGTCAATTTGCATCCAGTACAATCAGAAATGTCATGACTCTCTAAACTGACCAATCTACTAGTAGAAGTTAAAAAATTTAAACGAGAATGAGAAACATGACTAGAGCGAGAATGCCACAAATAAAATTAGAAGACTGTAAATTCAAACCAAAAGAAGATAAGTCAACACTAATGGCTGTAACTTCTAGAACATAGAGCTCCTCCAACACATACGGTCCTCCCTTTTTACGGCCTGTCCTAATCAGCTTCTTGAACTGTGGATCCTGCACAACAAAACCAGAAGAGAAAAAATAAACCAAAAATCCTGAATCAAATAATTAACTCACTGAGATTAAATTCAAAGTGAGCTGACGAATGTAATAAACATCAGGAAGTCTAAGATGGGAAGAAATAACTGTCCCAACACTTGCCAAAGACATGAGTGTCATTGGCCACAAATACAAATACAGAAGGAGGAGAAATAATAGATGCAAATAAAGAAAAATTACTAGTCATATGAAGTGTCGCACTTGAGTCAAAGACCCAGACGGTGCGAGACATATCTGAAGTGAATGAATCTATTGAGGGTGAGATTGTAAGAGCACCAGGATGATGGAGATAAAGTAGCTTCTACAGTTGATCAATAATCATACTCAGGCTGAAAGCAGATGAAAGAGATTCCTCCACTGGTGGTGCAACTGCGGCAATATGGTGATCTTTAGGCTTAAAGGATTGGTTCAACGATCCCCTGACATTCTTATTCGCCAATTTTTGACACTGGGCCTTCTAGTGACCTTTCTCATGACCGAAGCTGCATTCATCTGAAGTTGCTCAACCTCGATACTTGCCTTGAGAACTAAAAGACACTTAGGGGTACAACCAATATAGTCTAATGAGGGAATGAAAGAAGACTCTTTCTAAAAAGAGTCTTTAAACGAACTTCTTCAGTTAGAAGCTCATTAACCACTGCATCAATTGATGGTAGTGGATGATGATGGAGAATCGATCCACGAAGCCCCTTAATGTCACCTCTGAATGCCATCAAGAATTGCACCAACCTCTGCTCCTCTCTAAAAATGTGGTATGCTTTATTAGTACTTAATTCATTAGGTTTAGTAAATGTCAACTGATCCCAATATTCAGTAATAACTGAGTAAAACTCATGTATGAGCCTATCACCTTAATGTACAGCTCTAATTTCAAGTTCATTTCAAAATTTAACTCTACGAACCATGTAGCTAAATAATCCCAAATTTCCTTGATAATAGAAAACTTAGCCAAATGAATACCAATGGTCTGATATACAGAGTTGTTGATTCAAGTAATAATCTTGGCATTATTGACATCCCACTTGCTCTTCAAGTCAACATATTTTTCTGCTTTAGTGTTTGTTGGAGGTGTCACAACTCCATCAACATAATTCCACATATCTTTACCAAGCATAAAATTTTTCATTACATAGGCCCAATAAGTATAATTTCCACCAGTTACTTTTAACACCAATAGCTTGCAGAGAATCTGAACTCCCACTTGCCATGCCAAGATCACACAAAGTCAAGGTTGTCTGATTAACTGATACCAATCAGCCAAATAAAATAAGCAATTCTCCAAATAAACAAATTAAAGGCACACTTGAATAAAGCAGGGTACAAGCAGACCAATTAATCAAATTGTAAACTAATATATTGCATTTAACACACCAAACCAAGGAGCAGCAGTTGCACCAGCAAACTCAAAACCAATGAAAGCACCAGTAGAAGAGAAGCAAACCAAATGGAGAAGAAACAAACCAAACGAAGAATAAGCAGCAAACCCAGCAATGAGAATTCAAACCCAGGAGCAGCAGTTGCACCAGCAGATTGAAACGATAAGCACCAAACGAGAAAACCAAGCGAAATGAACCAACCTAATAATAAGCCAAGAAATCTGCACCGACAGGTTCCACAAGGGAGGTTCAGCGAGCAGAAGACAGCGACTGATCCACTCAAATTCAACCAAGGGGCTTCGTGGGCTGAGTTTTGTGTTTACCGACTGCGTTGATTTTTGTGTTTAGGATCTAAGAGCAATACTATGATAATATTGATCAAAACAAAGGGGAGAGAAAAAGAGAAAAGAACAAAAATATACTACGGCTATAATAATCTGTCAAAGTCTTGACAGATACATAATGGAAGCCCATAGTAGGGCAACATAAAATTTAAAAAAAAATTAACTAAACTATCCCTAATAAAACTAAAGTAATTATAAGCTAAACTCTCTAACATTTGCCACTAAATAAAAAAAGCAAGCGCAAAAAATAATTTACTCCTTCAGCAGCTAATATATGAATCAATCCAGGAGTGCTGAGAATCAATAGCATTATACAAATCACAGACAGAAAAGACCAATGGTCAGTCAGAAAAAATTAAATAAAAAAAGAAGTTGACCACATGAATACACATACAGAAACACATATACATATACAACGAAGGCCAATTTACAAGATCTAAACGAATCGCGAAATAGACAAGATAATTGCCAAAACATCTACCATTAGAATTTCGCCGACATTTTCTCAGCAACCAAACATAGAAAACGAGAAACCATCTGAGAGAAAGAGGACTGAGTACTGACCCGATTTGGGAATGAATGATTCCGCAGAAGTGAATAGCTTGGAGGCGCATGATCTCAGTCCACTGTTCAAAGCCATTGTTACTCTCGCCGCTCTCTCTCCCTCTCCGAGAAATATAAACAAAAAGTTAAATTACATCGACACCCCTGAACTTTGTCGCTAAATCACTAAAACACTCTGACATATTACAATAACACTCCTATCGATCATAGTCACCTAACACATTTACCTGAAGTATTAAAAGGACTATTTTGCCGTTATTCAAAATAAGTAAAACTATCCTAGACCAAACCTAATATCATACCCCAATTGATCGATGAAACCCAAACATGATTCAACCCTTATTTTGTCTTGCATTTGATTTACCCCTCTATCTCTCTCCACTCTGCCCACCACCGACACCTCTCTCTCTGTTCTATCGCTAACCACTCACCAGCATAGAACTTTTCCCTTTTACCTCTCTCTGTTGCCCATACCGACCCTCTCCTTTTGTGTTATATCGCTAATCGCTCATTGGTGGCTAGATAAACGGTGGCGATGAGAGGAAAAGGGTGGTGGCTGGGTAAACGGTTGTGAAAGGAAGTGTTTGATAGAGAGTTGGGGTTGGTGAATTCTCAAATTTGGGGTATTTTGAGATCTAGGTTTAGGTGTAGTAGAAAGAAGAGAGAAAATTCATACGTATGATAGGTGATAGTGATAGCGCTGGTGGAAGTGGTGTTGATGGTGGTTGTGGTTGTGGCTCTAGTGTGGCGGTGTTGTGATGGGTGATGGTAATGGCACTGGTAGAAGTGGTGTTGGCGGTGGCTATGGTTGTGACTTTGGTGTGACGGTGTTGTGGTGGTGGTTCTGGGTTGTGGCTATGGTGTGACGGTATTGTGGTGGTGGTTCAAGCGTTGATGGTGTTGTGGTAGAAGGAGAGATGAGAGTTGATGGCGATAGTATTGGGTGGTGGCTCTGGTGCAGCGATGTTGTGGTGGTGGTTCTAGGTTGTGACTCTGGTGTGGCAGTGTTGTGGTGGTGGTTCTGGCGCTGACAGTGTTGTGGTAGAAGGGGAATTGGTGGCGGCTGTGAGTTTGAGTATTAGGGTTTTAATTAAAAATTATTAATTTTAATTGATTTTTTGTTGAATTTGTGATAGGGTAATTTGGAAATTTTATATAAAAAGAAATACTGATGTCATCAAATTTTAACAGTGTGGTTAACGGATCTTAACGACAAGGGTACTATATGTTTCACGCATACATACTTTAAGGGGGTCTTAGTGTAATTTTTCAAATGTGGTGGGGTTTGTCTATTCAAGTGACAAATTTCAGGGAGTCTGAATATAATTTATCCAAACAAAAAAATAAAACTGAAAAAAGGCCTTGTTATGTGTATTTTTCTTGTGTGGTTTTGCGAGTCTAGGCTTGAGTATTTGCATTTTCTTTCCAGAGTATTTGCCTTTCGGACACGTATTCCTACATTATCAATCGTGTTAAGCGGGGCAAGTATTGATGTTAATGGATTCGAATAAAAAAATATTATACTTATATATAATTTATTTATTAATAATTGTCTAATGTGTGCAAGGAGAAATTTACACCTTAGGCCACGACCTTGTGTGGACAAAGGTGATGAAAGTGAAGCCTCGAACAACATCCAAGACAAGCGCGAGTTAGGGGAACTAGTGGTCGGAGGCAGCCAAAAAAACTCCGATCCTTAAATCAGATCACAAGTAAATAGAGAAAAATTAGAAGAGTTGTGCGAATTTTTGTCAATCATAGCTGGTACTCGAAAACTTTATTTATAGCAGTAGGAAGTAATGTTTCATTAAAGCTAGGGCTCTGAGTTTCAATAGGATTGATCTGCCTTTGATATTATCACTAGCTCCTCAATGTTTATAGTTATTGAATTAAGACTCTTACTTCTAGGTTTAAGGTAGAGATGTGCTTGTCAAGTGGCACAATTGATCCTATCATTAGCTCCTTAAAGCTCATAGTAGTGTTAGAATAAGACTCTTTTTCCTTGGCCAAATCATATTAGAGTAGAACTCGTTTGGTCGTACGGACATGCAAGTGAGCAAGAGAAGTTGTAGTATCTTGATCGGAGGTAAGGTGGCCAAACCAAGGTGGCTTTGGGAAGTGAGTCTCGATCGACATGATCCTCCCACAGTGGGTGCCAATCCACATGAGCCTTTGAAGGTAAGTGTTGACTAACATGCTTGGTTCGATGTCCCACATAATGAATCGTATTATATCAAGTTCGTGTCATATATGAATCGTGTATAGCCGATAAATAAACGAGTTATGTCATATATTTGTTTAAATGATTTTATTTATACTCAATTCATTTATTAAACTTGTCACAAACCCAAATAGTCAAAATTGAACAAAATTCGAATACGTGTGAATTAAATTGAACCTAACTGAAGAAATATTTCCCTAGGAACATGCATTTGAGTTCAAAAATCTTTGAATATGCCTTAAAGTATTGTATTGAAATGTTGAATTTTGGGTGGATATTTTAAAATGTGAAATTGGGTGATTTTCATAATTATTTGTCTTCAGCATTTAATGATTAAAATTGAAAATTACATTTAATTTTGCTCCAAATTCATCCATGCATTGCATTGAATTATTTTAGATATAATTTATATCATGCATGCATATTAGGACTGATTAGGAATGAGTTGAATTGGCCTGAACTGGAGAAAACAAAGGTGCTTTGCTTCAAACCTTGCTCGGCCGACCATGTACCTCGCTCTAGTGGTCTACGTTGGGAATCTAAACCAAAAGTTTAAAAATTAGATTTTTTATGGTTTATTCTCATTTCTTTCATTTCTAAGCTAGAACCCACTCCTATATTACCTTACCCAAGACATTTCCAAGTGATCAAACATACTATAGTGTGAGATTTAGTGAGTTTAGAGTTTAGATCGGAGTTCATCATCCTAATCTACACTAGTTCATCGATTATTTTTGAAAAATGCCTCCATAAGCTAAGAATATGGCACGGGCACAAGGTTCGGGGTAGTAGAGCTCACTTTCAGATACCGTAGTACTGAGAGTTGTATCGGCTATAGTTTTCATTGCGGACTATGCTTGTATAGTGAGGGGTCAATCATGAGGGGATAAGTGACACTTCTGTCCCATTGTTATTTAATTCGAGAGGGTGGACTGAGCTATTTGCAGCCCCAGTGCTTCCAAATTTGGACATGGTTAGAGAGTTTCACACATATTCGTAACATTACAGAGGATAGTGAGCACTACATGGCTTACGTCCAAGGTGTTTTTTTTGAATTTTTTGCTAACCTTATTGTCACCACTCTACTTCTCCTCGGGGTAGCACGTAATCCTTATCAACTTCAACCTGAAAGTGTTGTACCCACACTATCATCAATTGTTTTAGTGTTATACAAACTTCTTTGTCCCGAAGGCTAGAATCGCCAATTGTGGTATCACAAGGATTTGGTTAGGGACTATAGGTTCATAAATCTAATTATCAACTACAACATTGACCTGAAGACTCATGTTTCCTCTTTTTTCACACCACGAGCCTACTTGATACATGCTATTGGTATGAGTTTGGAGATAGACTTGCCACGTGTGATATTTTGAGTCATTCAGAGAGCTTTTGATGAGGGGAGGATACTCTACCTTTGGTTCTCTGATTGCCCGCATATGTCTACATAAGGTTGCTAGTGCTTTGGACACTGAACAATTGTTGAGACCAAAAAGACCTCTAGGGAAGAAGTCTCTTAGACAAAGTGAGACACATTCAAGATATACGCGTGACCTCGTGGATGTAAAGGCAGATGATGATGAGATTGAGGCTGAGATCCATGGTACAACTCGAAAGAGCCTGGTACATGTTATCACCTACCACCGTTGAAGCAAGTACGAGGCCATACCTCACGCACCACACTCCCTAGGACACCTTCGATAGTTGCATTGGATCACTCGATAGCCGTTTACCAAGCACTTGGCCAGCTATGAAACAACATTGATCAACAACACAGTCTCTCTGCTCTTTGTATGGATGCTCCCAAGGAGGGTATGATAGGTCTTCAGAGGGATCAACGGAAGAGTATGAGGGATGTTCGACGTCTCAGGCACATGATGTAGAATTCTGGATTTATTTTAGACAATGAGGCCGAGACACCTGAGGGAGATGATAGTGATGTAGCCATTTGAGCCATGACTTTGGAGACTTAGTGTTATATCATATGTGAGCATGAGAAAGCTTTTATTCATTCATGGCTTGTACTAAAGTACTCTATTTATTTTTCTTTGTTGACTTTTTCTTTGTTTAGCTCTATTTTTGTTTGTTGTGACATATTCTTGATTGATTATCTTATTTGATCATTGAGTTATATGTCTTATTTGTCCCTTAATTAGTCTATGTGCATGATTTGGCTAGTTATCATGCATTCTTACCTTCTTGATATATTATGATTTTATATCTTGATTGTTATGGGTCATCATTGGATTGACATCTGTGACAAATAAGATAAGAATATTGGTGACTTGATTTTGTATCATGCTTGTTGCATGTTGTCATTGGGTTAACATTTGCGACAAAAATGAGAGAATATTTTAGATACACATGAGAGTAATCGGGGATATTTGTTCTTGACTAAGCTAGATATGTCACATTTGAACATAGAAAGGGAGAGATTGTAGGTCAAATACTCATGGGGAGTAAAATTTGTAAACTCGGCATGAAGTCAGATATTTTTTCTTGTTTATTTTTCACTTGTTATTTTACTTGTATACTCCAACTAAGGGGGAGAACTAGATATGTTTTGGTTCTTAAGCAAACATGTTACATATTTGCACTTGTATGATATATACATACTTAAGTCTTATGCTTCTCTTGGTGCTTTCCATACTTGTGATTATGCGATTTATTTCTCTAACATATGATGCGTTTCATGAAGTGGTTTGAGTGGCGATGTGTAGGACTATGATCTTCAAGCTTAATCCAAAAATATAGATCCTTGTACAAAATAGAGATTTAAGACGTATGCATGAGTGTTGAGATTAGATTTACAATTCTTTTGTTCAATGGTTTGGGGTTGTAATTATTTTTCAAACTTGAGTTTTCTTACGAATTTGTCAAAGGAGAGATTGTTAGATCATGTTTTGTAATTGACTAATTTCATGGAGTCCATTGTAAAATCTCAACTATTTCCATGGTCATGATGCTATCAAGTTCAAGATCCAAAAGCTACATTGAAGGGAGGAGATCAAGCATTAAAGCTATTTAACCTTCATATGCACCTTCATGCATAGGACAAGATAAAGACTTGGACATCTAAGATGAACCCTTAGTTATTTCAACTTAGAATGATTAGGAGGAAAATGGAATTGAAAGTGATCCGATTATGGCTCCTAGGTGATTTTCAAAGAAAAGTTTTGCTAAACTATTTTTGTGTTTTGAAAGCAGTTTAAGTCACAATCGGACCCCTCTTTGAGCAACACCCTTTAATGTTCAAGAGGATAAGTTTTTGCATGGTTTTAGGCTTTAAAAAACCTATAGGGACCGCCCTATGCTCACTAGTTTTTGTTAGAGCGGTCTCTTGATGACTTAGGATAAAAAGAGAAAAGTACACGGAGGATCAACACAGGGCTCACTCAAGCAATCTCCATGGTCGATCAAGCAGTGCCCATGGTCACTTGAGCGGTACTAGTCCTTTGCTGGTTTTAGATGTTGTTTTTCACTCCAATGCAAACCGCCCTATTACCACCCTCCCACCGATTGAGAAATCATTTGTGAATCGTAGTTTACTTTTACTAAGACTACCCTTATCTCGGACCTATAAATGGGGAGAGTCTTTCCCACATCTAGGTCAAGCCTTGAGAGACTATTTTGAAGAGAGAAATCTATTTTTAACCTTGAGAGCTTCCACCACAACCTAGATCCCTAAGAAGGATACCACTGGTGATTCTTTTCGTCCTCACAATTTGGAGTAGAAGAGAATATTAGTGAAAAAATACATTGGTAAGTTCATACCGAGGATTGTTGGAGTGCCGAAAATCACTCAAGGCCTAGACGAACAGTGCGGTGGGGAGGTCCAAGTGAAACTACACCGGACGTAGAAGAAGGAGTTTAGGTGAAGAAACATAACAAGGAAATGAATATCTAGCCATGGGTATTGGTTGAGGTATAAGACTAGAGTACTTGTATGTTGACTTGGCACGTAGTGGATTAGACTTTCATGAACCTAGAGTGGTTCCTCACGGTTTTTCCCAATGAGGGTTTTCCCCGTCAACAAATTACTAGTGTCTCTTATTGATTATTGTTTACACTTACATTTGTTAGCACACACGTGTAGTATGTTTGATATTTTGATTGTTAGATTTCATATCATCCCGTTCTTCTCAACCTCTTGTCAAGAAGTTTTGCCCCCTCTCTTTTCTATCCTTAGGAGTTTTAGGTCTACTTGACTTTCTTTTTTCCCTTGAGGATTCGACACCATTAGCCTTAAAATATCTTTTAAATTTTCATACAAGATAAGCTATGTCCTATTCTCCCAATTACCATTTACCTTTTTCTTCTTTCGTTGAGCTAAAAGTTTCACCCTGTTAGATCATGTTTTATACTAGGCTAATTTGTGAAGTCCATTTTAAAATTTCAACAACTTCCATAGTCATGATACTATTAAGTTCAAGATCTGAAAACTACATTGAAGGGAGGAGATCAAGTGTCAAAACTATATCATTCAACCTCCATATGTACCTTCATACTTGGGACAAAAAAAATGACCTAGATACCTAAGATGACTCCTTAGTTATTTTCACTTAGGATGATTATGATGAAAAATAGAATTGAAATGATTTTATTATGACTCCCAGGGATTTAAAAAAAAAGTTTTTCTAAACTAATTTTGTGTTTTAAAAACATAGTTTGAGTCACAATTACACCCCTCTTTGAGCAACAAACTTTCGTGTTGAAGAGGACAAGTTTTTTGCATGGTTTTAGGCTTAAAAAACCTGTGGAGACCGCCTTATGCTCGCTAGCCTTCACTAAAGTAGTCTCTTGATGACTAAAAAGAAAAAAAAAACCACAAAAGGCAGCATATAGCTCGCTCTATAACCTCACTCGAGCAATATCTAGGGTTGCTCGAGTGGTGCCCATGGTCGCTTTAATGGTGCTTGCCTTAGTCTTGTTTGAAATACAGTTTTCTCTCCAGCGACAATCTCCCTCCCCCAGATCAAGCAATTGTTCGCGGATTTGAGTCTTATTACTTACTAAGATTTCCCTTATTTCGAACCTACAAATAGGGACTGTCTTTCTCACATCTAGTTTAAGCCTTGAGAGCGCCTTTAGAGAGATTTTTTGAAGAAGAAATGTATCTTTCAACCTTGAGAGCTTCCACCATAATCTAGATCCCTAAGAATCCAAAGGCTACTACTAATTCTTTCCATCCTCACAACATAGAATGGGAGAGCTTATTGGTGAACAAACACATTGGTGTTTAAATATCTAGGATTGTTGGCATGCCCATAATCACTTGAGGCCTTGACGAACTGTGCGGTAGGGAGGTCCAAGTGAAGTTACACCAGACATCGAAGTGGGAGTTTTACTGGAGAGACATAGTAAGGAAAGGAGCATGTAGGCATGGGTATTGGTTGAGGTACAAAACTTGAGTACTTGTATGTTGACTTGGAATGTAGTGGATTAGACTTTGGTGAATTCCGAGTGGTTCCCCCTGATTTTTCCCGGGGAGGGTTTTTTGCATCAACAAATTACTAGTGTCCCTTATTGCTTATTGTTTACGCGTGTGTTTGTTATCACACGCGTGCACTATGTGTTTGATATGCAATTGGGTTTGTGGGTTTGTTGGGATCTCCATAAGATTGACATGAGTGAATTGATTGCAAATTAATTAAAATCAATTGTCATAGTTCAAAGAGTTGGTGGTGTTTGAAAAGGGGTTCTTATCGTTAATTTTTATATTCGATTAAGAAGAAATAATTGAGGTAGACTTATTTAATTTGTAATTGATTTGGGCTAAAATTGAAAACTTGTTCACCCCATGTAGGTTAAGTATGCTGATCTCGACGTGTATAATTGTGAGGGAAGATCCATATCGAGTTCCCCCTCCTGAAACAATAGGATGGGCACCTCGTTGCATGTGTTTCCCTTGGGTAATAATGGAGGTCCCTTGGCTAACACTGGAGGCACTACAAAATCGCTCTATTTTGTCTGATTCGAAGAAACTGGTACATGTGGCTTCAGGTGCCCTGAGGACTCCTTTACTTAGGTCATCTATTTGCTAACCTCCGTTATGACGAGAAACATGATTTCCACCTTCTCATACTCCTTTTCCATTTTACAGTGGACCGAGAGGTAAAGGGTTTCACCATACTTAAGTTCTTTGCTCCAACAGTCATGACATCCAAAAGTTATAGATGTGTATCATTTAAGGTGTTTTCATGTTGTAGTAGATAATTAATATATTTTGTTTCTATTGAAATGTACATAGATTTATGAAGAAAACATTTGCGTTACTCCTCGTCCCTTTTTAGCTTCTATTCTCAAGCTTTCAAAAAAACACTTTAATGGACGTGTATTATTGATGTTGCTGGCCATATTCATCCACCAACATAATCATGTAATATTTCAACTGTAATTGCGTTTAACGACCTCCCAAACGGTTGGTCAGTAGGCCATTAGAAATTGCTCGTTAATGGAGTGATCATGTGTCTCACCACTAAAACTTCTTATGTGGTAGACACCTTACTTTTTTACTTCATGGACTTCGAATGGTCTTTTCCAGTTAGCGGACAATTTCTTGAATTTGGTATCATTTGTTCCCAAAGGTAAGTTAGCTTTTAATACCAAGTCCCCCACTTTAAACGCCTTATCCTTCACCCTATTGTTTTTTGCTCGAGCTGCTTTAAGCTTTTGAATTTAATTATTTTTTTAAAAAAAGGGCTCCAACACTAGGACTTCCGAGGGGGTCACTCATCCTAGTACTACTTTCACCCAAGTACGCTTAAGCTTTTGAACTTAATAAAATCTATCTTGCTCAACATAAACTCGTCAAGGTATTTGAGTTCCATGAGCATGGTCTCGTTGTATTCGACAGGGTAGTGTTGAAAAATATCCCTTAAAGACTTTACGAACATTACCATAGGTAAGAACGGGTCGTGTCCATATGTTAGCTTAAACAGAATGATCTAAATACTCAACCATGTAGATTTTCTATAAGTCAATGTCTCGGATAGTTTATCATGCCATCACCTTGGACTATCTTCAACCATTTTTGCAATTATCCCCTTTATGGTTTTGTTAGTAGATTTCGTCTGGTCGTTTCCTTGCACATAATATGGTGTCAAACAGATAACACTGAAACAATATTCCTCCACAAACCTTTTAATCTTACTTCTTGCAAAAATGATACCCTAGTCAACCACTATATGCTACGAAAGCCCAAAAAAGGTGCACCTGACCATCCTGATTATGTCGGCCTAAGTGACCGTTCTCATTGGGATGACCTCTACCCATTTGGTGTAGTATTTTATGGTTAGAATGATGAGGGAATAGTGCTTTATAGATGGCTAGAAGATCTTATCAGTCAAGTCACCGGCCCTATGCTCAGAAAGGCCATGACTTTATTACTGGCTACATTTGAATTGATGGTCCTCTTTGAGTATAGTTGTGGCGCTAGCATGCCTAATAGCCTCTTGCACACTCTATGCAATCTTTTAGAATACTCGACCAGTAGTAGTTGTATCTTCATGATTTTTAGCCATTACAACATGGCCTATTTTTTTCCAACACATCTCAGAAGTAAATTGCCATTCAACCCTTGCTTTTATAGTTCTCCATCTAGGAATATGTAATTATTGACTTTTCTCTTTGTTGCTTCATCGAAGTCACCTCTCGGGCACTTAAGGAATTTTATTATCCTATGTCTCCAATCCTCTTCTTCGATCTCAATGGCCAACTCCTCAAAGTCCATTCCTCTGGCTTTTACTGACGATGACACCCTACTTTAAATCTTAATTATTTTCTCATTCAGGTCACGAGGAACTCTTATCCCATATCCTAACTGAGCCTAATCATTGACTTGTACATTTAGTCCTCTTGGAATCGAGCACAATGTCACGTCATCAGAGTTTGATATTAAGGACATTATGATTGAATGGAAAAGACATAGATCAGAGCTTTTACACTTAAAAGCTTCTTTGCTAGTTGGTTAATAACTAACTAAGAGTCTCTTGAAATTTCCACACTTGGTGTTCCCAATCCTAATAAAACTTCTGGACAGATAATCAATGCTTCGTATTCAGTTGGGTTATTGATGCATTCAAACTCAAGCTTGAAAGAAAATTTGGTTTCTCGACCCTAGGGTGATATTATAATTAGAGTTGTTAAATGAAACAAGCTACTCGGGCTTGGATCATTTTTTGCTCGCACAAGTTCATTCAATTTCTTATACAAGCCGAACATAAATATAATTTTAGGCTTGTTTTAATACGAGCTAAGCCTGAACTATTTGGTAGGATCATATAAGCTTAGGATTTTTTTATAGGGATTAAATTTATATACCTCTTCCAGTTATATGTTGTTTGTCAACATCACACTTATGATAATAGACTAATATACTAAAAGCTTGTTTTTGGAAGTGAAACTCAATTTATTAATTAATAAAAGTTCTTCATGTCTTATTTCAATGAGAATCTACGTGAGTAAAATATTTGCATAATATTAAATATATGGTATATATGCGTGTTTTTTATTTTACATTGTCGATAATCTGGTGTGTAGAGTTCAACTTATATATATAAGATCAAATTATTAGATCCTTGTAGAATATGAGTAAAAGTTCACAGTCTTAGGTGGAATTGGACACATCATCAGTAAGATTGTAATGCAATCTTCTAGCATAATCTGTCTTGGCTATATAAGACTGTTTGATGTCTCAAATTATTGCACTAGTGCACTTTGTGTATTGAACAAGATTGCTATTGAGGTTATTATCTTTTAACAACTAAACAAGAAAATAAATATTTCATGGTTATTATGATTGCTTAACCTCTTAATCCTGGGATATTTAATTGACACTTGTATATAATGATTGTTAATTTAATTCATCAAAGAGTGAGATTCATATTTGAGTTAACAAACTGGATGGATTGAGAGATGACAATATTTGCATGGTGAAAATTAATTATTAAAGGAAACCACGTCTCAATATTTAAATGGGTTGATGATGTCCTCTTGAAGAAGCTCATAAGTTGTCTATGTCAAACCTTTCGTGTGGATTTAATTATCTGACATGACAAATAAGTTGATTAGTAAGATCTCAAGAATAAAAAGAAGTTAATTAAATATAACTATCAACAATTTAATGAATTGACGGACAGATGTAATGTTAAATGTATGAAGAGTATTAAGCATATAATAAAAAGGAGTATAAAATGTAATTTTGAGATAAGACACCGAATATTGATAATAAGTTTTTTGTGAACTAACTTATTATTAATGGACCGTAGGATGTTTGTTCTATGTGGGACATAAGATTCCAAAGCCCATTACAAGTGTGACCCTTATTTCTACTTAGGTTGGCTACTGTAGCTTATAAATGGACGTCTTTGCTTGTTATCTTAGACATAACCTTTACATTTAGAATTAGAATAGGTGGAGAGAGAGAGAGAGAGAGAGAGAGAGCAATGAAGAAAATTCAGAGGTTTGCAACCCACACTACATTCGAATTTTGGCATGGAAGGATATACGGTAACATATCGTGAGGTGTTACAAGCCTGCTATTCGGTCTCTATCTATCATCGTTTGTGCGAATCTGTTCATCAAAGGTAAACCTTAATTCTACCTTGTAGGGTTAAATAGATGAATAAATTTTTGTAGTTAATTATATGCGCCATTAACGGATCTTAAGACTGCCGTTCCAACACTTGACCCATTGAATCACTGAGTTTGAGCCTAAACCCAGATTCAAGCTCACATTAATTATAAATGAGCTTAGACGAGCCGAGCCCGAATGGCTCATTTTTTAAATGAGTCAAGCCTAAACAAAATTTTTAAGCTCAACACCCGAATCTGAGCTGAGCTTGGGCACACCATAAAATTTATAATCCAATTTTGAGCACATCAAAGCTAGCTCGACTCATTTAACACCCCTAATTATAATAACCCTAGTCCCAACAAATTCCATTGTCCGCTACATATTAAATTTTAGCCTCAGTGGCGTAAGTGATACCATAGGCACCCCTAACAGGCTACGCGAGTCCTAGTTTCTTATTCATTTTTCTAAGAAAGGATGATCTGCCAGAAAATTGATCAATTTATGATCTTTAACTACCATCTGTGACAAATAATGAAAATAAAATCCAGTAATGCTAGAACACATTTGTCGATTCTATTGTTCATGATCGCCCTAGTTAGCATGTATTTAATTATGTCTGTCTACGTAATGACACACACCAAAACTAAAATAATATGTATTCTCGATTTTTTTTGACGTAAAGTAAAATGATAAGCATATCTTTTCGATCAACATAGAATGTCACTTACTTGAAGACAATACTCTACTTAAATAATAAATGACTTGGCATTTATCGGGGTTATTATTTTGTGCTAATAGACATCCGAATGATTCTTGGGTGGCCTATTAGTACAATAATAGAGGCCTACTCTTTATAGGTGGCATGTGTGTTGATCCGACTCTTTTTTAAGCATGATTTTAAAGATCACAAATATCCTAATGCAGACTAATACTTGCAATTAGTGAATTGATGAGTGTATGTGTATAACCCTGCACTGTAATTAAATAAAAATAATATTATCTTAGGAGTTCTCCTAAGATGAATAAAATTGTAATAGAAACTTTGAATCATTGCTGAAAGATTGATTAGGAAGTTTTAGTTTTGCGCGTATTGACTTTCGAATCAAATTTAGTTTTAGAGGTGTTTAAGCTTGAGAAGGTGGCTAGGTAATTTTACAAAAGGTTTTTAGGTCAAAATAAGGCTACCATTGAATCCATAAGACTGAGAAACCTTTGGAGAGGTAATATTGTGGTGTATTAGAAGTTTGGAAGTATTTAGGAGTTAAAACGCATTTTGAAAAAAATTCGAGTAGGAAAGAATTTGACATTATCTTAGTAGTTTAGTCATAAGATTTTACTCAAAACTCTGATTGCCCTCAACCTTTTGGCATTAGAAAGTAGACTTGAAAGGGTTCAAAAGGTATTTCATGGAATTTTCCTGAATCTACTTTTAAATATGTCAAAATTGAACCAGAAGTCTGAAAGGGGAGGAAAAGTGGATCCATACATTTGAAAAGCTCCACACCAAGACAAAACGGGGCAATTGGTTGGACAATTGCTAACATTAAAGGGATAAGCCCCCTCATTTGCACACAACGGATCTATCTTGAGGAGGACGACAAACTGTCTCGACTGCCACAAAGAAGGTTGAACCCCATCATGAAAGTTGTGGTGAGGGACGAGGTGTTGAAACTACTTGACGTGGGCATCATCTTTCCGATTGCTGATAAAAAGTGGGTTAGTCCCACGCAAGTAGTACCCAAGAAGTCGGGAGTCACAGTTGTGGAGAATGAGCTTATTCCAATCAGAGTGATCACAAGTTAGAGAGTTTGTACTGATTACTGGAAGCTCAACCTGTGCACAAAAAAAAGACCACTTCCCAATGCCATTTCTAGACCAAGGTTTCGAAAGAGTAGCAGAGCATCTATTATACTGCTTCTTAGATGGATACTCCGGCTTGAATCAAATCGAGATTGCTTCGGAAGACTAGGAGAAGACCACCTTCACTTGTCTCTACGGTACCTTGGCTTACCGTCGCATGCTTTTCGGGCCATGTAATGCCCCTGAAACTTTTCAACGTTGTAGGATGAGAATTATTAGTGATATGGTGGAGAAGATTGTTGAAGGGTTCAGGGATGACTTATCGATTTTTGGAGATTCTTTTAGTGGATGCTGGGAAAACTTTGAGAAAGTCTTGGAGAGATGTGAAGAGAAGAGTTTAGTATTGAATTGAGGGAAATGTCACTTCATGGTGACACAAGGAATTGTTCTCGAGCACATCATCTTGGCGAAAGAGATTGAAGTTGACAAATCAAAGTTGGAGGCCATCTCCAACCTTCCTACGCCGAGAGTTGTAAAGGATATCAGGTCGTTTATTGGCCATGCTAGATTTTACCGTTGTTTTATAAAAAAAATTAGTGCATTGGTCCGACCGTTGACCAATTTACTGTCTAAGGGCGTCCTATTCGAGTGGTTGGATGATTGTGAGGCATCTTTTAAAAAACTCAAAAGCATGCTTGTCACACCTTCGATTATGCGACCGCCCAAATGAGATTTACCTTTTGAGCTTATGTGCGATGCGAATGATTACGAGGTCGATGCAGTGCTCGGTCAAATGGAGGATAATAGACCTTATGCAATATACTATGCTAGCAAAACGCTCAATTAAGCTCAAATGAATTACTCTACCACAGAAAAGGAGCTATTAGCGGTAGTATTTACAGTGGATAAATTTCGGTCCTACATCATTGGTTCACCGATAGTTGTTTATACTTATCAATTTGCTTTAAAGTATTTGTTGTCTAAGTAGGATGCCAAACCAAGACTTATCAGGTGGATCCTCCTACTCCAAGAGTTCAATCTGACAATCAAAGATAAGAAAGGATTGGAGAATGTGGTGGCAGATCATTTATCTCGATTGATTGTGCAAAAGATCGATGAGCACATCCCTATTCCAAATTATTTCCTTGATGAACAATTGCTTTCAATTCATTATGTGTGCCCTCGGTATGCTTACATATGCAATTATCTTGCAACAGGACAAATACCACTGCAGTGGAGCCCGGAGGATTAAAGGTGATTCATGGCGGATGTGAAGTGCTTTTACTTCAACAACTCGTACCTATTCAAGTACTGTCATGACCAAGTCATGAGGATATGTGTACCCAAAAAATGAACAGCGGGATATCCTTGCGTTTTGCCACTCATAAGCATGAGGTGGCCACTTCTCAACAAAGAAAACTTCGGCGAAAATTCTTCAATCAGGTTTTTATTGGCCATCACTTAACAAAGACTGTGTTACGTTTTGTAAAGAATGTTATAGATGTCAGCATTTGGGTAGTGTGGCTTGAAGAAATATGATGCCCCTTTCCCCTGTACTTATTATAGAAATATTTGATTATTAGGGCATTGACTTTATGGGTCACTTCCCTTTATCGTTTTACTATATACACATTCTACTAGCAGTGGACTACGTGTCCAAGTGGGTGGAGGCTATCCCAACTAAAACTAATGACCACCGGGTTGTGGTCAAGTTCCTCAAGCAAAATATTTTTTCGAGTTTTGGGATGCCTCGTGCAATAATAAGTGATGGTGGATCACATTTCTGCAATAGATCATTTGCATCTTTGATGTTCAAATATGGCGTCACTCATAAGGTATCCACCGCATACCACCCACAAACCAATGGCTAAGCCGAGTTGGCTAATAGGGAGATCAAGAACATCTTAGAAAAAATAGTTAACCCAAATAGGAAAGATTAGTCAGACAGACTCATTGATGCCTTATGGGCTTACAGCACCGCCTACAAAACTATTTTAGGCATGTCTCCCTATTGGCTTGTCTACAAAAAGGCTTGCCATTTGCTAGTTGAGATGGAACACAAGGCCTATTGGTAGGGGTGTCAAATGTATTAGGTTAAACAGTTACATGTCGGGTTAAACGAGTGATGGGTGAAAAATATGTAAATCAATACACGACACATTTAATAAACGGGTGAAAATTTTCAACACGAACACGACCCATTTAATAAACGGATAACACGACACGACTCGTTTAACCCATTTAATTTTAAAATAATTATATCAATAAATTTTAATGCTAATTTTTTTTTACTTCCAAGTATACTTACCTCAAAAAAAAGGAAATTTTAGCCAAATCTCATAAAAAATCATACTTGAAGGCCTCAAAAAAAAAAGGTAAGAGGCCCTTGCCTTTTTATAGGCAACTCAACCTTCCCCCTCTCCTCTCATTTTCCAATATGGGAAAAAAAAAGGCATCAGTTTATCTTTGCCCTTGAAGTGCTCCCCATCTCCCCTCCGTTATCTTTGAACAACTACTTTACTTTTTATTTTGTATTGATTTCTTTACTTCTTTTTTCTTGTTAATTTTTTCAAAATAATTATTAATTTATTATTGTATTAATTTTATTTAAACAGGTAAACGTGAGATAAAAGGTTTAACAGGTCTCACTCGAATACGACCCGTTTATTAAACCTATTTGGCGTGTCAACCCGTTTATCATCCAAACTCATTAAGGTCTCACCCAAACCTGCTTAATTCGTGTCGATTTGTGTCAATTAATCGTGTCATGTCGAATTTTGACTGCCCTACCTATTGGGCCATAAAGACTTTGAATTTCAACTTGAGAAAGGCCGGAGAGCATAGGAAGCTAGAATTGAATGAATTGGAGGAGATTTGTGGAGACACGTATGGGAGCTCTAAAGTTACAAAAGAGCGGCCTAAGATCTTTTATGACAAATCCATTGTAAGAAAGTCATTCAAGCCCGACCAAAAAATTCTTTTATACAACTCTCGTCTCTCCATTTTCCCAGAAAAATTTCGATCCTGTTGGGATGGCCCCTATCGTGTCAAGGTGGTCTACCCCAACGGATCAGTGGATATCACAAACCTCTAGAATGACCAAACATTCAAGGTCAATGGGCAAATACTTAAGCCATTTTTCGAGGGTTTTGAAAGACCAATGGTGGAGGAGGATTTGACGGATCTAGTGTATTCGGAATTTGTGTAAAAGTAACCAATTTTTATGTTTTGTAGTGTACACTTTTCTTATTTACTTATGTTATTTTCATTTTCATGTTACTTACTTTAATTGGTTGCATAGCTGTGTTTTCCTTAGTTTCATATGTTGGTTCTTCGGTCTAAAGCTCAAAAGTGAGGTGTTCTCTAACCCTACTCACCTTTTTATTGTCCTTCATTGCATAACATATTATTTTTGTTGCATTGAGGAAAATGCACGTATCAAGTTGGGGGGTGGGGTGCATCATTTGCATGTTACACCAATGCCTGTGAATATTTTCATGGATTATACCAATTTTTGTTTACATTGCAAAATATGTGAAAATTTTGAATTTTTTTGTGAATAATATCTGAATGTTGATCTGTATTCCCTTATTAAGAGTGTTTTTTTTTTGGTCAGTCCATCTGGTATCTAAAAGTCGCTTTGAGCTCTGACTAATCCAGATTCGAGCCGAGCAGGACCACAAGGGTGGAAAAGCTCTCCCTATCGAGCTCAGCTGCGTTCCCATTACTCGAACTCGAGACCTTGGTTAAGCTAGAACAGTCCCTTACCAACTGATCTAACACTCGTTGGTTTATTAAAAGTGTTTGGGATAGTTGATATGTTGATTCGTCTTTTAAACCTTGAGCACATGAGCATACTATAGAAGTGAATCCTATCTGTGAGTATCACTTATGTATCCATTTTTTAACTCAACCGTATGTGCTTTTGAATGTGTAATTTTAGCAATTTATGGATTGGATTCATATTTTAGGCTAGTCATAAATAGTAGAGATGAGTAAGGACTCATGAGAGCTTTAGTGTCAATCCTTGTTGGAGGGAACTTACAATTACTCAAAGAACAATTTTTTAATGTCAAATTTGTTCAATAATGTCATTATGTTTGTCTTGGCTAGGTGCATTTGGATAGTAGACTGATGATGTCTGGTATATACGTTGCCCTCCATGATTATCTGGAAGTGATCGTAGACCATTTTTGAATATTTCGAGCCTTTACCTTATTCTTGTGAAAATATTATCCTTAGTATCGTGATTGAGCCTAATTGAAATTTATTTTTATGCCTCACATTTGACCAAGCTGATGAAAAAGAGAAATATCTACTTTACCTTTGTTGTTCCTAAAGCTAAAAATGAGTGATTGCAATAGTAGAGGAAACGTGGTGTGAAAATTCAAGCAAGGGATGATTGTTGTAGAAACTCAAAGAGTTGAAAGAAAAAAGAGAATGAAAATTCAAGAAAAGGAAGAAAAGGGGTGAAAAGAAGAAAGAATGATCAAAAGAAAAAGAAAATGTTTAGGAAAATAGAGAAAAGAACAAATAGTATGGTGATGGTGTAAGAATGGAATGAAAATCCCATGAAAAGGGAGGAGTTTTGAAATAAAAAGTTTTTCACTCGAAACAACCCTATTTGTATCTTATGTCCTTCATTTCTTTTGCCTCAGTATCACCCCAAGGCCTCATTACAACCTTCAAAGTCCTAAGTGACCTAGAGATGCATAGGGGATGCATGTTTTTAAAATAAAATGATGAGTTAGTGTTACAACCCAATGCCCTGACATTCTTTTCATGAGATTATGCCAAAGTCGTTTTATTTTCATACATGAACTTTGTTTTTGGATTACATGTGAGCATACTTTATTTTGTACACAAGAATCAATCTCACAAGTACACAAGGAGTGCATGTCAGGATATTTAGAGGGTATTTCATTGTTAAGAGTGGTCTTTGGTGAGTTTTGTGTTGAAGCTGAATTTGGCTAGCCATTCGAATGTGAATTCTGTTGCGTAAATGTTCAAATTACTGGTCCAATTCACATACACACGAGTTCGGAAATAAATGTACAGGTGCATACTTTAGACTAATATTTAAGGCTATGGTACTGCTCATGTGTGCTTAGTTCGATCATCTGAGAAATGTGAAAAATAGCCCCATGCTTGCAGAATGGGAGAATATTGCTCAACTTTTTTATATTTGAAATGAATTGGGAATGCCCATGTTATTAATTATGTGACTTGCATTTCGAGTGTTCATGTTGATAGTTAAAGATATAAATTCATTCCTTGTACGTTGAATGCATCCAAAATTAAAATCATATTATAATTTTGGTAATAAATTGTGCATGATGGTTCAAATTGTGGTTTACAAGTGTGGTACATGTTTAGCGTGGAATAGAGGTCATAACGAGAGTGGTAGAATGTATAGGGTAGGTCTTAATGTGAAGAGGAAGGGAGGTGTGTTGCTCAACAGGAGTATTTTTGCAACTGAGGCAAAACCTAACGGTATGCGATACCAATAGGTTTTAGCTACTGGAGTTCAACATACCGGTATGCTATACTGGTAGGCTTCGCCTGGGAGGTCAATAGTTAGGACTTTTAATCAATTTTTTTCGGGGAACCCTTTATTTACCTCTTAAATTACAGACCCTATAGCTTTTCTCTCTCTCAAAATCCTCTTAGGTTTCCAAATTACTCTCCTCTTCCTTCAATCCCTCAAACTGCCATTCCTTGTGCTGTGAATTAGTGAAATCCAACACTCTGAAACCCTAATTGCCGAAAATCCTACAAGCCCAAATCCTCTCTAATCTCTTCTATCCCTCCAAGAATCTCTCAATGGCTCGTCATATGAAGATTGTCCAAGACGCTATGGACCCATTTGAGGGTCTCTTATTGTTCTTTTTCTCATTCTTTACTATGGGGGCATTGTTGTTTTGCATGGCCCGAACCAAGAGAACCGGATCCGATCCCTCCCAACCTAAGGAGCATTCCAGTCGTAAGAGGAGTGGTGAAGGATCAAGCGGGGTCCCCAATGAGTAGAGGAAAAGGAGTGGAATGAGGAAAGGATCCAGTTGATCCGGAAGAAAAATGTAACCTATGAGCGACACCTCGACCACATTTCCCTTGGTCCAAGGAATAAGGTCGTTAGGATCATCGAGGCACATGGTATGAGATTCTGATTTGAGCCTGTGGACGGTTATAATTTATCGATGTGTCAAGATTTATACCAAACACTCATGTTGACAGAGGTCAACGAGGTGGAAGTCTTGAGAACGAATGTTCGGGGCAAGATGTTTGTGGTGAACCCTACTTGGTGAAAAACCTTGTAGTTTCCTATCCTCTAAACATCACCCTTTAGCATGTGTAGCGTATGGATGAAGGGAAGTTTCACTCTCCCTTAGGGATGATGTCAAAAGAAAGGGCAAGGAGATGGAAAAAATGGAATGTACAAAATGAAATGTGTTTGTGAACAAAAGTTCTCTCTAAGCACAAGGAGTCTTTTACTTGTTGTGTTTTACTTGAAAAAGTATTCTAAGGTGAAGGTGATTTTGTGAAAAGTGAAAATGTAAAATCTTTTGTTTGTGTTTTTGTGATTGTGTTTATGACTAAAATAAAATAAAACAAGTATTGGCTAATCCAAAGGTTCACTCCAATGGGGATGCCAATTCAACTCGAAGCCTTCCTCCAATGATGCATAGATGAATGATTGATTCATGGGAAGCTCGGAACGAGATGGAAGTGAGGATCCAAGCATAACTCGTGACAAGTCCACGGGATATCAAAGACTCACAACCAAATAAAGATGAGGATCCAAGCATACCCCATGACAAATGCCTACAGGATTTCAAGGACTCACCACCACGTCCACACTCAACCCAGTCAAACCGAACCACCGTACATCGAGTGGAGGAAAGAAGAAGAGTTAAAATAGTATCCACAAGGGAGGTCTCCCTTGGATTAGCCAACTTAAAAGCTAGCTAGTCATAAATAACAGCAAGACATGCCTAATGTAAAGAGACATGTAAAAGAAATGGAGCTTAAAACTTAACTTAAAGCAAGAAAACTTGAACTACAAAGAAAAATATGTCATACCCAATTGAAAAGATTGAAATGTAAAACTTGAAACAACAATGGTAAAAACTAGAACATGTAATTAAACTTGAAATAAATGACATTCTAAGTAATAAAGGAAGCTTACAAAAGTCTTACGGAAGACTACAAGAGAAATGGGTGAAGACAATGCAAAAATATTAACTTCTAGCACTATTCATCTTCTTCTACATTCAACTACTCCTAGCTTAGGTAGCCACCCTTTGAATGTGAGTGCAATGTTGGATATATGGTGAAAAAAGACTTGTATTTTCGTCCATAAGGCTCCCCTAGACTGTGTGTGTAGACCTCCCATCCATAGTGGAGGTGAGTTGAAGGCTTGGACAGGCTACGAGAGGCATAGCCTGAACCCATCATGGCTTCTATCTTTCTCTCTCCTACTCTCCTATCCTCCATATTCTTTTTCTGACTTTAGGGTGTAGGAGGCATGTAGATGTATAAGGGAAGTCAGAGGACAAGTGGGAGAATCAATGGTGGGACCCCAAGCAAGTGGAGTATAAGTTATAGGCGTTCTGGGCATTTTGGGTAAAACCTTCCGGAAAGTCGATGCAAACCTTCCGGAAGGTTTTATTCCAATAGCTAAAACCTTCCAAAAGGTCTTCAAGAAGGTGAAAGCTCTAGACTAGTTTTGGTAGAAAATTCACAACTTTTGATCTAACCGTTAGATTGAGCTAAAATTTTGAAACAATATAGAAGACATCCAGATATACAACTTTCATGTTTAGTACTTTTTCATATTCAAATTAGATCATGGTAAAAAATTAGAAAAATTGTGGTACTGTGTCAAAATCTTGAGAAACCAGAGGACAAAACCTTCCAGAAGGTTTATGGCCAAACCTTCCGGAAAGTTTTAATCCAAATAGCATTTTTCATGGTTTCTTCACCTTACAAGCCTCCCAATTCTCAACTAATGTGTCCATCTTTTCACCACACATTCGCACTTACTTGCAGGGCTATAAAATCCGTCATTTACGCTATAAATACCTGCAACATCAAAATTTTTATATTATTCTAAACTTTAACTAATTCTAAATAATTAAATAAAAATTTAAGTTAAAAATCATGTAATGATGGCATCAAATATGCAATATTTCGTGCTCATCAACCCCTGATGTCATTGCCACACTCCTAGGGAATTATGAGAGGTCACCTGATTCTCCACTAGTCTATCCTCATAACATCACCTGAGCCAAGAAAAATTTTGAATTTGTAGAATTAATGTATGAGGACCCTAGTAAATTCAAGGGGACATTCCATGTTGGGGGATTAAGGCATTCCTATGGGCTATTGAACAAGCTTCTTCATTATAATCTACTCCCGAGGGCCGCAAAAAAGACCCCAAATATGGAGAAGTTGGCCATTTTAAACGCAATCATGTCAGGAAAGACGGTTGACTTTGCCTTGTTCATATGGCAAGTAATGAGAGACTTTGTTGTGATACAGAAGCCTAAGACCAATTTTCCATTTGGGAGCTTGGTGACCCGGATGTGCAGGTACTTCAAAGTGAAGGTCTATGCCTTAGATAAGCTCAATCTCCATGAGACTGAGGCTATTGGCAAGGCCAATAGTAAGAAGAGAAAGACAATGAGTTGGGGGGTGCAAACTAATGTTTTGGGATTTGATTCTGTGGATCCTGGACCATCTTCATTTGCCTCAGCCGCAGAACCTTCCATCCCAGGATCTTCATCGGCTGGGCCATCCTCATCTTCCCCAGAACGCTCGATACCTCAGCGCCTCGATGTTTTAGAGATGACGGTGCTCAGGTTAGAGGTGTTTGTGTATGATATTTCGTTAATGATGAAGGAGTTGTTCATGCATACTTTGTCCAGGATGATTATGATGGGGATGAGGAGTAGGAAAATTTGTGGTGTCTATCTTTTATTTGTGTTGGATTGTATGTAGCTAGGATGAAGTCGCTAGCCTAGTAGAAGAACCCTTAGGTAGTAGGCCCATTTTGTCTCTTTTTTATGTTTGACTCTATGTACTCCTACTTTGAAACACATTAATGGAATACCACAATTTTTGTTTCTATCTATCCAAGTTTATTGCTACAATTGCATTATAATTTATGTATTTTGATTGTTTAGAAAAAGTGTTTATTTAAAAGGATTATTGTATGTTAGACTCCAGTTTTGAAAATAAACTTTGCTAGGAACTAGCAAAGCTCAAGTTGGGGGTATGATTAGCACAAAACATTACATATTTTATGTGCTAATACATTCCTTATTCATTTGCTTTTGGGGATTAAATGATTGGAATTGTGTTACTTGAGCTATTAACGAAGATTTGTTGTGTTTGCAAATAAATGGTGCTTCTTAAAGCCTTCTCATATGGTTTGAGGTGAATGATGATGAAAGAATGGCTTAAAGATAGCTTAGGAGGTGAAGAAATCAAGAAATTAGAAAACAAGGGAAAACCAACCGGTATGTCATACCGGTAGGAGTTGGCTACTGGAGTTCGATTTACCGATATGCCATACCGGTAGGTTTCACTGATACAACGCAGTTTTGGCAGGTCATTCTCTGCTGCCTTGAGGGTCCCATCAGACATTCTCCTTCCTGCCCCTACCACTCCCAACACCATGGACATCCCTCTTGCACCTTCTCTTTGACTTTTGGAGCCTTGGTGATCAATGAGGAGAGAGAAAAGGAAAGATGCTGCGAGTGCAGACAAGGTCTGCACCACCCCTATACAACCCACTCTTTTGCTGGCCTATGGAGGAAGATCACATCACCTAGCTAGGGCATCACTCTACGGACGTTTTTTCGCATGGAGATACACCATTATGAAACATCTATTGTAATATAAAGAGAGATAGTATAGAAAGAAAATGAATAGTGTTAGAGAGAGAAGTTGAGATTTTTACATTTTCTTCCATGCATTGTCTTCCAATTTCATGCAGAAATCTTCTAAGCTTTATTTGAAGTCTTTAATGCCATTTATTTCAAGTTGATTTTAAGTTTAATCTTCCATTAAAGTTTTCACCATTACTGCTCGTATGTTCTTCAAGTTCTTAGTTAGAAATGGGTATTCAATGCACTCTGGTTTAGCTTTTGTTTTCATGCATTTATTTTGCTAGAATCTTCAATTCTTCATAATTTATTCTCATTTCATGGTTATATTTACTTTAAGCATGAGTAGATAACTTTTTAGTTGGCTAATCTAAAGAAGACCTCCTCTTGGGTGTGTCATTTTAACTTTTTTTCTTTCCTCCTCTTAGAGTATGGTGGTTCGGTTTGATTGGATAGCGGGTGGATGAGATCGTGAGTCTTTGATATTCCGTAGATTTGTCACGGTTTATGCTTAGATCCTCACTTCATCTCATCCCTAGCTTCTCACTAATCAATCGTTCATCTATGCTCTATTGGAGGAAGAATTTGAGTTGACTTGGTATTCCCATTGGAGTGACCCCTTGGATTAGCCAACACTTATTTCTCATTTTAATTTAAACACAACAAAAACCACAAACCAATTCCAAACAACAAATGATTTTACACTTTTCTTTCACTAAAATCACCTTCATGATGATACACCTCCTTCCCTGAGCAGACGATCTTGGAGTACTCTCCAAGTAAAACCCAACATACAAAAGTCTTCTTGTGCTTGGGAAACATTTTTGTTCATTCACATCTTACATTTCCATCATTTCATTCCATCTTCTACTTTCCCTTTCTCTTGGAATCTTTCCAAGAGAGAGTGGCACTATTCTATTATGCTCATACTTCATACATACATTGAGTGAAGATGTTAAGAGGATAGGGAAGACCAGGAAATAAGTCAAGCACATGACATACTCATCTTTTGGAGTGATTGAATTAAGATTTCAATAGTCATAACACACTCTTATCTAGTTGTATTTCTTCTTGATTGGCATGATATTAGACGTCCATTCAACATAATGGGCCATTTGGATGCATTTGGCTTGTAGTAATCGTTGGACCTCTTCCTTGACCAACAAAGTCATTTTGCATGACATTAGCCTCGGGGCTTGTTTAATTAGCCCATGGCCTTCCTTGATGGGTAGTTAATGCTTAATGAGGGCAAGGTATAAACTTGGGTACTCCATGTGAAGCAAATCCGAGTATTCCCTAAGTAACTATACATGATGTGCTCGAAAATCTAGTTCTAGCAGCTTGCTGAAAAAAATAGGTCTACTTTCTTCCTGCTCTCCCAGATTTACCTCTAGTAACTAATCTTGGACTTCGATCTAGTCGTCTAGCTTGGAGGGAGCAATGCCTATCTCATCCAGCTCAATGAATTCTGACGAAATGTACACCTCACCCTCTTCTTCCACCTAATCCACTATATGCATTGCAACTTCAGGGTTATTAGTAACGTTTAAGGTTGCAACCCTAATTTTCTCCAGGTAAGCTCATATCTTGGCAACACAGGCTTACATGGCATGCTTCTTTTGATCAATGGGGCCACCTCATAGATTGACATTATCATAATCGTAGGCTGGAGGACTTCCTCCTCAACTTGTTGAAGCTCTTAACTTTTTTCCCTAAAACTCAACCACCTTGGCCTTTTGAATTTGTCTCATCCCTAAAGCATCATCAGTCCTACTCCTTCATCATATAGCTAAGAGTCATCCATATGCACATCAACCACGAAAGGCGTATTGTCAGCCCTAACCACCTCCAACTCATTTTGATTCAAAAGCACCAATCTTTGATGGAGTGTGGAAGGTATGCAGTCATTCAAATGAATCCAATCTTGGCCCAAGATTGCGTTGCATGATATTGATGTGTCTACGACAAAGAAATATGTGATGCTTGTTTTACTTCCCACTATCAATTTCATTGACAAGACCCCTTTTGTATTATTTACTTCATCTGCGAAGTAGCTCACTGTTAGATCAATGTAATTATCTCTTCCTTTACTTTTTTAAGTTTATTCATCATACTTGTAAGTATAAACAACAAAACCATTGTCCACCAGAATTCGGCTAAAGGGCTAGCCCTCCTAATGAGCTTGCATATACAGTGGTCTTAGGTGATGAGTCATT
This sequence comes from Ilex asprella, assembly GCA_023539305.1. Classification (NCBI taxonomy): domain Eukaryota; kingdom Viridiplantae; phylum Streptophyta; class Magnoliopsida; order Aquifoliales; family Aquifoliaceae; genus Ilex; species Ilex asprella. Next base: position 27,023,137 of record CM042184.1, on the reverse strand, counting down.
GGTTGGGTGGGATTCTCAAACACGATCCCCACCAATTTCATTTTTTTCTTCTGCAATCATCCATCGATCTTTCAGTTAGGCTAATTACAAGTTTCTGACCTGGTTGGTTAATCTCAATCCAAGTCATTTTGTCCAAGAAATTGGAGCCTAATGCCGCTATTTCCTCAACATCTCCTTCCACTAAATAGGGATGTTGTTCTCTTGACTTGGAAGTTGTAGGAAACATGCATAACATACTAATAGAGACCAAGTGCTCCATCATTCTGAATTGGATAAGGCTCCCAACGTCGTTGTTGCTTGTCCTTAAAAGTGGTAAAATCTTAAATTACTTCCCAATCGTAGGAAATTATATCAAATAGTAACTCGGTCAATTACCAAGGTCGTCTCCTTAGAGAAAATGAAGACAGATTTGAATGGTGATGAAATTAAAATTTAATTCAAAAGTTTGGTAATGATCATTAAAAAATAAAACACAATTTTAAAACGAACCGGATAATCATCAAAGTTCATCCCAATTTTCAACTAAAACCAAAGTTTAAAGATTATGTATTTTAATTGACGAATTAATTTATGAAAAAATTAATATCAAGTTGACTGCAGGGATTCTAAGAATTACTCATGACAAACTTAATTGTCTACAAATAAGCAAAGATATTTACAAATCAACTATATTTTAAAAAGCAATCATTTCAACCAAAGAAAATAACTTTGAACATTAAAATTCTAGTTAGGTCAAAACTACCCATTCACGGATGAGAATCTCTCATCCGATCATACTGGAATTAAACTACTCACTCATATTTAAAGTAAAATTATAAACACACATAGAAGACATGATATTTCAAAGAAAAACTAAAACTAGTATTGAAACCAAAATATAAACCAAATACCTTGTATTGAAGACAAACAAGGTTTTTCCCTTCGGTGTATGTTAAAGAAATGAAGGGTAATAAGAATTCAAAAGAACTTACCCCAACGTTGTATTCTTTGTTCCAAACACTTGCATTCTTCTTTTTTATGAATTTGAGCAATCGCATATACTTCATTCTTTTTTTTTCTTCACAACCTTTGGCTTTTGCAATTGTGTCATGTATATTTTTTTTTCACATACATTTACACAATTTTCTTGCTTTTCTTTACATCACTCTTTTCTTTTCATTTCTTTCCAATTCAGAAACTACCAATAATTTCCCAAACATATAAACAAGTACATAGCAATTCCCGAGATAACTAAGGTAAAGTACACAAAATTTTATGATTGGCTAGGTTATTATTTGTGGCAAAGAAATGATATTTCATTTTGACTCAAACAAAGCTTTTAGGGATAATAAAGAGGAAGAATGAACTTAAGGCTCAAATAAATTCTAACATGGACCAAAAATCATTTCTCAGAAAGTATGGCAAAGTGTAGTTTATTTAGAGATATAACCAACTAATCATCTCATATGCACCTAACCAAAGCTAAAATAATGAGATTATTGAAAGAGATTGAATTTGAAAGAATAATCTTTGAGTAAAAGTATTTTAACTCTCCAACAAAGAATAACACAAGGCTTACATGGGTTAAATATTCATATCCATTACAAATGTCAAGCTTTTCAAGATATGCATCTTATTCAATAAATTAAAAACTATACATGACTAATGGGCACAGAAGTTTGAGTTTCAAATATAACCATGAATACGATACTCAAACATAGAATAAACACTAAAAAGTATCAATATGCAAACACTTTGAGCTTCAATTAACAAATCTAAATGTCCACAGTATTGAAGACAGAATAGTATAACCTAGATAGTTATTTTTTTTTCAATTTTCTTTTAAAATCGTAAAAGACAAACAACAGTGTAACTTTCACCCCCAACTAAAGTCATGCATTGTCCTCAACACAAAAAAATAATAATGCAATGAAGAAAATAAAAAAGATAAGGGACAAAAAACACCTACAAAGACACTTTCATCTTAAAAACTAACTATAAAAAGAAAACAAACAAAAATTAGCATAACAAAATAAAATAACTACTACTATCCAAAAAGAATATTTGGTGGGTTAATCAATCAGTTTTGAAATAAAAATTGGGTTTACTCCCCAATTCCATTCGGATCTTATTTCTTCCAAAAAATTTCCGTTGATTCGAATTTTTCTCAATTCCCACATACTCTTGTGAAGAATTTAACAAATCAATGTAAAATGCAACGTCGGAGTTATCATAATCACCAACAAAATTTATTAGACAAACTTGTGAAGGAACATAATATAAAGTCATATTAACTTTTTTTCGAAAATCTCATCTACCTCATAAAATCCTCCCTCCCCAACTTGTTTCTTAACCACATTAAAATTGTTCAATTCAACATTCATATTTCCAAATGAAAATCACATGACTCCACTCCAAAAATATATTAATGCATTCGATGTGGTTAGGAATGGTCATCCTAAGATGACTAGAATTTGGTCTCTAGGGTTAGTAATAGGTGTAGTATCGAGAACAATAAAGTCTACAGGAAAGTAAAATCAATTCACTTGGACCAATACATCCTCCATGATCTCTCTTGGTATCTTCACACTTGGAGAGTAATGGTTGTACGTTGTGATTCTCCCAATTCGAGTTGTTGGTATACCTCGAATTGAAGGAGGTTGATACTTACCCCCAAATCTAGAAGTGCTTGTTCCACTTGGCAATCCCCAATGGAAATGGTGGGACAACAAAGATCTTTAAATTTGGGTGGAGTGTTAGTTCACAGGATATAACTTACCTACTCCATTAAGAAAGGTTTTTTTTTTTTTTAACATTCATATTCCTTTTGACAGTGTAGAGGTCCTTTATAAATTTTGCATAAGATGACACCTATCGTATAGCATCAAGCAAATAAATGTTAACCTTTAATGCTTAAACACATCAAAAATTCCAACAGTGTTAGAAATTTTAGTAGGCATTCTTAATCTATGGGGGTTGGGTGCAGGAATCAAATATCTATTATCATCTAACTTGACAACCTCAAGCAACTCAAGTCTCTCATTCTCTGTAGAGTCACCCTAAGTCTCTTTTTATGTAGTATTAGAGACATTGGCAAAATAGTTTTGTCAACATTTCCCCACTTATAAGGGTAATGATTGACTTGGGTTGATCTTCTTTACTTTTACTAGCATCAGAGGATTCAATACTACGTTGACCCTGAGATTTTCCTTGGATTGTGTTGAAAATTTTCCTTTTTTTTTGTTGTAGCACACCTAACGAATTAATCAACATAGACATTTGAACTATATTGTCATTAAAATCTTGAGCATTCTAATTGCTAGTGATTGTCTGAAACTGAATAAATTGATGCATGAGGTCCTCCAAACTTCTTTTGTGCGGGGGTTGGTAAGGTGGTACATTGATGTCCTCTAAACTTCTTTTATACGGGGGTTTGTATGGTGGTACATTGTCTGACCCTGGGGACCAAACCCTTATTTTGGGGGATTCTGAACAAACCCTTGTGGTGCATGCATAGGAGGATAAGTACTACTAAACGGACTACGACTAGACACTTGTTGATTTTCCATAACATGTGGTGCATATGACATGGGAGCAGAGGGTGTAGCTGAGGTATCATTTCTCCAACTAAAGTTAAGATGGTTACACCATCCTTGATTGTATGTGTTAGAGTATGGAGAAAATTGTTGCCTAGGTTGATTAAAATCATTCACCTGTTCATGGAGCACTTCCTTAAAAGTAGGAATAGTTGTGCACTCTTTAGTGGAATGCTCAACTAACTCACAAATTAAGCAAGACTCCTCAATCTTAGGTATAATGGCTACCTCGTTAACTCTTTTAACTACTAAACCCTCCACTTTTAGCAATAAAAGTGTGATCTTGGCTAATAACTCATCATGGTCTCTCAAAGAAACTTTCAACCTCTGTGGATTGGGAAAGAGTAGACGATGTTGATCTCTCGACAGGGTCAGAAATATCCCATGATTAAGCATTCTTTGTCAACTTATCAAAGTAATATAGAGCTTTCTCAGGATCTTTGTTTAGAAACACACCATTAAAGTACTTCAAATTAAACTAAAGAAGAACAAAAAATGGCAAAGAAAAACCCCAGAAAAACTGATAAAAGATGATGAAGATCCCCCTTTACCCTAGAACTTTTGCCTCCAAAAAGAGAACACAGCCAATCAAAAACAAGTGAGGGTGGATGTCTCGGATCCCCTCCAAGTTTGTTATTTAAAGGAAAAGAGAGAGGGAAAGAGAGATAGACTGATGATAGAGATCCTTCCTTCCTTCTTTCTTTATGTCTCTCTCTCTTATTCCTAAAAAATCTACAAGAATATATCCAAAAATATCTGCTTGACCTCAAAGGTGGGTTAAATAACCAAGGTCTTCCAAGCGTAGGAATGAATCATGTTTATAACCCGGTCAATTATCGAGATCGTCTACTCATGGAAAATGAATGGTTCAAAGGGTGATAGGTGAAGAAAAATAAAAACTCTAAATGTTTAGAAGATTGGTTGTAGAATTTATCAACTAAAAAATAACAATTAAAGAAAAGACCGGTTAATCGGTAAAGTTCATCTCACCATGAATAGAAACTTTGATCCAATTTTATAGCTCACTTGAGATTCTACCAACCTCACTCAAGTGAAAATATTCAATTAACACCTAACTAAAAACAACAAATGTATTAAGTTGATTCATCTAATTTTGAAAGAATTACATTCACTTCGATTGCAATGATTCCAAAAATTATTCATGCCAGACTTAATTGTCTACAGGTAAGCAAGAAGATATAAATATTGTATATGTTTTCAACTTTAATCATTCAAACAACCAAATACTTAGTATCTCGAAAAGCCCTAATTGAGTTAAAATCCTAATTCACGGATGAGACTCCCTCATCCGATCAAACTAGAGCACGACTACTCACTCATAATCAAATTAAAAGCAAAATTAATTGAAGAAAGCATGATTGTAATTGAAAGCGGATAAAACTTGAAATTGAATTTGCACGTAAAAGAAATTACCTTGAATTAAATTGCAAAAAAGCAAATTATTCATAATAGAGAATTGGAAGTAATCACCTTGTTAGAATTTAAAGACTAAATGTAGAACAAGGCTTGGAATTGAAAATGATGGAAGAATTCTTGGAAAGAGATAACCTTAGTTCTAACCCTAGGAGAAGAAGAAAGGAAGAACGATGAATTGAACGATGAAATTAGGTCCCCTTCTCTCTAGCTAGGCTTGTGTATTTATAGGAGAACATCCGCTGAAAATCCTTTCTTTTAATCCACAAATCACGACCCTTTTAACTCTAAGCAAATCAGTTTTGCAAAACAGGCCTTGTTGCAAAAATACACTAAACTACCGGTAGAAAGCACAAAACGACCTACTACTAGAACTACTCTCTGTTTTAGATGAACTGGTAACTCTTCATAGCCATTGATAGAACAACATTTTGTTTTAGACCTCACAATAAGAAAATATCAATCTATCGGTAGCTGAGGTCTCTGTTTCAATTCTACAGGTAGGAATGAACTTCTATTTGTAGAATGTAATTCTGGTTTTTGTTGAACCGGTAGAAGACCTACCAGTAACATTGGCCTTTACTTCAATTATGCTTGCAAAACCCTTGGCTTGACTCCTAGATCTCCTAACTCAACCTCCAAGTCCTCCATAGCATTAAAATGTGCACAAAACCTTGCTTTTACACTAATTTTCAAGCAAACACGAATATTCTCCATAAAATATAATCCAACTATCGGGCCTATCGTGCTTTGGGTGTATTTTTTCAGATAGGGTAACTGGACTCTTGGGTAACCCGGCCCGTGGCACCTCAATCTGAGAAAACCCTTTCAGTGATGCTTCATTGGTCAACAAATCCTTCAGATGGGACCATCACTCCGGAGACTCCCTTGTCGGTCACACCTCTTCCCCCCCCGTTCATGGACTCTTCATGTGGAAACTTCTATAAGAGCACCTGCTCAGATTGGTTCCAAGTTGGGTGATGTGCGAGTCATCAGGGAACGACTTGGAGGGTTTGTGTTTCCCACAGATGTTAATGAGATTAGTGCCCGGAGCACCGAGGGTATTATCAACACATTTTGGAAAGTCTAGCTCAGGTAAGAGTCTGTTTTCTCCCTTTCTCCAGTCCCTCCATAGGCACTAACCTTCTTTTTTCTTTTTCAGGTTTCAACTGTATCTAAATTTCCTTT
>CM042184.1:26995916-27016540 GCA_023539305.1 Ilex asprella | reverse complement strand
ACCTTCTTTTTTCTTTTTCAGGTTTCAACTGTATCTAAATTTCCTTTATCAAGAGTTATTTTTTATGGCCAGCTGAAGCGGAGTCATGAGGCTATAAAAAAGGAGCTTCTAGCTGTTCAGGGGAGAATTACTGAGCCTGAAGCTGCTAATAGGGCTTCCTAGGCTAATCTTGTGGCAGCCTATGAGGGGGTCACGCTTAGAGGGGCTGCTTGCATGAGGGCTGAAGTAGAGCTTTTGGCGACCTGCTAGAGGCCTGCTAAGCTTGAGATTGAGCTTTCGGAGATCTATGAGAGGGACGTGCTCAGAGAGGCTAAGCTTATAGAGACCCGTGAGCGGGCCACGCTCAAAGAGGTCGCCTACTTGATAGCGGAGGTTGAGGCAAAGTCAGCTCATGAGAGGGCTTCTCGGGCTGAGGCGGATTTGTTGTTGGCTCGTGAAAGGACCGTCAAGGCTGAGATTGATTTGGAGAGTGGCCTTGTAGATGCCTTAATTGATAGATATGAGGAGCTTCAGGGAAGGATTTTCATTGATTACCCTAATATAGATCTTTTAGGATTTATGCCATATGAGGCGCCTAATGCTAGTGATGGAGGCTCTGATGATAACGATGTCTAGTGTGAGGAAGTGGAGGAGGACGACCATGAGAGCACTTAGAGTGCTGGGGACTTTTAATTTTTTTTTTTTAGAAATGCAGTTTGTAGCCTTACTTTTGTAAAAGTTATTTTTTGCCACTGATGTTTTTTTTTTTTGAAATAAAATGCAAAGAACTTTTGAAGTCAATTCAGAAAATTTTTTCATTCTATAATTGCTTATGTTAAGCAATAGTGAGTAATAACCCAAAAAAGGTACAAAGAATCAAAATCAAGTTTTCCAACTTTACTACTACTCTCCTAAGGCGTTATTGGTAGTACCTCTTATAGTGCTTCGCATTCCATGGATGGGGTAAGACATTCCCCTCTAAATTCTGGATCTTGTAGGTGTCTGGCCTCACCACTTCTGCTATGAGGTAGGGTCCTTCCCAGTTTGGTTCTAGCTTTCCTTCTGGCGAATCCTTTAAGCACAAGAATCATTTTCTTGAGGACCAATTCTCAGGTTGGAAGGAACGAGGCTTCACCATTGAGTTGTAGTATCTTGTCATAAAGCATTTGTACTCTGCATTGCAGACCACTACCATTTATCTTGCTTCCTCAGCTAAGTCGAGGTTGATGCAGATTCCTTCCCCGTTGGATATTGGATCGTGGTATTGGACCCTTAGTGAATGTACCCTGATCTCAGCAGGTATGACTATCTCAATTCTAAAGGCAAGGAAAAAGGGGGTTTCTCCAATAAGGGTTCTCGGCGTCGTTTGGTAGGCCTATAATACACTTTGGAGTTAGTCAACCCAAAGACCTTTTGATCTTTCAAGCATTACCTTTAGGTTGCATAATACTATTTTGACCATGACTTATACCTGTCCGTTAGCCTACAAGTGCGCTGGGCTGGAATGAGGTTGCTTTATCAGGAGATAGGAGCAAAACGTGTTTCGGAGCTTATTGTCGAATTGATTGACATTGTCGCTAACTTGACGTGGGGTAACCTAAAGTGGCAGACCAAGTTCTTCCAGATAAAATATTTGACCTTTGCATTTGTTATCTTTGCTAAGGGTTCGACCTCAGACCAATTAGTGAAGTAGTCGATGGCTACCACCACGAACTTACACTGCCTTGTGCTCAGAGGTAGGGGCCCAAAATTTCTATGCCACATTTGGAAAAGGGCCACAAACTTGTTATGACTGTCAGCTCTTCTAGTAGTTATCTAGGAATAATGGCAAAACGTTGACATTTGTTACATTTCCTGGTGAACTCCTGGGTGTCCCTACTATGCTAGGCAAGAAGTAGCCCTACTTAAGTGCTTTGTGGGCGAGGAAGTGTCCCCCAGAGTGATTTCAACAAACCTTTTCATGGATCTTGCATAAGGCATAGTTAGCTTCTTCTGGTGAAAAACATTGTAATAGTGGCAAGGAATACCCTTTCTTGTACAAGATGTCTTATAAGATTGTAAATTTGGAGGCTCTCATCCTTAGTTTCTTGGCTTTCATGGGATCATCTACCAACATGCCCTCCTAGAGGTATGCCCTTATCGAGGTCATCCAATTTGATTCAACAGACGTACAATTAACGTTTGTGGCTTCCACGTCTTGCCTGCTTGGTTCGAACTGATGACCAATGAATACTGGTCTTGGTGTGGCTTCCCAAGATGATGCGAGTTTGGCCAGTACGTCTGCAACTATGTTGTCTTCCCTCAAGATGTAATAGATCTGAAAGTAGCGAAACTTGGTAAGTACTCCTGTATTATGGCTCTTTTAGCTTCAAACTCACCCTTCACTTAGTTGACTATCAGCTAAGAATCACCATAAGTGATGAGATGTTGGGCTTCCATTTCGATCACTAACCTTAGGCCAGATAGGAGGGCTTCTATTCTGCCTTATTGTTGAAGGGAGTAAAGTAGAGCTTCACAGTATACTTGATGGGAATGTCATCGGGGCTGATTAGGATTAGGCCAGCTTCACCTCTTTCCCTGGTTGAGGAGTCATCCACGTAAAGCTCCTAAGGTGGTGGAGATAAGGCCTTGGAGGCCATTATGGGCATCTGGGCGCCTGGCCTATGCTATTAGGCTTATGGCTTGGGTGTCTAGGTGTCTAATTGGGGCATATGGATGTCCGCACAGGGCATTAGGTTGTTTTGCTAGCACGGGCTCGACGTCAAAGCATCTGAGTATGTTTGTGAAGAGGCTTGCTAAAGTGTTGAGGGCTCGTTATTCCCTTCCTCTGCGAGTGTGAGCTTCGCAATAAAGTCTGCCAAGACTTGTGCTTTGATGGCAACCCTGAGTTGGTACTGGATATCAAACTCAGCTAGCTCCACTTCCCACTTAAAGAGTCTCCGAGACACGTCTGGCTTTCCCAGAACCCTCTTTAAAGGCTGGTCCGTGACAACGACAATAGTGTGACTCTGGAAATAATGTTGGAGACACCTTGCTGTTAAGATCAGGGCAAGCGCCAGTTTTCTATCCTTAAATATCTTATTTATGCTCCTCGGTATGCTTTGCTCACAAATTATATACGTTTTTGCACTCCATTGTTGATTTTGATGAGGACGAAGCTTATTGCCGATAGGAAAATAGAAAGGTACAAATATAGAGTTTCACCCAGTTTAGCATGTGAAAGGAGGGGAGGCGTAGCCAAGTAGGCTTTGAGCTTTAGAAAAGCTTCCTCTGCTTCGGGTCGCCACTCAAAGGCTCTTTAGGGAATCTTAAAAAATGGTAAGCATTTTCCCATAGACTTGGAAACAAATCTGTTGAGTGTTGCAATTCTCCCGTTGTGGAGTTGGGGCTCCTTAGTTGAGGTAGGTGATTTCAAGTCCAGGATGGCTTTGATCTTGACATGGTTCACCTCAATTCCTCTCTAGTTGACCATGAAGCCAAGGAACTTTCTTGACCTGACACCAAAGGCACACTTCTTAGGGTTCAGCTTCATGCGGTATGACCTAAGAACATCGAAGGTTTCTTGGAGGTGGTCTATATGGTCTGTTACGATAAGGCTTTTTACCAGCATATCATTCACGTATACCTCTATTGTTCTCCCCATCTGAGACTAAAACATCTTATTCACCAACTGTTGGTAGATTGTTCCCGCATTTTTTAGTCTAAAGGGCGTGACCTTATAACAGTAGGTCCCCTTCAGAGTAATAAATGACGTCTTCTCCTGGTCTGGTAGGTGCATGATGATCTGGTTATATCCATAGTATGCATTCAGGAAGGTAAACAAAACGTATACTGTAGTGGAGTCGATGAGGAGGTCGATTCGTGGCAACGGGTAGCTGTCTTTAGGGCACACCTTCTTGAGCAAGGTAAAGTCGACGTAAAGGCCCCACTTCCTATTGGCCTTGGTCACCATCACCATATTTGATAGCCACACAAGATATGCTACTTCTCTGATCATTCCGTTCTCTATCAATTTCCCCACCTCCTTATCCATCGATTGAGCCCTTTCATTGAAGGCGTTCATATGTTTTTGGCAAACCAGCTTGTAATGAGGGTTGACGTTGAGGCGGTGTGTGGCGACCACAGGGTTGATATCTTCCAGGTCTTCACGTGACCATGAAAAAACATCCATATTGTGCTTCAGAAAATCTATAAGTTAGCGAGCTAGATTCTCAAGAAGGGAGGAACCATTGTACACTCTTTTATCTGGATGGTCCTGATCTAGGACCACTAGTGTGAACTCCTTTACTGGTTCCCTTCTCTCTAATGTTACATCATCCCTCGGGTCAAGGACCTCCTCTTATGGAACCTCTTGTGGCTTTCTGATCTTCAATGAGGAGACGTTGAATTCTTTTACAACTACCAAATCTCCTAGGACCACTCCAATTCCATTTGAGATTGGAAAGCGTGGGATAAGAGGGTAGGTGGAGGGCACCGCTCTTAGGGTATTGAGAGCAAGTCGCCCTAGTATGATATTGTAAACCAACGGGCAGTCTATCACCAAGAAGTTAAACATGATTGGGGAGCTTCTAGGTACCGCGCCAACTGTGACTGGCAAAGTGATGGATCCTAGGGGATTCACCTCCCTTAAGAATCTAATAAGAGACGACCTGATGGACTACAATCTTTCTCTCCTCAGATTGAGTTTGTCATAGGCTTTTGCGAATAAGATGTCCGTAGAGCTGTCGCTATCCACGAGAATCCTTTGTAACTGAAAGTTGGCGACGGTCATACTAAGCACTAGAGGGTTGTCGTAGGAGTGTTGTATTACTTCTAAGTCCATGTCTGAGAAGGATATGACCTCGTTGTTTCCACGCTTAGGCGCCTTGGACGGGCGACGATCATCGAGGTGCCTAGCTTTTTTGGCTTAAGCCTTTATGGCGAAGAAGGATTCTCCTCCTCCAATAAGCCCTCCAGAGATGGTGTGAATTTATCTGATGGGTTGTTAGTCCTTCAAATTATGAGGCGTTGGTGGTGCCTGACCCCTACCTACAACATACTGATGTAGAAGACCATGTCGTATGAGTTCCGCAATTTGTTTCTCGGGGTCGTTATAGTCATCGTTGTTAGGGTCGTGGTCGCGATAGAAGCGACAATATCTGTTCGGGTTCCTGTGGTTAGGCGAAGATTTCATTCTCCCTTGCCACTTTTTTGCAGGGTTATCAAGGATCTGGAACATGATGTGTCTAACAGTGACGTTGAGGGGAGTGAAGGCTTATCAATCCCTCTTAGGGGTAGGACCAAGTCGAACTTTGGCAGATACCCTCTCTGTCCTGCTGCGCTTGTTTCCAATTTCCTTCTTTTTGTCCTTGTCTCTTTCCTTTCTCTTTTCCCCTATTCAGGAAAACTCACCTCGTCTGGCCATTGTGATGTCTTCAGCATTCACATACTTCTGGACCTTCACTAGTAGCTCTGGCATGCTCTTCGATGGTTACTTCATCACTGAAAAAAGGAAGCTTGATGACCGAAGGCCTCCCAGGAAGCTGGTCATGGTGAACTTATCATCGGGCTCCTCAATCTGAAGGACCTCCTCTTTAAAAGAAGTGAGAAAACTCCTTAGGCTCTCATCCCTGTCCTGCTTTATGCTGAGCAGGTGGGTGGCAGGCTTCTGGTGGCAGCATCTTCCAATAAAAGGCAACATGAAGGACATTCTTAGCTCATCAAAGGAGCCAATGGAGACTGGGGTAAGTTTAGCGAACCACTATCGAGTTGACCCCTTCAAGGTGGTTGGGAATGCCCTGCACATGATTTCGTCGGGGGACATTGTGTAGCTGCATTAAGGTCTGGTAGGTTTTGAGGTGATCAAGTGAGTCACTCATACCATTAAAGGTTTCAACATATGGCATTTTAAATTTTAGGGGAAGGGGTAGTTTGCCACATCTGGTAGGAAGAGTGTTGGTTCGCCTTACCAGGTAATCCACAATCGCTGGCCCTTGTGCCTTCATAGTGTTAAAGACACCGTCCATTTGATTTTATACCTTTTTTATTTTTCCGTCCTAGTGATTGGGAGCTCCTTTGAAATTTTCGTGAAAATGGCTCCCAAGATTCACGCTTTGGTTTTCACCTTCGTCCTCTAAGAAATGAGGGTCTCCACTATGAGATGTGGGAGCTGGAGGAAGAGGTGGAGGCCCCTCATGGTGGGCTCCCCTGTGTGGGGCATCCGAAGGGGCTCCCAATGGGATGCCTAAATGGGAATCTCCTTGACACCCAGGACGTGGAGCTCCTCTAGCATGAGGTCCTCTAGGCTGTGCTCCTCATTGTTTTCTAGTGATCATCAGTTGCAGGATCAACTGGTTATAAGCTACAAGTTGTTGCATTATCTCTAGCATCTACTGTGCATTAGGAACGGGATTGGTTGGCGGAGGAGCAACCTCCTCCTCTTGTGGTGGATTGTCTTCAAGGCAATTCATGGATCTGGTGGTGATCGATATAGATACAAAAGAGGATGGTTGAGCGCAAACTTTGTCGTTCCCACATACAACGCCAAACTGATGATGCGTAAATTGGTTTGCACACCACTTATCAAGTGATCAATAATAAATATAGAAATAAAGTGGAGAGGGATAATAAGCTAAATGAGACAACGATTTATAGTGATTCAACCAACGTGAACAACGGCCACTTTGAAGGGCTTGGATGGCCTGATATTGTATTACTTCTAGGAATGTAGGGAGATCAGGGAGATACAAGCTATGAGATAGAGAGGAGAGTGATAGAAATATGTGCAATTAAGTGTGATGCCCCCAAGTGTTGGTGAGGTTTACAATTTATAGTTGCCTCCTAACAGATTGAGGTGACTTATTAGTAACTAAAAGACTAATCTGGTGGAGCTGGCGCCCTCTTTTCTACGGATGAGGCAGTTATGACGTTCCCCCAAAGATTTGGTCAAAGGATGACGTGGTGGTTGACTCTATCCAAGGCGTTGTGGATTAGGCTCTTGGATGACCCTGCTTACTCCCTTTGCGATGACAACCTGATGAGCTTGACTGAGTGTGGACCTTCCTTGGGCTGCACCCATTAGATCTCTTTAAGTTGAGCTCTTAATTTAAACTAGGCTCACCATCGTGGGCTGGGCCCTTGGGCCTGACTCATTAGAGACCACTCTTAATCCAAAGGTTGTAATTTATGGGTCGTGTTCGTGTCAAGACCCTCAAAAAAAAATTATTTATTATGTTATGAGTTTTAAATAATAATCTAGACTATTTGTTATGCATATTTAAAAATTGTGTCAATTTTATAATTGTTTGTGTTGGGTTCGTATCAACGGGTCAAAGTTGACGCCCCTACTACAATTGATTAGGTTTCTAGATTAGATCCCCAAATTTGTTTCAAATAACGATTAAGGAATTCAAATTAGAAAAAAGGGCACTGAAAGAATAGTTGGTTGGTGGGTAATTTTCAAGATTGCCGATTAGAAAAAAAGGACACCAAAAGAATCGTAGCTTCCTTTAACAAACTCATAGGTTTTGTTAGGTAAGTTTTTTTTGAATATCAGGGAATGGATTGCATTTAAAGTTAACCAAAAGGTGTAGTTGCAACCTCCCATCTCTCTCTTATATATTTGACAATTAGACACTTGTGATTGTAAATAAAGGAATGCTATTTGGACTTAAAAATTTGATCTAATTTGTTGACCTAATGATGTGACTTCATTGGAACCGTTGGATCAGCATCAAGTTTTAACGTTTAATAGAACCCATAGTCAATCCAAAGATTATAATGAATTAGGTCATCATTAAATTAGGTCAATAAATTAGGTCATAATAGCACTACTCTTGTAAATATCATGTCTCTTAATATATAATTGACACAAATTGCAACATGAAATTAGAATGTTGTATTTAGAATTATTCGTATTTTGAGCTTTGTGAATATCTTCTTAACCGAAAATAAATAATCTACGTACTTAAGGAAAAAAAAAGTCTACAAGTTACTAAAATGGTTTTTAGTTTTCACATAAGTTGAATCCCAATATTGATTAACAATACTTAATTATATTCTGTAAAAATGTGAATATAATATAACCTTACCTTGATGACGTTCTTCGACATAAAAAAAATCCCAACCCCAGATAGATAGCACCAATCTAGTTAGGCATTTCAGTTAGGGAACACATTGCAAATATCATTGTTGAAAAACAATTATCTGTTCAAAAACAGGCCCCTATCATTGCAAGACTCTTGGTAATTAGTTTTTCTTTTATGTTTCTAGTTAACATATATATTTATTTTTTCTTAAAAAGATATACTACTTTTTCGTGCTGACTAAGTTTGATGTTGTGGGGTATGGGGAATTTGATCATGTTGCTAAATTAGTTGACAAAAAGTTTGCTAGGTTGTATAGTCATTACCGTTGTAGAATGCACAACTATTACATTAGATTGGTGGAGTCTGGGGTGGACCCAAAAATGAAGCCTTATCAAGAAGATAGTCAAGATGATTGGATTTATATAATAGAACAGGCCCACAAGAATCAAAACTTACAGGTAAACAATATATGTTATAGTGATGTTGATGGTTTTGAATGCAAAATAAATGAGTAATTTGTTATTCCAATACAATTTTTTTTTGTAGAAACGTCAAAGACAAATTCTAAAAATTGTGCTAAGTTCCCTACAATCACACTATAGGTTCTGAGTCTTTTATTTCTGTGATGCATGATATGGTTATAATTTTTTAACTTAAAATTATTTGTCTTTCATTTGTTTAAAATGTTGAAAGTTTATAGTTTCATGTGAATTTCTGAAAATAGTTGGACCTCGAGACACATGAGCCACCCCTTTTATAAAACCCACTTCAACAAGAAGTCAAAGGAAATGGATTTCACCAGAAGCAGAGTCTCGATATGTAAGAGCATCAATTGTCCTTGTATTTCCATTTTCAAAATTCAATATTTTGTTGTTGGGTTATAACTTTTTAAAAAAAATAGGAATGGAGAAAGGAGTTGAACGATCAAACAACAGAGGATGGTGCATCTACGTTGTCTCAAAAGGAGATTGTATGTATTGTCATTGGCAATAGGTCCAGTTATAGGGTTATCTCGAAATCATCTTCTTCAATAGATGTGGTCAAAACTATTGAACATAAGCAGTAAGTAAGAGGTTTGAAGGCAATTGTTGTGACTCTTCAGGGTGAAAATAAAAGCAGACAAAGAGAGTTAGAAGAGACTAAGGCAAAACTCGAGCATATGGAAAAGACACAAGAGATGATGCTACAACAAATGACAGAGGTAAAGTTGGTGAAGCAACGTGGTGGAGGCAATAGGGAGACTAGTGAGATGACTTCATCTTGGCAAGTATTTTTAGTTCTAAGTATATGCTTAATTTACTATTTAATCTAGAAAATATTTTTTTAGTTTTGCTAATGCACTTTTGTTGCATTTGATGCAGATTAACAATGGATTACTTGGAGTTGGTTTTGGCAATGAGATCTCTTCCTCTATGGTTGAAGTAGTTCGAGTTCTTGTGTCATCTAGATATTGTGGCCTTTAATTTTTTTTTTCAGTTTGGTTTTTTACACGAGATGTTTTGGTATGAGATTTTATTATGAAATTATATACGAATGTTATGGTATGAGTTCTGGTATGAATGATTTTTAAATGTGTTTTGAATGAATGCTTTGGAAATTATTTTTTGCATTTTTATGGATTATTTATTTTACAATGATCTTCAATGATTGAAGCACTACAATGAATTTATTTTGATTCGTTATAAGGACAATAGTAATCATAATGTAAAAATCAGGTAAATTTACGGTACGTTTTGAAAATCTGATTTTTTTTATAACTCAAAAGAAAACAACCTCATTGTTGGATTCGTCATGCGAAATCTAGTTAATCAAATAACTTTCGTTGAATTCCGAGAGAGTCAATTTTTTTGTGTTTTACGAAATGATCAGGTGTCCCGTGACTTAAAAATGAGACAAGGAATTAAATTTCAAAAATTATTAAATAATTTAAAGAAAGTTCATATAAAAAATATTTTGAACTTGAACCGGGACGAAATTTAATCGTTTCGGGACGAAATCGGACCTGAGAATAGGGAATGTGTGGCGCAATGTGGACCAAGAACCTAAAGGGTATAAATGAAGGAGAAAATCATATTTTCTCCCCACACATTCTGTTGGGTTTTGTTGGAGAGAGGAAGAGAGGAAAAAATATAAAAACTCCAACTTCTCTCTACGATCTATGGAGTTTCGTTGGTCAGAATCCTTCGGGCCAAGTATTAAAGTTGATCTACGCAACAAGGGCTATTCTTGCATCCCAAAAAGAACGGATTTCACCAAAGTTTCTAAGACGAGATTTTGGGAAAATCAAAGGGGTTTATCTTGGTTGGTATTCTTCAAGGTTCTATGACTTGTTTTACGCTTCAAGAGATAGGATTTTCATCCTAACTAGATTTAATTCCAACTTAGGTTTGAAATATGAAATGGGTAGGGTGTTAGAGATATAATATCATGTTTAGCACTTCCCTATTGTTGTTGAAATGTGAAAATAGATATAGAAATGGGTAAAATCAATTCAAACTTGAATTGGGTATGTAGAAATTACTTGAGGTGATTTGTTGAGTTATGTGATGAAATTGGGAATTTTATATGATTACATGATTTGTTGTCTTGAAGGTGTTTGATTAAATGTATATGTGGATGAAGTGCGTCAATTACATTGATTAATTACATTGACTATGTTGTAACATGCTTGATGTTGAAAAATGTTGGTGTATGCATGTGATATATTGACATTGAAGCTATTGATGGTGGTCATATGCTATTGATGTAATTAACCATGTAGTATGTTGATTGGAGATTGAAATTGTTCATATTGTACTTATGACATATTAAACATGTTGAGAATTGCAATTGTACATATACATTTGCATATGCACGGAAAATATCGCATTTGTAGTCATTACAAGAGTATGAATGTGTGCATGTTGTTAGATCAAACACCAATCTTGGTGGTTGATAAGTGGGCTTGGCACAGTCGGATCAAGGTTCGACAGAGTCGCACGGTTGCATAAAAAACTTGTGTCAGGTATAACAAGAAGGGTTAGATACTCCCTCAGGTGTAAGATCCGGTTACTGGTTTATACACTTCCGCCCTTAAAAGTCCAAAAAAGTGTATCAATGTGCGAAACCGGCGGTGAGATACTAAAATTTCACTACCCAACAAAGACACATGGTTTATTTTTAAAAGGATATTGGATGTGCAACATCAATGGCAACGGCTTGGAATGCCCGGTTTAATACTCATGGCATTGCATGGGTGATGAGAGCCGGAAAAGGCTGGGGTTGAGTTGCATGTGTGAGTCTCATCTCATAACATGACATGGCATAGAGAATCCATTATGAATTGCATATTCTTAAGTGAATTGATTGTTGCTTGTTAAATTTGCATGTGAACATTTCATATGCATCTAGGTTGGGGAATAGCCTCTTTAGGAGATACCCTATTTAAGCGTGGTTCACCCTTTATGGGGACAACATTTCAGGTGCTGGATATGCGCCGGTAGATGGCTCACAATCGGGCCCTCATTGTTGAAAAAAATCCGAGATGTGGCTTTGGAAACATGTTTTATAAAAACTATTATGTTATTGAGTTTTGGACATGTAATATTATAAATGATTGTAAAGAAAACTCATATGAACTATATTTTTTTTTTTAAATGATGTTATATGAGTTTGGATTGGCATTGTACAAGTTTGAAATAAATTGGAATTGAAAAATGATGGAAACGGGAAAAAATTGGTAAAACCTACTGGTAGAACAACAAGTTTTTCTACTTGGAGAACTTTTCTAGTGAGCTAAGCCTAGGTAGAACATCAGGTTTTGTGGTAGAATTTTTCCAGTAGCCTTTTTCTATCAATAGATCTTGTACAACTTCAACTGGTAGGTTTTTGTTAAAATCTTAAATTTTAAAATGTTTTGCTAGGCCTATGGATCTTGGGTTCTTTTATTTAAATGATATGGATGGACATTAATGAGGATAAATTGATATATATTAGACTTCGGATGGGTCATGTGATGAAGTTACATAGGTTATGTGTTTGAGAGTGCCCGGTACAAGTGAACCTCTGCCTAAAAGTCGTGTTCTTGTGATCCCGTTAAAAGAGTTGGGTCATGGTGTCGGGTTATGTGGCATTCACGGGTAATTTTGCAGGTTGATGGATAATCAACGAGTTAATAAAGGACTTCCGATTTTAGGGGTGTCACAGTTTGGTATCAGAGCTTATATTTATGATTTACCTAAGGCTTGCGAAGCATGAGTTTAGACCATTGCATGCATTGTGCATTACATGGTATGTGTTTTAAATGTTACATGTTATGTGAATAATATGCATGGTTAAATGTATATGGAAAAGAGACACAAGGGTTAGTGAACATAACCTTGGGGGTCGGAAGGATAAGGAACAAGACGTTCATGGTATAAATGTCTACTAGTGGGCAGCACATACCCTAATAGTGAGATAAGAAGAGAAATCTCAAAGTTTCGACTTGATCCCTATCTTGAGATACTAAGTTAGTGCTTTATTGCTATTTGACCTGTATGTAGATGACAAATAGAGGAAGAGAACGCGACCAAGGAGGTGGGTGGAACAACAACTAACCACCATCGACCTTTGACCAACAAGCCTTTATGGAGGCTATTGACATGATGATGGCTACCTTTGCACATGCTAGCGCTAATATAGGCCAAAGAGGTTCAAGTAACCTCCAAAAGTTCAAGGCACACAACCCACGAACTTTTATGGGAGAGGCAGATCCGATGGTAGCCGACCATTGATTCCAGCAAGTTGACAAGATCTTAAAGGCTATAGAGATCACCTTCGATACCACTAAGATAAGGCTAACTGCATTCTAGCTAGAAAGAGAAGCCCATTTGTGGTGGGATTGGAAAAAGGTCTCGAAGAACTTAGTGGCAATGACATGGGGAGAGTTCTGGGAGCTCTTCATGGGCAAGTACTTCCCATCGGCTATTCAACATTTGAAAACCCGGGAATTCTTGAAATTGAAGCAGGGGACTATGACAGTGATGGAGTATGTGTCTAAGTTCACTGAGTTAGCCCGTTTTGCTGATGATTACGTGGCCACGGACATGGCCAAAGTAAGGAGATTTGAGGAAGGTTTGAAATTATCCATCTAGGGAAAAATTGTGGGCCACTATCTACAAGATTTGGACTTTATGGCCGAGACATCTATGACCATTGAGAAAGAGGTCAATGACGCAAGGATCATCCGGGAGGGGGTGCTAAGGACAAGAAGAAGGAGGGTCAATCCTTTGCTTCTAGTTCGGGGAAGAAGAAAAGGATTTCTGCCCCCACAAGAGATTCAAGGATAGGGTCGCAACTATCAGGACTAAGGTCAAGGTCAGTCCTCTCAAGGAGGGAGACACTTCAGGGCTCCCACCCATGAAGGCCAGAGGACTTGTTTCATATGCCACCAGCCATGTATTTATCATAGTATGTGTACTGTCTACCCCTCAGGAGTCTAGGAAGCTCTAGTTTTGTCTTGCTATGTTCTATGTAGCTTAGCATTGTAAACTTGTTTGGTCGATCCTCAGTTTCACTCTATTGTGACGGTTCCTCACTAAACCTGTCCCAGATAGTGCCTTTATAATACCACCTCTTTCTCGGCCTCTCACCTCCCTTTCATGCTCTTCCTCATCAGCCAAGAGTCCATAGTAGGCTTTGTACATAGGGCAAAGTCCCTTTTTCACCATTTCTAGTTGTTGTTATACAACAGTAATGTGACGCCCTAAAATTTGGGGTCCTTTTTCAACTCGTTGATCAACCATCAACCCTCGAAATACCCGTGCATACCTTATAACTTGATACTACGTCGTTACACCCCTTTCACTGAATTCATAATAAAACAAAATCCAGGCAGAGTTTGCCTTGTACCGGAGCACTATCCAACATGCAACTTGTTCACATATCATTTATATGACTATTCCAAGGTCCAAATCCAAAAGTATGTACTTAACATTTATCCATTTACATATCCAAAGAAGAGGGCTCAAGATCTAAAGGTTCGGTAATGTTATATTTTAAATTTTTAGAGGAGGTACCGGTACCTCATACACGGGTACCGATACCTGAGCCTTCTGGTTATCGAGTACCTTGGCCTTCTGTTTTCTAGGTACCGGCACCTATGTAACTTGGTACCGGTACCGAGAGCCACTGTCATTTGAGGTACCGATACCGGAGGCTTAGTTACTGATACCTAAGCCCACTGAAATCTAAGTACTGGTACCTATAAGCCTAGGTACCGATAGTTGAGCCCAGATTTTCTCCAATCCTTCCAATTTTCAACTCATCTTCACCCCAACTCATCCATATTCATCCATTCATTCATTTACATCAAAATATTGTTCATAAGAGTTCATTACATACCCCTTCTTACTAAATTACAAGTTCAAAACTAATTGCATAATCTATTACAAAAATGAAATTTAAGAGCCACATTTCGGCTTCGCCATCAACAAGGGCCTAAGTGAGAGCCGTCCACCAGCGTTTTTCTAACACTTGAAATATATTCCCATAAAAGGTGAGCCACGCTCAATAGAGTATCTCCTAAGGAAACAACTCCCCAACCGAGATGCATCTAAAATATCAAATGCAATTCATCACATAATTCATTCATTCAAGAACATACATTTCATAAATGAATGCTACACTTTTTCATGTCATATTATGTGATGAACTCTCACATGAAATGCAACCTCGAGCCCTTCACCGGCTCCCATAACACATGCAATATCACGTGTCTACATTCGAATATTTCAAGCCTCTGCCATTGATGTTACACATTTAATGACCATTTTATAATATTCTTGTGTCTTTCTTAGGTGGGTATTTATGGACTTTCACCAATGGGTTCCCAACCGACACGACATCAATGGAGTTCCACCAATAGCTCTGCGTACATTGACATATTTTATAGATTCAATACCAACAAGAGTGCGTATCCGAAGTTACTGAGTCTGACACCCAAGGGAGAATCTAACCCTTCTTGCTAACTGACACATATTTTCAATGCAACTTGTGTGATTCAGTCAAACCTAGGTCCAACCTTTTCGAGCCCACGTATCAACCTACCAAAGATGATGTTTGATCAAAACTATGCACATAAACCCACACTCATATCGAATGCCCATGAATACGATGTTACCTGTGCATATGCAAATGCAATGGACAATTGCAATTACAATATCATGGTTATCATGCCGTGAGCATATTATGAACATATTCAATTTCCACAAACATTTCCAATTTCTCAAATGTTAATTATATCGTAAAGCATATAATAACATTTCATAGCATCACTAAGCATGTTATAACATTTTTCATTCAAATAATGCACTTAATCATCCATAGACATTTCATCAAACACCTATAAGGCACAATGTAACACATAACAAGCTCAAATAACATATGGTTTATGAAATTTAAAGCCAAGCAATTTCATCATACCAAATCATACAAGAATTCGTCTTAACATATTCTTATACTTATTTTCCACATTTAAACTACCCTAGGTATGTGTTATCTATGAGAATACATCTCTAACACCCTACCCGTTTTATATTTCAACCCTTGGTTAGAAATAAGCTTAGTTAGGAAATCCTCTTGTAGCGTAAATCGGCGTAGAAGAAGTCCTCAATACTCCAAATCACGCCTCAAAGCTTTTAATGCAAAAATCCTATCTTTGAGATTCTTGACAGAACTCACAATCTTTGGTATATTCGCATAACTCTCGTCACGTAGAACAACTTTTGTTCTTGGCCCGAAGAGATCTGACGGTCGGATCGTCATAGATCGAAGGTAGAAAATAAGAGAACCCTTGGTTTCTCTCTCTCTCTCTCTTCGAAATATTTTTACACTTTTTGTACCCTCCAACTACATGGCTTAAAATGCATCACACGTCCATTTTTTTAATTCGATTTTATTCTGAATCAATTAAATATCATCTCATATTAAGCTTATTACAATTTTATTGAATAAATTTAAATTATTTTTTGAATTTCTCAATTAAATCCTGATTGGGTTTATTTTTGTTGCGTGAGACTCGATCGTATCGTTAAACGCAAAAAAAAAAGCGACTGTCCCAAAATTTGACCAAAAATTGACGGAGTAGCTAAATTTCTCGAGGTGAGTCTAACGGGGAGGTCCGTTTCGTCATTTTAGTTTTAAAATAATTGAGTTTTTAACCCATACTATAACGATTACTTACCGTTTTACCCTTTTCAATAAAATTTTAAATTTTCCTTGGTTTTTCAAGTAGAGTAACCAAATTCTTCTCAGACTAGTCTTTAAGGGAATTGAACAAGTTACCCGTGGGAGTAGTCTCTTTTGCCACACTGCCTTTATTGCCTTCTTGCAAGTTAATCTTTATCCTTGGGGCTTTGGATTGGCCTAGCTCCATCAGGTTAATCATGACGCTCTTTTAGAAAAGGGTCCTTATCCACTCCTTTCTCTGTCCTCGCTCTATTGTCAGAAATCAAGTGCCCCTTGTTCAAGCAATCATGAATGGCGTTACAGAACATTATGTAGTTGTTGGTGGAGTAACTGTATAGGATCTGCCACTTTCAGTACACTTTTCCTTCTAGTTCACCGGCCGAAGGGATTTTTCAACCATATGCCAACTTTTATGGTGTCGTTTGAATGAAGATGGTACAAAATTTGATCTGCCTTTGAAATATTAAATTCATACTTTCGACCTATGTCGCTTTCTCCTTTTTTCACTCCATTGGAATTTTTTTTTTTTTGGATTTGTTCCTCTACGACCTTTGCAAGCACCTTGTACACATATGGTCATTTGGCCATTATTTTAGCAACATTCACCTCATTGTTTTGGTCTGGTTTGACCATAGGTACCTCGGTGTTGGGATCGTGATAGTAAATTCCTTTTGAGGCATTCTTGTGATCTTTTTGTTCGTGAAGTTTTTGCTCGTAACGAGTCGCCAAAGTCACTAATTCAAACAAGTCATCCCACTCTGTGCATTCAAACTTCATGCATAGTTTGAATCCTAGCCCGTTTTGTGCAATCCGCACATATTGCATCTCGGACAACGACAACCGACATCTATTTATGTCTTTCTTCAGTTGCACTATATATTGCTCGATTGACTCACTAGTCATCTAGTACAATCTATCCAAGTCAGCCATGGCTACTTCTGACTTTGTCTTGTACAATGGGGCATGGAACTTATCCTCTAGTTGTTTCCACCTAAACACTAAGTTAGGCGGCAAATCAATGTACCATTAAAATGTGGTTCCTATTTAGGAATTTGTAAACAACCTTAGCTTTTGGAATTCATTAGTGCCTACCATACTACACTTCATCCAATATTTTTGACAATTGTTTGACTGTGTTCCCCTAAGAACGTAGCAAAAATTGGCGCTTGATGTCCACGAGGTACTCATGGTCTCTATCCACCTAATCTAGATAGGGCTTACAATAGTTGGCCTAGTAGCTTGTCGCATCGCATGACCAACATTCTCCTACATAATCTGTTCACAATCACTTGCGACACTACATGAACAACGATTGACGCCTATCTCCATTGCCCCCCATTTCAGGAATAGGTGGTATGTCATCTTGAAAAAGGGGATTGTTGTTCCTTTACAAGTCATTCCTTGCTTGTTGAGCCGTTGGCAATGCAAATACAATGCAAGCACAAGTTGTGGCGCCTCAGCTAGGGTGACTGCTAAAAAAGGTGGTTGTTGCCTTATAACCCTTTGTCAATTTGAAGTCTCCAACAGTCGCTCCAATGTATGAAGGTTATTGATGAAACCTAACATTTGTTGGGAAACCTCCTATGAAAATACTCTAAGTGAGGCCTCTGTCACTAGGCCAGATTCTCAATTTTCTTGCCCCTTGATCGTGGCAACTCTCTTTTGCTGGTTGGGAACGCCAGATGACCTTTTTCAATTATTTCTTACCTTGGCGGCACATCTAAGAAACTTAACCTCCCTTGTCCATGCACTGATGTCATGCTGCTCTAGAAGGTTCCGTTGGGCATGCCAAAAAATATGTTTGGTTGATTTTCTAATTACGAGCATGTCAAAGTTCGAGTGGACTTAACGATTGCAAACAATATAACTTTACTTACTTGAACTAATGTAAGGTTCTAAGTCAAATTGCCTATGACTTTTTTTGACCCAAGCCCGAATGTTAGATTATGCCATGTGTGGTGTAAAGAGAGAGAGAAAAAGAGATAGATGAATCGAAGGAGAGAAGAGACTAGTGGGCCTAGGTAATTCGTGGCTTATGTGTGGGTTGTGTTTGTGTTTTGTGTGCATGTGTATGAGAGAGAGAGAGAGGTGGACATAGTGGTCGATCGACAATGGAATTTTGGTTTTGGGAAAGATAAAGTACAGAGAAGATGGTGAATGTATTTTTTTTGTTTTATGTCTGTTTGGATATGTGTTTGATATATTTTGTGATTTGAATGTGTTGTCCTAAGGTTAATTTTAATTAGATTATGGGCTTAGGTAAAATGGTCTTTTTATTGTTTCTGCCAACGCTGTCTTCAAACCGTTAACGATAGAGGTGTCAATATCTAAAGGGGTCCATGTGTATTAGAGGCCAACCTCAGAGGGCCTATATGTAATTTATCAAAATTTTTTATGTCGTCTAAAAACTATGTATATTTTTTCACTATATCTCAATACGTTGATAATTTTTATTCAAAAAGATAACAGATGTTTGCATTTGAGGCAATGTAAAAAATTTCAAGTATTTAAGGGTGTAATGAGAAAAATAAAATAGTGCACAAGGAAAAATACAATTAATACCATAGTTATGGGGCCAAAGTATAATTTTCCCTAGTTATGCCCAACAATGTAATTAACCCTAAAAAATTCAAAACCCAAAAAAATCCGAAAGAAAATGCTATGTATCCCTAAATTCTAACCTAAATCTCTATCCAAAATAAAGGAAGACCATTGAATGAGTAGATCCCATTAATTTTTTTAAATGAGATTCACTGATTCAAAAATTTAATTTAGAGATTTGAGATATATAGCAGTGGGGGGCGTTTTGTGCGGGCAGTGTCTTTGAAGTTTGCCGCCTTCCCCCATCCCCCAGAGACCTTGGGCTTTTCGATATCCTCTTCCCAATCACTGCCCCAAAATCCTTTGTTTGCAATCAACTGTCTCCAGAATGGCTTCAACCTCTCCTCTCCGAATCATTGAAGAGGATGATGTAAGTCCATCTCATCTCTCTCTGTCTCTCTCTATCTGTCTCTCAGCCATTCTATCTTTCTTTAGGAATTTGACTGGGAAGCAGCTGTGAAAGAGATCGACGTGGCTTGTCAAACCACCACTGAACCCTCAACTCAGCACCTAAGTGATAGCCTTCAGCTGTCTACTAAAACCCTTTATTCTAATACCCATGAAAAACCGAAATCTTCTCGGCAAACCACTCTCGATAAATTTATTGGATGTGAGGGCTCGAGTTCGATACCTCAACCAGGAAATTGGAACGTAAGGAATGATAATGAAGAGAACGTTGATGGTGATGAAAGGGTCAGATGCGATAAGACTGACGCTGAGGCAGACAATGTTAATATTGATGCTGAGGCAGCGAAAATATGGATTTACCCAGGTTTTATATGATGGATTATATGTTAATTTGCTACTTTTTGATGGTTCATAATTGTGTTTTTGGGTAATCTATGAATATGGGTTTTGCTGAAAATGTTGAACTTGTTAATTTTTTTTGGGATACATTTTTCCTATGATCTTCTTTTGTGGTGGATAACTGGGCTTTTTCGGTAATTTGTAGAGATGGGTGGCGTTGAAAGAATTTAAAATTCGATTACTTTATTGGATTTTTCATGAAGCCCTATACAATCTTGCTATTCTAAATATGAAATACTCTGTTTATTTTACTTTCCTTTTGTGTTGGGTAAGTGAGATTTTGAACTTTTGTGGTGATAATTGTACTGAAATTATTTATATTATTACTAGCATCTACTCGTGCGCCCACCCCAACCATCAACCCTACACCCATTCCAACCCTAACATCATTGGACAATTGCTCATCAGTGCCCTAAAATATTTTAAAAAAATAAAAATAAATGTGAAATAATTAAGAAAGCTGATGACAAATTCAAATTCGAAGGTAATTTTTTTTAACTGAATTTGAAAGTAGTTTGAAATGATGTATGCTAACGGAATAGAATTACAGATGTATTGGGTATCCAACTATCCAAAGAAAATATTAGGAGCATTTTGGATTTAAGTGTATAGGTGGTGAGAATTGATTGGATGTTGGTTAATTAAATAATTTTATATTCTTTTAGATTAGAAAAAAGGTAGGGAAGACTTCTCAATGCCCTTTCCTAGAAAATTGTTTGTTTTATATATATAGATAGATTCTCCAGCTGGGTTCTAGCTAAAGGAATAAGTTTCTCATTTTTCTAACCAAATATATCATACATTACTAAATGAGTTTCTATTTTTTTTTTAAATTTTGAGTCTAGGAATATTTTGATGTCGAATTGGGTTTTTTGACTAAGGAGCTAGATATTTGGATGAGATAATGTAAGAAATGCTTGTCGGAGAGAGGATATACAAAAAGGATGCCTTATTGTTCAAGTA
>CM042184.1:26920776-26986350 GCA_023539305.1 Ilex asprella | reverse complement strand
TGACTTGAATCCCACATCGGAAGATTCAAGAGAAGGAGACCTCCTCCTTTGCCTATAAAAAGGTTGAAGCCTTTTCTTTCTTGACTTGAATCCCACATCGGAAGATTCAAGTGAAGGAGACCTCCTCCCTTGCCTATAAAATGGTTGAAGCCTTTTTCTTTCATCATTCAAATTTTTTACTTGTTTTTACAAGTGTCCACTAATTGGAAATCTTATATTTAAGAGAGTACAAATATTGTGGATAGTTAATAGTTAATGGAGTTTAAAATTTTAATAAAGTAATTTTTTGGTGTGAGTTAAAATTTTAATATTAATAAAATTAAACGTGTTAAACGAGTCGTGTCGTGTTAACCGTTTATTAAACGATTCGTGCCCGTGTTTAAATTTTTTACCCGTTTATTAAACGTGTCGTGTACGGGTTTACATGTTTTTCGCCCGTCACCCGTTTAACCAGACACGTAACCGTTTAACCCGACACGTTTGACACCCTTAATGACAAGTAACACTTGGACATAAATTCAAACTCGTACCAATCAACCACACTCTGCAGGGCCACAATCACACCTCGTAGGGCCACAATCATGTTCTATAAAATATACTCCAAGAGCACTTTGTACATTTACCAATTAATCCCAAAGTAATTAGCCAAATGCCGGCTAGCTCAACAAAACACACAAGATTTCATATCAATCAATATAATGTATAAAAGGAATATGAATTTCGCGATAATCAATGGAATACTCTTTGCAAAGAGATTTAAAGACAAAAACATATTGTATATTAGCCCGTCCCTTAAAGTCATAAACTTGACTTTGACACCCATTAACACCATATTGTCGAGATCAATGAGTTTCATAGAATGAATATATAAACCACGGCGTGAACACCAAATCTAACCTCACGATTTACTCATAAAAACCCACTGTCTCTTTCTCCTCTTTTTTCTATGGTTTCTGCAAATGAGGGGTGACCTCTATTTATAGCTAAATGAAAGGAGGTGCCCCATGACATGATTACCTCATTTCTTAGCTTGACACTTGTCACACATGCATTCAAACTATCATGTAACATGATAAGTGTCCTACCATTTGTCAACCCCACATACAAACTTTGCTTAGTGATTTGCCATGTGTCACTCCCAAGTTCTTCCACTTTCGTATCGTGTTTCATATGTGTCACCTCTAGATTCTTCCACTATTTTTTTCATGCTCACCATATGCCACAGTACATTTTTGACAATTGTTCGATGATACACCAAAGTAGACACTTGATACATATGCAACTACACCATCTCGGTTATTATGGTTATTTAGCATCGCATATATATTACGACATGAAACATATCCAATAATACAGCCATTAGACTCGTCTTTACCCATGGAATTCATATATCAAAATAAATTTTACTGATCACATAAAATTGTAATACTCCTCAAAATTTAATCCCTAATTATAATTGTTATTTTGTAAAAATTATGGGATGTTACATCGGGGGTGTATAAAGAAGATAGATTTTAGATATAGTTCTTGTGGCTGATAAGGTGGTGGAAGATATAGTGTTGAAGGGATGAGGGTATTTTGTGGAACTTTTTCGATTTTCTCATGTAATCTAAAGGATTTGGATTAAAATAGATGATGTGGATTCAAGGATGCTTGCAATCTATGAACTTTTTCGGGGAAAATTTAAGACTTAGAGGGGACATATGCAGGAAGATCCTTTATCATCATTTTTGTTTATTTTGGTAGTGGATGGATTGAGTAGGCTAGTTGTGAGGGCGGAGTATGGTTTGGCTGATGGTTTTGTGATCGAGAGGGGGAGGATATATGTGTTGTTAAGATGGTAATTATAATTGTATGTATTATCGTTAGGCGTAGTGTAGTCTTTTTTAATTGAATATTGTTGCTTCTACCTAATGTTCATCATTATGAAATATTTGATAACAACAATAAGCTAGGAAGCACAGACACTTCATTTCGGCAAGAGAGTATCGGTATCGGTATCGGACACGTCTGGGAGATTGATACGCATCAGACATGCTTGGACATTCATTTTAGTGTCATTTTTTTTATTGTTAATTTTTTTTTCAGGACATATTTTGGACACGTGACTGACACGTTTGTGATACTCGACCGACACGTTGGGGGACACGTATTGAGATTGCTTTTTAATTTTTTGAGAACTTTTTAGATAACTTTATAATTAAGAGTTATTTTTGTAATTTTAAATAGATATGAGTTAAACTTATAATATAAAAAAGTTATAATCATTACATTGAACATAAGACATGAATGTAACATAATTTGAATATGAATATGAACTTATATAGAAATGGAATAAATTTTTAATATAAAAATAATGTGAGAAAAAATCGGGTTACAAAATTGGGGCTTTTTGAAATTGATGAAAATTAATATTACGAAGTGAAATATTTTTGAAAATAAAAGTTGTAGTAGTCATTGATTGTTAGATTTTGAATGTTAATGTTGAATGTGTATAGGTATATTTTATATTGTACTTTTATGAAATAATATCATGATGTGAATTTTTAGAATTAGGGAAAGGCTGAATTAAAAAATTATTATGAAAATATTTTTATTTTGTCACATGATTATATATATATAATTATATATGTACATAAATATTATTTAACGTATTATTAACATGTCTGTGTCGGACTTTTTTGAAAAATTAGTATCCACATGTCTGTGTCGTATTTGTGTCCATACTTCTCAAAAGCGTATGATACGAACATGTTGGGGACACACTATAGATAATTGTATTTTCTATATAAAACTATATAATTTGTTGTAAATATAGTTATAATATTACATTCTTCACAGAAAACTTAGCATTTTATAATAGGTAAATGTTATGTCTAATAATCTATTGTGAATTTTTGGATCAAAGCATTATAATAGCCAACATAATTATTAGTATCGTATGATATATGATACGATACGTTGTGATACATGAAGAAAACGTACGTATTGCTTAAGTGTATTGATTTGTACGATATGACACGATACACCTGATATGCCAAATGATACGTACGAGTTATCCAATACGAGACGAAACAGAACAAAAATATTTCCTTTTAATTTTAACAAAAAAACGATGTCTTTTCACTTGAAAGTAATTTTTTCAAACACTAGTTAATAAAACGATGTCGTTTCACCGTCTATAATTTTTAAGAAATAAAAGTCTTAATTTTTATTCGTTCTAACGCAAGGAAAAATAGTTTGATTGTTAAAAATGTCCTCATTTGGCTATTTTAGATGTTAGAACTAAAAATTTTATATTGATGAATTATGTTAGAAATTTCAGTACTTATATTGTTAATTTTTTTGTTTTGTTTTGGTCCTTTTAGTCTCTTTAAATTGTTTTATATGAGAAATTTATGGTGCACTGAAATATTATTGTGACATTTTGTCATAGATATTTGTATTTTTTAATATCTTTTATAAAACTGTACATATCTTAAGATATGTGATACGTTACAATATGCAATACACTGTTTTTGAAAAACAATACGTTTTCTGATACACGTTTTGACAACTTTGATAGTCAATAATCATCAATACAACATGTATCCAACCTATATAACTTAAATGATTGCTCTCATTTTTTCAATTTCTCCTTTTTAAAACTTTTATGAATTCTTTGCTTTTATTTTTATGTTTCGAGTACAATTTCAATATATCTAGTTGGTAATTGTATATTTTCTTATAGTATAAGATATTTATTAGTCAAATTTTTAAGTTTTGTTAATCATATGTTAACATGTTTTTTATTGTTTAGTAGTAGATATGACCTACATAAGTGTCAGACACGTGTCCGAAATTAAAATTTTATTATTTAATTGTGGACATGAAAAAAAGAGTATCGGACACGTGTCTGAGGAGTGTTGGTGTTCAACATGGATACGTCACCTTCTTGAGAGTGTCTGTGCTTCATAGCTTAAGGAGAAATTATTGATGTGTTTTAATTGATTTTGGTCTAGGTTAATATTTTAAAAAGATTTCTTGTTGGAGTAAATTTTTACTAGTATAAAATATATAAGTTAACATTGGTCTGGTGTTCTGTTGGAGGATGAACTCTTTTGTACTTAGGTATTGCTTTTGTTGGTTATTAAAATTTTCTTGCTAATGGATGGGATGCTAATGTGATTTATAGGAGAAATTACAATCGTGGGAAAATTCAGGAATTGCCTTGCTTTTCTCAAAATGT
Organism: Ilex asprella; assembly: GCA_023539305.1. Taxonomy (NCBI): domain Eukaryota; kingdom Viridiplantae; phylum Streptophyta; class Magnoliopsida; order Aquifoliales; family Aquifoliaceae; genus Ilex; species Ilex asprella. The sequence continues at coordinate 26,982,122 of CM042184.1, read as the reverse complement.
CAAGTTTGCTGTGGATATTGGACTGAGAGTTCAGTTTTGGGAGGATAATTCAAACGGGGAGTCATTGTTCTCTAGTTTATTTTCTCATTTACTTCGACCTTTTTCCTTTCGAGTTGCTTTGGATTTCATTTGACAGAGTCTAAATGATAGGGTGTCACACCCTAGATCACCTAGGCATATGATGTATAGCTCCTCGAATCACACGAGCATGCTATGTAATTAACTCGGCGTGGGATGTAATAACTTGGCGTAGGATGTAATAACTCGGCACAAACCACATAAAATAACACATGCATTGATAAAAGATTAAACTAATTTACATTAAGAAAGATAACATAACCACTCATTCATAGACTGTTACATTTTACCACACATGCATAAAGCTTATTGCAAATTACATGTTCTACAAACTCTCAAACACTAAGTAAGAGAAACAAAAGAAAGCTAGCAGTTTAACTATACACAATTTCCCAGTCACTGACGAATCTGAAATGAGGGAATTAGCGTAGGGTGAGTATCAACAATTTAGTAGGATAACTCAATTTCAAAACATATGAGTTTTAAAATAAATAGTTTGTAATGATTGGGTATCACAAAAATCATCATTTGGTACATCCATATCTAAAACATCATTATTTCATGTGAAACAATAACAATTATGCAAATTAGTACGTAAAAAGAGAGTATAGAAATATGGATAAAGAGCCACACCTAAGATTAATCAACCTAATAGACCACTCAAGCTTAACACGAACCATATGATCCAACCTTCTAGGGACTTACACCCTAAGGGAGATATGCACCCTAATCACAATTCAACACCCAAGTCTAAAGACCAATTAGGCTACACATGCATTTGTAAAGTCAATGAAACCCTTTACGGTGTTAACTTGTAAATCCTATTCCACTTGATCTAGTGTGCGCTTACATGTCATTTAAAAGGATCCCGGTGTTTCATTTCAATATGAACCATATGAACATTTGTGCGCGCACATCCAAACCCTAATTGGGTTTGGATTCCAAGCCAATGCAAAATCACTCAATCAATAGTTCAAAAACATGTTACTCATCATGAATAAAAAATTCAATAAGTCTGAAAGAAGTTTGAAAAATCTCGCCCGTTTTGAAATTGAGAAACCCTACCTTAATCGTGTGTCAATCTAAAACTGCCAAAAATAGAATTATGTAATTTTTTTATGAAATTTCACATAGGTACACATTTTTACTATTTAAAAGTGATGGTCAAATTTTCCTTGGAGGGCAGAGTGGACATTTTGCACCTCAATTTGACCGAAACTTCGGATCATGAAACCTCTTTACAAGGAACTCCGTAGTGATGTTAGGAGGCTAATGGGACCAATCGGGGGTCGAACAGGTCCCCAAGCGCCGTCGAGGGGCTGGTGTCACCTCCTCCTTCTCCTTTCTTCTTCTTCCTCCTTGGCCATCGTCCTTGTTGCCCTAACTTTCTAGAACCAGCCCAACCTCCCTACTTTGCTCATCTCGTTCTCCCTCCACACTCACCCAAAGCCATCTATTCCAAAGTCATAATACTCTCTTCCTATCCTAGTTTTGAATTCGATAACCCATTTCCTTCGAATTCTTGTCATACCTCATGAATATGTGGTCAAAGTAGGCTTGACAATTGACTTTAAACAAAAATCCAGACTAGTAAATTGAGTTTGTGACCCCTCAAATGACCTCTAAACTTGATTCCAAGGCTAAAAATGGATTTTTTGATCCCAAATTTGCTAGACCTAGGTCCCCTTTCAATTTTTCCTCAAACCCTAGCTACTTGGTTCAACCTCCATGGACCACAGCTAACCCTCAACCTACCTCTAAACTACTCCAAATCCACCTTAGAACAACTTTGCATAGTTTAATTGAAGTGTAGAACACTCTAGTTGAGACTCGTTTGTAAAAACCGAACCCATTTTACACTTAAATTTCAAATTTGAGCTTGGACTCTAAACCAAATCAAAGACTAAGCTTAGCCAATTGTTTGTGATGTTGAATGGATCCTTTTCTCATTACCCTAGCACCTCGGAGCTCTCTGTAGAAGAAACTTGAAAATCACAAGATTCACAATTTCCCTCTCTCTTCTCTCAACGATTCTAAACTACCCATATCACAACCTCCAGAACACCCCCAACCCTTGGCCATCACCCTTCGAATGGCCAAAACCCCCAATTCTACCACCTCATGCTTTCCCATGTAAAAGCTTGTTGGAGGGCAGTTTGGCAATTACCATGAATTTTGAATTTTCCGTTTTTTTAAAACCTAATTTACATTATTTAATTACATATTAACCTACTAATTTCATCTAAAAACCCCTTCTAAGCCTTCCAATTAATTTCCACACACCATATGAGCCCCCTAACTATTTGGAATGTGCAAACGCTAATTCATCTTAACGCATGTTTCGACTTGAATTCTACCTTCTGGTCATCATAGTGCTTGCAATTTAAACCCTACCATCACTGAGAACACCTTCGCACACCTTTTGGACCATCGCAAACTTGATCTGGCTCTCCACACTCAACCCTTATAGTCCCTTCCGCACTTGACCCTTATGTTCTTGGTCGTCAAAATCCACCCACCTTAAAAGAATTTCGTTCTTCAAATTTTCATTCGCATACATCAATCAATCTAAAATAAAGTACTATCCTCAAATTATTACTCCTAGAATATACTAACCTCGTCCGGTACTCGGTGTTTTGATTGGTGGTCATCATGTATACCCATTGGGTCATTGAGCTATTGGGTTTTTTTTCTCAGGCAAGTCCTTTGTTGAATCTTTGATTGGCAAAAGGCTTTATAATCTTTGATTGAAGATAAGGTTTCACTTGTAATATCCCAAGATTGGTTGCTCAATGCTTTCCTTTAATGACGCTTTAGAAAGTAGGGGCGAGAGTAATCAAATCTTGCAATAGTTATTTTTATATTCCTCTCTTTTACTCGCTATTGAAGATTTAGAAGACTAAGGTGCATTTGAAATTGCAAGTGTCTGCATGAGTAATTGCTCACGGTAAGAGAGTACTTATGATGTGTTTCACAGGTGGAACCCTACACTAATCTTTGCCTTCAATGATGAGTTTTATTTATAGCAAATTGTGAAAGTGTGGACCATTCATTTGTACTAGGCCTGACAATCATGTTGGGTTAAGCGGGTTTGTGTTTGGTCTTAACAAGTTTGTGTCAAAAATACTCAACCTATATACTATCTGTTTATTAAATGGGCGCAAATCACAAGACGAAACACAAATCATTTATTAACTGGGTTACTCGACACAACCAGTGTCACCCGCTAACTAAACGAGCTGTTTGGGGTCGATTTGGCGTCACACGATAAATCTTTCAACCCGCCACCATTTCATCCGTTAGTAACAACAATTTTTATATTAATTTCTAATGATCACTCATGCTAATAAATATCAGATTAGGCTAAAAGTTAACACAAGAATCTATTAGGCTAAAAACTAACACAAAAATCCATTAACTTGAAAACTAACACAAGATCTGTGAAAGCACACTGAAGGACTATAGTACCAACTGGTGCAACGGGTTTTTAATACAAAAAGTTCACTAACCAAATAAGCAAACACATCTTAGATTCAACATCCAACATCTTCTTTCAATAACCAAATCCCACAATTAAACATATTATAAAGCAAAACCCTAAAATGTTTTGTGATTAATTAAAAGCCCTAGTACTGCATATATAATGATGAAACAAATAATTAAAAGCCCTAATTCAACATGTGCACCAAATAATTGAAAGTCCTTGTTACGAGTATTAGAATATTATTATGTAAATATTGGTCGTAATAAGCGTACCACATAAAGGGTATACTCGTTTTTTGTTTGATTACAAGATAATTATAATATAAGATATTTGTGAGAGGTTGGCTATGTTTTTGTCCACTCCGTTTCTTTAATATTGTGATAACTCTCCAAACTTAATAGTTCTAATTAAAAGCCCTTATTGAATGCATAATCCTTGATCAAATTTATGTTCGTTGATTCTTTGTTAGGGCATTCTAGTCAGTTTCCTTAAATTGGGTTACATTAAACCTTTTTCAAAATCAACTTTCTTTGTGCACCCCTTGATCATTCTCCGCAATTGTATACCAACTTTTCATTATTCAGTGAAACTATTAACAGAGATTTGACATAGTTTTGATAGTCGTTGCCTTCAAAGATGGCTTAAGTGCAACCTGGATAGCGTCTCTTTCTATGAAGAAGACCCCAATTTCTTCTATATCAACCCCCATTAAGAGTGAGAATTGAAAGTGAGAAAAGCGTGGGAGGTGAGACTTGAGAGGCGAGAGTAAGATTGAGGCTAGATTGAAAATATTGAGAGGCTGCGAGATTGAAAATATTGAGAGGCTGATATTAAGAGAAGAGAGGCTTGGACTCTATGAGATCTCTAGAGAAGAAAGGCTGAGGCTATGAGAATAAGGAGTTGAGACATGTGAGGGACGTGAGACGAGAGAGGGATTAGGGTTATCTCATATTGGAGAAGGGCTTTCATTTATATAGCAATTAATTAAATGGATTGATGAGGGTAGACAGGTTAAGATACTTCACCTTAATAGGACTCATTTATTAGGCGGGTCCACCTGTTTATCTCCCGAATCTGTTAAGATCAAACTCAAACCCATTAATTTCGTATTGATTCATGCCAGGTAATATGGTTGCATTGCGTTTTTGTAGGCCTAATTTTTACATTGTTTTATTGCAGTGTCTTTATCGAATAAAGTTTTTAAGTTGGTAGGTCTTTGTTGGATGGCCTTGCGATCTCCTCTTTTGTTCATTTTATGTGGACTTCTATGAATTGGGTAGAGTTGAAAGGGGTGTTACTCTTTGGCATTGCACTTTCCTTGCAATTATTTCAGTTATTCGCTTGGAAAGAAATTTGAGAATATTAGTAGATAAAGTGGAAGTGATGGAAGGGTTTTTGGATCATACGTGATCTTAGTTTTATTTTGGACTGTGGAGACAAAGGACTCTGAGATTGTCCTGTTTTTTTGTTTGGATAGCATCGTGTGGAAGTTAATACTAGTTTTTGGATGGTGCTCTGCTGTTTACCTTTTTTCTTTCCCTGATTTTGAATGTTATGGGGTTGGATAACTTGTCCACCTTTGCTCGGATAATGTTAAAGCTTATTTATCTATCAAAGAAAATTTGTTTCTTATAGAGAAAGAAAAATGGTACTGCACTAAGCATCAAGGAAGTGAGGACAGGGGGATGGATGTGGTCTGCATCAAAGGCCATGGGTCAAAAGTGCAAAACAAACAGGTCTGGTATGCTTCTTGGTTGGAAGAATGGTGGAAAGTACTTGGCACTCGTGATCAATTGTCTGGAGTGTGATACTTACCTTGCCTTGGGGAGATGTCACATGCCAGCTGGAAAGGGGCCCCGTGTATTCTGAAATTAGGTCCACTTGTCAAGGTTGATGTGTATTGTCCACCAGTCAACAGTTCTCCCACTTGATGTTGAAAAGATTGCCTCTAATAAAAATTTATTGGAATGTTTTACCCATATTCTTTTGGTGAGTGTAATATGAAATCCTATTTTGTATGGGCTGGTGATTTCCCATGGGGGTTGGATGGTGCAAATGGTTTCCAAGCTTAAGTAGATCGTCTAGACTAGATAACTGAGGAAATCAGTCAAGGCACCCTCGGAGCTAACTATTATAATCCAAGTTGTCTCTAGCCATAAGCCCAGTATTTTGTACAATTTTCCCTTTCAGTTCCATATATCCGTTGATACTTTTCTCTGAATGCTCATCAATAAGGGAAAAACTAAACCCAGGCCGCCGTCTTTTAGCAACAGGTTCTTCATTGAAAATTAGAAGAGTGCATGCTATTTCTGCAAATCCAACCTGTGTTAGGAATGTCAAGTGAACTTGCCTAATACAAATAACTATTTTGCAGGAGTACTCTTAATGTGCGCGGAGGCATTGTGGTAATTTCTGGAAAAAAAAAACCTAGCAAAATTACCACTGTAGCCATCCAAGAATTTAGGATATATGCAGCCTTTTTTGTGGTAGTTTGGAGATATCTGTTTCCATCTTCTAATCTTCTAGACATTACCTTGGTCACTAAGTTTCACATTGAGGGATTATTTTGTCAAACCAAAGTGTATTTTTTTCCTTGCCACATTCGACAGCTATACTGCAGTTAATACATTTCTTCTGTAAGCTCTTCCAATGGGAAGAAAAGGAAGTTGTAGAATGATTAGTATGGCAAGTGAGTCAATTGAATAAGCACCAAGTTGTGGGTTGTTATGGCAACTTGATTAAGTTTTTCTTTTTTTTTTTTGGGTAGGTTTTATCTTGATCTAAATAATTTTTTTTTTTTAACTTGATTAAGATTGTACATGAAGCAACCTGTTTTCTTCTCTAGCTATTTAACTCCCCCCTTCTGTCTTGTCTTGCCCATGGGAATGTTCTATCTTCCTGATTTTGATGATACAGCTGATTGTCTTTTGTATCTTAGTTTTGGTTCTTAATAAATTGTTCATTTTATCCCCTATTGAAGGGAAAATTTTCTTATATTTTAGAAGAAATAGCGCTCTCTCATAATATTTCAGTACCTCTTGCTGACATAGATTCCAATGTGATAATAGAGCATATTTGCAAAGGATTTAAGTGGTGGTTGTAGTTTCAATTGGATTTCAATTTAATGTCTTGATGGAGAATGATCTGATTTTAAAAGCTATTTACTAAAAGATTGAGTTGGCTTTCCAAGTTTCCCTAGAATGATAGTTTTGTATCATGCTGATGTATAGTGATTTATTTGTTACTGGTGTTTCCATGGCAGGAAAGATTGTTTTTGCTGCTCCTTCTCGACCACTTGTTATGCAGCAGATAGAAGCCTGTCATAACATTGTGGGAATACCACAAGTAAGGCACCATCTTCATTTTCCCATGAGATAGTTTGTCAATTTTGGGTTTTTTTTTGAAACTTACATTTTCTTAATCATTTCACATATTTTGAGAAGATACATTTTGAACTGATTGCAGGAATGGACAGTTGATATGACAGGTCAAACAAGTCCTATGAGAAGAGCATGCCTGTGGAAAGCTAAACGGGTTTTCTTTGTTACCCCACAAGTGCTGGAGAAGGATATTCAATCTGGTTAAAATCTCTAGACTCTAGCTCCAACAATTTTGAAGGCAGATGTGTCATGTCCTTTTCAAAGGGGATATAGGAGAACACTTGAGAATAATTTGAAGTTTTAGGTTTTTTGGATGAGTTTCGTATTGGGAATTGTGAGGAGCTTTTTAAAGTGTTGGGGAGAGGATTTTGTGAAATTGTCCTAGTTGTCAAGCGTTAGTTGGCAATGAAGATAGTGATAGAAGCATAGAGTCACAAATCTTACTTCTGGATACCAAATCCTGTTTAGTAGGTAAAGCTCACAAGGAGTGTAGGCTAGTGGAAAATGGGTTCAAGAATGCAAAATTAATAGAAGTACTGAAGCACAAATATGGAGATTCCTCTAAATATTTTTTAAAAAGTGGTTGGATGTTTGCTACACTGTTTGTCGAGGGGGGGGATGGGGGTTGGATAAACAAGCGAAATTATTAATTTAACCCAACTTATCGTGGCACTTCTCTTCTTCCTCTGTTTACTATATTCACTTGATAATCAACCTCAATGAAACTAAACAGAGCTTTAAATATGAATCACTTGGGACTCTATGTGAGTCCTGTTTCTTCCATTCAGCTCTATGTCAGTTAGCTACGGATTAAGCCAACAAAACCTCTGAGATGAACGAGCACTAAAAAGTGGAGAATGAGTGCATAATACAAGCCATCAGTATAGGGGTATGCTTATGTTAGTTTCTCAGATTCTCTTCATGATTATGCTTATTTCATGTAAATTCTGGTGGGCATCAGATTCAATTTAGACCGCAGTCGAAAATGTGGGCACCTGGCTTATACTCGGATGAGGGTGTTACATGTCAATGTTTGATGTGGGGACTTCATTCATTCAGAAGCAACCATGAGATATATGGAACGGATCAATTCTATGTAAGATATTATGCAGGGAGCTAGAGTTAATGGACACCCTTGGTGACTGCTTATCCAGTGGCACATATTGGACACATATCACATATCCTTATCTAGGTAGAATGGGTGACATAAGTTTCTAGGCATGGAGAAGATTCTGTGCAACATGGGTATTTGGTTCTCTTTGATAAGGTTATTTTGTTAGAGTTCTGTTTTTAAGATTTCTAATATGGTTGGGTTAGGAGATTTTTATTGTGCTGGAATCCTACCTGTTTAGTAACTTCTGTTTTGCTGGAGCTTGAGTCATTTGGGTTTCTCTATTGACTGGCACTGTTTATAAGCAGTCCATGTACCTTTATGTTTTGTAGAGCCTATATTTGTGTTTGTAGATGTAAAACATGATTGGACTTTGTTGAATGGTTTTTTGGTCAATGGAAGTCTGGGACCCATATATTGATTTTGAATATGGATCTGAGTGAAGTAGTAATCTACGCAATCTTTCTGTTAGCCTTTTTTTCCTTCTTGTATCTTATCTGTAGTTTAGATGCAAGGATCAAAATATTGTTTCGAAATGGTCGAAACATCCAAAACTTTTATGTTTCCAAAGAGACTGAGACCGAAACGAATTAGTGATGAAAACGAAATTCTAATATTTCGAGGTGTTCCATAATATTTCGAAATGTTTTGTTATATTTCAGTGCATTTGCACAATTATTTTAGAATGTTTCTAGGTATTTCAAGATATTTTTGTATATTTCGACCAATGTTTTAAATTTTTATTTTTTTATTTTTTTTCATTATGTTTTTGAAATAGGTTGAAACATTTTCAAAACACGTCGAAACGTTTCCGTTTTTTAGGTGACCGAAACAATGCACCGAAACGAAATTTTGATCCTTGTTTAGATGTATATTATCACCGAGTATCAGGACCTGAACTAAAGGCCAAAAATCATTTCCTTACAACCACTGCTACTGTTCTCCTCTTTCTAAAAAACTACCCACCTCTCTTTACCTTACAGTAGGGCACTACCATTCCCAAACCTGGGCTGACCTGGATCACTTAATGTTTCTTCAAGCAATGCCCTTTTTGTGAATTAAATTTTCGCCTCTTATATAGGCTTGGTTTTGCGTCAAGTGCCCAAACCATCTTAGGGGTTACTAGCTTTCATCATCTCGGTTGGTGTTGCATATTATCGAACAGGTCATGGGATTAATATAATGATGTTACATAAAGTGATGCCCCGTGATTATGGCAGCTCCTTTATATCAACTACTTTCTTTAAAGATTATTTGACAATGGTCCCATCGGTGAATCGTGAAATGAATTGTTTTATTAATCCAAGTCTAATTAGGGGTTTTTCCCATATTATGGCCATTTTGTTTATATAATGTTTAGAGTTCTAGGAATGTTATATGGGTCTTATGGTGTCCAATGACTGGCAGGCTCAATTTTAGATTACTAATCTTGTATATGACTCTGGTTTGTCATTAGGAAGCTTAGGTTTCTGTTGTTTGAATTGAGGATGTGTTCAATATATTCACTGGTGGGTGGCTTTGGGGTTATTAGGATTGTACAAGGCTTAAATTGGCCTTTGACCCTAAAAAAAACCCAAAGTACAAGATAATGAAAGCAATATGATGGGCTTGTAATTGCGAGTAACTTTCTCAATTACAGTAAATTTCCAAACCTTTCACATTGTGCAATTTTTTTTCTTGCTCTAAGTTTTGTGGATGAAATAAACTATGCTGTAGGTTCATGTCTGGTGAAACGCCTAGTTTGTTTGGTGATTGATGAGGCTCATCGGGCATCGGGAAATTATTCCTACTGTGTAGCAGTTCGTGAGGTTTGTCACTTCTTTTCTTTCTGTCCATCCTTAGTCATAGATTGTATAAAACATGAGCAAAGTTTAATAATGCTTGGTGTCTACAAAGTGAATGTCCAATAATTCCTTCTACAGTCGATTTTAAACATGTGTGAAAATGGTCTACAAGGTAAATTTCTCGTCTAAAACTCTTCTCGCAACTTATAATTGTTAACTGTGCTCCCAATTTTTGGAGAGATGGCCTTATGTTTTTTTTTTGGAATTTCTATTTGTTTGTGCAGAGTCTCTCTCTCCCCCCCTCTCCCCCTCTCTGCCAATTATACATAAAAATATTATTTATTTTAATTTTTTTTGAAAGAATCATTGCATTTGCAATTCTCTAATTACATATTATCGTTGTGTGTAGTTATTTCAGTGTGTCTTTTTGGATAAATTTAATTGATTATTTAAATCATTAACGATGCATAGAATTTGCAGTTGATGGCCATTGCTGTGCAGTTCAGAATATTAGCTTTGACTGCAACACCAGGATGTAAGTTACCTATCATCCTATTTGGTTTTCCTATTTTAGGCTGATATGATATCATACATATCATTGTCCAATGAGTGGTGGAATGTCTGTGCTAACACCTGAAAGGTTGAGTTCAACTCTGAGAGCAATCATGTCCAAATTTGGTAATGGCCTTCTTTATGATATCTTACATCCTTATGTTAATTGAAAATTTTTAGCTAAGCAGCAGGCAATACAGCATATCATTGATAATCTGCAAATATCTACACTTGAATATCGGAATGAAAATGACCCTGATGTCATTCAATATGTACATGACAGAAAGATTGAATTAATGGAGGTACATACTAATTTATTTCTGCTAATGAATAAATTCGATCCAGCATTCATGTTGATTTAAAATTATTATTCATAATGGTACTAGGTTCCTATGGGCCAAGATGCTGTTGAAGTATATAATTTGCTCTTGGAAGTAATACGCCCATATGTTGCTAGGCTTTGTGCGATTGGAGTTCTTCAGAATCGAGACTTTCGGACGGTATGGGCTTTATTTGAGAATTGTTTGAATTCTTGTTAGGGATGTAAATATTTTGTTTAGTTTGTAATTCTTTGCAGTTTTTCTTCCATAAAATGCTCTTATGGATATGATACATGAAAATACTCTGTATAATTTGATTGGACATTTGAGGGAAAGAAAGCTGTGAAATTTTGTCTCAATGGCCCAATTTAGTTCAGTATCAAGAATTGTCTTGTTTTGCCTATTTTATGCAATTGGCTTCACAGAACATGTGGGAGGTGACAGCCACACTTCCTGTTTTTGATGGGACTGCAACTTTAGACACCTTGTATCCATGTTTATGCACCAGTTGCTGCCAGTTACTTGGTTTAATTTTAATTTTTTGTAAAAGGTTTTTTCAAACATCCAACACTTGTGAATTGCATTGGTATTTGTTCATGATGAATTTAACCTGCAATTAGTCTCATTTTTCATATATGTTGAATTCTCATTAAGAAAACAATTTTGAAGAGGCAAGAACACCGGCAGGCATGCCATTTGTGGTCTGCTCTAAATTGAAACTTATAATCAGATATGAAGGTGCTGCCTATATATAATTGCTGTATACCACTAACATGAATGCCCTTTAGTTAATAAGGGGCAATCGTAGGAGAGGGATAGTATTTAATCATGTTCTGTATAATTTTTGGTGATAGGGTGTGACAGGACTTTTTTGTCAAGTGTGTATTGCTCAATTTCTGCCTTGTGTACAATGGATCACTTTAGTTTTTGGCCTTTTGCTTTCTTCACCGAGCTTGTTTAGGTTGCATTAGTCAATTGGCTCATACTTCCATAGGTTCCTAAAAACTAGTATGTCTTTTTGTGTTTATATGACCAATCCTTTCTTAAAAATTGTCCTTAATAATTGACAGTTGAGCCCATGTGATTTACTCAATTCAAGGGACAAATTTCGTCAAGCTCCCCCACAAAACCTGCCTCACATGAAATATGGAGAAATAGAAGGATATTTTGGAGTTCTCATTACACTGTACCATATCCGGAAGTTACTTTCAAGCCATGGAATAAGGCCAACATTGGAGATGCTTGAAGAAAAGTTGCACCAGGGGTATGACCTTCTTCAACCTCATAGAAAGCACTTCTTGATTTCCAAAGATGCAAAACTACAGTAAACTGAGTTTCTTAATGCAATCATTTCTAATTAAATTAAGCGGTATATTTCAACACTTATTCCACTGTAAAGTTACTTGCATAACCATTCGGTGAAATTTTTTTGATATACAACTTTTTGATTTTGATATTAGTAAATTTTGAGAGAGAGAGAGTGAGTCAGAGAGAGAGATACGTAATTGAGTAGGAAGAGTAAAACCAAAAAACCACTTCAATTGATCAGATAGAGAGAGTTATATAGTTACACATATAGAATAGGGTAATGACCCTATTGCCCTTGACTCACTAACACTCCTCCTCAAGTTAGATTAAAGATATCCTAGCTTGGGACAAAGAATACCAATTTTATCTCTACTAAGTGACTTGGTGAAAATATCTGCCAACTGATCTTAAGACCGTACAAATCACGTTGAATCTTTTCACAAACTAAGTGACAATCAATCTTAATATGTTTTGTTTATTCGTGAAAAACTGGATTCGAAGTGATGTGAATTGTAGCCTGATTGTCACAAAATAATTGCATTGGAGTATTAATTCACATTAGTCTGAGCCATTGCCCTATATTCTGCCTCAACACTAGTTCGTGATACAACACTTTGTTTCTTATTTTTTTGGGTCATCAAATTTCCTGAATGTGCAGTATCCTGTGGTAGACCTTCTATCTGAAGGGAAACCAGCCCAATCTGCATCAGTAAAACAAGTTCGTAGTAAATGTCCTTGAGCTCTATATAATAATCCTTGACCAAGAGTCTTTTTCAAATATCTCAAGATTCTAATCACAACATCCTAATGTGGTACTCTTAGGTTGCGTTTGAGATGACTTATAAAATTCAAAAAATACTTTTTTAATAAATGTTTATCAAAAGTGTTTTATAAAAAAACACTTTCATTGAGTAAGTATTGTTTGGACATTCAAATTTAAAAATGCTTAAATTAAATTATTTTATAAAAAGTCAGTTTGGATGTAAAAATACTTATTTGTGTCACAATTGTTAACATCATTGAGTGTACATATACAAACATACAATATACATACAATGATACACAAAAAAATATCGTACATAAAAGAAAAATCACATTAATAAAAGTAAGAAATTAGAGCATTCAAAAAGCAATTACATTTGTGTGGTGAAATCTAAAGCCATGAAAAAATAATGAACCTATTTTAATTTTTTTTAAGAAGAGGAAATTGTATTGCGTAAAGCAAAGAATTACAAAGAATTTTACAGACCAAAAATACAGGCCAAGGCTTTAATCCTTCAAAAAGCCCAGCAGTCATCTTCAGCACTTCAATGGCAGCTGCTCACTGTGACTAATCACCTTCAGACACCAACATTCCAGCATAACACAAAGCTCAGCTTCAGTCAGCCATGATCATCAAACACCAGAAAGTTCTTAGTACGCAGAACAGGAAGCCTTTTCTGATCCTGAAGCAAGCTTTGACTAACTGCAAGTGGCAGTTGATCACTCCCAGTAAACTCAGTAGAAAAACTATCTTGAACAACATTATTGGCTAAGGCATCAGCAACAGAGTTCGCCTCTCTATATACATGCTCCAAAGTACATTGCGTTCTGTTCAGCAGGGTTTGAATTTGATCCTAAAAACCCAGCAAAGGCCAAGCACATCCCATCCCATCAAACCCTTCACAGTGTTAACCAACACCAAATAATCTGACTAAATACAGATTCTATAAACAAATCAATAGACAGTGGATACAAATATGTCAAAGCAGAACATAATGACTGCATATAATCATTATCAGAACTATCACGAACACATGAAAATTTAGTAATATATCTTTCCATCTGAGAAAATGGAGTACACAATTATTACACATGTAAGCATACGAAGTACTTGTCAGCATGCTCACTCTTTCATATATCCCCAATAACTATATTCCTCACACTACACACATGATAATGATTTGAAATTTCAAGAAAACTCAAAATCAAGCAAGTCAATAAAAATCCAATAATTGGGTACAATCCTTAACCAGAAAGGTAGGTGTGATTTCTGAAACAAACTATCCTAGTATAAGAAAACAGAATGTATTCCTCCTCCCCAATCCATCATGAAATTAGGCACCATTTCATTTTTAAGTAAACGGCTTCCTCAGAATCAAAAACTTTTGTTATGAAGTTCGTTTAAGTATATTAACAAACAGGTAACAGACATGAAAGATGTTACATATCTATCGAAAGAATTAGGAAAGACCAAGTGCATATACAAGAACTAAGCTAATACATCTAAGCATCAAATCTAACTATGTAGCCTAGACCATTCAACTCAATCTAAGGGCATACTGCATACCCCATTATCCCAGTGAAAAGCAAGCAATCATAAGGTTCAAGTGAAGTAAAGATCACGCAAAGAAAATAGAAGCTAGACGTTGAAACAGATTTGCTGCAAATAAGAATAATCACAAGAACAAACTCACATTGATCAGACTTGAATCTGAATCCTCTGATACGCAAGGCTAGCGCGAGACAGAGATAGAATGACGAGAGAAAGGAGTCGTCGAGATATCGCTGGTGATTGCCTACCTCTCTGGCATTGCCCTTGTCGTCGGTCACCAAAATGGAAGAAAGGCTGTTGACAGACCCATGGGAGAAGATGAGTTATCGGGAGAGAGAGTCGATGTGTTGGGAGAAAAATAAATGAGGTAAGAGTGGTTGGGTTGAAGTGATTTTGAATAAGTAAAACTTATATTTTAACTTTTATATTTTTACTTATTTAAGTGGTAAAATAGTTTTTACTTTTTTAAAAGTACTTTTAATAAGTTAATCCAAATACTATTTTTTTTATGAAAGTACTTATGATAATTCAAAAGTCCAAAAACACTTTTTTTTTAAGTCAATCCAAGCACACCCTTAGAGTTTCCATAAACTGACTTAAAACACTAATCACAAGAGATATCTGACCTTGTAATGGTCAGGTAATTCAGTTTTCTCATTAATCGTTTATACCTTTCCCGATGTTTGAAAAATTCTCCCCTTTCTGTGGTCAGTTTGTATTAAATTCTATGGGTGTATCAATTGGTTTTGTACTAATAAGTCCTACTTTAGCAAGTAGATCTAATACATAATTGCGCTGAGATAAACTAATACCACTCTTGGATCTAGTTACCTCAATTCCAAGAAAGTACCTCAACTTACCTAGATCTTTAATAAGAAACTTCTATTGCAAGAACGCTTTTAGAGCAATAATACCTTCACTATCACTCCCTGTGATAACAATATCGTTCTCATAGACAACTAAAACAATCATATTAGACTTAGAATTCTTACTAAACACCGAGTGGTCTGTATGGCATCGTTGAAGTCCAAAGTTTAACACCGTTTCACCAAAATTCGTCAAACCAAGCTCGAGGTGATTGTTTTAGGCCATATATTACATTCTTTAATCGGCATACCTGACCATTAAACTCCCCTCGAGCAACAAACCTAGGTGGTTGTTCCATCTAAACTTCCTCAGTTAAGTCATCATGGAAAAAAGTATTTTTGACTTCTAATTTGAAACATTGACCATTGAAAATTGGCTGTTAGAGGGATAATAACTTGAATAGATGAGATCTTTGGTACAAGTGAAAAAGTTTCATCATAATCCACACTATATGTCTGAGTAAAACCCTCGACAACTAAACTGACTTTTAATCTCTTAATGGAACCATTAGACAAATATTTGATAACATACACCCATTGATAACCAACTAATTTGTTCTCGGGAGGAAGGTTGACGAGTGTTCAAGTCTGGTGGTGATGCAGAGCAGTGAGCTCTTTTTCCATAACTTGACGCCATCTAGATGGGCTAGAGCTGCATGAATAGTGTTGGGAACAGAAGTTGACAAAATAGATGAAGTAAAACAGTGAAAGGTGGAAGCTAAGCTATCATGGGAAAGACTTTGTTCAATAGGATGAGTAGTAGAATTTGTGATAAGAGTCTACTAGTGCTTACTTTTCGAAGTGTAATAGGAAGATTGCCATCTATAAATGGCAAGGGATCAAGACCTTCAGATGACTGAGAGAGTGGTAATGGCATTGGAACGACAATCTTTTTTGCAATGCGAGTACACCAAATTGATATGATGGTTTGCAAGATTAGAGAAAGTGGGCGAAGATATAACTGGAAAAGGCAAAGGAAGGGGACACTGATCAAGTGCAACATCATTTGAAGCCTGAGAAAAAAATGGAACATACTTTGAAAAATGTAACATCAACACAAACAAATTGACGTCGAAGTGTTGAATTATAGCTCTTAAACCCTTTTTATGTGCGTGAATAACCCAAGAAAACACACTTGACCGATTTAGGATCAAGTTTGTTTGTATCGGGATGTAACTGATGAACAAAGGTTGCACAATATGTGTCGCCCCAAAATCTGAGGGTCTTTTCTCAACACGTTGATCATCTATCAACTCCTAGAAATATATCTGTCTAACTCGATACTATGTCGTTACACCCTATTTATTAGGGTTAGAACCACAAAAGAATCCGTGCAGAGTCTTTTTTGTACCGGAGCACTACCCAGCACGTAACTTATTTACATATTAACCATATGACCATTCAAAGGTCCAAACACCATGGTTAGGACTTATCATCCTCCATTGACAACATCTCAAGAGGATTGTTCAAGAATTAAAAGCTCTTCAGTGTTATATTTTAAAATTTCAAGCTCTTGGAATAAGTACCCGTACCTTTAATACGTGGTACTGCTACTTGGGCCTTCTAGATGCTATATATCGGTACCTATGTATCTTGGTATTGGTACCTGTGCCCAAGGTTACTTGTATCGCGGGTCGATTGAGTGTGGGTTACATTATTTTTGCGGTACGTGGTGCGGTGGGGGTAAGCTTAGTTGATATGCTATTTTGGGTCGCGGTTTGCTTTGAACTATTATTCGGTTCGTTTTCATTATTGGTGTTAAGTTTGGAGGATTAACAATAATATTAGAGACAATATTTAGACAGAAATTGAGAGAGGTTAAAACCTTAACCTAACTCTCATTTATAACTTGTATTTATAGTTAACTCAGAATAATAATTACACATACGCCCTCTTACTATTAACAATTTACACATACTACCCTAATTTTGTTAACACTCCCCATCGAACTAGATTATATATATCATATAATCCAAGCTTGGAACAAATCATTGTAAGACGTGGATGACTCAATGCTTTGGTAAATATATCTGCAAGTTGATCTTCAGATTTTACAAATGCAGTTGTAATCTTTTCAGCTACTATTTTGTCCCAAATAAAGTGACAATCAACCTCAATATGTTTGGTTCTCTCGTGAAACACCGGATTTACAGCGATATGGATAGCTGTCTGGTTGTCACAGAACAACTGTAGAGGAGGTTTGACTGAAAATTCAATTTCCTAGAGGAAGTGTAGTAGCCAAGTCAACTCACTCGTCGTATGCACCATTGCCCTATACTTAGCCTCAACACTAGATCCTGTTATCACAGGTTGTTTCTTATTTTTCCATGAGATTATGTTACCTCCTAAGAAAGTACAATAACCAGTGGTTGATCTCCGATCAGAAGGAGAGCCAGCCTAATCAGCATCTTAGAAACCTTCCACTCTAAGATGTCCATTAGCTCGAAATAACAGTCCAAGTCTAGGAGCACGTTTGAGATATCGCAGAATACGAGTAACAACCTCCCAATATGGTATTCTAGGACACCCTATGAACTGACTTACTATACTGACTACGTAGAAAATATTCGGTCGAATAATAGTGAGATAATTACGCTTCCCAACCAATCTGTGATACTGTCCCGGATTCTCAAACAGTGCACCATCATCTATCAAAAATTTCTGATTCGGATCCATAGGAACATCATTAAGCCTGTCACCCAGCAACCCTGCTTCCTCTAGCATGTCAAGTACATATTTCCTCTAGGATAAACAAATACCCTGTTTAGATCGAGCCACCTCAATACCCAAGAAATACTTGAGTTTTCTCAAATTCTTAGTATGAAATCGATCTTGCAAGAATATTTTCAACTTGACAATCCCCTCAGTATCATTTTCAATAATCACAATATTATTTACATAGACCACCAATAAAACATATCCAACATCTGTCTGTCTATGAAACTCATAATGATCTGTCTGACATCGAGGAAGGCCAAGCTCTAAAACTGCATTTGAAAACTTACCAAACCATGTCCTCGGTGACCTCTTCAAACCATACAAAGATTTTTTTAACCGACATACATTCTTACCATACTCTCCCTGAGCAGTAAACTCAGGTAGCTGCTCTATGTATACCTTTTCAACCAAGTTACAACGTAGGAAGACATTCTTGACATCTAACTGAAACAAGGGCTAATCAAGATTAGCAGTTAAAGAAATCAAGATACGAACAGAGGAAATTTTGGCAACAGGAGAGAAAGTCTCCTCATAATC
Organism: Ilex asprella; assembly: GCA_023539305.1. NCBI lineage: Eukaryota > Viridiplantae > Streptophyta > Magnoliopsida > Aquifoliales > Aquifoliaceae > Ilex > Ilex asprella. Next base: position 26,963,670 of record CM042184.1, on the reverse strand, counting down.
AACACCATAAGTCTGAGTAGAGCCCTTTGCAACAAGCCGGGCATTGAGATGCTCTACAGAACCATCCGAATGAAATTTAACAGTATACACCCAACGACAACCAACAATTCGTTTACCAGGAGGTAAAAGAACGAGATCTCAAGTCCCATTATGATGTAAAACATCCATCTCCTCCTCCATAGCTTTCCTCTAACTCGAATCAGATAATACATCCTGTAAATGCTTAGGAATAGATATAGTAGATAATTGGGAAGTAAAACAAGAGAAGACAGGAGACAAGGCATCATATGAAACAAAATGAGCAATGGGATGATTTGTAATACACGAACGAGTACCTTTTCGAATAGCAATAGGTGAAGAGTCTAAATTACTTGATGTACCAGGATCAGAAGGCGGCAAAGAATACAGTACGGGCACCTCAGTCAATGGGCGAGAACGGCGAGAGTAGACACAAAGAGGTAAAGGAGATTGTAACACAGTGGGCAACGAAATATTTGAAGATGAGGAAATAGATGATAGTATAGGAGATGACTCAAAGTCCAGATCCAATGACTGAGAAGGTGTTGGAAAAAATGAAACAGATTCCTCAAACGTGACTTTGACACTAGTAAAGTATCGCCTTAGAAAAGGACTTTAGCAAAGATACCCTTTCTGTGTGCGGGAATAACCAAGAAATACACTTTTAGTAGCTCGAGGATCAAGTTTGTTAAACTCGGGACCCAAATTATAAACATAACAGACACATTCAAAAACTTTAGGTGGCAGAAAAAATTAGGGTTTACTAGGTAAAAGGACAGAATATGGACTTTGCCCATTTAACACAGAAGATGGCATACGATTAATAAGGTGACAAGCAGTAAGAACATCACTCCAAAAATATCGGAGAATATGCATCTGAAATAACGGGGCACGGGTAATTTCCAATAAATGATGGATCTTGCGCTCAACAATACCATTCTGTGGAGATGTGTAAGCACAGGAAGTTTGATGAATAATGCTTGTTTTACTAAGGTAAGCAGAAGAAGGATTAGATTTATATTCCTGAGCATTATCAGGACGTAAAATATGTATGCGACAACCATACTGAGTTTCTATTTTCTTACGAAAGGTGTCAAAAATAGAGAATAATTTAGACTGAGTTTTCATAAAAAATAACCAAGTCACGCAAGAATAGTCATTTACAAATGTCACAAAATAAGGATATTTATTAGATGAAATATTCTTTATTGGACCCCTTACATCAGACTGTACCAGCTCAAATGGACTAGACACACGATTATTGACTCTAGACTGAAACAACACGCGGTGATGTTTACTAAGTTGATAAGCTTCACAAGACAAGGACGACACATAACTAAGACTGGGAATTTGACACTTCAGATTCTGGAGAGAGGGATGTCTAAGACGACAATGCCATTGAAAAGGAGACAGCGAGGTCTGTAGAGCTCGAGTGGGTGAATCAAAATTAAAATAATATAAGCCACCAGCTTCATGGCCGTACCAATCTTCATCTTCGTCTTGAGATCCTGAAAGACACAATAAGAGGGATAAAATATTACACAACAATTGAGAGAACGGGTAATCTTACTAATGGAAAGTAAACTAAAAGAGAACTGAAGAATAAATAACACGAAAGATAAGGACATATCATGACTCAAATGAGTAGTCTTCAGACCTGAAACTTTAGAACAAGTACCATTAGCAAGAGTAATACTACGTGTGGAAGTAGCATACTGATAAGTAAAAAAAATATTTGACGACTAGTCATGTGGTCAGAAGCGCTCGAGTCTATGATCCAAGGACTGCGGGTGGAGGACAATAAATAAGTGGAAGTAGTACCTGACTGGATAAAAGTAGTAGTGGAGGGAGATAGAACAGCCTGTTGCTAAGACAGGAACTGGGCATATTCCTCTCGACCTAGTGTAATAGTAACTGATCCAGTGTCTAGTAGAGCTAATCGAGATATAAAAGCAACAACCGAGGTGTTATCCTGATAGGAAGCCTGATTAGCAGCACTAGAAAGTTTTTCATGTAAATCCAAACAGAAATCAATAGTGTGTCCCCCACGACCACAGTTAGTACAGGAACGGGGTCCACTACGGCCCCCACGACCACTCTCACGACCTCCTGTACGACTTCCTCGACTACCACGACTACCATGTCCACCTTGATGACTATCACTGTAGCTACTAGAAACCATAAGAGCGGAGCGATTAGTGGAGATACTATGATCAATGCCTGGAGAAGTTGACAATGTAACACGCAGTAAGCGAGAGAAAACCTCAAGCAGTGATGGAAGACTAGAACCACCCAAAATTTGAGTACAGATAGTCTCATATTCAGGTTTCAATCCTATTAGAAACCTAACAACATTCAGGTCCTCATGTTGCTTTTGTCAAACAGCGGCATCAGTAGTAAATAGATGGTAGATTTTCATCTCCTCACAGACTTTCCGAACATGAGAGTAATAATCCGCAAGGCTCAGAGTACCCTGCTCCAGTCGAAAGTACTCTTTGCACACCTCATATGCACGGGTAAAATTACCTGTACCAGAATACATAGTGACCAAGTGATCTCATATCTCTTTGGTAGTATCAAGATAGAGCAGAGAAGAGTTAATATTAGGCTCAATGCTTTTTAACAATAAAGAGATAATTTGAGCGTCCTCTTGTTCGCAATGATCATACCCAGTAGCATCTTCCTTGGGTTTAGGATTAATCAAATATTTCTTGAAACCTTTGCCTCGAAGAAAGACTTGAACAGAGTGGGACCATAAAGTATAATTAGTCCCATTGAGTTTAACGGAAGTTATGGGACCATTAACAATGATTGGAGAAGTCGAGGTAGGAGAGGCAAAGATGGAGCAATGACATCTTGCTTGGGTTCCATAATAGTGCAGCAAATAGTAAGCAAGAAAGTTGCAGGAAGACTGAATTAGACAACTGAACCGGGCTTGAAATAGGGGCTGGACCATTGAACCAGGCTGGAAATAGGGGTTGGACCACTGAATCGAAGCGGTTTAGCTCCTTGGACAACTGAACCGGACCGGTTTGGCTCTCTAGACCTCTGAACCGGACCGGTTTGACTCTCTGGACCACTAAACCGGACCGTTTTGACTCTCTGAACCGTCGAACCGGCCTGAACTGTGTGTTGGATCGGGTTTGGACCATTAAAAAAAATTTAAACCTTGGCTTAACCCAATCAGATCTAGACCCGTGTAGCTCTGTTCGTCTTTTTCTTCGTTGACACCACGACAACCACACCACGACACACACCACCACGACGAACACTAAACGACTAGTGACACCCTTCGACGACACCATCACAACGGCGACAGTGCCACTACCACAACGGTATCACCACCACCACACATGACACCACACCACGACACATTACCACCATGACGAACACCAAACGACGGTGAGAAGGCCACCACGACTAGCGACACCCTTCAACCACACCTCCACAACCGCAACAGTGCCACCACCACAACGGTATCTCCACTACCACAATGGAGATCACCACCACACGTGACACCACCACAACAGCAAGGGCACCTCCACAACAGCAACAGTGTCACCACCACAACAGTGACTTTTACCAACAGTACCACCATCACTATAGTAATTTTCACTACAACACACTAACATTTGTATTTAGGATCGTATTGCTCTGATATCATGTTAAGTTTGAAAGATTAATAATAATATTAGAGGCAATATTTAGAGAGAAATTGAGAGAGGTTAAAACCTTAACCAACTCTCATATATCACTTGTATTTATAGTTAACTCACAATAATAATTACACATACACCCTCTTATTGTTAACAATTTACACATGTTACCCTAATATTCTTAACAATTGGGATAAAAAATATAATTGAGATTAAAAAATAGGGCTACAGTTGACGTATGTAAATTTTCTAACCTTATTTTGACTTTTTTATCCAAATTATATTCTCTATTTTTATAAAATAAGGGGGGTTTTATGGTCATTTAACACCGACTAGGTATTAAGTACAAGTTAGTCACTATTTCCCAATTCCCATGCCTAGACAACTTCTATCATGTGAGTCGGTAGCAATTAAGAGAGAGAGAGAGAAAACATTGTCTCCTCAGTAGTCGTCGACGAAGACTTCGAAGCAGAGAGAAGGCGATGAACCAGAGTAATCGAAGTACTCGAATCGAAGCATAGTAATCGAAGAGCTCGAAGCACAAATCAAATCGAAGAAGCAGAGAAGTAGAGGAATCGAACATAAAAGTCGAAGAAGAGATCTATCGAGTAAGTTACCGACTATTTACTTTAGCCTATTATAACTTAATATATGTAATTTGCAATGATTTGTTTTGATATGGGGTTAGGGTTTATATTGGGAATCTGTTGATTGGATAAACAGTTGGGGTCGGAGATAGGAGAGATCCAGGTCGCGAACGACCCACGTTTGGGGTTGTGTGTCCCAACTCGCGGTTTGTAGGTCATCTCACGTTTTTTGGTAACCCTGCCTGTGCCCATTGTTTGCTAGGTACTGGTCCTTATGTTTATTGGTACCGGTACTTGAGACCACAGTCCATCGGGGTACCGTTATCTGATACCTAGGTATTGGTGCCTGAGTTCACTGGAATCTAGGTACTGGGACCTATAAGTCTAGGTACCGGTCCTTGGGTCATTCGACAACGTGGTACCAGTATTTAATCACTTAAGTATTGGTACCTAAGCCCAGATTTTTCGCAAATCTTTCAAATTTCAACTCTCAACCATCCAAACTCAATTACCATTCATCCATTCATTCATTTACATCAAAATGTTGTTCAAATAGTTCATTACATGTCCCATTTATACAAATTTACAAGCTCAAAATAATTTACATATTTGTTTACAAAAATGGAATTTAAGAGCCGTATTTCGGCTCCATCATCAACATGGGCCCAAGTGAGAGTCTTCCACCGGCGCTTGTTCAACACGTGAAATATATTTTTATAAAGGGTGAGTCGACGCTCAATTCCTAAGGAGGCTACTCCCCGACCTATATGCATATGAAGTGTTACATGTAAATCAACAAATCAAACATCCATTCAAATCAATTCATTTCTCAAATGAGTGTTACTAATCCATGCCATGCCTTGAGATAAAACTCACGTATGAAATACAAACTCAAGCCCTCCACCGGCTTCTACAACACATGTCATTTGCATGCATTCGGACATTTCAAGCCCCCCATTGATTTTAAGCATAGAATGACTATTTTATAAAAATCCTTGAGTCTCTTTTAGTGTGAGTATTTATGGACTTTTACCGACGGATACCCAACCGACGCAACATATATGGACTTCCATCAATGGCTCTACGTACCGCGACACACTTTATGGATTCAATGCCAACGAAAGTGCATATTAAAAATTATCAGGTCTTGCACCCGAGGGAGAGTCTAGCTCTTATTGCTAACTTTGACCCTTGTTTTCTGCACAATCCGTGCGACTCGGTTAAACCTAGGTCCAATTTTTTTGAGCCTACGTATCAACCCAACAAGGATGATATTTTATCCAAATAATGCACACTCACCCATACTCATGTCGAATGCCCACGAATTGTAAATGTAATATATAATTGCATTTATGATAACATGTTCATCATATCATGTGCATATTATGAACATATTCTGTCCATAAACATTTGTAATTTTTCTATATCAATTATATTATATAGCCTAAAATTACATTCCACAAAACATGTTATATCATTTTCGTTTATATAACATACTTAATCATTCTTAGGCATTTTATCAAACACCTACAACACACACAGATTATGTAACACATAGTATGTTCAAAACATCACATTCTCCATGAAATTCACAACCAAGCAATGTCATTAAAGCCCAATTATGCAAGATTTGGTTTAAACATATTCTAACAATCCTAGATATGTGTTATACATGAGAGTTCGTCTCTAATACCCTACTTGTTTTATATTTTAACCCTAGATTGGAAATAAACCTACGCAGGAAATGAACCCTACCTCGCATAGCGTATATTTGCATTGGAGAAGCTCTAAAAGACCAAAATCAAGCTTCCCAGCTTTGATCCCAAAAATCCCGTCTTCAAGATTGTGTCAAAACTTGCAATCTTTAGTATGCACGTAAAGTTCTCGTCGCGTAGAACAATTTTTATTTTTGGCTCGAAAGGATCTGATGGTCGGATCTCCGTAAATCGGAGGTAGAAGGTGGAAGAACCATTAAATTTTCTCTCTTCTTTCTCTATATTTTCTGAAAAATGCAAGTTTAAAATGAGGAGCTAACGTGATTTTCTCCCTTTTTTATACTCTCCAAATACTTGGTCCTCGTTTTGCAACGCGTTTCGTTTCGATTGGTCCAATTTGATCCCAAATCAATTAAATTTCGTCCCAGTTTAAATTTAGTACATTTGTATTGAATTAATTTTAAATTATTTCCCGAGTTATGTGAATAAAATCCAATTGCGTTTGTTTTTGTTGCTCGACTCTCGATCGCGTCGTAAAATACAAAAAATTCGACTGTCTCGGAATTTGAATAATTGATTGGGTAGCTAGATTTTGCGAGATAAATCTAACAATGAGGTCCGTTTTGTCATCGAAGTTCTAGAAAAATTTGTGCTTCTAACCTGTACCGTAATAACTAATTACTATTTTGTCCTTTTTAACAAAAAAATTTAATTTTTCTCGGATTTTTCACAACCAATGACATGTAGGGGAATAAAGAACAAATGAAGATTAAGAAATACAATGGAGTAGGGAATTTCACTATTTAGAACAAACGAAGGCATCCGGTTAATGTGGTAACATAGAGTACGTACAACATTACTCTAGAAAATTTCAGGAACTCATATGAAATAGAAGGGCATGAGCAACTTCAATGAGATGATAATTTTTTCTTTTAGCTACCTCATTTTGTTGTGGTGTGTCAGTACATGAAGTGCGATAGAGTAAGCCATTGGCAATGAAAAAATCACGAAATGGTGAGAAAATTGTTCTTTTGCATTATCGGATTGTAAAGTGCGGACGTACACCAAATCGAGTCCTAATTTCCATCATAAAGGCTTTAAAAATAGAAAATAATTTAGACCGATCTTTTATTAAGAGGAGCAAGGCCATCTTGGAAAAATCGCCTACAAATGTAACAAAATACTTTAAAGCTGAATATGAAAAAAGACGAATAGGGCCCCAAATATTAGGGTGGACAACTTCAAATAAACTAGATACATGATTATAAATTCTGGGGGTAAACATACTCCGAACTGCTGAAGACATTACCTAATTAACATTACTCACAATCTAAAGATGACAACTTGTGCAACTGCTGAAGACATCACAAAGTTTGATGATCAAGCCGACAATGCCACTAATGTAGTGAACATGAAGTGTGCAAAATAGAGTTGCAAGCAGGAACTGCTTCAAGATGGTAAAGTCCACTGTTTTCTTGACCTTCACTAATCAACTTCCTCGTCTGGAGGTCCTGTAACACACAAAAAGTCGGATAAAACATTATAGAACAATTTAAAGATTTATTGAGGTGATTCACAGATAACAAATTGAATGAAAATTTAGAAATATTTAAAATTTAGGATAAGGACAATGATGAAATAGGAGTCCCTGTGCCGAAACCAAAAACTGAGGTTGAAGATCTATTTGTTAAGGAGACATGTTGGTGAGTTGAAATATGATGTAAACTTGAGAATGTGCTCTCATTACGTGTCATATGGTCACAGGCCCTGAATCAATTACCCATGGAGTTGATGTAGACGAATGGGACAACAAACATACTTTACTTGATCGGGCCGAAGTGGCCGTTGAACAAGAAGTTGATGTAGAAGCCCCAGACTTGGAAACAAGTCAATTATGTAGATGAAGGTTCACTAATACCAGACTGTTCTAAACCGAACTCGTCTGATGAAGACACCGCATTAGCATAAGATGAAGGTTTGTCATGAGATTCCAACAATAATCCACAGTAAGACCTTTAAGTCCATTATAAGTGCATAGTTTCACGGATCCACGACTTCCACCTCGGAAAAAAGTATCATGAGAAAAATTGTTATTCCCTTGATTAGGCAGTATTATTAAAGTCGAGTGATCAGGTATCGAACACCACTATCACTGAAAGAAGCCCGTTGAATACTAAAAAAAACTTCTTGCATGGAAGGAATTCCTTACCACCTAAAATTTGAGCACGAATGAGTTCTAGTTCTGATTTTAAACGTTAGAGGAAGCGAGCAACTATTAACTCCTCACGTTGTTTTTTCTGTACCTTCAGATGAGTAGAAAGGGGATGATAAGCATTAAGATTATTCATAATATTTTGAAGAGCAGAATAGAACTCTATAATATTCTTATCACCTTGCTCCAATCTGAACAAATCTTGAAACAACTAATAAATTCTGGTGATATTATCTTCTCCTGAAAATAATTGACTAACAACAAGGCATAGCTCCTCAACAGTTTCAAGAGACATGCGATGAATGGTAATATAGGTTCCATACTATTCCATAATAAGGTCATTACTTGTGCATTCTCCACCTTCCACTGCTTAAGCTTGACATCAGATTCAGTGAGCTTATCCTTTGTAAGATATTCAATTTTATTTTTTGTAGTCAAATTTCAACAGAACGTGACTATGGTACGTAGTTACCGCCGTTCAGCTTTATAGAGCTAATGGACAGGCTAGTAAAATCCTGACTCACCACTGACCCATCAACAGTAGGATTAGACTTATTTTCTCCCATAACCAAGAATTAGTGTATAACACTAAGAGCAGCCACCCAGTAGAAGAAACAAAGCAGCAAATAAGGACACCAAAGCAACGAAGAAGCAGTATCCAGTAGAAGGATAAAGCCTAACCAGGATAGCAGATGACTTATCTGGGCAGAAACGAACAAAGCCCGGAATGGGCTTAACCAGCAACAAATGAGCCAGCATTGAACAAGGCTGAACAAGCTTGGAATGGGCTGAACCTGCCCGGAAAAAGGCTGAACCAGCCTGGAATGGAGATGAACCGGCCTGAAATAGATCGGAACCGGCTTGAGATGAACTGAACCGGACCAGACCAGACAAGAGCTGGTCATTTGGGCTGTATCTGGACTTGGGCTTTAATGGATTGGGCTTGGGCTATATTGTGAACTCAAACCTTGATTGAACTTGGCTGTATGTGGACTTGGGCTATATTCTGAACTCAGACCCTGATTGAACTCAAAACAATCAAAACCTGATCCGATTCAATCGGATCTTGTCTTCAACCTCTGTCCACTGCCAACGAAACCCTACCAACGAAACTCTACCGATGCCTCTCCGACCAGTAGAAGAAACGACAACAACACCCCAGCAACAACAATCAACAACACTGCCCCTTCAACACGACTGCATCGATCAACTCCGACATTCGATTTAATCTTTTATCAACAATCAGCAACTCAATGGTGACAAACAATGGCTCCACTTCGACAAAGAATCAACGACAGCAACTCAAAGGTGGTCAGCAAACAGCGATTCTGCTCCTGACTATAAACAGAGACTCAACACCGATGATTTCCTTCCCGATGGCTACGTACAATGCATGGCTCTAATTCCATGATAACAGCATATTGAGAGAGACCAAAAAACTACTTCAATTGATCACATAGAGAGAGTTATATAGTTACACTTATAGAATAGGGTAATGACCCTATTGCCCCTTACTCACTAACAGATTTGAACATTGGAATTGCCATTTGCATGAAGGCTGTACTGGTGGTACATGGTCATGCTGTTTCAAATAAAGAGAGTCCCTGCAGGAGATAAGACCCTTTTTGTTATCTGCTTTTTTTCTCCTCAGGGGTAGTGGGTGGGGGAGTCAGATTGGGGAACATATGGAGATATTATAAAGGTCTTACATGCTTTTATTCCTGGTCATGAAACCGAGTCTTTTAGGATTTACTGATTTCGTGTTGAACAGCAGAAGATTCCTTAAAAACGTGCATGTCCTACATATGTATTTACGTCTCAACTGTTTCCATACTGCATCTTTTGAGTAGTGCATTTTTTACACGTTTCCACTGCATTTCTAATTTGTCTCTGGAGTTGCTAAGCATACTAACATCTTTTTAAGATCAAAATGCAGGTTATTTGCACGATTTATGAGTAGGAATGAAATTCTTCAGAAAGCAAAGGCTTTAATGCAGCGAAGTTTGTCCCATGGTGCTCCTAATCCCAAATTGTCAAGAATGTTAGAAGTTCTGATCGATCATTTCAGTATGTGCCATGGCATCTTACCTTCATTTGATCTGATTTTAATTTGCATGACATGGTTATTCCTTTCTGGTTCTGCCCCTAGTGGCATTTATGTAGACCACATTGCAAACTTATCTATGTTTGGGCGAAATTTCTGCACAATAAGGATATTGATTATTGACTCAAGTTGTCATTTTTTTTCTTCTACCAATCTCACAGCTTAGAAATTCTGAATTTTCTTTTTTTATTTGTTTGTTATTTTGGATGGCTGTAACCTACTAGCCTACAATCTTATTAGGCCCCATGAAGCTTTTGAACTTTACGGGTTGCTTTCAACCCAAGGACCAGGTCATGTGAGAACAAGGGGGCCTAAGTTTGGTGAAGCCATATTTTAGTCAGTGCTGGACAAAGACAGGAAACAAGCCTTATCCTTGATGGACCCAAAGTTGGATTTGTAAATCTAATCATAAGAATATATGGGAGATGAACTGAACTACTTCTGATTATCAAACAGCCCATTCAGTTCAGTTGTAACTGCCTAATACTTTATCTCGATTTCCTATGGCTAACTTTGATGGGTGAGATATTTATTACCGAGTTATGGAATGCATCTCAAAGTTATATGAAATGAATTCTAATTATAATTCTCATGTCCAAGTCGTGAGATTAGGCATAACATCAGTGGACGTGTTAGGCATGCAAAAAAAAATTCAGAACATATATTGGTTATCTTCAACCTCGATGGGGACAAACCATAATCAACTCTTCAATCTTCCTTTAACAGAATGATCTTTTACTCTGTTTGTCTGATTAAAATAAGAGTTTCATTATCACTGACATAGTGCTTTATACTGTTGAAACTATCATTCTTTCAATTCTTATTTTGTGTACTGCTAAATAATAATATCTTGAAAATCTAATGGTAGGTAGGTTATCTGTATATTCTGTTCACTTCTAATTAATGATACCTAAAAGCGTTTCATGGAAATAGGTAGGTTAATTTTTTTGTCTGTAATTTTTACTTCACTAATGCTTTTTGGTTGGAAGAAGTAATTTAGGGTTTTGGGAGAATATGACAGCTAAATATGCTCTTGCAGAGATGAAAGATCCACATAACTCAAGGGTTATCATTTTCTCAAATTTCAGGGGAAGTGTCAGGTGAAGAAATAATGTTATCCCATACTGTCTTTTGTTGCTATTTTGAGTCGAGACTTAAACATACTGTTACATTGTTCATGGATTTTTTACAATTTTATTCTTTTTTTCTTTGGCATAATAATACTCACTTCAGGGACATATTGAATGTGTTAGCGAACAGCGGGCAGTTTGTTAAAGCTACCGAGTTTATTGGCCAAAGCTCAGGTTTGTAATCCTGTCCCTTATTGTTATTACTTTTTCGTGTACATGTATGCTTAAACTCTACTCTTCATCTCATTTGGCAAAACAATAATTCTCTATATTTTGCCAGTGTCATCAGTGCTGGAAATGATTAACTAAGCTCGAAATCTTCTATATTTGAACTCAACCTTATCCTTGCAATTTTGTGAGCTTCAATCGTGCATCTTATCTAAGATCACACAGGAGCAATGAATTTTTGTTCCACATGGGGTGCAATTCAGGCGGGTTGGGAGATTAGCAGGCTCATCCGGAGTCCGACTTTCAACCCAACCTAGTCAATAGGAGTATTGCCTTTTTTTTATTTCTCAAACTTGGGCTAGTTAATTCGGGCTCAAGTTCAAGCTCAATACGAGTTCATAATTTGGGTTGCACTCTCGACACTCGAATTTACTGTACCACTACCTCACCACCACCTCCGACACCACCACCGTCATTGTGTCTATTCTCTGTCAAAACTTACCATGCTTCCCATTACTCAACTCTGCCCAACCCACCACTGCTACCTCCAGTCTGTCTACGTGAGTAGCTGAATCAACCAAAAATCAATTAAAAAATACGGAGAGGGATGGAGAACTAGAGACTTCTAGATTTAACACTGGTGTGAGAGAAAAAGGTGAAGTGGGGATGATAAATGGAAGGGAAAAGGAAGAAGAAAAAGGGAGGAAGAAGGAGGAGAGCCGAGAGACGGAGATTGAGAGAGAAGAGATAGAGAGGGATTAGATCAGGACAGGGGAGAGATAAGCCGAGCGCCGAGGATACTGTGAGGGACAGAATGTGTCTATGACTCCACCTTGTGTATTGAGAGAGGCAAAACATGAGAAATGCTGAAAAGTGGAGAGAGGGTGGCGTGCGAGTTTTTGGGAGACAAAAAAGGGTAGTTGGGGGGTAAAATGACGAAAAGAATGGGCGAGTAAAACAGAAAAAACCGGAGAAAAAAAAAGTAATTTTTACTATTTCAAAATAAACGATGAGAATGTGCCACTTAGGATGTAATTTCGGAAGTGCTGACAAACTCAACAGCCTTGTGTAGATAAATTATAGAGGGTATTTTTGTAATCGGGTTCAAATTGAATTTGCTAAATCTGGACAGGTTTGGGTTGAACCTGGTAACCTAAAAACCCAATCTAAATATTGTCTAAACTTAATTTGGATTGAGATATTTTGTCTAAACCCAATCCCACTATTGACAATCTACGCCCAAGAATTGAAAACTTCACTTTAGGTTCGGTTAACCCACCCAAAGTTGAACCTCTAGTTACGTATGGTCACACAGTGGCCATGCTAATGAAGATAATTTCTTGTGAGCTATATTTCTTGGCTGCAAGACATTTTGCTTATTTATGAATTAAATGGTATTATACAAAACGAAATACAAAATTCCATATGCACTACAATACAATTTGAGAATCTATCATCCTTACTTTGCTACATGCTTATAAAGAGTCGTTGAATCCTTGACCTCCATCCATTCCAATTCATCCTTATCTATGATGTAAATGAACCATCCCTTTATGGTAATAATGTTGGTTAGAAAGACCACATGAACTATCTCTCCTCCTTCCTTCCATGTAAAATTCTATGGCCCTGTTTTATAGGATAGGATGACAGACAAGTAAATGGATGCTTCACAATTTGATGGCTAATGATGTTAATAACCAAAAAAGTGATCTATGGTCCAATGATTCAACATAGACTAGGAAAAGTCCAGAAGGAATATAGATTCAAGCGGTCAACATTTTATATTTATCAAGTAAGTCCCCTTGCTTGATGAATCTCACACCTTTCCACCGGAAGTTAGATTTCCTAGTCAACTCCTTCCCAAATATATACATGTTCACTTCCTTCCTCGGAGGGTATGTAGGTCTAGGAAAATGGGATACCGGACACATTTCCACAATTAAATCAATATCAATTTCAATCCCCCTCACATATGTCCTAACCTCCCCATTAACCACATCGATATTGGAGTAGAACTCCCTTACCATTTGTTTAACGACCTCCCCACCGTTTCTCATGTATTAAAACCACCCCTTTCCTTCATCTTGTCAAGAATCCCCAATTCGAAAAAATCACTCAACACCACAGTACACACACATACAATGGGTTTATTTCTAAAAACAATTCTTATACATGTTGGCCTTAAGAGAACTTGGGAAACGGGTTCGATTGTACTGACGAGTTATGGATGCCCTTCCTTCTCTTCCTTCTTCCAAAACCTCATCCACAAATCGGGGTTTCTGATTTATAGCACCCACAATCCTTGCTGGCATCTTGACTCTTGGAGGCATGGTTTTCGTTTTGAGGGGTTTTTGGGGCAAAATAGGTATTTTAATTTGTGAAAAGTTGAAGAAGTTGGGTTAGGTTGATGGATTTGATGAAAAATTAGGTGGGTGAGGGCATGGATCAAATTTTTTTTGGTTTACCTAGGAAATTGAAACGATGAGACCCATTTCTAAAACATAATGAAAAAAATAAAAAATTTAAGTATTTTTTCTAAAACATTGATTGAAATATATCAAAATATTTTGAACTACCTTAGAACATTCCGAAACAATTGTGCAAATGCCTCAATATTAGAATTTCGATTCTATCACTGATTTGTTTTTATCTCCTTGAAAACGGAAACGATTCGGACGTTTTGAAATGATATTTTGATCCTTGGGTGAGGGGTTTCTTGGGTTTGGATATGATTTTTGAAGCCTAGGGTTTAGTTTGGAGAGCTTGAGGGCCAAAAAATGGAATGGAGAATTCGTTTTTGACTTTCATACCTCGACAAAGTACATTCAAATGTGGGTTGGCATTCAAACTCCAGTGCAATTTTTTGAATTCTTGTTCAAATGTGGGTCTCATTCGAATGTAGCTTCCTGCCAGTATCTTGGTCTTTGACAATTTTTGTAATACCGGTTCTATTTTGGCAAGGAATTACTTAGGAAATATTATCTTGGAATGAATAAGAAAAATTGGTGACCTCCCAATAGAGAGAGAGAGAAAAAAGGAAGGTTGGATACTTCACATAAGAAGAAACCAAACCGTGGAAGAACAATGTATGGGATCGACAACTTCTCAATCAACATATGGGTGACAAAGCATTTCCTTTGGACTTGAGGTGTGTGACTTGACATGTTACGTATCTTCGAAAACTCCCCGTATTCCTAAACATTTTAAAAACAATACATCATGCTTGTTCATTACTACCTTTACAAAAATGTTTTACTAAATGTCTAAATACTTGTGACATACGATTCTCCTAACTTTGATAAATTCTTTTGTGACGTATTGTGATTCAATCACTTGTTTATATGGTGAAACTTAGTGATGGTGAATGAGACCAAAATTAAAAATCCAGGAAAATTATTCCTGCAGGTGACTATGGGGACTAGGGAATAGACCCGGGGGAGACTGAAGTGACCATAGTGCTGAACGGTTGAAGGAACAGCGCATGGTGCGTCCTGGTGACTTTCACCGGATAGTCTTAGGGAACAGTTCTTGGGCACCTCAGAAACACGGACATGGACACGACACGACACGACACGGACACGACATTTCTAAAAAAGGTAGGACATGAACTCGTTGAGGACACGCTACAAAAATTTTTTATTTTATATATAACATTATATAATTTATTATAAATATAGTGATAATGATATACAATTTATAAAATATTAAGTTTTTTATGATAAGTAAATCGAATGTCTAGTTATCTTTGTGAATTTTCAGACTAAAGCATCCTTATAATGTAATTAATAATCATCAATTTTTTTTGTAGACAATGTGTACTTAATATATAATTTAAATGATTGCTCTCATTTTCTCACTTCTTATTTTTTAAAATTTTTATACGTCTTTTGTTTTTATTATTATATTTGGAGTACAATTTAACATGTCTATTATTAGTAATTATATGTTCTAAAATTTTTAAGTTTTGTTAATCACATTTCAACACATGTTTATTGTTTAGTAGTAGACACATTCTAAAAAAGTGTCGGGCACGTCGCCAAAAAAGTGTCCGACATGTATCTGAAATTAAAAATTTATCATTTAATTCTGAACACGGATAAAAGAGTATCGGACACGTGTCCGAAGAGTGTCGGTGTCCGACACGGATACGTCACCTTCTCGTGAGTGTCCGTGTTTCATAGATCTTGACTAAATAAAACTAAAATATACATTCTTGTTTATAAACCTAATTAAAATCCCAAAAAATTTTAAAAATAAAATGCATCAAATAATTTTTTTTTGTTTTATTTTACAAAGATTTTGGACAAAAGTATTTCCTCCCCTCAACCTAAATTAACATTATTCTCATTGTGAGATGAATAACAAATGTAAGGGAAGAAAAGTATACATCCTACTGCTCACAATGAACCTTGAAACTCCATAAAAATATCAAATTATAATTAGATACGAATGCAAATACTATATAGAATTGAGTTGATTTAGTTGTGTATTTAGTCATAGTGGGGATTCATCAACTCAATAGATTCCACTTCTGCCACAAAAGCCTCCAAGAACTTCTTTAACCTTTGTCCGTTAACTTTAAAAACATTGCCATTCTTAGATTTTTTTTTCTCTTTATAGTCCATGAGTAATGACTTGCTTAACAATATACATATTGGTCCACCTGGACCTTAACTTACCAGTAAAAAGGTGGATTCGAGAATTATAGAGAAAGACTTTTTGAGAAGGTTCAAATGTCTTAATCACAATGTTCTTGTCGTGGAAGATTTTCATTATGCATTTTTCAATTTTAGCATTATCATACGCTTGATACCTCATTCCTCAATTCCTTGAGTTTGCTAATCTGAAGTTTCCTAGACACCCCTACTGTTTCAAAATCAAAGTTCATTATCTTGATTGTCTAGCAGCTCTATGGTAAGTGGCATGACTTTCCATAAGCAAGCCTATGGGGAGTCATACCCAAAATGGTTTTAAAAATAGTTCGGTAAGTCCACAACGCATCGGTTAGTTTTAAAGACCAATCTTGTGGTCGGAATTCACCATCTTTTCTAAAATTTGTTTTATCTCCCTATTGACCAATTATGATTGATTTAACATTCAGAGATAAACAACTCAATTCCATGTCTCGCCAACAATCTTAGGACATATGGTGCAAGACAATTCCACATATCGAGGTCGGAATGGGATCGGGTGTTATCACGTCTCACATTAGTTTCCAAATTGTCTTATTTTCGATTGATGAACAAAAAGCAAAATGAAACATTTGGATTTTTTTGGTGACTCGCCGCCAAATACGTGTCCTTTGGACCCTTCACTCGCGTGCCAACCACTAGTGGAAGCAAGATAGTCCTCTTTGTTGGCTGGGGGAAGAGGTCACTTCCATTGCGAAGGATTCTATCTAGCCGTAAGTTCTGCTATGGCTATCTTGTTTTGACTCCACCCCAATCGAAGACCCTACCATGTTATGCACCAATAAGACTATCAAAAGCCTTTGTGGCACTTGTGGTACAAAGAAGTCATGGGTGATCATTGGTCAAATACTTCGGTCGAAACCAATTCTCAAGGAGATGAACTACGAAAAGGTTGGATTGCTCCTGCATTCTTTGGGTTTATTAAGCTGATTTTTTCATCCATTTTTTCCTTAGTGACAAATTATGCGAAAATAGATGGACCTAACTGAGCAGGTGGAAGTGTTGTTGCTTGTGCCATTGGAACATATGGCTAAAAAGCAGGAGGTGCAAAAGTTGAAGGAATTGAAGCAGGTATCTATGCTTTTAGAGTAGCCAACTCAACTCTTTTTTATGCCAAAATTTTTTCAGATGTAGTAAGTCGGTAGATTGTATTTAGTTTGGTTTTGGGGCTGCAATAACGGCGTACTTTTGTGCTATAATCTCATTTTTTTGGGCCAAGGCTACCCTAGTGTCTGTACGGCGGAAGGGATTAGAGACGAATCAGTCATAGTCATTGTAGGTAATAATACTATCCTAAGTTTTGTAGGGAATGAGCTAGCTGAAGCTTCTGACGATTCTAATTGAGACCTTGGTGAGGAGACTAAGTCATCTTTTGACGGAGCCGAACTCCGGCTCATGGGGTTGGGCTCTACTCAATGAAGCCTTGCCCCAAGTATTTAGGGTTTATTAGATCTACCTTGATTTTCAATTTTCCCTGTCTGGTGCAATATGTTTGATAAGCTATATAGGCTGTCCTATCCTTTTTTTGGTATGCTGTTTACGACAACTTTTGTCTACATTTATGCCTAGATTATTCTTCCTTACTAGTGGTGTTATATATCTGCTTTCAATGTGTTCAAACCATCTTAGTTACTCCCTCTTAATTGATTTCCTATTAGTGTTACTTCTACCCTAAATTTATTTTGTTTTGCCTCACATCCATCTTAACATCCATATTTAAGCCGGACTTAGTTTTCAGACATGTTTCTTAGTTGCCTAACACATGGTAAATATATAACATTATGAGATAAACAACTCAACTCAATTCTATGGTTTAGCTTTACCCAATGGAGCATTCTCACAAGTATTTAGAGTTGATTACATGTATCTTCACCAGTTTGCTCTTTCTAAGGCTTTATTGTTTATAAGCTATGGGCTATTTTATTATTCCTTATTTAGTATTTGTATTAATGTTAGTTTATTCTACCTCAATTCGTAGCAATATTGGTAATAGATATTATGTCATTCTTCACCCACTCGCAAGGATAAAAATTTCGTTTCGGTGCATTGTTTCGGTCAACTTGGAAACGGAAATGTTTGGACGTGTTTCGGAAATTTTTTGACTCGTTTCGAAAACAGAATGAAAAAAATAAAAAATTTAAGAATTATTTTTTCAAAATATTGGTTGACATATATTAAAATATCTTGAAATTTTTCGAAATAATTATAAAAATGCATAACATTACAAAATACCTCGAAATATTATGAAACACCTTCATGTATTATAATTTTAATTATATCACTGATTCATTTCGGTCTCCTTAGAAACAAAAACGTTTAGAACAGTTCGAAACTAGTGTTCAAAGTATTAACCGAGTCGGATACGACTCGGCCAACTCCGATTCGATACTGATACACATTACGTAAATATTGCAAGTCTCATCCGAATTGGTGTTAACTCGGCAGAATAAGTCCAACTCGGAGTCGACTAGTTTGACTTGGACAAGTTGAATCGATTTCAAACCGATTGGGTGAAAACTTCTGCAAATCCAAAATCTTCAACTAGAAAAAAAAATTCAATGCAAAAAGGAAAGGGAGAAGGAAAGGTGAAGCCCATAGGGCAATAGAAATAAAAATCAAGTAGCCACAAACAGAAACCCACTTGAAATATTTGCAAATTTTCAACCTTGAAGACAACAATAAATTCAAATACCAAGAAGCCCTCCTTTTTCTTCTTTTTTGCAGTTGTGCTTCGTGCAATAAAGGCCCAGATTCATCCCCCTTCCCAGTGACCAATACTGTGACGCGATCCTTCGCTCGCAGGTTTCTCATTTTTTCCCTCTTTGTGGAGTTCTCCCTCTTTCTCAGTCTCTCTCTCTCTCTCTGAAGTAGATGAAGCGACTAAAAGATGCAAATTGGACAAGAGTCTTTTGCCTTTGTCGATACTTTTAGATGGTACTTTTTCTTTTTAAGTTGGGATATTTTTAATAATTTTTGGGTGGGTAAAACATTATACTAATTTATCTTCTACTAATTAAATTTTTTGCTTTTTCCCATAAGTTTTCTTATTTAAACACGCTTGGTGATATTGAATTACATGTATTTGTATTTTTGGTTTTTATTTGATATGAAATATTAACTTTACCTGTGTTGTATTCAACACTGTCTGTTTGAAGTCAGGGTTAGGTAGGCGACTGCCAGCGTAAAAACTTTGTCGGATCTACTATGGTGAGTCCATATAATGATATATTCGTTAATGTTAGGTTGTTCCCCATAAATGACGCGTTGTGCCTATCTAGGCGCGTTTCAAAAAATCAATTAGAAGCGTTGCACCTGCCTTGGGGCATTTCGACAATTAAGTTTCGGACACTGCATCGCCGTTCGTGTGTGGTGATTAATGGGCAAGGGTCTTCGTGCCATGGGCGGATGTGGGGGGTAACGAAGCTAGTCCATGATGATAGATTTAGATTAACAATATGGAACATAAGTACACTTATCGGCAATACAATGGAATTAGTAGGATATAATGAGCAGGAGAAGAATTAGTGTAGCATGCTTATAAGAAACTAAGTGCGTAGGTGTGAAGACAAGGGGGAGAGACAATATAGGATGTAAGATTTACTATATTGGAAAGGATAGAGGAAGAAATAGAGTAGAAATAGCTATAGATAAAGACCTAAAATATAGCGTAGTTGTAGTGACAGGGAAAGGAGATATGATTATATCTATCAACCCTGTAGTCGGAGAGAATATAATTAATGTGATTGAAGCTTATGCACCCTAAGTAGTGTTAGAGGAACATATAAAAAAACAATTTAGGGGGAAAATGGACGATATAAGAAAAAAAATAATCGTAGGTAGTGATTTCAATGGGCATGTAGTAAAAGATAGGAAGCAATTTAAGAGAGTTTATGGTGGTTATGGATATGGTGATCGAAATGAAGCCAGAGAGAGTATTTTAGAATTTGCAATGTCATATGACCTTATAGTGGCAAACACCTTATTTAGAAAGCGAGAAGAACATTTAATAACTTTTAAGAGTGTGGACCAAACAAAAGCCATGTAGACTACTTCTTAAATAGAAGAACGAACTGATTAGCATGTAAAGATTGTTAGATTATCCCGAGAGAGGACTTAACATCTCAACATAAGTTAACAACCTTAGATTTATATATTAAAAGGTAACATTGAATAAGGAGAAGCATTAGGAAAACAAAAACGAGATGGTATAATCTAAAAGATGAGACACTAGTACGATTTTGGAGTAGAATGATTAATGATGCTTTATGAAATATAAAGGATGAGACTAATGTTATGTGGAGTGCGATGACGGAAGGTATTAGGAAAATTTCGGAAGAGGTTTTTGGGGAGTCAAAGGGTAGAAGGCTTGTGGGAAAAGAAACTTGGTAGTGGAATGATGATGTACAAGAGGTAGTTAAAGCAAAGAAAAAAAATCTTTTAAGAGATGACAAATTAATAGAAATAAAGAGAACTTTCAAAGATATAAATTAATCAGCCAGGAAGTTAAAAAGATAGCTAGAGACGCTAAGTTAAAAGCCTACGACGAGTTGTATAAAAAACTAGATAGTAAAAGGGAGAAAAAGACATCTACAAACTAACTACAATCAGAAAAAGAAATATAAGAGACTTTAACCAAGTTATGTGCATCAAGGGCGATGACCTAGGAAGCACGGATACGGATACGATACGACACGAATACGGCGATACGACAAAACTTAAAAAAACAGGATACGAGTATGGCTAGGATACGTCTATAATAAAATATATTTATATTTTACTATTATTTAACGACTTAGAAATTACAATTTTTTAATAATTATTTAACATTAGTAAGTAAAATTAAGAATTTTTACCATGAAAATGATGTAATATTGTTTCATTATGATATGTTTATAAGGTAAGCATGACTAATTGAAGGAATCATAACCACATTTAACTAGTTGATTTTTCAAGTATTTATTTTTAAAAGCTTAGTATAAATGACTCATTTTTTAATACTCTCTTAACATGTAATAATAGATAATACTTAAAAAACACTCGTGTCTTTAAAATTATATGGAATTTTGTTAATGTTTTATATTTTATGTGAACTCCAAAAAAGGAATATAACTTAAAATTAAAAATTGTACATCTTGCTTTATGTTTAGAAGTATCTACATATTTTATTAATTATTGGATACAGATGATGCGTATCCGATGCGTCGCATCGAGTATTCGACGAGTATCGTATCCGATACGATATTCGATACGGGTACGTCGACCTTAACGAAGTATCTATGCTTCATAGGCGATGACTTAAATGTTTTAGTTAAAGATGAGGAAATAAATGATCGGTAGATAGACTATTTTGTGAAACTATTAAATGAAAATCACTTTGAAAACCTAGAAGAGATGAAAAATGGTAGGATTCATGAAATGTTCTTTCATTGAATAAATAATTCGGAGGTAGAGTTTGCATTGAAAGAATTGAAATTAGACAAGACTTTAGGACTGAATGAGATTCCAATTGAGGCTTGGAAGTGCTTAGCATATGAGGGGGTGTTGTGGCTAATGAAATTATTCAATTGAATTATTGCTGCTAGAAGAATGCACAATCAATGGAGAAAAAGTATTTTAGTACCTATCTATAAAAATGGTGGAGATATTTAAAATTGTAATAATTATAGAGTGATAAAATTGATGAGCCATACTATGAAATTATGGGAAATGGTCATTGAACATCGCCCATTAGTTTAGACTACAACGTCAGAAAGTCAGTTTGGGGTTATACTGGGTAGATCATCCATGATGGCTATATATTTTTTGAGGACACTGAAAGAAAAACAGAGAAGAAAAATCTCTATATGATATAGTACCTAGAAATATAATATGGAGAGTGGTTGAGAGAAAATGAGTAACGAATAGGTATATTGAGGTGATAAATGACACGTATGACGGGGCTATGATTACAATTAGGTTTTCCGTGGGAGAAAGTAAATTTTTTTAATCATGGTGGGATTACACTAAAGATTAGCCCTAAGTCCATACCTATTCGCCCTAATTATGAATGGACTCACTAGACACATTCAGGATGATGTTCCATGGTGTATGTTATTTGTAGATGATATTGTATTAATAGATGAAACTCGAAGGGAGATTGATAATAAGTTAAAAATTTTGGAGAGAGACACTCGAGTCGAATGAGTTTAAAATATGTAAGAGTAAGACAGAATACATACAATGCAATTTTTGTGATAAAAGTAGAAATAGTGAAAAAATTAAGATTGAAAATCAAGAAATATCTACGAGTAAACAATTTTGATATTTATGATTGATCATATAAAATGATGAAAAGATTGGGATGATGAATTCATAGAATCAACGCCCGTTGGCATAATTGGAGCAAAACTTCTGGCATATTATGTGATAGAAGGATACCAATAAAATTGAAACATAAGTTTTACAGAACAGTTGTAAGGACAACAATGTTATATGTGATATAGTGTTGGGCAACTAGGAAGCAACATACTAACAAAAAGAGTGTGGAAATGAGAAAGGATAAAATAAGAAATGATCTATTAGAGAAATGATAGGAGTAACTCTAATTAAGGATAAGTTACGAAAAAATAGATTTAGATGGTTTGGACTGTTTGGTCATGTTCAACGGAGGCCGATAGAGGCACCGATTTGAAAAGTGAGACTTTCTCTTAATGAGGCTATAAGTCGGGGGTAGATCTAAATTAGTATTGAACTAAATGATTAGAAAAGATATGAAAATATTTAACTTAAAAGAGCGTTTAGCGCATGATCGAAATAAATGGTGAAGACAGACTCATATAGCTGACCCCAAATGATTGGGATATAAGGTTTGGTTTGGTTTGGTTATTTAATACAAAATATTGAATTAAATTGAATTCAAATTTAAATATGAAATTGTAACTTATGGATAAATATCTACAAAGTAAATGACTTGGTAAGTTTTAACGTTTACATTTAACATTGATGATGATAAATATTTTCGGTAGTATCTTATCTTTAGTTTGTTATGTTTAATATTCTAAATAATATATTTTGAACCTATGATGCATGAATTTTATATTTTTGTATCTTCAAAATTTTATTGTGATTTTTTCAAAAAATTTTGAGCCTTTTATTTAGTATTTTTTTGTGTATCGGTCGATATCATACCGCGACACGACGATCAATATGTAACAGTACCTCCGAATCAATGGCCGATACTGCAATTTTGAAATGAAATTTTGGCCCTTGCCCACTCGTGTAGCTATGTCTTATTTGGACATGTTTATACCTCTTAGTTGATTTTCTCTTTAGTTATCTCATAATAAACGATTATATAAATAAATTTAAAATATAAATTTTTACAGTAAAACAAGTTCGAGGTGGATAAGTCGTCCAGTCCAAATACAAGAAAAAAACAAAGAAGATACAACTCTACATTCCATATGAAGAAGACCAATGCTACATTCCATAAGAGGCGGTCCAATTCAAAATAATGTAAAAAAGAGGAAAATTATCGAACTCTTTTTATACCAAGGCCCAAAAGGATGCAAAAAAATAAAACCAATCCCATAATCCTTGAACCTCCTCACATTTATCATAAACAATCCTCGCAGTCCTTTCCAACCAAACTACTCAAACAACAGCAAAACAAGCATAAATCAAAGAGTCTTCCACTCATAACATCCATGGTAATCCTAGAAAATGTAGTTCTTGTTGCCACCCAATCCCCACATAGTTAAATAACTTGTTCTATAGTGAGGGCGCTATAAGACATTGTAAGAATAAATGATCTACACTCTCATTATTACTTTTGTACATAACACACGATTGTGGTAGAAGACAAGTCTTGGGTCTTGTTCTTTGAAAAACATCATTAGTGTTAATTTTCCATGAGCAATTATCTATACTCAAATTTTCACCTTTTGAAGGCACTCTTGCTTCCCAAGTGATCCTCGATGGAGGGAACAATGAAATAGAAGGATCATCAACCAAAGAGTTAGAGAATAAAGTTTAAAGTTTCAATCGAGCCTGACAACGATTTAAGCATATTAGAGCCACACATGAATCGAATACGACTTTGTCCTCCTCCGTACGAATCGGTTCAACTCGGTATAACTTGAATGATTTACATTTGAATTAAACCGATATGAACAAAATTGGTGACCAAAAATTAGCTAATAGAGAAAATGACAAAAAGGGCAAAATAAATGAAGAACTAGACCCACATTTGAAATTCGTTAAATCAAAATCAATTAGCCATGAGTTGCAAGGTAAACACAAGCTCTTACACTAGTTGGGGAGGCAATATTATATCGACATAGGACAAGCGCTACCACTCTCTAGAGGTAAATTAATACCAAATCAATTAGATTACAACAAAGAACCTTGCCTAAAGGTTCCTGATGCTCAACTCTGATACTACATTAAAAATTCAACTCAAAATTAATTGTTTATGAGTAAAGAGATCCACTAAATTCATATACTAAGTTGGAAATTGTTATTATATTGATGTGGGACAATTTCATTGAGTAGTAAGACTTATAAAGTAGCTGCACGTGTTGACCACAAGAATAAAGAATGAAATGGAAGATGATTAGGTCTGGGTTTGTGTGCGTCCTGAATTTTACCCAAAAATTTCCTTCAAAATTTTGTAATCTTGTGCTACCGGCCTTTTCATACTTTGTCAGCTTTGACCTAATGACTATTACGCTGACATAGATCCAGTAAGTATTTGTCCCATTACCAATGTTGAGGTTTTTTTCCTTAGAAAGTTACTTTTGAGCCTCTATGTTGCTAGTAGGTATTCTTACATGCGGAGTTACTTCTTCACCAACATCATCTCCAATTCCAACTCTTTCTCCTCCACAATAGTAGATGTTGACCCACATGGAGGATGTGCTAGAGGACTAGATTGTTAGTTCTTTAGATGAAGATTATCAGCCTTTTCTTGTTTGATGGGAGGGATCAGTGTCCTATCAATGCTTCTAGGGTTCCAAAGTGGAAGTTCTGTAGTTTTGATCCTAATATTTTGAAGCAATATTACCATCATATCCCAAAATGATAGGAATCACATTGTTTTTTATTCTAGGCTTAGGTGTAGATGTTCAGACTATATTGGGAATTGACACAATTTACTGACTTAATTCACTGTGACCTTTAGATTCGCTGTTGACCCCATCGAATATTAGAACTTGGTGTCGATTCAATGATCCTATGAAGCCACATTATTATGTCAGCAAATTAGGTCAGGTTTTTAGGTGCAAATAGTATTACTCTATTGGGATATATGTTGTATGATTGGGTTTTGTTTCCATTTAGTTTTACTTATTTTAGGGATATTGTTTGGGGTTGATCTTTGAATTATGGTTGATGGAAACTGATCTTTGAATTAGGGTTTATGGATCTTTGAATTAGGGTTTATGGAAACTTTTGATTAGTTGAAATATTGAGCATTAATTTTTTCCTTTAGATTTATCCTCTCCTTAGTTCTCACTTATTTCTTCTAATCTACTCTTCATATTTCGAACTTTTTCTATCCAATTTAACATCAGAAGTACAATTTCTTGGCTCTCCTTAACGTCGGCTGCATAAATACTTGCATCATATTTGATAACAGTACGTCGAGGGAGAGAGAGTGAGAGAGAGAAGGAGGGACGTAATTTAATAGGAAAGAAAAAATTAAACCCAATTCATCATAGAGAGAGTTATATAGTTACACATGGAATAGGGTAATGACCCTATTGCCCCTAACACTAATAGTGTATTTGGTATGATGGAAAATTGGATGGATGGAAAATGGTGGGTGGAAAATAGTAGGGAAGGAATGTTTTTCCATTGTTTGGTTTCAAGGGAAAAAGTGAAGAAAAGGAAAAATGTGTGAAAAGAGAATCTGTTCTGCTCGCCAAAATATTTCTGTTTGTGTTTGGGCAGAAAGTGGAGAGAAAGTGTAGCCTTTTGAGTGTGTTTGAGTTAATTTACAATTATACCCATAAATGCAAGTCCTTTCAAATGTGTGCACAATGTCTTATTGGATGAGTCTTGCTTGGAATTATCCACGTGTAATTGATTTCAAAATAAATTGAACAAATCAATTTTTATCCATTATTTCAACTCGTGAGAGTACCGTTTTTTCGAACCACATTATTTATTTTTGTTTTTTCTTTCCAAACCACATTATAAAGTACATTTTTTGTTGGAAAAATCAGTTTGAGTATGGAAAGTGTACTTATAATAGAAAAAACTGTGTTTTATGTGTGAGGACATAATGGTAAATAAAGTTTATTTATTTTTTCTTTTCAACCACTTTTCCTTCAATACCAAACAATAAAAAAATAATCCTTAGAACTTTCCATTGATCATACCAAACAAAGAGGAGGGAAATAATATTTCCTTCCTCCAAAGATGGAAGTTTGTCCCTCTTAATTTTTCTTCCTTCCTATTACTATTACGAAACACACCATAACACTTTGCCTCAAGCTTGGATTAAAGATATCAAATAGTCCTAACTTGGAACTAAGAATATCAATTCTATCCTACTAAGTGACTTGGTGAAAATATTTGCTATCAGATGTGTAGACTGTATAAAATAAGTAGTAATCACCGTAGATGAAAGCTTTTCACAAACAAAATGACAATCAATTTCAATATATTTTGTTTGTTTGTGAAAAACTGTATTTGAAGCAATATGAACTCCTGCCTGATTATCCCAAAATAATTACATTGGAAAGGTTACTTGAATGTCAACCTCATGTAATAAATTCTTTAGCCATATCAATTCACATGTAGTCTGAGCTATTGCCCTATATTTTACCTCTACACTAGATTGGGCCACAACACTCGGTTCTTTACTTTTCCATGTCACCACATTCACTCCTAGGAATGTACAATATCCTGTAGTAGACTTTCTATCTGATCGAAACCTGCCCAATTTGCATCAGTGTTATAAATGTCCAAGAGCTCTATATAATAATCCTTGACTAGGAGCCTTTTTCAAATATCTCAAGATTCTAATCATTGCATTCTAATGAGGTACCCTTGGAGATTCCATAAATTGACTTACAACACTAACCAGAAAAGAAATATTTGGCCTTGTAATAGTCAGGTAATTCAATTTTCCCACTAGTCATCTATACCTTTCCGGTGTTTGAAAACCTCCCCTAGTTTGTGGTTAGTCTTGTATTAGTTTCCATGAGAGTATCAACTAATTTTGTACCTACATTTCCTGTTTCAGCAAGTAGATTTACTACATGCTTGCTCTGAGACAAACTAATACCACTCTTGGAATTACCTAGGATCTTTATTGTGAATCATTAGGCAAGTACTTGATAACATACACCCATCAACAACCAACTAATGTCTTTCCAAGAGGAAGGTCAACAAGTGTCCAAGTCTAGTTTTGATTCAAAGTAGTGAGCTCATCTTCCATAGCTTGACGTCATCCAGGATGAGCAAGAGCTTCATGAATAGTGTGAAGAATAGAAGTAGACAAAATAGATGAAGTAAAACGAAGATAAGACAAACTATCATAAGAAAGAACCTGTTCAATACGATGAGCAGTAGAACTCTTGAGAACTGTACAATAGCGCTTACTTTTTTGAAGTGTAACAAAAACATTGACATCCTCAAATAGCAGGAGATCAAGAGCTTGAGACAACTAAGAGAGTGGCAGAGGCATCCAAACAACAATCTTTTTGCGACGTGAGTACACCTTTGTGATAAGAGGTTTTATAGCATAAGAGAAAGTGGGCGAAGACATAACTGGAAGAGGCAAAGGAAGGGGACACTGATCGAGTACAACATCATTTGAAACCTTAGAAAATAAAGGAACAAATTCGAATAATGTAACATCAACACAAACAAACTGATGACGAAGGGTTGAATTATAATATTTATACCCTTTTTGTGTGCGTGAATAACCTAAGAAAACACACTTGACAGACTTAAGATCAACTTTGTCGGTGTCTGGCTGTAATTGGTGAATAAAAGCTATGCAACCAAAGACACAGGGTGAAAAAGAGAACAAAAGATGATCAAGAAATATGAGTAGGGAATTTGACCAATAAGAATAGACGAAGGCATACAATTAATAAGGTAGCATTAATGGTTTGAGAGTTAATGTCTAAAAGTGGAGTCACTGACTGTCACACCCCAACTCCAAGGGAATGACCGGTTGAGAATCATAAATCTATAACCTATGAAACATGTAAGCCTAAGCCTAACAATAAACTAATAATATGGGAGTGAAAAACCACATTAACACTAAATTGATCTCATATAAATATGTCAAAGTCAACATATGTAAACTTGTTTGTCCCAGTTATCCAAGCAAGTAAAGATGACTATACGATATATGGTACGGAGGTCACAACACTATTAATCCCCAATCAATTCCCTGAGTCCACTATTGACACTCCAATATTTTACCTGAAAAAAATTTTATTTTGAAAACATGAGTTAAAAAGTCCAGTGAATGGAAATACATGCATATTCAAAGTGGCTAAAAAACATATTTGACATACAACATGTAAATCAAAGATTGAAAAAAAAAACTTCATCAAGATATCCAATTTATTAAGAATAACACAATCGAATTTCAACAATAAATCATATCACAATGGTGAATCACATCATAATGGTGGTGACTGTACGATATCCAATAATCGATGGGTACCAAATACCAAAATATATCTCAAGGTTGAATTCAACATCGTACTTAGGGTCACCACAATCTCCTCCGGGTTTGTTCCCTAAGACGATCCAGTGAAGGTCAGCAGGATGAACCATATACTGTTCTTTCAACCGTTGAGCACTAGGGTCACCTCAGTCTTTCCCGAGTCTATTCCCTAGTGGCCAGAGTCACCCGCACACAGAGGAATAATTTTTTTGGACTTTTAATTTTGGTCTCATTCACTATCACAAAGTCTCACCATATAAACAAGTGATTGAGTCACAATACTTTACAAAAGAATTCATCAAAGTAAGGAGAATCGTATACCACAAGAATCGTATGCCACAAGAATTTGTAAAGGTAATAATGACAAGCATGATGTATTGTTTTTAAAATGTTTAGGGATATGAATAATTTTTTCAAAAATACGTAACATATCTAACCACTCACTTCAAGTTCAAATGATATGCTTCTTGAGTGTTGCTTATTACCCGAAGTAGAGTGAGATGTTATCGATGCCTTCCGTCTTTCTCTCACAATTTTTTTTTTCCTTTGATGAGGTACTGTTCCTTCTTTCTCCTTTCTTTTACGCTCTATTATTTCTTAAAAATGGAAGACTACTTGTATATTTGAATACGTAATTCCATCCCCAAATGCCCTATTTATACATCCTAAGATTATTCTAGAGAATATTGACACGTGACATTTTTAGGGGAGATTCTCTTGAATATTCTACCATCTCTCCTCTCCTACATCTTTCTAGATTTCAAGCTTATTTTGCACATGACAATTACACATATATCTAGATTCATCTATGATATTCTAAAGTATTCTCCAACCTTCTAAGTCCTTTCGGAACTTTCCGGAACATTTTAAATTCCTCTAGAACCTTACAAAATATTCTAGACTTCTGTAGATTGTTCTAGAACTTTTTGGATTCTTTTTAGAAACTTCTTCAACAGTCTAGATTTTTCTAAATTGTTCTGACTATTCTCGGTTATTCCTTAAAATTTTTCTTATTCTTTCGTAGATATTATTCTCTCACTAGTTGCTTGCCAAAATGGAATGGGGTGTTACACTAACATTAATTTGGATAAATATGTTGTCAGAATTTGGATGAGTATGAGGACAATGCCTTTTTGGGATTTAGTGGTAAAAAGAATGAGCAAAAGATTGGATGGTTGGAAGATGACATATTTTACTCTTGGAGGAAGAATTACTTCGATAAAAGTTTGTTTTGACTAGCATCCCCTTATACTATTTGTCTTTATTTAGAATTACTGTTGCAGTAGCTAGGAATTTAGAAAAGATGATGGTGGATTTTCCTTAGTTGGGGATGGGAGATGTTATGTGGGATCATTTCGTGTGCTGGGAGACAATTTGTAAGCTTAGAAACAAAAAGGGATTGGGACATGGTAATTTGGTGTCTAAAAACATTTATTTGGTAGGTAAATGATTATGGAGATTCCCTTTAGAATCTAACTCCCTTTGGCATAAGGTAATTAAGAGTAAGTATGGCCTTCAGAGAAATAGGTGGGATGCTAAATCTGCACATACTGTAACCCAAAGGAGTCCTTGGAAATTCTTTTCACAAGTTTACCATTAATTTCTTTCTTTGACTAGGTATAAAGTTGGAGATTGTTTTGAAGTTCTATTTTGTGAAGATATATGGTGATGTAGATCGTATTAGCTTTTATGAATACTAGAAAGAGAAAGAATTAGCGATGAGAAGGGAAGAAGAAGGGGATGAGAAAAGAATAAGAAGGGGAAGAAATAGGGAGAGAATTTGAGGAAGAAGGATTCAATAATCAATAATCAATAATCAAAGTCTAACCAAAATAAATACCATATCCCCTATATATATATATAGGGAGAACACAAATCCTAAAAGAACTTTAAAAGAAATAAATAGTCACAATGACAACTAAGCTCTTAAAGGTAAAAAAAATCACTGAAACTATAAATATTAAAAGTATCAAAATAACTATTATATTTAATCTCTGATATCTATCTAATTTCTACACGATCCCCATCATTCTCCTCCGGTTAAAAAAAACTCTCATTTGGAGAGTCTTCAAAGTAGAAGTACTCTAAGAGAGCAGCATGAAGATGACAGAACGCCTCATCTAGAATGAAAGAACCATCAATATCTTTCCATTGATCAGAATAAATGCAAGAATCTCCTTCTGTAGCGATGTAAATTTGGTCACGTAGCACATCATCTATTTGACCTGAAATATGCGATGGGAGTGGAAAGATAATAACTGGAGCTAGTGCTGTTGAAGAAACAATTCCACCTGTAGAAACACTGGATAACAAACTAGGAGGTTTTGGTGTACGTTGATTAAGTAACATGTCCTCCAAATAAAAATCTGGACTAATACTTACATTCAATGAAAAATTAAGCAAATAAGCATTAGATCCAAACTCAAGAATAACAAAATAATTCTTATTAGATTTGAACAATAGACATTCAGTAGGATAATATATCAATGACAAAGGAGTAACTATAACACCCTGGTGTTGAAAAGAAGAAAGTACAGACTCAATTGAACACTTGATAGGAGTCAAAGAAACAAAGTTAACACTCTCAAGTGGGGCAGAATCCAGAGCAATGTCAACAATCTCAGGTGAAAAAGAATCCGAAACAAAATCAACAATCTCATATGGAGAAAAATCCACAACAATGCCATCATGATTCTGAATAGTAGACACATAATAATCGTCAACAGATTGTAAAATAAATAGCTCAACATCTTGAATAGGAACCAACTGAATGGATTTTTTCTCAAGTTCAATGCTTAGTGATGATTCAACTTTTGGCTCCAATGAGGTTGGAAACATGATAGGATCAAAAATAATCTCATCACTAGTGTCAATGTTCAAACGATTGAAAGTATGTTTTGAAGGATATAAAGCATAAGGGCCCAATGGAACAGAAATATGACTACCATTATGCGAGTGTGCGACGTTAGGTGAAACTGGAGACTTGTCCTTATTTTCTTCCCTTTGCTGACTTGCAAGAATTTTATTAAAGTGGAAAAGTTGACTTGTTATTTCAGATAATTGATTTTTCACCCTTCTACATTCTTCACGTAATGGGACGAGTGAATGTTTAGTATTGACAACACCAATTTCAAAGATCTCAACCTTGTTTTTTAGGGCAGTTTGGGCTTTTGAATGGTTACCAATGACATTGAGGATTGACCTAGATTGACCTTGATGATGACTTTGGAAAGCATGGCGTTGGTAACTGTCATGTGATCTATGTGTCCCAGAGTAGTATTTTAGATAATCTTCATAACAAAACTCAGACTTACTATGGACTTTAAGATGACTCCGAGAAACTCTAGGAGTGGAATAGGTATAGTGATGACGTTGCGGAGAATTGTGAACTTGAGACATTCTTGATGTTGGATAAGTATATGAATAGGTATCATAATGATCATATGAACTCATGATTGACTTTGAAAGATGAGAATAACATAAGAATGAGTTCAAGAATGCAATTGGTAAATTATAAGAAGTGATAAAACTTAAATAGAGAAAATATGTTTTGGATCTTTTATAAATTCTCTAATTTCTCAATGAATAAAAATATTAGTCTCAAATTCTATGAGATTATGCATACCATAATCAAGAAGAAATTTTAAAATTTTTTATGGATGATTCTGTAATTTCTGAAACTATCTGGTGGTAGTTCTTTAACTTCTGAAATTTTCTGGTGTGTTTCTGTAATTTTTGGAACAGCTGAGATGTTTTTGCAATTTTTTGAATCTGTTGGGATAGATTCTGCAATTTCTAGAACTTTCTGGTGGTAGTTCTGTAACTTCTGAATCTTTTTGGGGTGTTTCTGTAATTTTTGAATCTGTTGGGACAGCTTTTTTTTCTTTTTTTTCCGGCTCGATGAAGAGTACCGTGTGAACAGTGCACGAACAGTGCACCAAACAGCGAGTGAATAGTGATTTCTGCGAACAATTTTTTTTTTCCCGATGAACAGTGTTGTTGATATTTGTGTGATTTGTACGAATCGAAGTTGGACTTTGATACTAAATTGATGTAGATCGTATTAGCTTTTATGTATACTAGAAAGGGAAAGAATTAAGGATGAGATGGGAAGAAGAAGGGAATGAGAATAGAGAGAGAATTTGAGGAAGAACGATTCAATATCAATAATCAATAATCAATATTCAAAGTTTAACCAAAACAAATATCATATCCCCTATATATATAGGGAGAACACAAATCCTAAAAGAACTCTAAAAGAAATAAATAGTCATAATGACAAATAAGCCCTTAAAAGGTAAAAGAAATTACTTAAAAGATAAATATTAAAAGTATCAAAATAACTATTATAATTAATCTCTAATATCTATCCAATTCCTACACGATCCCCATATACCAAATTGATGTAGATCGTATTAGCTTTTATGTATACTAGAAAGGGAAAAAACTATGGATGAGAAGGAAAGAAGAAGGGAATGTGAAAAGAAGAAGAAGGGGATGAGAATAGAGAGAGAATTTGAGGGAGAAGGATTCAATATCAATTATCAATAATCAAAGTCTAACCAAAATAAATACTATATCCCCTATATATATATAGGGAGAACACAAATCCTAAAAGAACTCTAAAAAAAATAAATAGTCATAATGACAACTAAGCCCTTAAAAGGTAAAAAAAATTACTTAAAAGATAAATATTAAAATTATCAAAATAACTATTATAATTAATCTCTAATATCTATCCAATTCCTACACGATTTCCATCATATGAGAGATTCATCTGTTATTAATATTTTTTTGCGTCTCTGTCGTTTGTCCTTGCTGCATGAGGATCCTATGTCTTCTTTTATTGTTTTATGGACATACTACCACTCTTGGGTCTTCCACTTCTTCAGACTTCTTAATGATAGGGAAACAATTAATTTGACTTCTTTGCTTTTTCTTCTACATGATTTTCATCCCAGTCTTTCTTATGATCGAAAAATTTGGACTGTTGAAAATTCTGGTATTTTATTCATGTCTTATTAGCCCTCAGAATGGAGAGTCATTCTCCTTAGCTAACTTCATTTGGAAAGCTAAGGTCCTCTCAAAAATAAAGGCTTTTGTTTGATTTGTTTTCCTCTAGGAAGCACGGATACGGACACGGGTATCGTATTCGATACAATACGGATACGGGGATACGATAAAATTTTAAAATATAGGATACGGATACGGCGATGATACGGCTAATTAAAATAATATAATATATTTATATAACATTAATAATAAAATTGTGGAATTAATTAATATTTTATAACTAGAAAAATGAGTTAATATTAAATTTTATAAGTGAGCTAAATGTTATGAGCAATAAATTAGGGGGAGCTAAACGTAATTGGATGTGGGCTAGACTAATAAGAAGTCTAATTGATCGAGGGTCTGCAGACCACCGTAACGAAGAGAGAGAAGAGAACGAAAAGAGTGAGAACAGAACGATGCCGGGAGCATCTAGGGCAAACTGATCACTCCAAGACTAGACAGTAATCGCAGGTCGCTATTGTAGTCGTAGGTTAGTCTCCCTTCTTCTTCCCTTTCCTTCTCCTAGTCTGGTTCTCGATCGACGATCGTTGTCCTATTCTCTTCTCTCTCCCTCTCTCTCGAAGTCGAACACGCTGAATGTCGATTGTCAAAGCTTCACGATGAGTTTTGCCCTTTTGTTTTTTATTTTTTAAGCCAAACGACGTAGTTTGGCTTTTTATTTTTTATATTGGTTTCGGCCCCCTAAGTTTTTAAAATAACAAAAAATATTCTGTCGAGTCCTTCCAGTGTCCCGTCGTGTCCCAGACGTATCCGGCTTAAAAAAAACCTTTGTCACTGTTCAGGACACTTCTACAAGTGTCGGACACGTGTCCGACTACCGTACATGCGTATCTGTGTCAGACACATGTTCAACACTGCCACGGTGACCCTCCGACCGCATGGTTCAAAGTCGCGGTATTAGCCCTTGACTCGGAGGCCGCTGAGACACATCGGTTGCGGTGTCGCGACGCGGTATCGGCCGATACGCCCAAAACATTATATAGAATGCTCAAAAAAATTTGAAAAAATTAAAAAAAATTGTAATAAATATAAACATCATCATATATGCATCATACCCCTAAAAGACATTATTTAACACATTAATCATTACAAAAAAAGAATAATAAGGATGTTATCAAAAAATATTTATTATCATCTATATTGAAGGATGATATAATTTGATTTGTAATTTTTAAAAATTATAAAAAAAATATAAGTGTATATATATGGTTAACTTAATAGTTTTAAAAATGAAAATTATTTATAAAGAAATTCTTCATTTAATATTTATCTAATTAAAAATTATATGTATTTTCTCCGTAATGCACATTTAATAATTAAATCATCAATACATATACAAAAGCAAATTTAAGAAGTTAAGTTCTAATTATGTTGTATGATAAATATTATAAATTATATAATTAAAAAAAATGGGCCAAAACAAAAAGAAAGGGAGAAAGAATAAATTTTTACGTGTTTTAGGCTAAAGCCTCTCGTATTTTGACCCAAAAAAAAAAACTCTCTCTCCAACTCATTTCAATGAACACAGTAACCGAGACGATGTCCTGCGATGGAGAGCTCCTGCTCGAAAATGTCACATCGAGAGACGATGCTCGGGATTGAGAGCTCCCGCAATCGAGAGCTCGAGATGAAGCTTTGCTGCCTGTGATCGAGAGCTCGAGATAAAGTTTTGTTGCCTGCGATCGAGATGCTCCGAAAGGTGATTCTTTAGGGGATTTACGGGTATGTGTTGCTAATTTTTTCTTTATTCAATCTTTTTACGTATTGACAAAAAGTTATGATTTAGGGCTCAAAACAATATGGGTAAAATTCTGCTACTTCTTCCCTTTTGCCTCTTTTTTTGGCACACTTTGTTTTTTTTTGGTGTGATTGAACGATTCGCATCCAAGTCGGGCCGACTAGTATCCGTGTTCTGCCTGCGATCGAGATGCTCCGAAAGGTGATTCTTTAGAGGATTTACGGGTATGTGTTGCTAATTTTTTCTTTACTCAATCTTTTTACATATTGACAAAAAGTTATGATTTAGGGCTCAAAACAATTGGCGTAAAATTCTGCTACTTTTTCTCTTTTGCCTCTTTTTTTGGCACACTTTGTTTTTTTTTGGTGTGATTGAACGATTCGCATCCAAGTCGGGCCGACGAGTATCCGTGTTTCCTAGGTTTTCCTAAATTAGGTTAGTACAAATGATTTGTTGCAGCTGCGAAGACTTGACAAAGCTTTGAGCTATATTTGTCTAACTTGTTTCAGAAGTGAAGGGTCTAATGCTCATCTTTTCATTGTGTGTTTATTTGCATGGAGTTTGTGGAATACTTTGTTCCAAGTGGCTTGTGAGGCTTGCGTTTATCCTCCTAATGTAGAAAAGACGTAAATCATGTTTTGGGGTTTGGGGAATAAGAAGGAAGCGAAGGTATTATGGAATGGTGCGATCAAGGCAACTCTTTGGTGTATTTGGGTGGAAATAAATGATAGAATTTTCAGTAATCATATTCTAGTAGAATTAGTATGAGAAAGAATTGTTTATAAGGCTTCACTTTGGTCCAAATCTTCATTAGAATTGGAAGGCAGCACTCTCTTTGCTTTCATTGAGAATGTTTCATTGCTATGGTTTTTGAGTTTTCTTTTATTTTAGAGAGTATCTTGTCTTCGATATTGTAATTTGTTTTCTCTTTTTTCCATTTTATAGTAAAATTCTTCTTTTATAAATAAACAATTAATTAGGTAGCATGCCATAAGTACAACATCACTCCAGAAAACTTTAGGAACTTACATATGTGACAAAAGTGCACGAGCAACTTCAATGAGGTGGTGATTTTTTCATTCGACTACCCCATTTTGTTATGGGGTGTCACTACATGAAGTGCAATGGGTAATTACAAGATTACGCTACACTAATACTTTTATGAAATAAGAACTCCAACGCTCCTCCTCAAGTTTAGTATAAGATAAAAAATATCCAATTTGGAACAAAGATTATTGAAGATAGATCGGGCCAATGGTTTGGCAAGGATGTTTATGCGTCGATCTCTTAATTTGATGTATGGGGTGATAATCTCCTTTTGCATTAAGAGATCTCGAATAAAATCACAATCCACTTTCGAATTACTAGCCATGAAAATAGATGGTTATCACCTGACATCTCCATAGGAGAGGACACATTGATGCCTATATCATGAAGTTGGGAATGAACCCATAACATCGATATTCAGTCTTTGCATTCAAACATGCAACTGCATTTTGTTTCTTAATGCGTGAAGCAATAAGATTTTCACCAGTAAACGTACAGTAACTTAAAATACATTGTCTATCAACACGACTACCTATTGTATCATATATACCTCATTTAGTAGGTCTCCTTATAAAGAAAACATTCTTCTTGTCCAACTTACACAAAGGCCAATCTATAGTAATTTCAATAGAAAGAAGTATTTAAATGTAGTTAAGATGGGCAACTGGGACGAAATCCTCATAGTAATTTACACCACATGTCTAAGTGTAGCTTTTGACAACCAAATGTGCCTTCAAACGCGCAATAGAATCGCCAGGATGATATTTAATAGTGTAGATCCAACGAAACTCGATAGGCTGCGTAAGTGAAGTCGTATGTCTGATCTCATGAAGTTATTTCATTTTCTCATCCATAGCTAGTTTCCATCTTGGGGATGACATTGCCTATTTCATCGAACTAGGAACAAACATAGAAGATAGAGTTGAAGCAAAACAACGAAAGGAAGGAGAAAGCCGATGTAAAGAAATAAAATTAGAAATGGGGTGCTTGGTACAGTTACGAGTATCTTTTTGAAATGCAATAAGCAAATTAAAAGAAGATGAACTTATAGGTGGCTTAAGAGGCAGGACCTTTGTAGAATCAGGCCATGGCCGTAGAGCTGAAGCATATGAAACAACCAGTCTGTCCTTAGAACTACGATAAACCTGCAATTGAGGTGCAGAAACCAGGGAAGGACATACACAATCTAGCAACATGGTCTCCCTTGACTTAGAGAGATTAATGCTTATCATGAATTAGGTTGGGGTGGCGGGTGGTTTTGGGATCCTATAGAAAATGATTCTTTTATGGTTTACAGGTTGTTTTGTTGCTACCCATTTCTTTGCTTGTAGTCTAGTAGATCTACATGTTCTAGTAGATCTAAAATTGGGTTTTGTGTCTAGCAACAGAAAGAATGTCGACTTCTTGGATTGCAAATTGCCCTTACCTGAAGACTAGGCATGAGAGAAAGAAGGATAAAGAGTGGAAACGACAAACTTCGTTCGGAAAACTCCATTGTTGTGATGCAGCCAACAAAGAGAATTTCAACCAGCAGTCATCAACTCCTAAGTCTAATGCCTCTAGCAAAAAATTTGCACAAGGTTAAGGTGTGTGGATAGTTGTTGAGAGGGTGGATGGCACAATGATGTTTTTCGATTAGGGGAGTTAATTGAGAAGAGCTATTTGGGCTCGAATAAGACTCAACTTGAGCATGACTCGTGTTCTAAATCAGTTGAGCTTAAACAATTTTTTAGGCTCGTTTAAAAAAATGAGCTTTGAAGGCTTGACTCAAACTCGCAAAGTTTGACTCATTTATATGTAAAATAGTCGAACTACTCGGGTTCAGCTTTGGCTTAGCTCAAATTCTAAATAAGCTGAGTTTAAATAATTTTTTAAGCTCGTTTTAAAAAATAAGCTTGGCAATCTCAGGCTCAAGCCGGCAAAACTCGACTCGATTAACACCCTTATTTGTGACTATGCCATTCTTGGCGACAATGATCACTGACAGGCAGGTTACGAGCAAAGACCATAGAGCTATCATTGTAAGGAGAGTAAAAAGCGTCCAATGCAAAAAAGCCTTTCATTCCATTGTTTCGTTGTGGCACCAGCCCCTCCTTCCTCCCTCCCAAGCACCATATGAGGAAAAGGTAGCTTCAGTCATAAGGAAAAAAAGAGGATGGGTCAAAGAAAATAACATCAACACTGACATAATATCAGTGAGAAACAAGGTGATAGTAGCAATAACCCTTTTTCAGTAAAAGACACTTGATTGAGCAGGACAAAAATTTATTTTGACCCTGAACAAGAAGATGAATAAATGTAACATAACCAAAAATACAAGTAATGAGTTCAAATATAGGTGTAACTCGAGAGAACAATGAATAAGGAGATTAGTTAGCTAAGATAGAGGAGAGCATTCGATTGCTAAGGCACACTGAAGTAAGAATAACATTAACCTAATATGGCTTAGGGACATGTATATTAAACACTAAAATATGAGCAACATCCAATAAATGACGTTGTTTACGTTTGAAAACACCATTTTGCTAAGATGTATGTGGACCTATAATTTGGTGGATGATACCATGGTCAATTCAAAATTTATGCATCAATGATTGAACATACTCATGAGTATTGTCAGAGTGAAACACTTTAATCGGTTTATCAAACTATACCAGAATTTCATTATTAAATGTAACATACATCTTAAGCAATTTATAATGATCATTCATAAGAAATAACCACACCATACAAGAGAAATTATCAACAAAGACCACAAAATTATGAAAAGTAGAAAAACTTTGTATTTTTGCAGGACTCTAATTGTCAGAGTGAAAAATATCAAAAGGACTAGACTGATGACTTCCAGTGCTACTAGAAAAAGCACTACGGTGATGCTTGCCTAATTGACACATTTCATATTCTAACATAAAAGGACTCAAACTCGAATTAACTTGACGAATTTTTTGCAATAAAGGGTGACCCAAACGAAAATTTCACCGGTGTGGAGAGACTGCGACATTAAATGTAGGTACTGACTCTTTATCCTAATAATGACTCTCATTTTGCTCATACCCCAAACCAATCAACTTTTTTGTCTGAAGGTCATGAAAAATAAAAGAAGACAAAGAAAATGTCACTAGCTATTGTAAATATTTGGTCAATTGACTCAAATGATAAATTTAATGGAAAATGAGGGACAAATAAACTAGAGGTTAAAGACATGGACTTAGTGGGGGTGGAGATCACCAATCCCACACATTGATCGAATGCAACCATCAGCTAACACAATGCAGGAGTTAGAAGAATAGAAATTAAAAATAAAGAGGATATGTCAAACATATAAGTAGTAGCTCCTGAATTAATAATCCAAGATAATGAAGCTTCAGGAGCTGCTACGTGTGCAAAATTACTTGCATTGGCCAAGTCGGAAGCTGAAGTAGACAATTGGGGGGAAAATAAGGATAATGGTTGAATGAGTTGATTGAGCTAAATAATAAGGGTGTCATGAGTGCTAGATGTAGATCCAATAGAACTACCGAGAAGAGTTTGAGACAGGTGGAGCTGGGTCGTTAGGGGTTTGATTTCCAGAGGCCTTTCTCCCATATTATTTTGACAATAGTCCTCAATTTGTCTAGTGGCCCCACAATAAATTTTTTTTCACTCGGATTGATTACCATGACCACCACGACCGGTACCTCTACCACCTCGACTACCTCCTAAGGCTGGATGATGACCACCATTATGTTTACCACGTGGAATACGATGACTAGTATCACTAGAGACTAAGGTAGAAGACTTTGTGAAGATGAAGGAGTCTCATGAGTAAGAGAAGCCCTCTAAAGGCGAGAATAGGCATTGGCAATGGTTGAAAGCATCTCACTAGCCAAAATATATTCTTTAAACATTCCATACTCAGAGTTAAGGCTTGGCAACAACAATGCAGCCAGAAACTTTTCATGTTGTTGTCTCTAAATTTTTAATTCTTCACTCAGCGGCAGGTACAACATATGTTCTTCCCACAATCCTTTTAAAATGCCATAGTGATTAGTCATGGATTTATTGCCTAGCTTGGTATAAACATAAGCTTAAAAAGTTCATAGATCCTGGACATATTATGTTTTTTTAAGTACATCTACTGAAGAGAGTCTCATATCTCCTTCATTGTATATCAAGAAGTTGAACATTTAAAGTGTACAGGGCTCTATACTAAGTCACAACAAAGTCATCACTAAGGAATTCTCACTTCAACGGTTTTCAGAATTTTTGGATTTCTTAAGTGGAGGATTTTTAGTCAAATGCTTGACATTCTTTTTGTTACTGTTGGAGATATAGCAACCTAGTTTATTAGGTCTAATTTATTAGTGTTTTCTTTCTCTTTTTACCTTTTTTTATGACTTTTATATTTTGCCTAGACTATAAGGATGTTTAAGTCACTTTGTAATATTATTTGATTATATATACGGGGCTCTACTCTTAGTTTGAATATCCCTTTTCACTCACGTTTATTCCAAGTTGGTATCAGAGCCATACCATAACCCTAACCTTAACCTTCTCCACCATCCTCATCGGCGATCAGCAGCCCACATCACCACTCACCATCTTTCTTCGTCCACCACCATAATCGAGCGGCTTAAGAACCTTAATCTCAGCCTACCAAACGAAGGACCCATTCCATCGACTACCTTCACCGACTACCCAGACCAACTCAACAACTGTCCAGTACATATCATTGCCCATCCTCCACTGCCCAATACCGACAAACAACATATACCAGACCCACAACCCACCGACCAGCATACATTAAACCCAATATCCCATCGACAGCCATCCCACCGAAAAATAACACTTATATGTTTCCAGCGAAAAACTTAACCCAGCGAACCCAACCAAGCATCGACAGCCACAAACCCACAAACCAATACAGAAAACCGACAACCCAAAGCGAAACCAAAACAGAAAGAAATAAAAAAAAATAGCAACTAGCGACCCAGCCCACTGCCCAACCCAAACCCAGACCAGCCCAGCCACCTAGCCTACTGTTGGGTCCTGCTCAGTTTATTGTCAGGTCGTGTTTTTCGTTTTAGCTTCATCCTTCGTACTCTTCATCACAGTGCTGCCAAGTTGCAGTATGTAGGACCTTTTTTTTTAAAGAATGGTTGAATCCTCTCCTCTGTTGATATGCTCTTGATGCAGCAGATCCAATATTTGTACTTATTGGATTTCTGGGCACCGTGACTTGATTATTTGGGAGCTTTCAGGACCTTCGTTATCTGTCGTTACAGTTCAACTGGAGGTATATTTTTCTCCCTTATTTTGTCTCTTTATTTATTTTAGAGTTGTTTTTCTGTCACGGGTGCCCTAGTATTACTGATGATATGACTACTACTGAGGGAGTTGAGACCCCTACCATTGAGACATCTGTTAGTACTTTCACCGAGTATAGGGGTCGACAGCGCTTAGCCCAGCACCGTCACAGTACCCCATATCAGCGTAGACATGAGGATTCTCGTCAGTGTGATTATTGTGGCCGACTCGGACATCTCAGGACTGTTTGTTGGAAGCTCCATCCGGAGCTTAAGCCGCATCTTCGCAGTCGTATTGCTACCATTGTTGAGGTACCACCACCTACAGTCATTGCTCCTATTACTATTGCTACTACTCCTCCTTGACAGAGTGATATGAATGCTATCACTTCTTGCTTAGATATACTTATATCAGTCCTGGCTTCTCGAGGTTCGACTATTACTGCTATGACTACTACAGGTATTCCTCGTGCCATT
Organism: Ilex asprella; assembly: GCA_023539305.1. NCBI lineage: Eukaryota > Viridiplantae > Streptophyta > Magnoliopsida > Aquifoliales > Aquifoliaceae > Ilex > Ilex asprella. The sequence goes on along the minus strand of CM042184.1, from coordinate 26,921,093 downwards.
CATACTTGCGCCAGTCCGTCTCCCCTTTGGATGTTGGACTCGGGTGCAAATGATTATATGGCAGGTGAGACCCATTATTTTACCTCTTTTGACGAGTAGTTACATACTCAAGTTCAGCTAGCAGATGGTGCACATGCCCCTATTGTTAGTAGGGGTACAATCCGTCTCCCAGATGACTTTACATTACGTTCGGTGTTTCATGCACTAAAGTTGGCCATGAATCTATTATCTGTACATCAGTTAGTCAGAGATTTTTACTGTGCAGTTGTATTCTTATCTGATTCGTGTTATTTGTAGGACCTGAGTACCAAGTGGAT
>CM042184.1:26891590-26920376 GCA_023539305.1 Ilex asprella | reverse complement strand
CAGGTGAGACCCATTATTTTACCTCTTTTGACGAGTAGTTACATACTCAAGTTCAGCTAGCAGATGGTACACATGCCCCTATTGTTAGTAGGGGTACAATCCGTCTCCCAGATGACTTTACATTACGTTCGGTGTTTCATGCACTAAAGTTGGCCATGAATTTATTATCTGTACATCAGTTAGTCAGAGATTTTTACTGTGCAGTTGTGTTCTTATCTGATTCGTGTTATTTGTAGGACCTGAGTACCAAGTGGATTATTATCAGGGCACATGAGAGAGATGAATTGTATTATCTAGGCGATCCACCTCCGGTTTCACCAGTTTCTCAACCTTCACCTTCATCACCTGTTTTGTCTTTATCTATTCTTAGTTTGAATGCTAGTATTTTACCTAGTACTTGTCATTATGATTTTTTGTCACAAAATGTTCAGTTGTGGCATGACCGTTTTGAGCATACAAATTTTAAATATTTATGTATGTTATTTTCTACTTTGAGCAAAGCTTATGTTAGTGGTAAACTCGACTGTGTTATCTGTTCCCTATCAAAACATGTTCAGACCAGTTATATTCCTCGTATGCACTTGTCACCCAAGCCATTTGACCTAATACACTCTGATATTTGGAGACCCTCCCCTGTTACTGCTCTATCAGGTGCTTGTTATTATGTGACATTTATAGATGACCATACCCGTTGTACTTGGGTCTACCTTTTGCATAGGAAGTCTGATGTACTCCCTGTCATCACTCAATTTCTCCAGATGATTAAGACACAATTCGATGTCATTGTTTGTGCTCTTCGTTCGGATAATGCCAGAGAATATGTGTCTGATGCCTTAGTGTCTCACCATTCTTCTCAGGGTATCCTTCAGCACCTCACTTGTCCATATATTCCTGAGCAAAATTGAGTTGCTGAAAGGAAAAATAGGAGTCTGATAGGGATGATACGTTGTATGCTTAGAGGTATGGGGGTACCAAAATTTTATTGATATTTTGTTATTTTAACTTCTACTTTTTTGTGCAATCGTACACCGAATCGTGTTCTTCAGCATAAGGCTCCCTTACAGGTCTTATAAGTCTTATTCCCTGAGTGGATATTTTTTTCGGTTCTCCCTCGTGTTTTTGGCTGCACATGTTTTGTTCAGGATCGGTCTCCTGCTCGTCATAAGCTTGATGATAAAGCAATTTGTTGTTTCTTTGTAGGGTATTGTCATCAGTCTAAGGGGTGTCGCTGTTATAATCCCGTCAGGCGACGTATGTATCACAGTCTAGATATTTTTTTTGAGCATATTCTTTATTTTTCTTCCAATCTGTGTCTACACCTCTAGTGGATGATACTCCTTTTGATTTTTCGTTACTACAAGAGCCAGAGCCATTGGTCACTATCACTACAGAGTCATCAGTCTCTCCTTCTCTAGAGCCATTCTTTCCTGTCAACACAGAGTCACCAGTCTCTCTTCCTTTGTAGGTTTATATTCGTCGTCCTCGCTTTCATCCCCCTGCTGATGTCTTCTCTACCTCAAGCGATGCAGGTAATACTTTTCAGTTTGTTGAGCATATTAATGCACCTGTTGATAGTATTGATGAGATTGTAGGTGTTGAGCCAGTTACTTTATCTGATGAGACATTGTCAGTGTAGGATGATAATTTAGGGCGTCATTATTCGCGGCATGATCGCCTTCCAGTTGATCATTATGGTTCGACCGCCAGGATTTTATATTCGATCTCTGCTTATGTTTCTTATGGTGATCTATCTCCTACATTTCGAGCTTATAGCATGGCCTTATCAGATACGTTTGTTCCTCGCTCTGTTTCAGAGGCTATGCGGGAGCCCCAGTGGGTTCTTGCTATGCAGACGGAGATGGACGCTCTTCAGCGTAATCATATATGTGATCTTGTCTCTTTACCTTCAGGGGTGAAGCCTGTTGGCTGTCGTTGGGTTTACACACTGAAGTTTCTTGCGGATGGTACTATTGATCGTCACAAGGCTAGGCTTGTGGCAAAGGGCTTTACTCAAGTACCAGGTCGTGATTTTGGTGCTACATTTGCCCCTATGTTAAAATTGACTACTGTTCGATTGATTATTTCTCTGGCTGCAGAGTACTCTTGGCCTCTTCATCAGTTAGATGTGAAGAATGCGTTTCTTCACGGTGATCTGGATGAGATTATTTATATGGATGTACTATCAGACTTTCGTGATGAAGGGGAGTATGTTGGAAAGGTATGTCAATTGCGTAAGTCTCTTTAGAGACTGAAACAGTCACCCCGAGCCTGGTTCTCTCGCTTTAGTGATATAGTCGTACGTTTGGGGTTCACCAGATGTCATTCTGATCATACTTGCTTTATTCAACGGAATACTTCTGGATAGTGTGTCATCCTTTTGATATATGTTGATGATATTATTATTACTGGTGATGATATTTCAGGGACTGCGCAGGTCAAGGTAGTCTTTGGGAAGGCCTTTGATGTGAAGGACCTTGGATTTCGACGATACTTTCTTGGGATTGAAGTTGCCCGTAGCAGCAGGAATATTGTTCTTTCTCAGAGAAAGTATGTTCTGGATCTTCTCTCAGACATTGAGATACTGGGATGCAAATCGGCATCTTCATCCATGATTTCAAACCTGAAGCTTACGGCTGAAGGGAAGGAGTTAAGAGATCCGACTGTCTATCAGAGATTGGTAGGTAGACTTATCTACCTAGCCAACACGAGGCCAGACATTTCATTCGCGGTCAGCCGAGTTAGTTAGTTCATTCACAGACCATGTCAGCCTCATCTTGATACAGTTTATCATATTCTTCGGTATCTCAAGTCCTGTCCTGGACTTGGGTTGTTCTATGCATCAGGATTTCAGACTGGTTCTCTAGCCTATTATTCAAATTCAGATTATGGGTAAGCGTGTGATGGTCGATCTACTACGGGTTTCTGTGCTTTTCGAGGGACTCATTTTATCTCTTGGAAGAGCAAGAAGCAAACAGTTGTCTCCCGCTTGTCAGCAGAGGCAGAGTATTGAGCACTGGCACTTGGCACATGTGAGATTATCTGGTTATGATCGATTCTTGGCAAATTGGGATTTCCAGTGACTTCTTCATCTACATTATATTGTGATAATCGATCTGCTATTCAGCTTACTTTTGACTCTGTATTACACGAGAGGACGAAACATATAGAGATCGATGTTCACTTTCTTCGGGAGAAGGTTAGCTATGGTATTGTCACTCTATCGCTTGTGGGGACCGGTAATCAGGTTGCAGATATTTTCACCAAATCTGTCACTTTATCCATTCTTCGGGACTCTGTTGTCAAGCTTGGCTTAGTTGATATTTTTGCGCCTAGCTTGAGGGGGAGTGTTGGAGATATAGCAGTCTAATTTATTAGGTCTAATTTATTAGTGTTCTCTTTCTCTTTTTACCTTTATTATGACTTTTATATTTTACCTAGACTATAAGGATGTTTAAGTCACTTTGTAATATTATTTGATTATATATACGGGGCTCTACTCTTAGTTTGAGTATCCCTTCTCACTCACGTTTATTCCAAGTGTTACACAATAAAACTTTAATGGCATGGCACCAAGAGTAATCATTGTTCCCATTCAATTTTACAGAAGTCGCATCTGATCATCCATGGAATGAAATTGCCTATTTAGAACACCCACGAAAGTATCCTATATTCTGAACTCACCATAATGAAACCCACAACCAACTAGACAATAATCTAGAGTAAGAGAGCCAAGTGGTTCCAAAAGACCATAATAATTAAAAAAAAAATAACCAAAACAAAAGTCAAAAAGTGCCTAAAAATACCCAAATCGCCATTGATATCGCAGTCTGAAACCAGCACACCAGAAAGGCAATCACACAAGTAGGGTTTGAAAATAACACGGGAGCCGAAAAGAACTAAAAACAAACAATATCTGGACTGTTTGAAACCTGTTCAAACCAAAAGCAGGGAAGTCGGTACTCCTTGGGAACAAAAACCATGTCCAAAATCGTCAAATACAACTGAGGAGCTTAGGTAGCTCCTCTCAGGGCCTAATCGAAACCCACAAAGGTAAATCCAAGCAACAAATCAGAAGAAATAGTCAAGCCACCAGATCTATAAATTAGACCCTATTTTCTTGAAAAAAATAAGAGATTAGAAAATTCTAATTAGATGGCTTCAAAAAAAAAATCACCATACTCATGGAAAGTCAGCTCCAAAGATTAGGCTCTGTTGGCCGGAAGTCAGCAATAGGGAGGGCCCCTAAGTTCGTCTACTATGTATTCCAACTTTATCTAGTCTCTCATTAATGCTTTGATACCAAGTTGAATAGTAAAAGTACTATTAGGGTTACACATAATGAGAGGGTGCAAGAAAGAGGAAAAGAGATAGAGAGAATTATCACTTGTGTAGGTTATTTTGCTCTACGCCCTTTTATTTATAATAGACTAATATTATGTATAATCACAAAATTGCCTTACGCTACTAGCAATATGAAATAAGAACTCTAAAACAAAAGATATGCGTTTTCTGTTTCCTGGTATATATAGATTCACAAATAGGGAGATTTAATACTGAATAGTTCTATTAGCTTATAACTCTCAGTATTGTACAGTTATTAATTACTTGAGTTGACTCACTTTGACATGCTTATGCTTGATTTGCTATCCAGCTTTTGTTTTTATATATGCCTGCCTTTTTATTTTTGAGGCGGCTTTGGTGCACACTTGGTTTGGCTGTCTCCTATGAATGTGTTGGTTGTATGTAGCAATTTAGTTTAGCAAAGTTAAATTTTATGAACTAATTTCTATTTATAGTTGTTTACAGGAAAAGCGTCAAAGGGACAGTCTCAAAAAGTTCAGCAGGCTGTTTTGGAGGTAATTCTTTCTGTCTTTACTGTTGTTAGTCCCTGACATTGGCTTAATTGAACTTTCCCTATAGAAATTCCGGGCTGGTGGCTACAATGTGATTGTTGCAACATCAATTGGTGAAGAAGGTCTAGATATCATGGAAGTTGACCTTGTCATATGTTTTGATGCTAATGTGTCACCTTTGAGAATGATTCAACGCATGGGGAGGACTGGAAGGAAACATGAAGGACGAGTTGATATCCTTCTGCTTTTTAGTATGCTTCTGTGGGGTAGATTGCCTTATATAATTTATACAAGCATTTGCCAACTAGTTCCCATATTTCGTTTTGCACTTCAGATTTTCAAATAATTGAATTCTTGTTCTAAGCTTTGTATGCTTATTTGAAAATTTCTTTAACAAGATTTACTAGTTTTAGCTTGTGAAGGATCAGAGTTGAAGGGTTACAGGCGAAAGCAAGCTAACAGCAAGGCTATTAAGAAACATATGCGCAATGGTGGTATAAATAGCTTCAATTTCCATAGTAGCCCAAGGATGGTAAGCTTTGTCTGATGAGTTGTTATGCAGTAGTTGTAGTTTCTCAACAGCTTAGCAGCTATTGTCTTCCTAACTCTATATATTTCCGTAATTACAGATTCCCCATATTTTCAAACCAGAAGTCCAATATGTTGAGCTCTCAATCAAGCAATTCATTCCTCGTGGAAAAAAAGTGACCGATGAGCACCCTGTCCAGATACCTGTGTTTAAAACCAAGCTAACTGATGCCGAGACTGATTTAATAGCAAATTATTTCCACCCTACTAGTGAGAACACGTGGGCACCATCACTTATCGCCTTCCCTCACTTCCAGGCATTCACCTCCCGAGTGCACAAAGTAGTGCATTCACTTAGAACTGGGATGCTGATCGATACAATGCAACGTCTGCAAGGATTATCATTTCTGAGAGACAGCAAAGCTTTCTCGGTTCAGGTTCGCTCCTTATTTTTGTGCTAGACTTGCCTTTTTTCCTGAATCATTATAACTTAGGAGGTGTATTATGATAGTTCAGGGGGAAGCCGCTTCAGAATTATGTAGAAGAGTTGAACCTGTTGAGCATTCTGACGACATTATGAAAGGTAACATCATTTTTCAACTGCTTAAAAGATTGGGGCCACAAAAATCCTAATGTGAAGAAATGCTTTATATGATTCACGCACCGTAATGAGCCGTTGAGGATTTTTTATGCTGTGGCATTAGAACGACTATTATAATGGAAAAATATTTAAATCAATCTTAATGTTTGTCTCTTTGTTCCCTTGCTTTCAAGTCCTGCATAAGCTATTCACACTTTTTCAGCAGTTCATATTTTTTTCCTAAAAAAATTAAGGTAGCGATCTTCATGTTACCAATGTTTTGAGTGGTAAACAGAATTGTTATTTATTGATTTCTTTGCATATGTTGATGATTTGCATTGCTGCTCAGATATTTTCTCTGTAATTACAATAGCCTCCCTGAGGTTTGTCTATATAAAGACTGAATCCCCTCACTTGCTTTCTCTTATGCTTTGTATATTTGAACAGATTCTCCCAATTAGTACTGGCCATGTTCGTGAGGCATTGTGAGCGATTAGCATTCTTAAATACCCAAATTTCCCTAATGGTTCCCTCGTGCATTTGTAATTGGCAAGAAACTAAATAAAACTTGGGGGAGGTAACTGTAATTATGTACATGTGATTTAAAAATATAAATGAAGGCAATCTAAACTTTCTTCCAAATGAACTATATCCATGTTCTAGACAACTTAACATGTCCGGAGGAACTCAAGCCTCCACCATCACTTCCATCCCATCTCTCATCACTTTGCTCTTTTTGTCTCCCTTTGCAAGGTGCACCACCATCACCTTCCATTACTCATAACTGCCACAAACCAATCTCTTCTATTTTCTTTCGCTCTATACAACATGCAAAGAGTTATTGATTGATTGTTGGAAGGGTGGTTCTTTGGTGGGTCAAGGTATTGTGGTACAGGGTAGTTGTTACCCCCTTAGTTTTTGGGCTCGGCGTGGCATGGGACAGCCTCGCCTAAGGGCGCCCATGCCTTAGCCAGATGGGCAGAAGTCCCATGCATGACTGAGGGAGGCAGTCTATGCATATGGGCACGTGGGCACAAGCCAGCATGCAAGCAAAGCAATCAGAGAGATTGAATTCGTGGGGCAATGTTGGATTGAAGGATTGAGCCATGGGCTAGGCCATGGCTAGGCACGAATGCAATCAGGTTGGATGCTGAGGGCTCATGAGGAAAGCACATGCACAACAGGTGAGGAGTTGGGCATGTGCACTGCAGATGGTGGCAGTTCAGGACAGTTTACTCTGTCATGTGCAGACAGCATGCAGGGAGTTACAGATAATCTATGTATGCAGCAGACATTCTGTCCAGATTCATGGGAGGATCTTGATTGGTGACATGTGCCTAGACAGTTGGTTTTGTAACTGCCACCCTGTGTATTATAAATAGGGTCCTTTGGGTCTGTAGTGCACCATCAGAGTGTGGGCACGTTTTTGTAAACAGACCCAAGGCAGAGTTCCTTATATCTTTAATGAGAAAGAAAGGTTTGGCTGTTTGCCTGTAAAGTTCTGTGCACTGTGTGTGTGTTTACATACTGTCCCTGTTCTGTACTTGTATACATTCTGTGTGCAATCTGTGTGTTTGGCTGAGACTGAGTGTAGGATCTCAGTGCCATTACGAGGCAAAAACTTAGTGCGAAAATTTGACCCCGTAACAGTAGTCTTGTTGGAGCTTATAACAGTGGTGAATGTGGGTGTGGCAATGGAATTGTGATTTACGTAGAATTATGGTGCTTGAAAACTTAGATGCAACAATGTGGTGCCAAAGTCGGTGGTCGTGATTGTGGTGGTGGCAATGGTCCATGCTAGAGGCAGGATGATTGACTTTAGAGAGAGAGAGAGAGAGTCAAAAGACTGATGAGGATTGTCTTCTTGTTGAAAAGAATTCTGTTTGGTGATCGAGATTGGTATCATGTAGGTCCCCAAGGATGACCGTTGGTTGGTAACAAGGATGGACACTCGTATTTGTTTTTCTTTTTCTCTCTGCCTCCCTTTTGCTCCTTCTTTGTTTCTCTCTCTCTAGCAAGTTACCAAATGATAAAGTTGGTAAAGTAGTTTAGCATATTAGTATTAGGGGTACTTTTTAGTCGTTTATTTTATTTTTTGTTGCTCCAGGGTCTTTATTGTGTATCTTAGGTGTTGTTATGCGTTACAGGTGACGTAATAAAATTTTCTTTCTCTTCTCTCTTTGATCATTATTAACATGGTATCATTTCTCATATTATTTCTCTCCTTGATCATTATTAATATGGTATCAAACCAGGTATCATAATAGTTAGAGTTTGGATTTTATATTGTAGAAGAAACCCAGTCACTAGTTGCAGCTTGTGGATTTATTGTTCCTTCTTGCGGAACTTCTGCCATATATTGAAGGAGAAGCTAATTTTTTATATGCCCACTGCTACAGTGATGTGCTACAATACTTACTACAGAGACGTGCTACGGTGCTTCTTATAGAGATGTGTTGCTGCTCACTATCACATCTTTTAATCCCTAACACCATGTTTGGTACATGGTATTAGACCTTAGCAACGGAATGATCATTCCATAGTAATACTCATTCTTTTATTTAGTTTATGGGAGTAAAATTGTATTCCAATTCCTATGGAATAACTAATCCCATAAATCATGGGATTAGTCATTCCTAAATAAAACATGGTATTATCCATTTTTGTTTTGGGGAGGGGAAGGGGAAAGGGAAGAGGGACTTGAACCCTCACCTCTAAAAGACAAAGCCTTCAAAAGATAAGGAGTACCATTAGACCAAAGGCTCATTGTCTCGCGGTAATCAGCCTAAATTCAAGTCGATGAAAAACCCAATCGTCCCTATTCTTCTTCTTCTCTCTCTCATCACTGCTCATCGTTCTTCAGTTTGTTAGCCCCAATCCTTCTTCTCTCCTCTATTCTTCTCTCTTCTCTCACCTCTCCTTACCTCACCTCTGTGACTTTTCATTTATATGGGGGAAGCATGGCAGTCCATCTCTCCCTAGCCATTTTTTGCTTCTTCCTCATCTTTTTGTGATGCAAGGGGCTAGATTGATACCATATGAGGTTTGACATTGTCATTAATCTCAGGTAAGTATTCACTTTAGTTTTATCAACAATCTCAAATCCAATTTCAAATTTTCTTTCTCAATTTACTATTTCGATTAACATGCCTGCCAACTATATGATAATAGTACCCTTAGAAATGAGAAGAAAAATTGGATTGAATGTATGATATTTTGACTAATACCTACAGAATAATAATCTGGTGAAACAGTTTACAATGCAGACCATGTTTGAGTGGTTATTGAGGTGGCCTCCTATTTTTTCTGATGTTGTTTGGATTGGTGGAGATTTTTTGAGTGCCGAGGGGGTTTTGAGGTTGGGGTGAGTGGTAGGGGAGGTGGTTTTCAAGGGGTGATCTGGTCATGAAGATTTAAGTTAAGAAGGTTGAATTTCTTAAATGTGCTCCTGAAGGAAAAACTGATTAAAGATTAAGTGGGTTTTCAGGGAAGTTTATGAATTAAATCCTTATTTTTTGAAGGGTACATGACGCACAATTTTAAATGTATTGGTATGTAGCATGAGCAGGTCAAAGGAGTGAAGCATAACTAGATAATAATGTCTAATTGAAACTTATTAGCATAGGAAACTCTTAAAGGAGAAACTATGGTGGAGGGATTGAGAGTTTTTTCAAGTTGGTAAAACTCTTAAAGGAGAAACTATGGTGGAGGGATTGAGAGTTTTTTCAAGTTGGTAAAAACATAAGATGACATTAAAAAAAGAAACGAAAAAAAGCAATTGGTTTTTGAATGCCTTGTAAACAATTTTGTATTAAACACATTTGGTATAGACTTTTGGTTGCTGGTATCAGTGCTATCTAAATGCACAGTTATCTCTCTCTCTCTATATATATGTGTGTGTGTATGCTATTTTTCGGTCCTAGTTTGTTGTGTAATTGATCAACACTAAAGTTTTAAAGCCTTGACATGGCCATGATGCACCCGCTTGTTATGTCTTAAAATGGTTCAAAACTAGTGGACAATGATATTCAACTAATTAGTTCAACTGATTTTCATATTTTTTTTAAAATATTAGGTCTTTTACAGTTAGTATATGTTGATTGTTTTAATCGTTTCAACTACAATGCCAACCAGATCTATAGTAGGACGTCTATGGATCTCTTATTTTTTCGTAATTGCTTTGTTTGTTAGTTTACGTTGGCATCATCAAGTCAAGTATATTTACAAGGTTTGGGTAAAAACAAGAGAAAATAGACTGTTGATGAGGATGCCAAATTGGTTGAGGCCCATTTGGAACTAGTTAACTCTGGAACTCATCGGGTAAATAATTGGTTTAAACCTAGATATTTAAATATCATCGAGCAATCCTTTTTAGAGAAGTTGTTGGGCAAGGGAATCATGGCCAAGCTGCATGTAAAATTCGAGAAAATTTAAATTTTTATGAAAAAGGGCAAAATGGTAATTAGTTATGGCAGTACGAGTTGAAACTCAATTTTTTTTAGAACTATGATGACAAAACGGACCTCACCGCTGGATTCGTCTCGCGAAATCTAGTTACTCAGTTAATTTTCATTAAATTTCGTGACAGTCAGATTTTTTTTGCGTTTTACAATGTGATAGGGCATTGCGTGACCAAATAAATGCAATCGGGTTTTAATTGCGTAATTCAAAAAAAAATTAAAGTTAGTTCAAATAAAATATATTTAACATAACACGAGATAAGATTAATTGATTCGGGTTAAAATCAGATCAAGAAAAGAAGGCACGATGTGGGCGAAGTATACTAGGAGTGTAAAAGGGGAGAAAAATCAGATTTTCTCTCCATTACCCAACAAATTTCGGAATATAGAGAGAGGAATAAGAGAGTAATTCAAGGGTTCTTATTTCTTTTTGCGAAATAGGGCCAATTGTTCGTCGAGTCGAAACGCTTCGGGTCAAGAACAAAAGTTGATTTACGCGATGAGAGATATGTCTACATACCAAAAATTGTGGATTTAGCCTAAGTGTCAAGATCGAGATTTTTGAAAATTATGGTTTGATGATTGAATTGGGTTCTTGGAGTTTTCTACCACTCGTATTATGCTTCAAAAGGTATGGTTCTTCTCCTAGTTAGATTTATTTTCAAATTAGGGTTTTGTATGAAATAGGTAACATGATTTGAGATGAAATCTCTTATCTAAATGTATTTCTAGTGTAACTAGAGTATGAGAAATGATATGAGAATGAGCAAAATCAATTTTGCATGAATTAGGTTTGTTGAGAAATTGCTTATTTGGTGATTTCATGAGAATGTGATAAATTAGATATGAATATGTGTTTATATGATTTTGTGCCTTTTGGGTATTTGATAAAATGTCTATGATTGATTAAGTATGTTATTTGAGTGAAATTGAAATAACATGCTTTGTGATGATATTGGAATATAATTATATGCTTTAGGATATAAGTTACTTTGAGGATTTAAAAATTGTTCATGTTTTGCTCATGACATGTTGAACATGATGTTGTAATTGCAATCATGGTTCAAAGTATTAGCGGAGTCCGAGTCAACTCGGCCGAGTCGTATCTGTCTCAGTAGTTGCCGATCCGATAACGATACATCAATATAACGAGATTCAACCGAATCGGTCCTGACTCCGTTACAACTCGTTGGTATCGGCCCAACTCGAAGCAATATCGGTTAGACTCGGCCCAGTCGAACTGAGTAAAATCTAGGCAGCAAAAATCAAAAAAAAAAAAAAAACAAAGAAAGGAAGAAGAAATTGGGCGAGACTCACAGTGAGTTGACTCCAACTCGGCACAACTTGGCTGATTCGTATAGAATAGTCCACTAATATTGAGGAAATTCTCAAAAACAAAAAAGAGGAAGAGATGAAGTATAAGAAGACCTAGAAAATCGAAGAATCAACTTGACCAGAAGGCCTCTTCTACTTCTTCTTCTTCTTTCGGTGGAGACCCATAGTAGAAATTCTAAGTTTACATATCAAAAAATCTTCAATTGTCAATTGCATAGTCTCAGACTTCACAGATCCAAAAATCGTCAATCACATAGTCATAGTTCGTTGATCCCTCATTGTTTGCCTCTCGCTCTTTACTTCACTGTTCGCTTCTCTCTCTCTCTCGTGACTGAGAGGCACGGAGAAGACACAGATCACACGATGTTTATATTTTATGGGCCACACCCATTCCTTTGCTTGCTTTTAGTCTTTACACGTGTGTTCATATTTTATTGACCCTTACTCCTTATGTATGGAAGATCTCTAATTCAATTAGCAAATTATGTCAAATTTATAATTGATGGTTATATATTTGTTGTTCTTATTTTTTTAAAAATTAGTTACTAATAAGTTAAAGAAACTTCTAATAACGTATATTTAAAGTTTAGCATGTTTTTAAATAAAAACATTTAATCTAAATGATGGTAAATATTATTGGTAGTGTCCTTATAATTCATTTTTATTATGTTTAATATGTTGTATTTTTAGGATATAATGCATGAATGATGATATTTACATATTTTTAAAAAATTTCATGATTTTTTTTATATTTTTATGAGTCTTCTATCTAGCGTTTTGAGCATAACAGTTGATACCATGGCACGATACCACGACCGATATGTCTTAGTGCCCTCCGAGTGGATGACTGATATTTCGACTTTGGGCCATAATTGCAATTGAAAACTTGATTGCATAATGATATGAAATATAATGGTTCATTACCTTTGCATATGTACAAGAAGTATTGCAATCGTGGACATTTGACATGTGTGTGGGTGTATGTGCTTGAGCATTTCGTATGCATATAGGTTGAATAATAACTTCTTTAAGAGATACTTTATTGAGCGTGATTTACCCTTTATGAGAATAATATTTCGGGTGCAGAGCAAGCGTTGGTGGACAACTCTCAGTTGGGCCTTTGTTGATGAAGAAAGCCGAGTTGTGGTTTTTAAATTACATTTTTGCAAAACAATTGTGTAATTAGTTTTGGACTTGTAATGTTTTATAAAGGATTGTATAATGAACTCATATGAATTATATTTTGTATAAAATTAGATGTTATATGAGTTGGGTAAATGTTGTATGAGATTCGGCGTGTTGAAATTAAAAAATGATTGAATTAAGAGAAAACTAGGCCCTGGTACCGATAACATGTTGATTAGCTACCGGTAGCACGATTCTAATAGGCTCAGGTACCAGTAGTTAGTCTTGAGGTTGAGGTAGCTTGCTAGCAGTGGGCTGTTATCGGTATCTCTTACAAAATTTTTAAAAATTTAAAAAAACTTTGATAAGCCTTCGGGCCTTGATCATTTTTATTCAAAGGATATAAATAAAGTGACATAGATGGCAAAATGATGGATATTAGACCTTGGAAGGTCGTATGATGACGTAGTGTCGGGTTATTCGGCGTATACGGGTACTTCTGCGTGTTGATAGGTAATCAACAGGTTGAGAAAGGATTTCCGGATTCTGGGCCGTCACATTGCATATCGAGTCATAAATCTCAAGGTTTTGAAGAGCGACTTTTGCATTTTTCATGACATGTTGAACGGTCTTCATCCAAGTGGATTTGGATTTGGTCAGTGGAACAACTGGATTTGGAGTTTTCATTTTTCATGACATGCCCAACTTCTGACCATATTTATTTAAATGGTGAATTTATAGGAAGATGTATAGTGAACAAGCTTATGTATATTTATTTTTCTTTGGTCTATGGAACAATATACATGTAGGATTATGTGCGAAATTGAAATTTATGCATATTTGTTTTTTATTTGTTATCTCTAATTGATTTTACTTATTTTTTTCCGATGAATTTGTTCATTATGTGAGCATTGTGAGTGCGTTGACTGTACATTTAATCTGATTTGTCAAGTTTTGTAATTAAAAGGAATACTCATTGTAAGGGAGTATTTCAAATTAAGTTAGAAATTGTGTGATAAAAAAATTTTTTTGGGTCAAATTTCATTCCATTCTAGTAGAAATTATTTTATCCAAACATTGAAATGGAATGCACATTCCATTCCAAGACTTAATCGAAATTAACTGTCAAACATTTGAATGGTAATACACATTCCATTCCATTCCAAAGCCCATGTCCATGTCCATTCTTGTTTAAAGGCATTACTGATACTAAACGTAGTGTAAGAGAACCACATTCTGGATTTGGTTGAAGGATTAAAAGGATCTGTGATTTCAATGTGTCTGTCTTTGTCTTCTGGGCACTTGTCAACTCCTGCTTTCCAAATGCTCTTCTAATCTATTGGGCTATGTATCTTCTGGGTTCTATTGCTTTGCTCTTGTTCTGATTCTTCCTTATTTGAATCGTTGGTTTGCACTATTGCGGTGGTTTAAGCTGATTTCTTATGGGCTTCTTGGGCTGATTTCTTGTGGGCTGTTTGGACTGTCTTCTTTGGTTGATAATTGGCTAGATCTATTTTGGGACTTATACTGTACAATAAAGTTGCAGTTTTCTAATTTGCACATTGTAAGTTTTCTATTTTCAAATATATATGTTTGAAAATAGTGTAAGTATCTTTTTTTTTACGACGTCGTTTTATACAAATATATATATATATATATATTTGTATAAAATTTTTGAATATTGATTAATTTTAATTTTGTGAAATAGTGACATCACCAGCATCCTATTTTCATAAACTATGTTTGAATTAGTGAACTATGATTGTGAACTTTGCATTATAATATTAGTGAATTATGTTGATGACTTGAATAGTTGGTGGAGTATTAATGAAATGTTATGTTTTTATGAGTGTATGATTTTTTTTCAAAGGTATATATATATTTTTATTATTTATTTAAATTTGTACCGTATCTTATGATACACGTTTTTGAAAAAACGATACGCCTCCTGATACACGATTTAATAACTTTGGTCAAATGTCATGGATTGGTGTCGGGTCTATTATTTCTCCGCAACTAATACTTCCCGATGTTTATTATATTTCACAATTTACCTTAAATTTGATTTCAATCAGCCAGCTATTTGACTCAGAATATTCGGTTCTCTTTTTCTCTTCTGGATGTATCGTGCAAGATCCATGTTCTAAGAAACTGACTAGGACAACCAGTAGAAAGGGAGGCTTGTATTTGTTTGACAAGTTGCATGTTTAAGATATTGTTGCTTGTTCTGTTGATTTGTCTTCTTTTCATTTGAGTCCAAAGTCTTCAAGTTTTTATCCACAACATTCTCGTTTTGGTCATATTTCTTATTCACGTTTGAAGTTTTTAACCTTTACCGGTAGTTAGGGTAATTTAGAGTCTCATGGCATTTCCAAGGAGGAGATGGTTGTTTTACATGGTATCAAAGTTGGAGGGCTTGTGTTCTAATCTCACTACCACCCAGTTAATTAAAAGATTTTAATGCGTTAGGCCCAAAATTTAGTGTGAAAGTGAGGGGGCATGCTGAAGTATAATACTTAAGTTACACATTATCTAACATGTTAAGCTTTTCGAGTAGATGTTTGTTCAACAGTTTTTATATCGTGTTTTAATGAATTGAGATTATTTTAATCTATCTAGATAAAAATGTGGCTATTCAGGTCATGCTACAAGCTAAGAGATGGAAATGCAAGTTGTCATGTCACTGACATGTTCAACGGATTTAACCGAATCAACGACAAAATTCATACTTTTTTACAACTCATGACTCTGCTGGAATATATCCAAGTAAACTTGTGGCAAATTCAGGCTTGATCTCGGCTTGTTGGACCTTTCCTGTGAGCCTGAACTAGTTTTGAATGAGTTGAGCTGAAGCTGCTTGGCTTGGTTTTACACTCCTTGTCACCATTGTAACCTATTCTCTAATCCCGCTCACCATTTTTGGTTCTTGGCAAAAGAAGGGAAAAAGTCCAATTCGAAAATCCAAGCTCATCACAGCATCACCCCCTTATTATCTTTTTCACCGTATAACTGTAAGCATGATCATGTTTTAAAGGCTGATTGTTATATCGTAATCAAACCTTCACCCTTTTCTGAATTTGTAACATTTGAAGCACATATTTCTTATCCTCTGAAACAAGTATTTCATCATTTTGCACAGTTGTGTTTCATTCGCATTACCCAGTCTAACTCCCTGTATCCAATTGCGTGTGTTAGAACTTGTCCAACTTTGTTACAATAGCGCCTCCCAAATTAGAAAACAAGCTGTTAGATCATCCAATTTAAAACCAATTGACAATTAGTGAAGTGGACCTCTAGTATATAAACCAACCTCGGGTGGTACTAATCATTCAATGTGTGATGCAAGATCTACATTCTCTCTCACATGGGACCCGGGCTTGCATGTGTGGCTAACAAACAAACAAACAAATGGTGATGCATATCGAAAAATTCAATTAGGCAAGAGACTTGGCTCACTGATTACCTAAGATGCAGTTCTGTCAAGTATATAAACTAATCTTAGGTTGTCCTAAGCATTCGATGTGGGATACAAGATTTCTTTACACCCTCCCTCACGTTGAACTTGGGCTCTATTTTGAGCTCAACGCTTTAACGTTGAATTAGATCTGTCTTCGGGAGGCTTAGGACAAGACTATTTATTTCCATTTCATTTATTTGATATTGTTTACCCCTATATTCGTTCCATATGTGCATCCTGTTTCTGGTTATGTCAATTGGGTATTTTCTCTGCCTCTCTACATGTGAGTGGGGTCTAAGTGTTCGCAGGAGTGTCAAAGCTTGAGTCACAATGTTCCAACAGCACCTCCTGAACTAGTATAGGGCCTTTGTGGGTCTCTCCACTCATTACCAATATTTTTTGAGGTGGATACTTAAATAAATACTGTTATTGTATATTTAGTTTGAAGGTCAAGGTGTTGAGTGTTTAGTTTTTCAAGAATTCTATAATGGCAACTTTCCTGGAAGTGTTTTACATTCCACTGCTTTTGCTTGGTCTGACATGTTCAAATTCGAAAGCTTTTCAATATAATGTAGCAAACCTTTTTTTCTGTTTCCTTTCCTTTTTAGGGGGTGGGGGGAGGACTCAACATAAAACGTATCCCTTGCCATCTTTCACCCCAAATTCTTTGCAACAGTAGATATCTAGAATATGTATATTATGCTACTTATTTTCAGATGCATTCTGATTTCTTACTCTTCAAAATCTTGTTTCAGACTTAGAGACTTTTCATGATTCACTAGAAGAGAGTTCAAGAAGAAAAATACGGAAATCTGACGTATCACCTATGAAGGCTTCAAGAACTGAGGAGCAGCAGTGTTCACTAAAATTTCAAGACCCGAGTCCACTCATCCACTCTTATCTATTTGGGTCAGATTTTGTGTCAGTTGATGCTATTGGGAGGGTCCTCATTGTATCTGTACCGCTAGTTCCTCTGAAAGAATTTTGTGATTCCAAAGGTACTAGTGCAAGCAGCACACTGTTGCTAGGGCGTTTAAAGCAAGATTCTTTTCATTCTAGGGCTTTGCCTGAAAAGTGCAAAGAAACAACTATGGGAGGACAATATGTTTCTATTTCTCAGGAAAGAACTGAAAATAAGAATCTACTAACACCTGGATTATGCAAACCTGGTGCCCATCAAGAAGAAACACTTGCTGGGGCTGAGAGAATTATTCAAACTCCAGTTCCTCAAGGTAATGTACCAAGTGAAGGAGATAGCAATGGTGGGATGCCTAATGTTGTGGAAAACAAATCAACAATGCTGTTAGCTGAAGTGGTTAGCAATGATTTTAGAGATATTGAGCTTAGTCCTCGTCTAACTAATTTTATCAGGAGTGGTATTGTTCCAGAGTCTCCTATCATTGATTCTGGTCAGTATTTTTCCATGAAATTTTATGATTTGTGCATGTCTGATTTCCCAATTTTGAAACTGTTTATCTTATCTGTGCCACTCAGCAGGAATATATAAACTGCTGAATTTTTTTTTGGATATTGCAGAAATATCAAAGGGTAAAGGAGGAGATGAATTCATGGTTTCAGATCTTGTTTCACCTCTTAAATTAGATACTGAACTGTCATTGAAGACTTCAGTTTC
This sequence comes from Ilex asprella, assembly GCA_023539305.1. Lineage (NCBI taxonomy): Eukaryota > Viridiplantae > Streptophyta > Magnoliopsida > Aquifoliales > Aquifoliaceae > Ilex > Ilex asprella. The sequence goes on along the minus strand of CM042184.1, from coordinate 26,902,405 downwards.
AAAGCACAATGGAAAGGTAGCAAATGACTGTTCCGCTAGAAGAAGTGATTTCCAGGCTTCATCTAATAACATTGAAATTCAACCTCATGTACCCAATGTGAACAATAGTCCCCAAAGGGGATGCATGTTGGCTGTTCAAGATGTTGAAGAAATTCATATACCTTTGGCAAATCTGTCAAACAATTGCTCTAGCAAAGACTGGTGTTTATGTTCTGGAGGCAATTCAGAAGGTGTTGAACAGCAACAGAAGTTTAAAAGATTGCGGAAGTTTGGTGATCTTCACAAAAGGCCTCCAAAAGTCGGGGAAGAACAATACATTGACCCTACAGCAACTCTGACAACATCTTGTGCCAATGCCAGTCATGTTGCTGTTGAACATAGAAGAGGTAAAGTGAAATTTGTACTTGTATAAGTATTTATAACCAATGTGAGGAACTTGGTATATCTGTCTATTTTTTTAGGTATAAATGAAAGCCTAATATTATGTTACCGCTTAGAATTTCAAGTCGTTTAGGAATCAACTTTCCTTGATTGAACATTTAGCATTACTCATTCTATGCTGTGCACTCAGGTGAGAAGAAGCTGGTGAAAGATGTGAGAGTATTTATAGAAGAGGAAGCTGAGTAAGTACATACTTATATTATTGACTATTACATGCTGTCAAACAATTTGAAATTTGTGCTAGCACAGTGGACAAACTTTATTCGGTAAAAAAGCAGACAAGATGAAAATGCTTATGACAGTTGAAACAACCAACAAATAGCATTTGTACTGCAAAAAAACACGTGCAGTGAAATTGGTATAGTAGAGTCGTGATTCACTAGTTCCAGATGCATGCTAAATCTGATAATTCAGAGGTTATTTGTATTCGTAGGAAGCCCCAGCTCACATGAACTAGGCCTAAGGTGAATCAGATCTCTTGGCCATGCTTCCTATTCGGGAAACAAGCACAATGCAAATACATCTCAGTCAGGAAAATATAGTGTTGATAGTAATAACCACAAAAACGACAATAATTACAAATAATAATGATAATGACAATAATGATGTCGATGATGATAATAATAATTGTAAATAATAATAATAATAATTATAATGATAAAGGTGTTAATTTTTTTTTGCAGAATCTCAATTTGTTGATAATTGTTAATTTTCAGGGTATCTTGGGAAGTTTCAATATCTGATGACGAGAGAGATGAGACGGACAATAATTCTTATGAGGATAGTTTCATAGATGACACGATAGATCCTACATCAGCAAGTTCTCAAGCTAAAGCTAGTAGGAGTGACATGATGGCAGTTTACAGGTTTCTGATAAACTTCTCTGCATCATTTTGCTTTGTGGTTGTATTTTTCACTGTTCTCTTTAGTTGGTTACGCATTGTAAGAAAGATGTATTTAGTTGTGGTTTCCATCTATGTTAACCCATGATCAAGAAGATTACAACTTATATTGTAGATGTTAGAATTCTTATTTTTATGTTTTATATTTATGTAGGGTAATAGTGTAATTATCCAAGATAGTGTTCAATATAAGTAAGTGTGTAGGGAAACACAGCCTACACACAAATTATTCTCTCTCTCTCTTCCTCTTATCTCTCTCACTCTTCTTCTCTCTTACAAACCCTAATACCATCTTTAAAATTTCAACTTGGTATCAGAGGACTAATCCGCCATTACTTACTGTTAGAAAAGAATCGTAGAAGAACTCGAGAATTTTCCCTGTTCGCTGACACCGCTGAGATAATGTCATGCTGACGGCATCATTGTATGGATACCAGACCACAACCTCTAGACTCAAAATTTCATCTGAATATGGTTTCCAATTTTTGAATGTTTTTCAACAAAATAGGGTTGAATGGTTTGGTCTGCTAATTTTGGCCAGATCTGGGGGTTTCTTTGCTTTGATTTGCACCAGAAAGGTGTGACTGGAACTTGTGCTTGGTTGTTGATTGATACCCAGTGGCTGGAACTTGTGCTTGGTTGTTGGTTTCGACATGTTTTGGGGGCAACAGGAGTGTCGGCCAGCCCCTGGGATGCTCTCCACTGCTTGGGTTTCTACCAGGGCAGTGATTTCTAGTTTGATTGTTGGTTTCTTGGTGAGTTTGAGGTCTTGTGGTGTGTTTTCAGCCACTGGGTAGACTTCCAGTGTGTTGTTGTGCATAGTTGACTGGTTTTGAAGCAGAATTGTTCCTTTAAGCCTTTTGGTGGTGTATTCTCTGTTTTTCGGCCCTTTGTGTGGTTATTGCTAGTTGTTAAAACACAATTTTCTTATTATGGCGATTTCGAATGGGATAAAGGATTCATCAAAGGATTTGGTGTACTAGTTTTATTTTTTAGATGATCAGATTCGACAAATTACTTCTGTGATGTTGAGTGACATCAGTTATTATTCTTGGTCCCATGCTATTAAATATTTTGGCATGCTAAACGGAAAGTCAAGTATTTGGCTGAAAGTCCTCATCCGAGACCTCTAAAAATTCAGAAGACTGGTGGAGTGAGAATTCCTTGGTGATGCCTCAAGTGTCTCGATTGCAGCCAAAATATGTGCATCTTGGGTGCTAAGCCTACTTCAATGAAGTGACCTAGCTTAGGACAATTTGAGGCACATTGTACACGCATGGCTGCGCATTACACCCCGGACCATGCCCAAGCGTAACTTTGATAACACTAGGCAAAATATTCTGTTAAGTTATAACATTCGTGTAATCTTAATATTTTAAGGAAAACAATTAAATTATGAAAGAGAGAGGAGAAGAAAGTAGAGGGAAAGAGAATACGTTTATGACAATAGTGAGAGCTAGTCAAAGCATTAGGTTATCTCCCTTTGCCTCATGTAGTTATATATTTATAATAATAAGACTTAAAGTGCATAAATACCCCGCATAGACATCACTTATCAGTCCCCTTAAGTTGGAATATAGATATCTCTCATGCCCAACTTACAAACAATAAGATGAAAAACCTTCCTATTCTTTAGTAAAAACAATTCTTCTTTCTTTTGGTCCTTGGGCAAGCATGAAATAAAAGGTCTACAGTCTGCCAGACCTCAAATGATGTATAAAGAGTGAAAAATGAAGAAAAAAAGAAGAGGAGAAAGGCCTAGGCCCAAATGTTTTCCTCTATTTGGGCCTAGGCCCACAGCCATGAAAAACATTTCTTCTTTCTTTTGGTCCTTGGGCAAGAATCAAACCATTTTTCCCATCTATTTGCCAACGTCTGCTAATTTGCTTAATTTGACATTGCAAACTGTGAATTCTTAGAATTTTGTGAAATGCATTTGATATTTCTGTGATCATATTATCACATTGCTGCAAATTTTCACTGATGGAAAAATTATTTGCATGTTATCTACAATATCCTCACTTTGACAAGGCCCACGGCTTGTGCCTCATGCCAAGGTCCCACAGACCTCTGCACCTTGTGCCTCACATAACACTATCTGCAATTGAAGTACCTGGCTTTTCATTCAATTTAGCCTTTGTTTTATGAGATTCTAGGAAAGAAAAATGGAGTTTTGAGTTTAATGAGGTGATTTAGAGTTGTATGGACTAGGAGTTAGAGGCAAGAGCTTGATATACCTTTTTGTGTAGAAAATAAAATTGCATCATTAATAGTTGGAGACGCCTTACTCTCAATTTGATGGATCGTGTGAATTTTGGTTCATTTAAGAACTTTAGTTATGTTCTGAAGTCCTCTTTTCATTCATTCTGCTTCCAAACTGATCTGAATTTATTGTATATATTTACGTTGTAATATATGGTTAAGGTGCAATGCATTTCTCTTGTTTAAACTAGCTAATTGTTTACTACAGGCATTCTTTACTTACTCAATCACCTGTAGATAGGCTGGCAAACGTTTTCACAGATAGTCCTGATTCTGTGGTTTGTAAGACACGGGTAAATGAAAGTGGCAGCTCATCAGGAGCCACAAATCATTCTCTCCAGTCACATCAATTTGGTGTAGGGTCTTCTGATAGAAATTCATCATCCTTTCAACTGAACCCCGAGAGGGTCACACTAGAGGTCATGCCAAACACAAGCAGCAAAACTCATGGTGTCCCAAAAGAGAAAGAAAGCAAGATAGAAAGTCGAAAAAGAAAATTGAGCTTCTATGAAAGTACGTCTATTCCTGCAGTTAACTTAGAGCAGGAATTCAGGTTTCACTCTGAAGCTGCAGGCATAGACTCATTCTTTCAGGGTCAAGTAGAGAGAACTGAAGCAAATGTGAATGTGCTTGACGATGATCAGTTTTATGGAGGTATTGATCTTGATGCAGTGGAGGAACAAGCTGCCAAACTACTAAGAGTAAAATCAGAGTTGTCAATGAATATCAAAATTATGAATTCTGAGCCAATTCCCCAAAGTCTTGGTATTCTGGGCTCTCCTTCGTTTGATCTTGGTATCTGATTAGGGAGTGTTACAACATTATTCAGCACCTTGCCCAGCAGATGGAGCATTGGTACCTGAAGAATATTACTCGAATGTCATGGGTAAGTTTTCAGGTTTCCTGCAACAGTTTTTATTATATATGTATATAGCATAAAGCAGATACAGATGTAATAATCATATGATAGACGGTGAAATGTTTATGTAAATTATACGAGATATGTATGTTGTGAGGAATAATCCTATATTTTGAATAAAAAATAAGAAGTTCCCCACCCAGCGTTATTACCTTGAAGACACAGTGGAATTTTGCATTGCTGCTTTTGTAATTTTGACCGACTCACATCGTGTAACAAGATTTTACTAAATTTGGTGCCTAATGGCAGTGTTGTAGTGCTTCTTTACTGTGTTTCCAGTTGGCTTGATGAAGTAACCAAATGCATTGTACGATAGATAGACGATGAAAAACCAATTAACATAGTTGAGGGGTTATTGTTTTCAGACGTGGCTATTTTCTGTTCAACATCAAATGGCAGATTGGGTTTAGCACAATGTGAAACCAATTAAACATGGTTGAATGAATAGTGTGAGAAACTTGTGTTTTGGTAATATGAATGATCTATATGAAGTGGTGATATTGCCAAATTCAGACGATAATGAGGTGGTCAATGAAAAGTTAAAAGGATATATGGTAATATGTCACTTGGGGTATTTTGGTTGAATTTTCTTCTATTAGGGGAAAAGTATTTGGTTTCCAGAGTAGTCAACTAAGATTTAAAAAATCGACTTAAAAGAAATATGCTATCTTTGAGATCACAAATTTAGCATTAACTCTTCATAATTTCTTTCTTTGAGACTGAAAATACATTAACAGAGCTGGTTGGTTCACTAGGCTATGAAAGTCATTACTTTAAGTTCCAATTTTAAAAAAAAAAAGTCCTAATTTTTTCACATCTCTAAAATATATCCTGGATTAAAATTTGACTTTGCAAAAGCCTAAGTTTCAAGAAAATGCTCTCATAAAAGTCCAAGTCCAGATTAAAAAAAAAATTTGAAGCTAGGTCAAAAAGAACAATCATATTTGTTATGTGAAATCACCAAGAATTGAGAACCACCATCAACCAATCTCTCTGTCTCTCTCTCTGTGTGTGTGTGTGTGCATTCCAGTAACCTATTGTTAATTAAGGTATTGAATTATATAGAAATATTAGATTAATTCCAAATGCATACACTAATTATAGTATATTGTTAACATTACTTTTAATTATTAATTTTGTAGAAGATGTTTTTTAGAATTAAATTGGATAAAATCCTACCTAAGATCGATCTAGTCACGATAAAAACTAACAACAAGAGGAATAAATTTTAATTAAAAATACAAAAAGTTCCATTTACATGTATCACTTTTGGCCTCTAACTATCTGGAATCAACCCTGTACATTAAAGTTTCCCTATCTAAGGGGAGAGGCAGTTTGTGCTGAACTGGCGCTAATAATTGAACCTAAGTCACACATTAGGGAGAGAGAGAACTGCTGGGACCATAAGGGTTGCTCTTCGTTTACATATTTTTATGTGGAGCAAGCAAAGAATGATCATATCTTTCTTCTATTCCCCTCTTATTATCTTCTTTAGGTAACTCTAATTAGAAATTAGAATCAAGTCTAAAGAAATCTTTCATGTATATGAAGTTCATTCTATAAATAGGACCCCCTCATCACACATTTACTCGAGAAACTTTGGTGTTCACTGTCAGCTTCCATGTTTTGGTAAGATTGACATTTGAACTGAAGACTAAAGAGTAATATTAGTTAGACATTATTTACATAACTACATTAACATAATTAATTATTCATTATAATTGGATTGACAATAGATCCATATATCGATTTAGATAATTCGAGAATCACAATGAATTAAATAAAGATATTAAATCAAAATGACATTATTAGAGTAACTATATGCCATGCACTACCATTGAATACCATACACTATTTCTGCCTTAAAATTTGAAGGTTCATCTTTCCTTGTCTCAGCTTCCATGTTATCTCTAAAGTTCTAGTGCCCGGTAATACAACATGGGACTAGCTCGAGTCAACCCTAGAAAACATATGGGATTGTATTCCGAGTGGATTTTATTTGAGTATTAGTAGAGACCATGGCAATACCTAGCTGTCAATTTACCTATTAACATTAATATGACACGACGGATAAACATCAATAATAAATATATCCAATTGAGGTTAGACACGAAAAACAAGTTTAACTGGTATTGTAAATATATAAAATTATATATAATTTTTTTAATTTATTTACCTAGTATCATATGAGTTCTTTCCAAATTAAATATTTTTTAATTGACACTGTAAGAGAAAAAAATCTCTTACCTTCTGATTTAAGTTTGATCGAGAAAAGGCGAATTGGGATTGCACTGTTCCTACTACAAAATGAGCAAACTGTTAGAGATTGGGGAGGTAAGTCAGTCGGAGACACTTCAATACTTAAAGTCAGTAAGAATTCTGAAACTAAACAAAGAAAATTATCAAAAATTAAGTACGTACCTTTGACGCAAGCATCACCCATATTTATAGCGTTGTGCAGCAATTTCTTTGCCAAGATTTTCGTTATTGGCTATATTAGGTGGTATACATAATTTTCAGCCAAACTCATTTAAATTCTAAGATTTCTCCCAAACTTCTTCCTCATTTTTTTATTTGTTAGGACATGCTGATAAGTTCACCTATAATTTAGGTAAAATTATTATAGGCTCAGTCCCAACTCTGATTACTTGGGATAGCCTAGCTATCTCACTCATTGAAGGATCTCCGTTCAAAATACTATTAGTGAGCTCTACTCAGTCTTACTTCCAATTCGGTCATATTAACAGTTCGGCCTATTCAGTTGAACACTTCAGCCATTTGCTCGATTGATTATAATAGAGATTGATTCCCCACACACCTTTCACATGTGCTTTTTGTCACATGCTTTTGGGACACGTTGCTTCATTAACTAGATCAATAATGCATAGTCATTTTATACCCCTTCTTTGACATTTTATAATTTCCATATTTAATAAATTGCTTGGTTTCCTGCAAAAAGACATTGTGCATGTCTTCCATTCTGCATAATGCCTTACTTCATTTAATGCTAGTGTCCCTTTGATTGCAAGCTCTGTTTCTCTTGGTGCCTTTCCTTTTCCTTTTTAAAGGTCGTCTCTTTCCTTTTCATTTCCACTTTCTCCATAGAGGCTTTTCAGAGCTCACTCCATTCTCTGCAATTTCTTTCTATTTCCAATGGCTCCCCTTATAAAAAAGGATATTCCTGCTTTTAAGGCTACTTGGAGTATCCTCGATGATGTCGAGATTAGGCTACCTAGGGCCAATGAGGCTTTATTGGTTGTGGGGAGTCTATCCCTTTGTACACGATTTCCATCACTGAAGGTGGAGTTCATTTTCCTCTTCATCCCCTCATTCTCAGGGATCTTTTTGCATTTGTCCCCAACTTCTTTCGAATAGTAATGCATTTGTGGCTTTGAATAATCTCCTTGGCACTAACCTTGGTCTCTGGGAGATTTTGTATTGCCACATCGTCAAGCTTGCTAGCGATAACAATTACTATCTGGCGGTTAGGTACAAGAGTCACTGCCTCATCACTCACCTTCCTAATTTCATCAAGAACCATGAAAAAGACGTAGTGTTTGTTTATGAGAATGGAGAACACAAGCCTGGGGGAGTGCTCGACTATCGATGCCCCTACGAGGGTGGTGCTCTAGGTATTACCTTAAACGTTTAAGTTATTTTCTTCTCTCTTTTTTTTTTATATATAAATGTTGTTAGTCTCTATTTGCTTTCTTTTCCAATAACGAGTAGGAGAAGTTGTGAAGAGAAAAGTCTTAAAACAATCTGTCAATATGGAGGGTCTCAAGAATGTGTAGACTTTTAACAAGACTGTCACACCCCATCCCGAGAGACCTATTTGGTATCCCAAAAATGGAAGTATAACTCGACACGTGGTAATACATGCACCTGTAATGTAAGGAAGCATTTAAAACCAATAAAACCAATCAATGATTTTATAAAAGAGATAAACCATACAACTATATGACAAAATACACAACTCTGTAACTCAATACAATGCAAATATTAGGGAATTCATCTTTTACATCAACAAGGAAATGCACACTCTTGTATAGTATTTACGCAACCAGTTTCCTTAACCACCCATCTCGACTATGCTAGAGCTGTAGTGGACCTATTTATAAACTTTAGCTTCCTGAAAATAAATATTTTCTTGAGTGTACTATGAACCATAATAAATGAAAATATTAAAAATATGGACCAAATATTATTTCACCAAAATATGTTCACAATCTGAGGAAAATGAAAAAATCAAAGTGTTTTCAACTCACTTTGAAATCTCATAATCATTGCCAAAATATCAACATAATAAATAGTCCACATGTGCTATGAGTCAACAACAATATTTAAGCAATGTCAAGCTATTAATAACATTTAAGCAATGTCAAGCTATCTACAACATTTAAGCAATGTCAAGCTATCTATAACATTTAAGCAATGTCAAGTGGTCTCACGACAACTACATAGTGTCCAAATCAACAACATGTAAGCTATGTCAAGCTGTTAACAACTCCAGCACAGTGAATACTACTCAAATCATAAGCTTTTCAACAATTCACAAGCTTTTTAATAAATCACAAGTTTTCAACAAAATATATTTGATCCATTATTTGCTCAACTCTAAATAAATCAAGTCATCAAAACTCCATTTTACATAGTGAAATAGCTCATAGTAGTCATATACTTTTATTTTCAATTATTATGAAGGAGTACACTTCACTTGTTGCAGCCAAGCAACACATAATTCTGTTTTGTGCTCGATCCCTAGATGGAATTGATGCAGTAGCCTCTGACCCTAAAAATTTGCATATGCACAAATAAAAATAAGTATCGACTAAAAAAAATTAATTTATGTAAATGAATGCATATAAATATGCTTCATGAAAATTCGTATTCACCACAACTTAACTCTAGCACCCAAGTTTGGAGACTAAATGGCATGTAAACCCATTTTTCACTTGACCTATGTGCACTAAGGTTTATTTTAAAAGGATTATGATCTCTCATATCATATAGTCAAATCATTCGTTTCGGATAGTTGTGCGTTACCGCACTCAAAATCCTAATCCAGATCTGTAAAAACTGATCATAAGTTTTAAAATATGTTAAAAGTTAATAAATAATGTAAGACATGGTTTCAAAATGAATTTGACAAGCTTCAACTGATTCGGAATTGAGAGAACCCTACCCGCGCTGCTTTTTGATCTGAAACAACTAAAAATAAAACGATGTTATTTTTCAATGAAATTTCATACACATACTCAATTAACCTACCTAAGAATGAATATAAAATTTATTTTCCAAAAAACACCCAAAAACTATGTCAAATTGGCCTCGGAAGCCAAAATAATCATTTTAATTCTCATTTTTGATTCGATCGTCGGATCGACTTGAAATTTTATGGGGACCTCCGCATGGACATTATAGAAAATTTGAGGTAGACCAAAGATTGATATGACACCAAAACGTGTCTTCACTAGCTTTCGGGGTGTCCAGTGGTCCTCTTTGTCCACTTCATCTTCTTCGTCAAGAATCCCAAGTGTCAAAATTCTGTTTCAAGACCCCCTCTTCTCACTCTTATAACTCACATCCAAACATTGAACCTAACTTTGAAAAAAATAAGGTTTTTCAACTCGAGGTCAGACCTGCAACTGCCTTTTTCACCCACCAAACGAACTCAATGAATTTATGAGGTCACCAATGGAATCCTAAGGTTGGTTTTAGTCTATCCTAATGCCCTTATGGTTTTAAAACTCAAGATTCAAAGCTTTAGGCCCCGTTTGGTAAACGCTTGTTTTCGTTTTTTTTTGTTTTTGTTTTCATTTTATGGCAAAAAAAAAAATAAAAACATGTTTGGTGAATGTTTTTGTTTTTTTTTTAATTACTCTGTTTTGAAAACAAGTCTAAAATATGAAAACATTCAAAAAGATGTTTTTGAAAACATCAAAAAGAAAAAACAAACGCGCGATGGTGAATGGGATTTAATGAGGTCTGGGCATCGATCCTCCTTAGCAACAAAAATGGATTATTTTGCTCCAGTATAAAAAGCCATCTCTCTCTCTCTTCCTTTCACTCCTCTCTGTCGCCCTCTCTCTCATTCTCTCGATGCCGAAGCCGAAGCCACGAAGAAGAAGAAGAAGTCGAAGCAGAAGGATCCAAACCCCATCGCCACTGAAGGATCCAGCTGCTCTCTCTCTATTTCTTTCAATTTTTCCTATTTTTTGTAGTGTTGATGGATTTTCGGGAGGAGTGGTGGGTTTGAGTGGTGGTGGTGGATTTTCGGGGATGGGGGTG
>CM042184.1:26837890-26891190 GCA_023539305.1 Ilex asprella | reverse complement strand
TGGATTTCTCAGGGGGTGGTGCTGGTTGGGGTGGGTTTCAGTGGCTGGTTTTCGGTGGTGGTGGGTGGCTGATGGTTGGCTGTTGGTGGTTGGTGGAGGTGTTGGGTGGTGGTGGACTGGTATTGTTGTGGTTGTTTGATGGTGGCTAAACAGGGGTTCAAGCTTTGATGCTGCCTTGGTGGTGGTGCGTTTCCGGTGCTTTGGTGGTGGCGATGGTGGCTGGGTGTCAATGCTTTGGTGGTGGCGATGGGGCTGGGTGAACTGGGTTTTCCATGATTTGGATGGAGATATATTTGTGATTAAAAAAATTAATCAAAATAATCACAATAAATTATGAAAACGCTATTATAATACCAAACATATTTTTTATTTTTGTTTTTCTAAATTTTTAAATATTAATGACTATCAAACATGTTTTATATTTTTAATTTTTATCACAGAAAAAACAAAAACTTGTTCTAGTTTTTTTTTAAAAAAAAACATAAAAACGAAAACGTTACCAAACGCACCCTTAATTTTCAAAAACCAAACCCTCACAATAAACTTCCTCTTCTTCGAACCACCACCACTGACCACGACCACCCTTCAAACCAACTCTAAATGTCATCTCAAACACCCATAAATCATTTACAAACCTAGAATCAAACCAAAAATCATTAGAAAATCAAACCCATTTCAAAACCCATTAAAACTTGAAAATTCAAAACATGAATTCATGTTTTTACAGTGTATGAAACATGATTTAAACACCAGATATGAACTACCAGGGTCCTCATTATTTAAGAAGTATACCCCTTGTAGCTCAAATAAGCCTCTCCCAAAGTTTGGTTCTTCAAGCTTTTGCTTTCTCTCTCTAACTTCTCTCTTCTCTTTCTCTCTCTTCTTGATGATTCTAACATATTCAAGCCTCAGCTGAAGCCTTCACCAAGTCTTCAAGCATTCTAGATGGATAAGGAGAGGTGGAGAAGCCCTAACCTAGAAAACAAGCTACTTGGAGGTGGCTGCTATGCAATGGTAGTTCTGTAAATACCATAAAATTCGAAAATTGCATTTTAATATATATATTTTTATATTTCATACCTCTCTTTTGATCCATCATAAAAATCTCGTAGTCAAGGATCAAAATTTTGTTGCAACACCAAATTAACTCAATGTAGTTTTGATTGTTGCAATTCAACCCTAGTATCACTTAATCTATTTTTTTCCCAACAAACTTTAATATTTTAACTTACCACTTAACATCATTCTAACAACTTTCAAAATTATATTTTGACCCCTAATATTATTTAAATGCAATGTGATGCATGACAAGTTCTCACAGAGACCCTCTTCTGCTTGGATAAGCCTAACACTTTTTCAAAGTTGTTCTAGATAGGCCTAACACTCACCTAACCAAAGATCGAGAAGCACTCAACACCCTTAGAGCTTGTACCTCAAGGTCTTGCCAAAAGTTCGCTATTTATGGTCGAGGCCGGGCGGTGAAAAACTTTATTGACCTTGTCTTTAGTTACTTTAATGCATCCCCAAGTGTTATTTTGACTGCTCTTGCTTCCCAAACTCCCTTTGTCGCTTAAGGTCCTTATTCTCCTTCTAACCCCATTCATCCATCTGTGACTGAGTCCAAGACGATACCAATACTAGATGGACATCCAGTCATTGTTCCCTCTATCGACCAGTTTAGAGTAGTAGATACCCTAGGCGATGACGCTTTTGGAGGTGTTGCTCCCATTTCCCCCAAGGACAAATCTCCTCCTAAGTTGTTAGAGAGACAAAAGCACACCGCCAGGAAGAGGAAAGTTGTGGAGATTAGTGAATCCAATCAAGGCGAGGAAATGATTTCTCCTTTTTGCCCCGTTTTGAAGGCCAAAGGCAGAGAGATTACTGTGAAAAATTTTGTTGTGGTTGATGTGAATGTTGTCGTTGGCAAAGCCAATGGAGTGATCCTTCCTCCGGATCTCGTTGTCATACCCTAATTTCACATTCAAAGGCATGACCTAACTATGAACCATCCAAACCATGAAAGCATATTGAATAAATCATTAAAATTCTAATAATTAACTAAACTAATCTCAAATCAAACATAAATAACTCCTTAAGATTACATCCAAAAACTAGAATAATATCTTGCAATTCGCTAATAAATAAATATTTTCAAACATTGTCTAATAACCAAACTTAAGAAATTTAAAATAGTTAGGCACTCTCTAAGCCTTAAAGTCCATATCCACAGCTTGATTTGTTGCCACCTCAAAGTCAATCTACTCACCTAAGATTATATCCTCTTCGAGGTCAAAATCTGAAAAATGTTTATCGTAGGGTGAGCAAACAAGCCCAGTAGGAAAAAATTCTCAACCCAAACAAGGTTTCAAAATAATAAAACAGGTAAGTCTCAGTTAATAAAATAGCATATCATAATTTGAAGTAAAACAGTGACAATTAATGAGATCTAAAGTTTATGGTACAAAATAGTAAAGTTCAACGAGAGGTAACACTCATTATCAAAACAATATGTAATCAAAACCTTTATATCTCATGTACGTAGGTAGACTAGGATGAATCCACACATTGAGTATATCCCAACCCACACACACATAATCATTCAACCAATCCTTGCAAGTTGTAGAGTAATATACTAAAAGCTTAGTTTTGCATTGAAACTATAAAACCCGAAAAAATTAAAACTTAATTAAAAAGGGCAAACGATAATTAGTCGTCATGGTGCAAGTTACGAATCTAAAATCTTCTAGAACTCGGATAATGAAAAGACCTCACCATTAGATTTGTATCACGAAATCTAGCTGCCTAGTCAATTTTTGTTGAATTCTGAGATAGTCAAAATTTTCACATTTTATGATACGATCGAGCGTTGCACGACTAAAATAAACACAATTAGATTTTATTCTTAAAACCTGAGAAATAATTTAAAGTTAGTTCAATAAAAATATACTAAACTTAACATGTTGTGAGATTTAATTGATTCAGAATAAAATTAAATCAGATAAATCGACACGTGTGGCGCATTATGGGCCTAGCACTCAAGAAGTATTTAAAGGGGAAAAATCAAATTTTCTCCCATTCGTTGCCTGAAATTTTTTGGAAAAGAGAAAGAGAGAGAGAGGAGAAAATCTCAAAGTTTGCCCATCTTCCTTGATCCACTAAGATTCAACCATTGGATCGCTTCGGGCCAAGAGTTAAAGTCGTTACGCAATAAGAGATTTGAAACCATATCAAAGATCGTGATTTTCTCTAAAATCCCAAAGATGGCAATTTTAGGATAAAGCTTGAAAGGCTTGATTTGGGATTTTTAGGGCTTCTACTACGTGGACATATGCTATAAGAGGGAGGGTTCCCTCCTATCTAGGTTTATTTTCAACCTATGATTGTCATATGAAATGGGTAGGATGATCAAGATGAATTCTCAAGTATAGCACACACCTAGCGTAGTTAGAAAATGAAAAATTAATATGAGAATGTGTTAAAACCAATTCTTACTTGATTTGAGTTTGATGAAATTGCTTGACTTATATTTAATGAAACGGATTGTTGGGCATGCTATATGACTATATGATTTGCCTTCTAAGTGTTTGATAAAATGCTTATGGATGTTCAAGTGTGTTATTTGACTGAAAAATGCTATAACATGTTTGATGAGGTTACAAAATGTTATTATATGCTTCATGACAAAATAGATATTTTGATGTTTATGGGATACTGTCATACACCTACATGTCATAGTTAGCGTATGATGAATTGGAAATGGAAAATGTACATTACATTGCATGTGCACAGGTTGCACTACATTTTTAGAGATCTGAAAAATGATGATAAATTTCTTTGTTTTACCGGTAGGGCACTATTCATGCACCATTTGTCGGTAGAACACTACATATGCATCATTGAAGCATGAGTTATGTTTAGGAGCATAATTTAAGTATGTCATAGAAGAGAAACATGCTTAGAATATTAAAATACACCTACTGTGTGAATTTGAGCCCAAACAAAAACAGTTTTAAAAATTGGACGAAAAGGGCATTTCGGTTGGCCTAGGTGGGACCGGCCAAACCCGGCCATTAGCGAAAATATAATTTTTTAAAAGTTTTTATTTAAAATAATTTTAAGAACTTTGGTTAAAATAGAATGTCGAATTGAGGCGTTTCGGGACGAGTTATAGTGTAACGGGGTCCCGGATTCATCAAGGGCAAAAGGGTCATTTTTTACATTTGCCCTCCACTATAAATATAGACCTTTTTGTGTAAAAACATCAGTTTTTTTAGCTGAAAAGGCTCAGTACACGTTTTTGGAGGAAAGGGAAGAAAAACTCTAGGTTCTTGAAGCTTAAAGCCACCAAAACTCATTCCTAGGCCAAGATTTTTGCAAGACTTCCTTCTAAGAAGTTGTTCCTCTCAACAAGAGCTATATGCTCACCGATCGGTTCTTCTATAAAGAGAACACACCTTCCTTGGTTTGAGAAAAACCATTCTAGGTATGATATTTTACTAAGTTGGCAATAAATTTAAGTTTTCTTGCATTCCTATGTATTGATTAAATGATTTAGGTGTTTACTTAATGTTAGAAAAAAATTTAGTTGGTAGTTTATTTGAAAACCTAGAATTAGTAGTTTAAGTACTTTTGTGTTCTTTGAGTTTCTTGACAATTTGTTGTTATAGTAAAGGTATATATTGCTTATGTGTTAGATTATTATATTATACCTTATGTTCATGTAGAGAAACTTTTATGGTTTGAGAGTTATGATGAATTGGTTATTTGTGTATTTTTAGTTACTTTGAGAAATTGTGAAAGTAATTAATGTGAAGCTTAATTATATATTCAATCCATAGAATGGTGTTTTATATTCATGTAGACAAGGTGTTTGAAGAAATGTTTCATACAATTCACATTGAGAAAAATCAAGACATCTTGGCATACATGAATCCTTAGAATATAGTGTGTGTTGAGCACTTAGTGCTATGCATTATGAGGGTGTAGATTCTGTGTTGAAAAACCCAAAATTTGGCTAATGACAGTACTCGCGGGTTGACGGGGGCGGACCGTGAAGCGAGACATAGGTGGCATAGAGTTACATGGGTATGTCATGTAGATTGACATTGCATAGCATTGAGGGATTACGGGGTTATAATATTTAAAATGTACACTTCCCATACCACGCCTTAAATTTGTTCCTTGCATTAGTACTTTGGCATACCAGCAGTTGAGCTGACCCATTCGTGGGATATCATATTACAGATGAGGCTCCTGGTACTTGAGACTTGAGGAAGTCTTAAAGAAAGGAGAGAAAAGGGGCTTGAATGAATATTTGGCCCTTGGGGCATATTTTGTATGTATGGGCATAAGCCCAAATGACTTGTATTTTAATTTGGAAAAGTAATGGATTATATATCTTGGGCCATTTTAAAGTGTAAGGGTGTAAACCCAATTGACATTTGAGATGTTTTTATTTAATGAACATCATATGTGTATATTGGGACAATTATATGTATATGTTGAGAATAAGGAGTGTATGTTTAATTTACATGGGTTGTGGCTACCGAGTGAGGGTGGATTGTGATAACTTGAAATATTGTGAATATTAGGTGGAAAAAGGGGTTGGAAAACAAAGGAGGTTATGTCGAAATTTTATGAAAAATTAAAAGGTGTGTTAAGTGTGAAAAACACCTTTCAAGTAGGTGGGAAATATGTCAAGGGGGAGGGGGGTTTAGAAACCTTGAAAGAATAGGTTAAAAATGGAAGAAAAATTACTTGAAAAACTTTGGGAAAACGTGAGAAATGAATGAGAAACAAATTTATCCAACCTAATAACCTTTCATTTACTTTTCTTATTCTTTTCCCTCACTCCCTGGGTTTGTAGAAATTCGGGGCGTGACAACTTGGTATCAGAGCCTAGGTTCGAATACTTAGAGACTATGGAATATTATTGAACATGATAGGGTTGTTACACATGGTTTTAAACTTTGGTTGGCATTATGTTAAGTGTAAGAACTTGTTTGGTGTATGTAAAGACATGTTGTGGTTATTGCTTGTGAAGTGTGAGCTGTTGACATGTATATGCTTCTTCTTCTTTTCAATGCCTATGTCAGATGTGAAAAGAGGATTAATTTTAAATTCCTATTGGACTTGTAGACACAGGCTACCAAAGAGGACTTCTGCCAGACCTATAGTACCTGCGTGGTAGGCCTAGAGCGACAGCACCACCGCGGCGTGGTAGGCCCTGAGCTACTACTCCTGCTCATAGCATAGCTGAGGAGGCCGTCACTCCTGCTCCTGCACCTGCCCCAGCAGAGGAGGTGAATCAAACCATTGGCGCTAGAGATATGGCGACCATTTTACAGGAGTGTTTTTGCGTCGTACAGGAGACCAGGACTGTAGGTGGTGAGACCAGGGATACCTACGTGATGAAGGTATTCCAGAGGATGCGACCTCCTAGATTTGCCGGACAGCCCGACCCTCTAGTAGCTGAGGAGTGGTTAGAGCATATCACCAGGATCCTGGACTCACAGGGGATCATAGAGCCCCATTTGAGGATCAGATGTGCCTCCTTTCAGTTTACTGATTTGGTTAGTCAATGGTGGAGAATAGCTACTCACCGGATTGATGGTTTCGGGGAGGGATGAGATGCCTTTGTGGCCATGTTCAATGACCACTATTTTCCTGAGATTGCGCGAATTGGGTATATGGATGAGTTCATGGCTCTCCTACAGCGAGACATGACGGTGACTTAGTATGAGTCTCGATTTACTGCATTGGGGAGATTTGCCCCACATGTTATTCGAGAGGAATGACTGAGGGTCCTTTACTTTGTTAGGGGATTAAATACCTCCATCAGAGATAGACTGGCAGGCCACATTATGGAGACATACGATGAGGCAGTGATGAGGGCCACCAAGGTTGAGAGGGGGTTGTCCGACCTTAGAGGGATTAGAGAGTCCCGGACGCAGAGTGGGACAGTTACAGCTCAGGCTTCTACATCTGTCCCAGTTTACACTGGTAGGGGACCGGCGAAGAGGTATAGGACTAGTACTTCTTTTGCACAGACATCGTAGCAATCTGGCAGTCTTGAGGTTAAAAAAAACATAGTATAGGACTAGTACTATATATTATGTGATATGAGATTATATGCAGGACTAGTACTATATATTGTGTGATATGAGATTATATGCATGATTAAATGTGTATATGAATGAGACATTAGGGTTAAAAAACATAATCTTGAGGTTAAAAAAAAGGAAAGAATGGGAAAGCTTACAGTTTGGGCATCTATTGGTAGGTAGCATACCTCCTACCAGTGTGACAAGAGGAAATTTTCAACGTTTTAACTTTTTGTCCCTAACTTTGGGATACTAAGTTAGTATTCTATTTCTATCTTACTTGTGTGTAAATGGAAACTAGAGAAGGGGGACATCGAAATGGTCAAATCGGTGGATGAAACAACCAACTACCACCACCAACTTTTGACCAACAAGCCTTCATGGAGGCTATGGGTGCAATGATGGCTATCTTGGCACAAGCTAGCACCAACATAGGCCATAGAGGCTTGAACAACCACCATAAGTTTAAGGCGCATAAGCCACCAACTTTTATGCAAGCGGCGGATCTGATAGTGGCCGACCATTGGTTTCAGCAAGTGGAGAAGATCTTAGAGGCCATGGAGATCACATTCGACCCCACCAAAATAAGACTAGCAATGTTCCAATTTGAGGGAGAGGCTTGTATATGGTGGAATTGGGCAAAAGTCTCAAGAGATATTGAGGCCATGACATGGGGAGAGTTTAGTGAGCTCTTTATAGTTAAGTATTTTTCGTCGGCTATTCGGTAAGTGAAAGCCTGAGAATTCTTAGATCTAAAAAAAGGGACAATGATGGTGATGTAATACGCAGCAAAGTTCATTGAGCTAGCTCGTTTTTCCGATGACTACGTGACCACAGATTTGGCCAAGGTGGGGAGATTTAAGGACTGCTTGAAGTTGTCCATCTAGGGAAAGATTGTGAGCCACTGCCTACAAGACCTAGATTTGATAGTTAATACGACCATGATCATTAAGAGGTAAGTGGACGACAATAAAAGCATTCGGGAGACTAGTGCTAAGGACAAAAAGAAGGAGGGTCAATCATCCAACACTAGTTCGGGGAAGAAACAAAGGACCTCTTCCCCACAGAGATCACAAGGGTAGGGCCGAGGCAATCAAAGCCTAGGCCAAAGTCACTTTTTCCAAGAAGGGAAGAACTTTAAGGGGATGTGTCAAGGAGGCTAGAAGATATGCTATTTGTGTCGTCAGCTGGGCCACCTGAAGAAAGATTGTCCTTTCGAACAAGATCCTAGAGTTACGGGACTTCTCAGTCCCAGTCATCACCGGGACCAATGCAAACATTTTTCACTCTTCCCTAGCCTATCATGGACCAAGGGAACCAATATCAGCATTCGACTATGGGGCAGATTCCTACCACTTCACATGCGGGGGCTCTGCAATCAGGCTAGATGGCCCAGAGTATGGGCCGAGGTCGAGGCCGAGGACAGGGTTTGTAGGTAGGGATTTAAGGGACCTAGGGGTGAGTCTACATCATCATTTCTCGGACTAAGTTGGTGGATCATTCTGTGATTCAGGGTACATTTTTACTCTCTCGCTAATGGGGAAGGGTGTTATTTGATTCAGGTGCATCTCATTCATTCATTTATGCATCTTGTGTGCAAGATTTGGGCTTAGAGGTTGAGACCTTAGAGGAGCCATTGCATGTGAATTCTTCCCTAGGAACTAGGGTTTGTATTAATAAAATATGTCGGGAATGCAAGTTAGAGATTTTGGGAATTTTACTCACGGTGGACCATAAGGTCATGAGCATGTTGGAGTTTGATGTCATCCTTGGGATGAATTGGTTGGTGGCACACCGAGTCATTATTGATTTTGAATGGAAGAAGGTCACTACGTATACATCGAAAGGTGTCTGTTTCAAGTTTTAGGGAGAAAATCACAATGCTTTACCTCACGCCATGTATGACTCTCGTTGGCATGAACAATTGATGGGTTGACTTGCGACCCTTACACTTAAGGATGAGGCGAGATAGGAGTTGGGTCTACCTCAAGTAGTTTTTGAGTATGCGAATATTTTTTCAAAGAAGTTATCGGGATTGCCTCCACATTAGGATGTTGATTTCTCTATTGAGTTACAACACGGTGTATCACCTATCTCTTTGGCACCACATAGGATGACACCGGCAGAGTTGCAAGAACTCAAAGTCCTATTGCAAGAATTGTTAGACAAGGGTTCTATTAGGCCGAGTACCTCACCTTGGGGTGCTTCGGTATTATTTTCCAAGAAGAAGAATGAGGCCCTTAGACTTTGCATAGACTATCGATAGCTGAATCGGGTCACTGTCAAGAACAAGTACCTATTGTTTCTTATATATGACTTGTTTGACCAATTGAGAGGGGCTTGGGTCTACTATAAGATAGACTTGCGCATGGGATACCATCAGTTGAAGGTATGGCACCGGACATTCCTAAGACAACTTTTAGGACTTGATATGGCCACTTTGAGTTCACGATTATGCCATTCGATTTGATAAATGCCCCGACAACATTCATGGATCTCATACATAAGGTGTTCTAACCCTATCTTGATCAGTTTGTCGTGGTTTTTGTTGATGATATTATGATCAATTCCAAGTCTGGGGAGGGGCATGAGAGTTACTTGAGGATCGTTCTCCAAACCTTGAGAGACTATCAGTTATTTGCTAAGTTCAGCAAGTGTGAATTTTGGCTAATAGAAGTAAAATTTTTGGGACACGTTGTGTTTGCTACGGGTGTATCGGTTGACCCAGAAAAGGTAGAGGCCATAATGAGTTGGAGAGACCGAAGTCAGTCTTCGAGATATTCAATTTCTTGAGATTGGTGAGGTACAATTGGAGATTCATCAAGGACTTCTCCTGATTAGTGGCTCTTGTGACAATACTTATGAGAAAGGAAGTTTGATCTCAATGGGATGACAAGTGTGAGGGGGCATTCCAAGAGTTAAAGAGGATGTTTAGTTCAACTCTCATTTTTATAGTGTTAAAGAGGGGACAGAGGTATACAGTGTATTCTGATTCCTTGAATGAGGGACTAGGTTTGTATTAGTACAGTCTAGGAGTGTGGTAGCTTATGGTTCAAGATAGCTGAAGAACCATGAGAAAAACTACTCTACACACGACATGGAGTTGGCGGCTATTGTCTATACCTTGAAGGTATAACACCACTATTTGTACGAAGAATAGTTTGAGGTATTCTTGGAGCGCAAGAGTCTAAAGTACATCTTCACACAATGAGACCTTAACATAAGGCAACATAGGTGGATGTAGTACTTAAAGGATTATGACTTCACTTTGCATTACCATCCTTGTAAGATAAATGTGATAGCTGATGCACTCAGCTGGAAGTCACGAGGAGTCTTGGCTAATCTAGTTTCTTGAGAGTGGCAGATGCTTGAGATTGTAGGGTAGTTCAGACTACACTATAAGGATCAGGCTTAGGGTATTTCAAGAAGCTTGGTGGCTACGGCTTCTTTATTAAGTAGGATGATCGAGTCCAAGGGGTAGAACAAAGAGATATTTTCCAACAGGGACCAGGTATAGGTGATGATGGTTGGGCCATTCACATTGATGACAGTCTTCAATTTAGGGGAAGGGTTATGGTTCCCCAGTCTACGGATCTGAGAAAGGAGATCCTCAGGTAGTTTCATTGCTCCCATTTTGATGTGCATCCTTATGGCATGTACCATAAAATTCGTCGTCAATATTATTAGAGCGGGATGAAGAGACTTGTAGGAAATTTTGTTAGTAGATATCTCACATGTCAACAGGTTAAGGCCGAGCACCAAAGACCAGTAGGGTTGCTCTAGTATTTGGAGGTGGTTGAGTGAAAGTGGGAATATGTCACTATAGATTTGGTGACCCAACTATCACTTCACATGGGCATGACGCGGTATGGATGATCGTGGACCGGATTACGAAGTCAGCACACTTTTTGGTTATACGGATGACCTTCACACTGGAGGAATTCTACAATTTATATATATTGGAGATAGTCCAGTTACACAATGTACTTATATCTATAGTATCGGATCCAAATCCTAGGTTCACGATTCATTTCTAGGAGAGTTTTTAGTGAGCTATGAGGACACAATTGATGATGAGTACAACTTTTTATTCCCAGACGGACGGTCAGTCGGAGAGGACCATCCAAATTTTAAAGGACATGCTTCGGGCATATGTCCTTGAACTCAAGAGTAGATGGGAGGAACACTTACCTTTAGTGGAATTTACCTATAACAATAGTTACTAGGCGAGCATACAAATAGAACCCAATGAGACACTTTATGGATGGTCATGCCATTCTCCGGTATGTTGGATGGAGGTTGGAGAAGACCTTGTATAAGTTCAGACTTGATCAGAGACACCTAAGAGAAGGTGGACATGATACGAAAACGTCTTTTAACGGCACAGAGTTGATAGAAGAGCTACTCCGATAGGCGGCGGAGACCTCTAGAGTTCGAGATTGGAGATCACGTCTTCTTAAAGGTTATGCATAAGATGAGAGTGGTTAGGTTCGGGAAGCAAGGGAAGCTATCACCGAGGTATGTCGACCCTTTGAGGTACTTTAGATAGTTGGTACAATTGCTTACCAGTTGGTGTATGGTGGATTATGGTGAGCTCGTTGTTAATACATATGAGACCTTCGAGGAGGGATCGGTGTGTATCATGAATAGCAGAAATCAAGTTTTGTGTGCCAAAACTGTGAGGCTGGTGAAGGTGTTGTGGCAGCACAGTGATATGAAGGAGGCGATATGGGAACGTGATGACACTATCCATACTACCTATTTGTTCCTATTCGAGAATGGAGTTAAATTTCTTATAGTCATAGAGTAGTACATGAATTGTTGCTTATGCATTTTGTTTTATGTGCATGTGTGTAATTTCGGGGACAAAATTCCTTCAAGGGGGAAGAATGTAAAACCCAAAAAAATGAAAACTTAATTAAAAAGGTAAAGCGATAATTAGTTGTTACGATGCAAATTCAAAACCCAAAATTTTCTATAATTCAGATGATAAAATGGACTTCACCGTTAGATTTGTATCGCAAAATTTAGCTAATCAATCAATTTTCGTTGAATTTTGAGAGAGTCGATTTTTTTTACGTTTTACGATGCGATCGAGCGTTGAACTACTAAAATAATGTGATCAGATTTTATTCTCAGAACTCGAGAAATAATTTAATGTTAGTTCAATAAAAATATACTAAACTTAACATGAGGTGAGATTTAATTGATTAGCAATAAAATTGGATCAGATAAATTGGGACGTGTGTCGCATTATGGGCCAAGCATTCAAGGAGTATTTAAAGAGGAAAGAAAAATCAGATTTTTACCCATTCGTTGCCTGAAAACTTTTGGAAAAGAGAGAGATAGAGAGAGAGAGAGCGAGAAGAGAAAATCTCAAAGTTTTCCCACCTTCCTTCCTTGATCTGCCAAGATTCAATCGTTGGATAGCTTCGGGCCAAGAGTTAAAGTTGCTTTATACAATGAGAGTTACACAACTATACCAAATATCATGATTTTCTCCAAAATCTCAAAGACGAGAATTTCAGGATAAAGCTTGGAAGGCTAGATTTGGGATTTTTGGGCTACTACATGGACATATGCTATAAGAGGGAGGGTCCCTCCTATCTAGGTTTATTTTCAACCTACAGTTATCATATGAAACGGATAAGATGATAGAGATATGTTCTCATGGATAGCACACACCTAGTGTAGCTAGAATATGAAAAATAAATGTGAGATTGTGTTAAAACCAATTCTCACTTGATTTGGGTTGGATGAAATTGCTTGATTTGGGTTGGATGAAATTGCTTGACTTGGATTTGATGAGATGGATTGTTGGGCATGCTATGTAGTTACATGTTTTGCATACCAAGTGTTTGATAAAATGATTATCAATGTTCAAGTGTATTATTTGAATGGAAAAAGGTATAACATGTTTGATGATGTTATGAAATGTTGCTATACGCTTCATGACATAATAGGCATTTTGATATTTATGAGATATTGTCATATGCTCACATGTCATAGTTAGCTTATGACGAATTGAAAATGAAAAATGTACATTACATTGCATGTGCATGGGTTACACTACATTCATGGGCATTGGCATGAGTGCGGGCGTGTGTCCATGTTTTTAATCAAACAACATCTTTGGTAGGTTGATACGTAGGCTCGAGAAAGTTGGACCTAGGTTTGAATAAGTTGCACAGATTTGCATTAAAAATACGTGTCGGGTATAGAAAGAAGTGATAGATTCTCTCTCAGGTGCAAAGCCCGGTTACTTGGTTCGCTCACTTGTCAAACGATGAAATTCCAAAAAAGTGTGTCGGTGTACTAGGAATCAGAGGTGGGATAACCTTGAATACCGTGTCAATTTGGTAACCTATTGGTGTAATGTCCATAAATTACTTACCCAACAAAGACACAAAATTTTATAAAATAGTCATTGGATGTCTAACATCAATGGCGGGGGCTTAGAATGTACGGATGTATACGCATGACATAGGATGTGTTATGGGACCTGATGGGAATCGAGTTGCATTGCATGCGTGAGTTCTCATCGAATGGCATGGCTTGGAATTGTGGCATTCATTTATGAAATTTATGTGTTTAAATGAATGTTTGACATGATGATTTGCATGTGAAATTTCATATGCATCTGGGTTGGGGAGTGACCTCCTTATGAGATACCCTATTAAGTATGACTCACCCTTTATGAGAATACATTTCAAGTGTTGGACAGCTCTAGCAGATGACCCTTACTTAGGCCCATGATTGATGATAGAGCTAGTTGTGGTTCTTTAATTACATTTTGTAGTACTTGTATATTTCTATATTGGCCCTGTATAAATTAAGCACAAAACTTGTACTTTGACTAAGGCATGTAATGGGACTCTCTTGGACAATATTCTTTTGTAAACAAATAAATGTAATAGATGTTGTATGAGTTTGAAGGGTTAAAGTTGAAATCTGGGAACTTTGGGAAAATTTGGACCCTAGGTACCAGTACCTCACAGGTACCTAACTTCCAATGGGCTCAAGTACTGGTACCTATGCTCACAGGTACCTCGAAGACAGAGGACCTAGGTACTAGTACCCGGCTTCTAGAGGGCTTAAGTACTGATACTCCTTATTAGAGGTACCGGTTCATCTTCTTGACAATTGATTTTTGAACTTCAACACTTCTGAGCCTTCATATCTTGAGCACTTTTCTTTGGATGATGTAAATGGTTAAATTTTAAGTCCTAGACTTTGGAATGTGAACCTTGGAATAGTCATATGATTAATGTATACATAGGTTATGTATTGGGTAGAGCTCCCATACAAACGAGACTCTGTCCGAATTCCATTTTGTTATGATCCCGGTGAATGAAGTGTAACGACGTGATATCAGATGATACAGTGTCCACGAGTTGATGGGTAATCAACGAGTTGAAAAAGGACCCCCGAATTTTGAGGTGTCACAGAAACTTAATTTATTATTTAATAAAATTTCTTCATTTCCTATTTTAATGAGAATCTGTGGAGGTAAAATATTTTCATATATATATGGTATGCATGTGTATTTTTTATTTTACAATGTAAACAAGCTGGTGTGTAGAGTTCGGGTTATGCATAGAAGATCAAATTATCAAATTCTTGTATGATATAAGTAAAGGTTCACAGTCTTAGTTGGAATTGAACACACCACCAGTAGGATTGTAATGCAATTTTTTGGCATAGTCTGTCTTGACTATAGGAGACTGTCTAATGTATCGGATTGTTGAACTAGTATACTTTGTATATTGAACATAACTGTTATTGAGGTTATTTTATTTCTACTGACTAAATAAGAAAATAAATACCTCATAGTTATTATGATTATTTAAACTCTTAATTCTGAGATATTTAATTGACACATGCATATAAAGGTTGCTACTTTAATTCATCAAAGTGTGAAATTCATATCTGAGTCAACAAACTTGGTAAATTAAGAGATTACATTATTTACATGGTGGAAATTAATTATTAAAAGAAATCACGTTCCAGTATTTAAATGGGTTGATGATGTTTTATTGAGGAAGCTTATAATTTTTGTCCATGTCAAACCCTGTAAGTGGATTTAATTATCCGACAAGACAAATAAGTTGAGTGGTAAGATTTAATTATTAGCAATTTAATTAATTGATGGACATTTTTAATTTAAAACATGAGGATATTATTAAACATATAATAACAAGAAGCTCAAAATATAATTTTTGAAATAAGGCATGGGAGATCAATAATAAATTTTTAGTAGATTAACTTATTATTAATGGACCATAGGTTATTTGTGTTATTTCGGGAGGGGGAATCTGAAGTGGATAGTTCCTCACGATTATACACATGGAGATAAAGACACTATACCTAGAGGGGGTAAATAGGTTTTTCAAATTATGCTTAATTAATTACCTATTAAAAATCTAACCTACCACAATTACCCCATCTCACACACACTTATCAAAGAATGTGAGAACCCCTTTAGTCACCACAACGAAACTTAACCACGATGTTTGATTTTAATTAATATTGAATTAATTCACTCTAAATTAATCTCAAGGCAATCCCAAGCCCAAAACCCAAACTTCACAACTATGGTTGAATAGATGTTAAGTAATTAAATTCACAAACACATAGTGCACATGTGTACAAACAATCACAAGCGTATAAGATAAGAGTAAAGAACACAAGTGATTTGTTGACGCATAAATCCTTCTCAAGGAAAAACTGTGGGGAACCACTCAGGGTTCACCAAAGCCTAATCCACTACTCGTGAAGTCAACATATAAGTACTCGAGACTTATACCTTAACCAATACAATAGTTAGATGGGCATGTCCTTGTCTCTCTGTCGAAGGCCCTACTCCAATGTCTAGTGTAGCTTCACTTAGACCTCCCCACCAGCCTCAAGCAATTATAGGCATGCCAACAATTTTGGTATGCACATACCAATGGGTTTATTAAACTATAAAGATCTTCAACTCCAATTTGAGAGGTTGTGTAGAATCTTTAGTGGTAGCCTTTGGATCTTAGGGATCTAGGTTGTGGTGGAAGCTCTCAAGGTAGAAGAATGATTTTCTCTCTTAGAAATATCACTAGAGGCTTAACCTAGGTGTGGGAAAGGCTCTCCCTATTTATAGGTTCGGAATAAATGTAGTTTAAGTAAATAAAAAAATCATATTCATGAATGACCGCACGATCAGTAGGAGGCTGGTCATAAGGCGGTTGTCGCTGGAATGAAAACAATGTTTCAAGCATGACTAGGGCAAACATTGCTTGAGTGACCATGAATGACTGCTCGAGCGAGCTTATTAAGAGAGTCATGTGTTGCCTTTTGTGGCCTCTTTCCATTTCTTTCATCAAGTTATAAAGAGGTCGTTCTATTTAGGGTTTTGTTTTTTGATTAGCTAGGGTTAGGTATTAGTCGAGTCTAGGATTAGTTTAGTGAAAAAATTTAAAAAGAAGTAGATATATGAATTTTTCAAGAAATTTGGAGTTCTACCAGTAGAATGTGTATTTTCTACCGGTAGGTGTTAGAACAGAAGGTCATTCTACCGGTAGGTTTTGAATCAAAGGCGTTAAAACAAGTTTTTTTTTTAGGAATTCCAAGGGTTTTCTCAAATCTAAAATTTCTCTCTCACTTTAAAAGCTCTCCTCTCTCTCTAGAAACCTTAGAAACTTTTTTCCAAAGCTTGGGCATCAATCAATCACGTGTTCCACAAGGTTTAATGATAAGGATTGTGGGTCAATGGCTCATCAAAGTATGATGAAACCTTCTCGATTTGCTCGTGGTTTTGGATTTTGATTTCTTTCTTGAGTATTGTGGGGGTTGTTTTGTGGGCAATGACTCGCACGAAGATACTTGCGATCACTACTAATAAGAATTCTAGGAGGGGGAGGCCAATACCTAAGACTTCAATCGAGCCTCGAAAGAAAAAATAAAAACTTGGCCATTCAACCTCTATAGACACCAAGAATGTGACTTGAGAGAGGCAAATAGATAGACATGGGTTGGTTTTCTCTGTTATTGTCTAATAGATTATGAGTCGAGGCTTAGAATAATGGTTTGAGGAGGTGAAGGGGTTTAGGTTGGTGATGTGTTGGGAGTTCTAGACTCATTGTGGTTAACAATGACTTATAGCTATTCAGGACCACAGTGCGGGCGAAGGTCATTGATATTGTGCCCGCGACTGTGGCTGAGATGTTGAACTATGTTCATCCTGAGTTAGACAAGATTGATTTTCCTCACACCAATTTCTAGCCCAAGACCTTGGATCAGTATGCTACCTTGATGTGTGGAGAGGTCAAGACCTTCACTAGGAAGGTTCACTAAAATGTGTATCTGAAAAGATCAGAGAAGGAGCCAGGTGTGGATAAACTTGCCCTAGATTATGTGTTCATGGTAGGCTCTCGCATTGACATAGTACTAATGATATGGCGCGTTATGCGAGAGTTAGCAGCCACCGTGAAGTCGAAGGCGAACATGCCTTTCGCTCACATGGTGATGTGGATGTGTGTGAAGGTCAAGGTGAAGCAGATAGCAGATGATGTGTTGTGGGCAGCTGACATAGGACCCATTGGCTGTCAGAGCAAGAGTAAGAGTGCCACAATGTCTACGGGGACCGAAGTTAGAGAAGCTACCACCGCTATTGCTTCTATTGTTATTACCATTTCAAATCCACCCTACTACTACTTCTACTGCCCCTACTGCTGTACAACTTGATTTAAATCATACACAAATATAAATGGTCAAATTGTAGTATTACTCGGTTAAGTCCAAAGTTGAACCCAGAAGGAGCTATCTGTTGGAATTCAAAAATAGAAGAGGTAAGATTGTCGTGCACGTAGTGTACTTTACAATAGCTTGTGGTGTAAACTTAAAACTATCAAATAAACACTTAAACTAAACTTTTGATTACAGTAATTGAAAAACTACTCTTTAGTTCAGGGACCCAACATGCATTTTATTGCTTGATTATGAAAATGCCACCTTACAACAATTAACTTTCATATTATTGGAAAGTTATCCGGTAGGTTTGATGTATAGATTAAACCATATCATAGTAACTAGTTAGGTTAGTTGGAAGGTCTATGCACCATACAACAATCAGATAATCCTAGTAAACCCAAAGTTGAATCATTCAAAAGGTTTACTTTAGCTATTTGATCGGCAAGTCGATGATTCAATGAAGATGGAGTTCTGGTTTATACATTGAATCAAAAGCATTAGCTATGACGAGTTTTAACCCTTACGTAATCAATCTCTCGATCATTACATAAAATCCAACTACGTGCATCAGCGTATCTTGCATGAACTACGTAATAACATAAAGATGAACTAGCATATAACAATAAGTTTAACTTAGTATTCGTAACCATGAGCATATATTAATACGACACCGAATGGAAATAATAACCACCAATCAGCTAAGGGAGGTATAACCATTAAAGCATGGGTAAACCATGGACATTTTCATAACACAAACAATATTACACATGTCTTTACCCTTCACTAAAGAGTATAAATGGACTACTCACACTTTATTTCTATAGACAAGCAAGAAGGGTGAGATAACCTCATTGCAACGTGACACAAATCTAAAAAAGCAACGCAAGAGATCCTTCCCTGAGGAATAGTTGAAACACCTTCACTTTTATTACCGGCTAGGGCTTAAAAGTGAGAAATGTTCAACCCTCCATGTAAAAAGGATGTAAAAGAAATGTAGAAGAAGAGAAACTATTGCTTATGAGTTTTTATGGCAGGGTTTCTTCTTCTCTGGCTTGTCTTTCCTTCTCTGGCAAAGTCTCCTGGCAAAATGGCTAAACTAGCCTAGGGGTTCAGAGGAGGCAGACACAAAAGGCAGCCATTCAGATTCCTTTATTGCATTTTTGGAACAATAGGAGGAGAGGAAGGCTAAAGGTGGTTTAGCCACTATCTAGACGCCACCACCACCACCCGGATGGTGCTAAGCCTCTCGTTTTTATGGGTGGAGCCTTATTTGTTGACCTTGTGGACTTTGGCCACCAATGGGATGTTGTTTCACCATCCGAATGGTTAGCCTCTTGTTGAAATTGCTTTTGCCTCCCTTCTTTGTTTGTCTTCCACATTTTCGTCCTTCCAAGTTCTTATAATTATATATGAAACCCTACAAAATATGCAAATTTAACATTAGCCATAATACTATTCAATTTAAACATTTTAGTTCCATTAAAGCACATTATTTACCCTAAAACCTAATTCAATTCCACACTTTTTAGGGTTAATTACACCCCAACCAAACATTACTAGTCCTTAGTAATTGAAATAGTTAAAATACAACCACTTTTGTAGATTTCACGATTGCATTTAGATTATACAACAAGCTGTTAAACCCCTAGGTGATCCCTAGTGGAAAAGTTTTACCTTGTGAAGGTTTTCAGCGAAGGTACCTACAAACTTCAATAGTTAAGATAAAATAATTCATATTTTCACATATAAAATTAAATATTCATTCTATTCTTATGGAAGAATACCTCCCTCTTCCTTATCACTGTAAGAGTAACACATACCAATTGTAACATTATTCTATATATTTTTGGAAAACTCGTGTGTGCAGAGATTTCATTATTTCAAAAACACTTAAAAATATCACAACCTTTTACTAAGCTATACAAGAGTTAGTCTTGATGTCAATTTTTACCTGAAAAACACTCATCAAAGAATACACTCAAGTTTTAGTGACTATCACTCAATAATTTCATGTGATAAGAATATTGAAATCAAAGTAAAGTAATAGCACATGTATTATTACAAAAGAAAGTTATTTGAATAAAACTGGAATTTGACATAATTGTGAGATCCTAGTATTCCACATCAGTTAGGGAGGAGAAAGTTGTTGGGCTTATGAGTAAGCCCCTCGCCTTTTCCCAGGGGTACTAGGAGGAACAAAACTGTGAGGGCCAGTGGGCCCAAAGCGGACAATATTATGCCATGTAGAAGGTAGGGTGTTACAAATTGCTCTGATACCAATTTGTAACACCCCACCCTCCACATGGCATAATATTGTCGGCTTTGGGCCCACTAGAAACTCTCCCAAAAATGGGTTGTGAACCTGGGATCCCGATCTGATACTATAGATACATGCACTCCATGTATATAAACAATCTCCTGTATATACAACCTGTAAAATTCCTTTAATGTGAAGGTCATTCGCATTGCCAAAAAGTGTGTCGAGTTCGTAAGCTGGTCCACTATCACCCACATTGAGTCATGTCCCCTAAATGTCTGTGGCAAGTGGGTCACAAAATCCATAGTGATGTGCTCCCACTTTCACTCAACCACCTCTAAAGGCTGGAGCAACCCTGCTAGTCTCTGGTACTTAGCCTTGACCTGTTGACATGTGAGACATCGACTAAAAAAATCTCTAACTTGCCTGTTTATCCCACTCCAACAGTGTTGACGACGAAGATCATAATACATCTTTGTTCTCTTAGATCCATAGACTGGG
This sequence comes from Ilex asprella, assembly GCA_023539305.1. Taxonomy (NCBI): domain Eukaryota; kingdom Viridiplantae; phylum Streptophyta; class Magnoliopsida; order Aquifoliales; family Aquifoliaceae; genus Ilex; species Ilex asprella. Next base: position 26,870,601 of record CM042184.1, on the reverse strand, counting down.
GAACCATAACCCTTCTCCTGTACTGAAGACTACCATCCGCATGAATGATCCAACCCTTGTCACCTGTACATGCCTGTACCCGGTCCTTGATAGACAATATCTCTGTGTCCTACCCTTAGGACTCAATCACCCTGCTCAGTAAGGAATGCATAGCCATTAAACTCTCCAAAGTGCCCTGAGCCTGTCCCCTGTAGTGTAGCATGAACTGTCCCATAGTCTCAAGCATCTGTCACTCCCAGGACGCCAAACTAGCCAAGACTCTCCGTGACTTCCAGCTGAGTGCATCAACCACCAATTTGACCTTATATAGATGGTAATGCAAAATGAATTCGTAATCCTCCAAATATTCCATCCACCTGTGTTGCCTCATGTTGAGGTCCTGTTGTATGACTCTTGTAGTCCAAAAATATCTCACACTGCTCACCATACAAATAGTGGCACCAAGCCTTCAAGGCAAAAGACAATAGCCCCTAAACTCTATGTTGTGCGTAGTGTACTTCTGCTCATGGTTCTTTAACTGTCGAGAACCATAAGCTACCACTCTCCCGAATTGCATCAAAACACATCCAAGTCCATCCTAGGAGGCATCACAATACACCATGTACCTCTGTCCCCTCTTCGAAACTATCAGAATAGGAGCTGAAGTAAGCCTATCCTTCAACTTTTGGAATACCCTCCCACACAGGTCATCCCACTAAAATTTGAACTCCTTCCGGGTCAATCTCGTCATAGGTTCAGTTAGTCGGGAGAAGTCCTCAATGAACCTCCTGTAATATCCCACCAATCCCTAGAAATTGGGTATCTCGAAGACGGACTTCGGCCTCTCCCAACTCATAACCGCCTCAACCTTCTCTGGGTCAACATACACACTAGAAGCCGATACCATGTGTCCCAAAAATTTTACCTACGTGATCCTAAATTCACACTTGATGAACTTGTCGTACAACTGATGGTCCCTCAAGCTCTAGAGAACTACCCTCAAGTGACCCTCATGTTCCTCCTCAGGCTTGGAGTAGATAAAAAAGTCATCAACAAAGACCACGACAAATTGATCTAGGTAGGGTTGGAACACCCTATGCATGAGATCCATGAATGTCCATACCATATCCTAAATGTCGTCTTAGGGATATCTATCTCCCTAATCCTCAACTGATGATAACCTGTGTGTAGATCTATCTTGGATTAAACTCAAGCCCCTCTCAGCTGATCAAACAAGTGATCAATCCTCGACAAAGGGTATCTATTCTTGATAATAACCAGATTCAACTATCGGTAGTCTATACATAGCCAAAGGGTCTTAGCCTTCTTCTTGGCAAACAACACTGGAGCACCCCAAGGTGAGGTACTTGATCTAATGAAGACTTTGTCCATTAATTCTTTCAATTGGACCTTGAGTTCTTTCAACTCTATAGGTGCCATTATATGTGGAGTCATAAAAATGGGCGATGTACCGGGGTGTAACTCAATAGTGAAGTCTACATCATTATGTGGAGGTAATCCCGGTAGTTCATCCAGAAAAATGTCTTCATACTCACAAACCACCCGAGGTAGACCCAACTCTTGTTTTACCTCGTCCTACAAGGTAAGGCTTACTAGCCAACCCATCAACCGTCAGTGCCATCAAGAGTTATACACTACTTGGAGTAGAGCATCGTGTTTTTCCCCCTGAAACTTGAAACAAACACCCTCCAGTGTGTAGGTAGTGACCCTCTTTCGATTACAATCAATGACAACTCCGTGTGCCATCAACCAATCCATCTCAAGGATGACATTAAATTCTGACATGTCCATGACCCTAAGGTCCATGGTATGTAGAATCCCCGAGATCTCTAACTCACATCCTTGACATATCTAATCATTATTCATCCTAACTCCTAGGGGATAACTCACATGCAATGGCTTTTTTAAGGTCTCAACCCCCAAGCCCAAATCTCTCACACATGACGTACAAATAAATGAATGAGATTCACCAGAGTCAAATAATACCCTTGCCCATAAGCAAGAGAGTAGAAATGTACCTTGAATAACCAATTGATCCACCGACTCAGTCTGAGGTGTGACGGAGGAGACACGCCCCTAGGTCTTTGAAAGTTTCAGCCTATAAGCCTTGTCCTCAACCCCGACCCCGACCCCGACCCATGCCCTGACCCATATGGCCTAATTACGGAGTCTCCGTTCGTGACGTAGTAGGGGTCTGTGTAGCTCCTTAGAACTAGTACTAGCTTCCCTGGCCCATAGTGGGGTAGGGAGGAATGAAATAAATCTATGGCTTTCCCACTAATGACTGGGACAAAGATGCCCTATAACTCTGGGATCCCTACCCCTGAGGATAATCCCGCTTCATGTGACCCGGTTGGTGGCATAAGTAACAAGTCCTCTGACCTGCGTGATTGATGGTGCTGAAGTTTCCCCCACCTTGGGAGGATCGACCTTGGCCTTGACCTTGATTGTTGTGGCCCTGTCCCTGATATCCTTGTGGAGCATAAGTTCTCTGCTTCTTCCCCGAACTCGAAGAAAAGGATTGACCCTCCTTCTTGTCCTTAGCACCTACTTCTCGGATGCTCCTCGTGTCATCCACCTCTTGTTCAATGGCCATTGTCATCTCGACCATCGAGTCCAAATCTTGTAGGCAGTGACCCACAATCTTCCCCCCGGATGGATAATTTCAACTCATCCTCAAACTTCCTCACTTTAGCCATGTCTGTGGTCACATAGTCATCAGCAAAATGGGCTTAACTTGGTGAACTTAGCCACATACTCCATCATCGTCATGGTCCCCTTCTTTAAATCTAAGAACTCCCAAGCTTTCGCATGTCGAACATTCGATAGGAAGTACTTGCCCATGAAGAGCTCCCAGAACTCTCCCCATGTCATCCCCTCTAAGTTCTTCAAGACCTTTGCCCAATCCCACCACCAATGGGCTTATCCTTCTAGCTGGAATGTAGCAAGCCTTATTGTAGTGGCATTGGAGGTGATCTCCATAGCCTCTAAGATCTTCTTGACTTGTTGGAACCAATGGTTGGCCACCATTGGATCCGTCACTCTCATGAAAATCGGAGACTTGTGCACCTTGAACTTTTGGAGGTTACTTGAGCCCCTTGGTCCACATTGGCCCTGGCTTATGTGAAATTAGATGCCATAGTGCCAATAGACTCCACAAAATCTTGTTGGCCAAAGGCCGGTGGCGGTTGGTTGTTGTTCCACCAACCGCCTCGGTCGCGTCCTTTTACTCTATTTGCCATCTACGCACAAGTCAAATAACAATAGAGCACCATCTTAGTATCCCTAGGTAGGGATCAAAGTTGTGACATTGATATTTCTCTCCTTGTCTCACTAGTAGAGCATGTGCCACCCACTAGTAGTACACCCTGAACCATCCCGTTCATTCATTTTTCGACCCCTAAGGTTATGTTCTCTAACCCCAGTGTCTCTTTTCCATATACATTCAATCATGCATATTCTTAACATAACATATAACACATAACATGTAGCATTTAAAGCACATAACATGTAATGCACAATAGATGCAATGGTCTAGACCCATGCCCCGTAAACCTTAGGTAAATCATAAACCTAGGCTCTGATACCAAGTTGTGACGCCCCTAAAATTGGAAGTCCGTTATCAACCCATTGATCACCCATCAACTTGCAAAAATACCCGTGAATGATGCATAACCTGACACCACGACACGTCCCCTTTACTGAGAACACAACAACACTAAGTTTGGGTAGAGTCTCCCATGTATCGAGCACTCCCAAACGCACTATCTGTCCACACTTCAATCATATGACTTATTTGAGGCCCAATATACATCAATAGAAGCTTATTTAATGTCCATTTATATCATTTGAACAAAAGAATCCAAGAGCCAAAGGCCTAGCAAAACATTTCAAAATTTTCAATTTAGCTCCTTACGTTCGAACGTGGGATGGTGTTCAAATGTGAACTGCTCCAGTACTTTGGTTCTTTGCAGAGATTATAACGCCCCAAATACCACCCTGGACAGCATTACATGTTAATCACCATTCATATCATAAGAGCACTAAATAAATCCATCCATAAGAAAATTTTTATTAATCATATATGTATAATGTCTACAACATTATCCCAAAAGAATAGACCCATCTTGGTCTTTACATTCCAAATATTAACTAAGATAACACAGCAGAAAACATAGCAAAAGTAAACTAGACTTTACATTGTTTAAAAAGAATATCCTAGTCTAGTACAGAAGATAGTGTCGCTCTATGAGTCCACCTCAGGATCCACATCTCCGTCTAGCTGAGTCTCCCAGTGTACGGGCTCCTCGACTCCCAACTCCTGCTTAAGAGTATAATCTGAAAGACATTGGTTATAGGGGGTGAGCACTAAGCTCTATAGGAAAATCCTCCCAAGCTCCAACAAGGTTTAGAAAAATGTAAAAGCGATCGGTCTTATTTCGCAAATATCATATATCAATTTTGAAAGGAAAAACAGGACATTTTAAATAGATATCCGGTTTACACAATAGCCAGAATTTAAATGAAAGCAATAAAATATATTTCTCAAACATAAATTCTGTTCAACAGGTTCTTGTAGAATCCATTTCTACAAGCCAAAATAATAGTTAACAATCTTATGTATATTGGTTCATCCCCAGTGCCATGTTTGTTGATTGCTTCTCATGAATCTACCCAACGACTATACCCAGTTCACCAATCACAATCAAATTACAAGCACTTTGGAAAAGGGCGTCTACCATATCAATGGCAGTAACGAGTCCCTTCCCAGGAAAGGTATACCACCCCTAGTTCGAACTCCAGTGAACGATTGTGGTTGCATTACCAAATGACAACCCACTACAAGTGTTAGGAAACCATCTCACCCCCACTGGGATAGACTAACCTCTAACACTCTACGACATCTCTCAATGGCAATTCAAGTCCATCACAACAACCATACAAGTGAGGAAACTAAAATATTTTCAAATGACCAACAATTTTACATTATTACCAAAATCCCCAATTTTCACATGTGTCATACAGTAGAATAATAAAAGAAAATATACAAGAGATCATCATTAATATTATTTTGTTGTACTATATCAAACACTAGAGTTTTAAAATCAAGAACAAAGAAGAAATCAAGGAAAAAATTCATCCCTCTTGAAATCTAGGTTTTTGAAGCAAGAAGAATGGGTATCAACCCTAAATTTGCGTAAAACATGTTAATAATCGCAAGAGAACTAAGAAACAAAGAACCCATAGCAAATACATACTAATAAGAGTCAAAACATGTATATATATTAACCCTAGCCTCAATGAAAGAGAATAGGAAGAAACCCCTACCTTGGCTCTTGAATAACTAGGGCTTGAACCTTGAATCACTCTTAAATCTCTTATTTTTCCCTTTTGATCTTGTGTTTTCTCCTTCTTTCTTCCTCTCTAAGTGTTTCTAGGGTTAAGAGTGGTGTAATGAAGGCTAAGGAGATGACATTAAGTGTTTATAGGGCAAGACAATGGAGCAAAACCTGACGTTTACTTTTAAGAATATCGAATTTTCTTTCGAGTGTACCGGTAGGCTATTCCGAAAGGGTTCCCTTCTGGAAGGTTGTTCCGGTAAGGTTTAGCTACTGGTGTCGGGCATTCTAGAAGGCTGTTTTGGAAGGGTTTGCCCAGTTTTTCCTACATTCTTTGTTTTTCCTTTCCAATCCATTCCAAACCTTTCCAAAACCAACCTAAACCTATACAATATACATTTACACCTCCCACATAGTTGATATAAGTTCTATTACAAATTATTTCTTATATTCACGAGTTGAAACCAAGTTTTGACTAATACTTACAATATTAACATTTCCTACGGTAATAACCAATGGGGTTCATTTTTACACCATTACATATATTAAATTACTAAACAATCTATCATTATATTACTTTTAAACATGCAGAGGTTTACAGAGATGCAAAAGTACTATAAGCTCCTTACATTCGCACATGAAATTGTGGCATTTGAACATGCAAGTGGCGTTCAAACGTGGACTACGTTCAAAGTCCAAAACCCTAAGTGCTGTGAGTTGCCTACATTCGAACGTGGAAGTGGCGTTCAAACACCAACTGCGCCCAATTTTACCTGTTTCACCTATTTTTTATTTCCAATCAATTCTATATCGACCTTACACATGTATAATGAAGTTTTTTGTAGAAAACATGGTCCATACAAGTTCCATTACAATCATTTCCATATATTTACATGTCTAAAACCAAATTCTACCAAAGTTTTACAAAATATGGTTTAAAAGTCACAAGTCAGCTTTTCTTCATCCTTGAGGTCCCGAATGCGAGCTGGCCACCAGTATATAACCTGCACTTGAAATATTTTTCCATAAAGGGTGAGCTACGCTCATTAGGGTATGTCCTAAAGAGGCTATTTCTGAGCCCACTTATTATCGACCACGTGTGATGTCTAATGACTACCATGCACCCACATTCATGCCTCATGCCCGTGAAGGCATCCGTGCAAATGCAATTTAATGTACAATTGCAACACCAATATCGTGTCCAATATGTATGAGTGACATATGAACAATCTCATCCACTTTTTAATTTACATCATGATTAATTATATCATAAGCATATAATTTTCATAAATCCTCATAGTGTCAATATATCATCTAACATATATCAACATATACATTCAACAATAATTCCCCAAGAATGATGTACATAATCTATGCAAAACATAGTTAATTTCACATAGGCATTAAATTAAACATTTTCAATACACCAATTCATGTAATCACATAAAATGCCCAATTTTATCACATAACTCAAGAAATTATATTAAACAATTTCTACATACCCAATTCAAGATAGAATTTATTCTACCCATTTTTATTACCCATTTAATCAATTTACAGCAATAGGCAATTGTTAAAATAAATCTAACAATCTACCCATTTCATACAATCATCCTAAGTTGGAAATAAACCTAGTTAGGATGAAAACCTACCTCTTGAAGAGTAAAATAATCATAGGAAGCTTCAAGAACACAACCCAAGCTCTTAGCCTTTGATTTCCCAAAATCCAATTTCTTGAAATTCAGTGAAATCCATTCTTTTTTGGTATGGTTGCATAACCCTCGACGAGGAGAACAACTTTAGTTCTTAGCTCGTGTTGATTCGAGCGACGGTGAGGCATAGATTGTAGATAGAAGGTGGAGCTCTCATCTTTTCCCTCTCTTCCTTTCCGACGTTAAACTCAGCTGAATCATGAGGAGAAAATCTGATTTTCTCCCCTATTTGTACTCCTAGAATGCTCGGCCCACATTGCGCCAAACGTCTTTCTTTTTTGGGACAATTTCGTCCCAAAATGATTAAATTTTGCCCCGATTCAAGTTCAAGTATTTTTATATGAAATTTCTTTAAATTATTGTCCAAATTTTGAAATCTTATTCAAAAATTCATTTTTTGGTCACCCAAGTCCTAACTGCCTCGAAAAACGTAAAAAATTCAACTATCTCAAAATTCAACAAAATTTGACTGGGCAACAAGATTTCGTGAAACGAATCTAACGGTGACGTATTTTTCATCTTCTGAGTTCTAAAAAATATGGATTTTCAACCCGCATAGAAGTGACAAATTATCGCTTTGCCCTTTTTCACAAAAAATCAAATTTACCCAGATTTTACAGGGAACTTCCCAAAAGAAATTGCGTACCTCTCTTAAAAATTTCTACTTATTGGTCCAAGTATAATGAAAATGAATGGTATCTATGGCAAAATAGTTAGGTATATCAGCATACCATGATACCTCTGTTATTGCAAATAATTGCTCATTAGGCAAGGTTTCCTTTATTGGTACTGACTCCTCTTTAGTATCATAATTCAGTCTTGATAAATGATTAGCTATCACGTTTTCAAATCCTTTATTGTCTTTGATAATGAGATCAAATTCTTGAAGCATTAGTATCCATTGTAGGAGACGTGACTTAGCATCCTTCTTTGTAAGTAGATATTTCAAGACTACATGATCAGTAAACACAACAATTAAGGATCCAACTAAATACAATCGAAATTTATCTAAAGCAAACACTATTGCAAGCAACTATTTTTCTATGGTCGAATAGTTCATTTGTTTGTCATTCAAAGTTTTACTTGCATAGTAAATTCCTTAGGGTTGTTTATCCTTTCTTTGGCCTAAAATAACTCCTACAGCATAGTCACTAGCATCACACATTAATTCAAAAGGTGAGGACCAATCAGGAGGTTGCATAATTGGTGCAGAAATAAGCATGCTCTTTAGTTTATCAAATGCAAATGTACATGCATCATTCCAACCAAATGGTATATCTTGACATAGAAGATTACACATTGGTCTGGATATCAAACTAAAATCTTTAGTAAATCTTCAGAAATGATGAACATCTTTTATAGTCTTAGGTGTAGGGAGATTGACTATTAAATCAATCTTTGACTTATCAACTTCAATTCCCTCTATAGAAACAACATGTCCTAAAACAATGCCTTGTTTGACAATGAAATGACATTTTTTCCAATTCAAAATAAGGTTTGTTTTCTCACACCAAGTAAGAACTTTTTCAAGATTTTCTAAACACAATTCAAATGAATCATCATATACAGAAAAATCATCCATAAAAACTTCCAAAAATCGCTCCACCATGTCACTAAAGATACTCAATATGCAATGCTGAAAAGTGGTTGGAGCATTATACAACCCAAATAGCATTCTTTTGTAAATAAAAGTGTCAAAAGAACATGTAAAAGTAGTTTTCTTGTGGTCATCAATTGCTATTTCAATTTGGTTATAGCCAAACTACCCATCCAAAAAATAATATTATGCATGTACTATTATTCTTTCTAGAACTTGGTCCAAGAAAGGTAGAGGAAAATGATATTTTTTGGTAAGAGAGTTTAACTTTCGATAGTAAATACGCATACACCAACCAGTGATTGTACATATAGGGACCAATTCATTTTCTTGGTTTTTTACTCCTGTAACACCAAACTTTTTAGGTACTACTTGTGTAGGGTTGACTCAGTTACTATCAGATATAGGATATTTAATATCTACTTCTAACAGTTTAAGCACTTTAGCCTGGACAATTAAAAATTCTTTGCGGTTGTCAGGATGGTTTAGAGTCTTCTTTCAAGTATATACAATGAATACAGAGAAGATGACTTATTACTTTAATATCTGCTACCATCTAACAAATTGCACTCTGGTGATTTTTGATAACTCTTAACAATTGTTTTTCCTAATCTTCTGATAGTTTTGAAGATATTACCAGTAGATAAGATTCATCCTCTCCCAAGAAGACATATTTTAAGTCAACCAGAAGAGGTTTCAACTTTGGTTTAGGAGTAACAACACTAGACTTAGGAGACTTTGTTCCAGTGGGTAATAACTCTTCAAATTTTGAAACTCATGTTCCAATAGTGGACATATCTACAATAGACTTAACATTATTTATAGATTCTAACCATGCATGTGACTTCTTCTTTGTACAAGAATTTTCAAACAGATTTTGGGTTAATGACTCAATGTAATTTTCTTCATGAAATCTTCTTCCTCTCTGGGTTGCTAACCAATATCAAATACATTCAATTCCAAAGTCACATTTTCAAATGAAAGTTTCACGATTCCATTCCTAAAATTAATCAATGCATTTGATGTAGCTAGTAATGGTCGTCCCAGAATGACAAGAATTTGTGTAGAGACATGCAAGACTAGCTGTGTATCCAAAACAATAAAATCCATAGGAAAATAAAACTTATCGACTTGAATAAGTACATCTTCAACAACTACTTGTAGAATTTTTACAAAATGATTAGCCAACTATAATGTGACATTTATGGGTTGCAACTCACCCTACCCTAATTACTCATAAACTGAATATGGGAGTAAATTGACATTGGCTCCAAGATCAAGCAAGGCTTGCTCAATTCTGAAGTTCCTGATTATGCATGAAATCGTTGTTTGGTTATTGAAATTCATTTGACTTTGAATGAATTGATTCATATTATCTTCTAGAGTTCTTCTTTGAGGAGGTTGATAAGGTTAGTATTGTTGTTGATTTTTTAGTAGTGGGGGACCTTGTATTTGATTTGTAGGTTGTGTATTTCTCCAACTAAAATTTAGATGATTTCTCCATCCTGGATTGTAGGTTTCAGAGTATGGATTCGAATATGGTTTAGTATAAGTTGGAACAACATTAGATTATTCAATTAAAACTTCTTTGAATGTAGGTATGGTAGGACATTCCCCCGCAAAATGTTTTGACAACGCACAAATTTCACATGTTTAATCAGTAGAAGAAATAACATTTACTTGCTTAATTTTTTTCGTTTCTAATGCTTCTAGTTTTTAAGATAAATTAACCATTTTAGCTCTTAAATCATCATTGTCTTTTAACACATATTTTCCTCTTTCAGATGTAGATGGCTTATTTTGCACAATATTTGAAGAAGACGAGTCCCACATCTGGGAACTCTCAGAAATAGTATCAAAAAATTGAAATGCTTCTTCAGGGTTTTTATTGATAAACTCTCCTTGAGCTATCATTTCAACAAATTGTTGCATTGCAGAAGGAAGAGAATCATAAAAAAAGCCAAATAAATTTAAGTTTTCAAATACATGATGTGGACAAGCTTGGAGAAGATCTTTAAATCTTTTCCAACATTGATAAAAAGTTTCTTTTTTCTTTACAGTAAAATTTATTATTTGACGTCTTAATGTATTAGTACGAAGCACAAGATTTTTTTTTTTAAAGAACTCAGTTTGTAAAGCTTGCCAACTATTGATAGAATTTGCTCGTAAAGAGTTAAGCCATAGTTTTTCTTTATCTTTCAAAAAAAATTGAAAAAGTTTTAACTTGATTATTTCAGAGTTATCTTGAAGAGTTCCACAGACTTCTTCAAATTCTTTTATATAAACATATGGGTTTTCATCTTCCAAACCATGGAACTGTGGTAGTAATTGTATGGTTCTTGGCTTAATATTAATATTAATTCTTGTAGGATGTAGATATTCTCTTAATGGTCAAGTATTTTGAACAACTTCTTGTTCTCTAACTTCCCCTTCCCTAGGTACGTTTTGAGCCATACTTATGTCGAATTCTTGTGTAGATGCAGATGAGGAAGATGAAGGAGTTGACTCATTTACAGAACCTACTAATGAATGAATAGACATAGAATATTAAAAACAAACAAACAAACAAACTATAAACAAATAAACAAAAATATTTTTACTTTTTTTTTAATTTTTTAATTTTCTTAAATTACTATAACTCCTCGGCAACGGCGATAAAAACTTGATTTGCACTTTTTAGTGTGTCTGAATTATACTATATTATATACCCAAGTATAAGTGGTTGAATTATAGTTTTCTTGGTTTTAAGTCCAAGTATCGATCCCATGAAGAGTTTTCAGTAATTTAGACAATAAAATAAATAAAAACAGTAAAGTTATTGTTTGAAGTAGTGTATTGTTTGATAGCTTGTGATGTGAGCTTAGTTTAACCACTAGCTTAAATGAATAAATAAATAAAGTACATAGATAAAGAAGATTAATGAAAGGAATATAAAAGATAACCTTCAGTTTAGAGATCCATATGCTTTATATTAGTTAGGTATTGTAAATGTTACCTTACAACAATTCACTTCCATTTTACGGAAAAATCAATTGGCAGGTCTGATGTATATAAACCATAACATAAACCCTTCTTAGGCTAACTGGTGGTAATAAATCATAACTTAGCATTCTTTTTTAGGAAAACTGGTTATATATGTAAAACCTTGAAAAAAAATTAATTTTTTTCTGAAAAGGGCAAAATGGTAAATTGTCACTAGAATGTGGATTTAAAATACGTATTCTCTAGATCTCGTATGACACAATGAACTTTACCGCTGGATTCGTATCGTGAAATCTGGTTAGCCTATCAAATTTTATCAAATTTTAAAAGAGTAAGAATTTTTCACGTTTATCGAAGCGACGGGTGTCCGGTAACCCTCAAAAATGAATTTTTTAATAAAATTTTAAAATTTGAAACATAATTTAGATAAATATCATATAAAATATTTGAGCTTAAACCAATACGAAATTTAATCGTTTCGGGGTAAAAACGAACCTGGACATGTGGCGTGACTCGGGCAAAGTCTTTATAATTATAAAAAGGGGTTTAAAACCTAATTTTTTCATATCTTTGTCTGCGGAAAACCAGTGGGAAATGTTGGAGTTGAAGGAGAGAAAGAAAATCCAATCTTCTTTCTCGGATTCACGATTGGTCGAAATTCATCGGACCAAGAGTTAAACTTCATCTACGTGACAAGGGCTACACATCCACACCAAAAACAAGGGATTTCACTGAACATCCAATGAGGGATTTTGGAAAAATCAAGACTTTTGGGCTTGTATTGGTGTTCTTGAAGGTTCTGTCTTCATTTCTATGCTCCAAGATGTAGGGTTCTTCCTACTTTGGTTCATTTCCTACCTAGAATGTCCATAAATGATGGTTAGGTGTATGTTGTTAGGTATCACTTGTTTATTGTTATGGAAATGAATAATTGAGTATAGAAATAGCTTAGACTAATTTCTAGCTTGGTTTTGATATGTGGGAGTATTTGTGAAATTTATTTACATTTGATGTTATGAGGAAAATTTTATGTGATAACATGATGTGTTGCTTTGAAGGTGTTTGATAGAATGCCTTGAATGACCAAAGTTGCTATTTTGGGGAAATTGAAATCATATGCTTAGCGTGTGCTTTACAATTGGAAATGGATATGTTGATATATGTTTTATGATATATTAGCATTATGATGATCATGGAAATTGTATGCATGTGACATAGTTTGCCATGATAGATGTTGCATTTGGTGATTAGATGCATGTGAGATAAATTGCTCATTTGGCATTATTGTATAGTGGGCATGGTGTTTTCATCACATTCATGGACTTTATGCATGAGTGTGGGTGTGTGAGCGCATGATTTAATCAAACACCATACTTGGTGCTTGGTGGGTGGGCTCGGGAAGGTTGGATCAAAGATCCGACTGAGTCGCATGGTTATATGCATGGAAAAACATGTGTCGGGTATATCAAGAAGGGCTATACACTCCCTCGGGTGCAAAACCCAGCTACTTGGTTCACACACTCTCCTGACGTGAAATTTCAAAAAAGTGTGATGGTGTATGGAACCAACGGTTGTGATACCAAAATATGTTGCCCAACAAAGACACAAGATTTTATTTTCTAAAACACTCTTTCAATTTGTAACATCCATCAATGATTTGGTTTTATAAAAAAATAACTTTTATTTCAAACAATCATTGGATGGATTTTCGTCAAATGACGGTTTCATTGCACAAGTGTGACACCCCAAAATATGGGGGTCCATTGATTACCCATCATCCTGTGGAATGTCCGTGGATACCGAGTAACTCGATAACACAACGTTATGCCTAATTTACCGGGGTCCATGATTCAATAAAAATTTGGGTAGATCTCCTTTGTACAGAAAACTCTACCCAAAAACCCAACCTGTGCATCATAACATAACAAGACCTATCTGAGGTCCAATATTCAACAATGACCACATGGGGTCCTTTTATGGAAAAATATAGACCGCACCGGGTCCATTTATTCATACTCATACAAAAAATACAAGACTATATTAAAATTAGTCCATAAAAATTCAATTACAATTCTTTACATACATTACATGCCAGCATTAATTTACAAGCCTAATTTTACAACAAAAAGGATCAAAAGCCACAAGACGGCTTTTCATCAAACATGTAGCCCGGATTGTGAGCCGTCTGCCAGCGTATGCCCCGCACCTGAAATATTCCCCATATAGGGTGAGTCATACCCACAGTAGAGTAATTCCTATAGAGGCTACTCCCCACCTAAGTGCACATGCAATATTCATATTTGACATTTCATATTCACATCAACATTCCAAATAACAATATGTAACTCTACATTAGAATTCACCATGTCATGCTATGAGATGAGATGGAACTCACTCATGCCACCTTAACCCGAGTCCTCACCGACCCCCACAACACAATGCAATGGCAATGTGTAATGAATTTGTCTTTAACGGAAATACATCCATTTATCACTTTATTTTTAAAATCATGCGTTTTATAAATCAAATCATTATTGTATGGTACTCATTAAATGAGTATTTTCTTATAAGTCAAAATCTTGAGTCTTGTTGGGCAACCAATTTTAGATTTTATACTGCCGGTTCCGTATACCATACTACACTTTTCTGGAATTTCACCACAGGGGAGTGTATAACCAAGTTGCCGGGTCTTGCACCCGAGGGGGGAATCTATCCCTTCTTGCTATACCCAACACAAGTTTTGTTTTTATGCAACATGCGACTCAATGGGATCTTCAATCCCATTTTTCCGAGCCCACCCTTCAGTCACCAAGAATGATGCTTGAATGAACCATGCATACCACACACCCACACTCATGACTTATGCCTATGAATGTGATGCTAGAATCATGCCCAACATGCAATGAATGCCAAATGGACAACTTAAACAACATATCAACATGTATCATGGACAATTATATCATATACATATAATCTCCATAATTTCATCACAATATCAAAACATCAACTAGCATAGATCAACATTTATATTCAACACAACTGACAAGCATGTTATTACATCATCTATGTCAATAACACATTTAAATCATAAGGCACATGATAACACATAACAGCCCACAAAAATCAACACAAAACAGCCCAGAAAATCAATCCGTAGAGTGGCCTAAAAACAGTCCACAAAGTGGCCTAAAAACAGTCTTTAAAGTGGCCATAAAACAGTCCCAAATTCTGCCACAAAACAGTCCCAAATTCTGCCATAAAACAGCCCCTAAACAGGCCATAAAACAGTCCCAAATTCAGCCATAAAACAGCCCCTAAACAGGCCATAAAACAATCACAAATTCAGTCACAAAACAGCCCTAAACAGGCCATAAAACAGCCCACAATTTAGGCACTAAACAGCCCACAATTCAGCCACTAAACAGCCCAAAATCATCCCCTTAACAGCCCCTTAAGATAAGAATAAAACCAAAGTAGGAAGAACCCTACCTCTTGTAGCGTGTAGGAAGTAGTAGAACTTCCAAGAAAACAAAAATCAACCCCAAAACCTTGATTTCCCAAATCTCCTGTTTTGGATCTTCGGTGGAATCCCTTGTTTTTTGTGTGGTTGCGTAGCTCTTGTCGAGGAGATGAATTTTAAATCTTGGTTTGACAAATTCAGACTGACGGAACTCCGAGAATCGAAGAAATAAGTCTTGAATACAAACTTTTCTTCTCTTTTCGCTCTTCTCTCTCTATGGCCGGCCAAGGGCTGAAGAAATGAGATATTTCAGTTGAAATATCTCATTTAAGTCCCTACTTATATTTTTAGAGACTTGGCTCACAACGCGCCACACGTCCCCTCTTTTCCGGGTCCGTTTTCGCCCCGAAATGATTTATTACATTACATGTTTAGTCCGAATTAATTTTATTGGTACTTTAGTCCAATCATACTTAAATTTTAAAATATTTATTTTTGAGGACCACTGAGAGGTCATCCGTCACCCAGTCGTCTTGAACGACATGCAACAAGTTCGATTATCTCGAAATTTGACGAAATTCAACAGGGAGACTAGATTTCGCGACACGAGTCTAACGGGGAACTCCGTTTCCTCATCCGAGGTCTAGAACATGAGTATTTTTAAAATACAAATTATTGTGATATATTACTATTTTACCCTTTTCCAAAAAAAATTAAATTTACTCAGGTTTTACATTCTTCCCCCTTTAAAAGAATAGTGTCCCCGAAATTCACATACTCGTGCACATACAGCCACATGCATATGCAATCGTCATCTAACACTAAATGACTACAAAAATGTACCTCCATTCTAGAATAGGAAAGGGTAATTGGTACGAATAATGTCCTCGCGCTCCCATGTCGTCTCCTCCACTCCTCGATGCTGCCATATCACCTTCACTAGTCTCACGGTCTTGCCTCACAAAACTTGCTCCTGACTATACATGATATACACCAGTCCCTCCTCGAAGATCCCATCCACATCAACAAGAAGCTCGCCCCAATCCACCACATGAGTCGAATTTGAGGTGTATTTTCGGAGCATGGAGACATGGAATATCGCATGAACACCAGATAGGTTTGGCAGTAATGCCAACCATTAAGCAACTGTACCAACCCTCTCGAGTACCTTGAAGGGCCCAATAAACCTCAGCGACAACTTTCTCCGCTTACCGAACCTGACCACTCATCTCTCAGGCATCACCTTCAAGAAGACATGATCTCCTACCTCAAACTCTAGAGGTCGCCGCCGTCTGTCGGCATAGCTTTTCTACCGACTCTGAGCCGTGTGAAGACGCTTCTGTATCAAGTCCACCTTCTCAGAGGTGTCTTTAACCAAATTCGGATCAGTTGAAGGTCTTTCTCCTACCTCTATCCAACAATTTGAGAATGACAAGGCTTCTCATATAGTGCCTCATTGGGTGCTATCTGTATGCTTGCCAGATAACTATTATTATAGGCGAACTCCACCAAAGGTAAATGATCTTCCCAACTATCCTTGAGATCTAGGACGTATGCCCGTAGCATGTCCTCTAATGTATGGATGGTCCTCTCAGACTGACCGTCCGTTTGGGGATGAAAAGCAGTGTTCATCATCAGCTGTGTCCCCATGGCTCGTTGAAAACTCTCCCAGAAATGAGCCGTAAATCTGGGATCCCGATCCGATATTATAGATACGGGCACCCTACGCAACTGGACAATCTCCCGTATATACAACTTACAGAATTCCTCTAGTGTGAAGGTCATCCGCACCGCCAAAAAGTGTGCCGACTTAGTAAACCGGTCCACTATCACCCATACCGCGTCATGTCCCCGTGATGTCCGTGGTATGTGGGTTACAAAATCTATCATGACATACTCCCACTTCCACTTAGCTACCTCTAAGGGCTGGGGCAAACCTGTTGGTCTCTGGTGTTCGCCTTAACCTACTGACACGTGAGACATCGACTGACAAAGTCACCAACCTGCCTCTTCATTCCACTCTAGTAATACTAGCAAAGAAGATCATGATACATCTTCGTGCCCTCTGGATGAATCACAAAACGGGAGCAATGAAACTCCCTAAGGATCTCCTCTCTCAGATCCGCCAACTAAGGAACCACAACCCTTCCTCGATACCGAAGACTACCATCCGAGTGAATGGCCCAACCCTCATCACCTGTACCTGCCTGTACACAGTCCCAGATGGATAATAGCTCTATGTCTTGACTTTGGGACTCAATCACCCTATTCAGTAGAGAAAACCTAGCCACCAAACTCTCCAAAGTACCCTAAGCCTGACCCATATAACATAGCCCGAATTGTCCCACAGTCTCAAGCATATGCCACTTTTGGGAAGCCACACTAGCCACAACTCTCCATGACTTTTGGCTGAGTGCATTAGCCACCATATTTGCTTTACCGGGATGATAATGCAAAGTGAAATCATAATCTTCTAGAAACTCCATCCACATGCATTGCCTTATGTTGAGGTCTCACTGTGTAAAGATGTACTTTAGACTTTTGTGGTCAGAAAATACCTCTAACTGCTCACCATATAGGTAGTGGCGCCAAACGTTCAAGGCAAAGACAATGGCCGCCAACTCCATGTCGTAAATAGGGTAGTTCAGCTCGTGGTTTTTTAACTGTCAAGAACAATAAGCTACCACTCTCTCGGACTGCATCAAAACACAACCAAGTCCGTCCTTGGAGGCATCACAATATACTATATACCTCTGTCCCCTCTCCAAGACAATCAAAATAGGTGTTGAAGTAAGCCTCATCTTCAACTCCTGGAATGTCTTCTCACATGAATCATTCTACTTAAACTTAACCTCCTTCCGGGTCAATCTTGTCATAGGTGCAGCTAGTCAAGAAAAGTCCTCAATGAACCTCTTGTAATACCCTACGTATCTCGAAGACTGACTTCGACCTCTCTCAATTCATAACTGCCTTAACCTTCTTCGGGTCCATGAATACACCCGAAGTTGACACCACATGGCCCAAGAATTTCACCTCAGTCAGCCAAAATTCACACTTGCTGAACTTGGCGTACAACTGATGGTCTCTCAAGGTCTGGAGAATAATCCTCAAGTGACCCTCATGCTCCTCCTCAAATTTGGAGTAGATCAAAATGTCATCAATGAAGACTATGACAAACTGATCTAGGTAGGGCTGGAACACCCTATGCATAAGAACCATGAATGCCGCTGGAGCATTCGTTAATCCAAAAGTCATGACTGTGAACTCAAAATGCCCATACAACGTCCAAAATGCCGTCTTAGGGATATCCTCCTCCCTAACTCTCAACTAATGGTAACCAGTGGGGAGATCTATCTTGGAGTAGACCCGCGCCCCGCTCAGCTGATCAAACAAGTCATCAATCCATGACAAAGGGTACCTATTCTTGATAGTAACCCTATTTAACTGCCGGTAATCTATGCATAGTCAAAGGATTTTGTCCTTCTTCTTTTCAAATAACACCGTAGCACCCCAAGGTGAGGTACTCGGTCTAATGAATCCTCTGTCCAATAATTTTTGCAATTGGACCTTGAGTAGGCGTCATCCTATGTGAAATCATATAAATAGGCGATGTACCTGGATACAACTCAATGGTAAAGTCTACATCCCTATGTGGAGGTAATCCCGGTAGTTCATCCAAAAAAATATCCTCCTAATTACACACCACCCAAGGTAGACCCACCTCCTGTCTCGCCTCGTTCTCCAGGGTAAGGTTTGCTAGTCAACCCATCAACTGCCCGTGCCATCTAGAGTCGTACACGGCTTTGGGGTAAAACATCTTGCTTATCCCCCTGAAACATAAAACAACTACCGTCTGGTGTGTAAGCAGTGACTCTCTTACGATCACAATCAATGATGACTTGGTGTGCAGTCAACCAGTTCATCCCAAGGATGACATCAAACTCCGACATGTCTATGACCCTAAGGTCTACAGTGAGTAGAATCTCTGAGATCTCTAACTTATAACCCCTGACATATCTAGTCAACCCTCACCCTAGCACCTAGGGGGGAATACTCATATGCAATGGCTCTTCCAAGGTCTCAGCCTCTAAGCCCAAGTCTTTCAAACAAGATGCAGCAATAAATGAATGTGATGCACCAGAATCAAATAATACTTTAGTCTATAAGCGAGAGAGTAGCAATGTACCTTGTATAACTGACAGGTCCACTGGCTCAGTCCATGGCATCATGGCGTATACACGCCCCTAGGTCCCCAAAGTTCCAGCTTGTGAGCCCTGCCCTCAGCCCCGACCCATACCCTGGCCCATTCTGGCCTACTTGCGGAGTTCCCGCTCGTAAAGTGGTAGGAGTCTGTGCAGCTATCAACATTTTATCCGCAACTCAAGTTCGAGCATGTCATCTCATATTAAGCAATAACACACTTCCACATCAAGGCACAATATAAACACATAACATGCCCACACTTTACACAATTCAAGAAATTTCATTAGGCAATTTCTCCATACTCATTTCAAGATAGAACATATTCTACCTAATTTCAATACCCATTTTACTAAAATCACTTCTATAGGCAAGTCATATATATCTATATTAACCTACCCATTTCAATGTAACATTCAAAGTTGTGAATAGACCTAAGTAGGATAAACTCCTACCTCTTGAAGCGTGAAGAGTGCCCTTGGGAAGCTCCAAGAAATCAACCCAAGCTCAAATCCAACTTCTCTAAATTTTTGGTATTCCCACCTTAGGTGAAAACCCTTGTTTTTGGTACATAGGCGTAGCCCTTGACAAGGAAAACGACTTTCCCTCTTGGTCTGAACGGATCCTAACACCGTAGCTCCGTAGATCGTAGACAGAAGGTGGAGTTTTTCTCTTTTTTCTCTCTCTTCTCTGTCCCTCTTTCTGTCGGCTGAGAATGGATGAATAAATGGGGAAAAATTAGATTTTTCCCCTATTTACATTTTTAGAACACTGGGCCCACAATTGGACACACGTCTCTTTTAATTCCTGGTCCGTTTTCATCCCAAAACGATTAAACTTCACCTCGGTTCAAGTTTAAAATATTTTTATTTTAAGTTGTTCTCGATTAATTCTCAAAATTTATAATTTTATTCAAAATTTTGGTTTTGGGTCACCCGAGGCCTAATTGCCTCATAAAATGCAAAAAATCTGACTATATCGAAATTAAACGAAAATTGAAGGGGTAACTAGATTTCGTGGGACGAATCCAACGGTGAGTTATGTTTTGTCATTCAAGTTCTAGAAAAACTCAGGTTTGTAACCCGCATTGTAATGATAAATTACAGTTTTACCCTTTATTCATAAAAGTTTAATTTTACCCGGGTTTTACACATATGCCCCGGTTGGTGGCAATAATAGCAAGTCCGTTGGCCTGTCTGAAAAGGAGGCCTCTAATTTCCCCCGCCTCGGAAGGACTGACCTTGGCCTTGGCCTTGGCCTTGGCCTTGACCTTGATAGCCGCGGCCTTGTCTTTGATGCCCTGCGGAGCAGAAGTCCTCTGCTTCTTCCCCGCACCAGAAGAAGAGGATTGACCCTCATTTTTCTAGTCTTTACCACCCGCTTCCCGGATGTTTCTTGCATCATCAACCTCTCTCTCAATGGCTATAGCTGTCGTGACCATCGTGTTTAAGTCTTGCAGAAGAAGACCCACAATTTTGCCCCGGATGGACAACTTCAAACCATCCTCAAACTTCCTCATTTTAGCCATGTCTGTGGCCACATAATCATCAGCAAAACGGACTAATTTTGTGAACTTAACTACGTATTCGAGCACCGTCATCGTTTCTTGCCTCAAGTCTAAGAACTCCCGGGCCTTTGCATGTCGAGCAGCCACTGGGAAGTACTTACCCATGAAGAGTTCCTTGAACTCTGTCCAAGTCATTACCTCCAAGTTCTTGGAGTCTTTAACCCAATTCCAGCATACTTGGGATTCTCCCTCTAGCTGGAATGTAGCTAGTGTTATCTTAGTGGCATCGGAAGTGATCTCCATAGCCCTTAAGATCTTGTCAACCTGTCGAAACCAATGATCAGCTACCATCGGATCCGCCTCTCCTAGAAAGACCAGAGGATTGTGGGCCTTGAACTTCTAGAGGTTACTTGATCCTCCTTGTCCCACATTTGCACCCATATTTGTACCGATCTGTGCAATAGTAGCAGCTGTAGCACTAGCTTGTGCAATAGTAGCAGCCGCAGTACCAATAACCTCCACGAAGGCTTATTGGTCAAAGGCCGGTGGTGGTTGGTTGTTGTTCCGTCCACCTCGACGTCCCCTTCTTCTAGTTGCCATCTACACACACATAAGATAGCAATAAACCGATAATTTAGTATCCCAAATTTAGAGATCAAACACAAACATTGAGAATTCTCTCATTATCCCCCTAGTAGAACATATGTCACATACTAGTAGACGTTTAACCCTTGAACTACCCCGTTCATCCTTTTTCGGAACCCAAGATTATGTTTTCTAACCCTAGTGTTCCTATTTTCCATTTACATTCTATCATGTATAAAATTTCACACAAGTAACACATAACATGTAGCAAGTAGAGCACATAACATGAAATGCGTATGGAATCCAATGGTTTAGACCTATGCCCATCAAGTCCTAGGTTAATCGTATACCTATGCTCTGATACCAAGCTGTGACACCCAAAAATTCGGGGGTCTGTTGATTACCCATCAACCGGCGTAATGCCCGTGGATACCGAATAA
Organism: Ilex asprella; assembly: GCA_023539305.1. Lineage (NCBI taxonomy): Eukaryota > Viridiplantae > Streptophyta > Magnoliopsida > Aquifoliales > Aquifoliaceae > Ilex > Ilex asprella. The sequence goes on along the minus strand of CM042184.1, from coordinate 26,848,779 downwards.
CTCGATAACACAACGTTATGCCCTATATACCGAGGTTCATGATTTAATAAAAATTCGGACAGAATATCCTTTGTACGAAAAACTCTACCTAAAAACCCAACATGTGCATCATAACATAACAAGACCCATCTGAGGCCCAGTATTCAACAATGAACATATCGGGTCCATTTATAGGTAAATATAGACCACACCGGGTCCATTTATTCATACTCATACATAGCATGTGAGGGTATATTAAAATTAGTCCATAAAAATCCAATTACAATTCTTTACATACATTACATGCCAAAATTAATTTACAAGCATAATTTTACAACAAAAAGGATTAAAAGCCACAAGACAGCTTTTCTTCAACCATGTGGCCCGGATTGTGAACCGTCCGCTGGCATATGCCCCGCACCTGAAATGTTTCCCATATAGGGTGAGTCATGCCCAGTAGAATAATTCCTACAGAGGCTACTCTCCACCTAAGTGCACATGCAATATTCACATTCGACATTTCATATTCACATCAACTTTTCAAGTAACAATATGCAACTCTACATTAGAATTCACCATGTCATGCTATGAGATGAGATGGAACTCACTCATGCTACCTTAACCCGAGTCCTCACCGACCCCCACAACACAATGCAATGCCAATGTATAATGAATCCGTCTTCGACGGAAATACATCTAATGATCACTTTATTTTTAAAAACATGCGTTTTATAAATCAGATCATTATTGTATGGTACTCATTAAATGAGTATTTTCTTATAAGTCAAAATCTTGAGTCTTGTTGGGCAACGAATTTTGGTTTTTATACCTCCGGTTCTGTATATCATACTACACTTTTCAAGAATTTCACCACAGAGGAGTGTATAACCAAGTTGCCGGGTCTTGCACCCGAGGGGGGAAACTACCCTTTTTTGCTATACCCAACACGAGTTTTGTTTTTATGCAACATGCGGCTCAATGGGATCTTCGATTCCATTTTCCCAAGCCCACCCTTCAGTCACCAAAAATGATGCTTAAATGAACCATGCATACCACACACCTACACTCATGACTTATGCCCATGAATGTGATGCTAGAGTCATGCCCAACATGCAATAAATGTCAAATGGACAACTTAAACAACATATCTACATGTATCATGGACAATTATATCACATACATATAATCCATAATTTCATCACAATGTCAAAACATCAACTAGCATGTATCAACATTTATATTTAACACAATTGACAAGCATGTTATTACATCATCTATGCCAATAACAAACTTAAATCACAAGGCACATGATAACACATAACAGCCCACAAAAATCAACACAAAATATCCCACAAAATCAATTCGTAGAGTGGCCTAAAAATAGTCTTTAAAGTGGCCTAAAATAGCCCACAAAGTGGCCTAAAAACAATCTTTAAAGTGGCCTAAAAATAGTCTTTGAAGTGGCCATAAAACAGTCACAAAACAAGCTCTAAAAAGGCCATAAAACAGTCCTAAATTCAGTCATAAAACAGCCCCTAAACAGGCCATAAAACATGCCCAAATTCAACCACAAAATAACCCCTAAATAGGCCATAAAATAGCCCACAATTTAGCCACTAAACAGACCCCTAAAACAGCCCAAAATATCCCCTGAACAGCCCCTTAAGATAGGAATAAAATCAAAGTAGGAAGAACCCTACCTCTTGTAGCGTGTAGGAAGTAGTAGAACTTCCAAGAACACCAAAATCAACCCCAAAACCTTGATCTCCCAAATATCCTCTTTGGGATCTTTGGTGATATTCCTTGTTTTTGGTGTGGTTGCGTAGCTCTCGTCGAGGAGATGAATTTTAACTCTTGGTTCAATAAATTCCGACCGACGGAACTCTGGGAATCGAAGAAATAAGCCTTGAAGACAAACTTTTCTTCTCTTTTCTCTCTTCTCTCTCTATGGCCCGCCGAGGGTTGAAGAAATGAGATATTTCTCCGAAAATATCTCATTTAAGTCCCTATTTATATTGTTAGAGACTTGGCTCACAGCACGCCACACGCCCCCTCTTTTCCGGGTCCGTTTTTTCTCCGAAACGATTTATTACATTACGTGTTTAGTCCAAATTAATTTTATTGGTACTTTAGTCCGATCATACTTAAATTTTAAAATATTTATTTTTGGGTACCACTGATAGGTCATCCGCCACCCAATCATCTCGAACGACGTGCAAAAAATTTGATTATCTCAGAATTTGACAAAATTTGACAAAGAGACTAGATTTCGCGACACGAGTCCATCAGCGAACTCTGTTTCCTCATTCGAGGTTTAGAACATGAGTATTTTTAAATACGTATTATAGTGACCAATTATCATTTTACCCTTTTTCCAAAAAAAATAAATTTATCCGGGTTTTACAACAAGTGTATTGCATTGTGTTGTGGGAGTCAATGAGGGTTCGGGTTAAAGTACATGAGTGTGTCTCATCTGATTTCATGGCATAACATAGAATTCCTATCATTGGATGCAAATTCTTGATTGAAATGCTTGAATGGATAAATGTGTTGATTGTTGCATGTATACATTTCATGTGAATCTAGGATGGGGAGTAGCCTATGTAGGGAATACTCTATTGAGCGTGGCTCACCCTATACGAAAAAATATTTCAGGTGCGAGCTATACACCGGTGGAGGGCTCTCATTCGAGGCCTCAAGGGTGAAGAGAGGCCGACTTGTGGCCTTTAACCTTAGATGTTGTAAGACTATTGTCAAAACTTGGTTTTGGCATGTATAAATATGAAATGCTTCTAATCGAACTTATAAGGACTATTTTTAATATAACCTGGCATATTTTTATATGAGTACGGATAAATGGACCTTGTGTGGTCAATGTTTACTCAAAAATGAACCCGGTGTAGTCAATGTTGAATATTGGACCTCAGATGGGTCTTGTCATTGTACTTGCACAGGTTGTGTTTTGGGTAGAGCTTTCCGTACAAAGGAGACTCTGCTCGAATTTTGTTAAATTAAGGACCCCCATAATTTTGGAGCCTCACAATATCCACGTCAATTGATTAACCCAAGCAAACCAGAAAGACAAGCCATTCATGAGGAATACTTGAGTTATTCACTTGATCTCATGATCGTAAGTGCATAGATAATAAGCCATAACACAACCATTTCTTAGGTTAACTGGTGGTAATATAGCATAACACAACATCTTCTAAGGAAAGCTGACTAGAGATGTGCCAATTAACTAATTCAAGTGAACCAAAAGGACAAACCATTCATGAGGATACTTGAATTACTCAATAGGTCATCTATAATATATGTATATACCAGTTAAACATCTTCAACGTTCTAGTGGAGGATAAGCCATACCGGTAGGAACACCGTGGTTGTTAGACTGGCAATATAGTTAGATATAATATTTAAACAACCCTAATAACCCATGATGATCATTGAGGTTTGGTACCACGCATCAGTAGAAAATTCTTTGCGTTCCAATGGAGGACAAGTCAAGTTGGTAGAAACACCGTAGATCTTTAACTGGTAGGTCTTATGATACACAAATGGCATAATTCCAAGCGCAACACCAAAATTATGTACATAACTGTATCATGCATTAAGCATGTATATAAATAAACATATAAATAAAACATCAACATTTTCATAATCTAACCAATATTATACATATGTTTACACTATTTTCAAGGGTATAAAAGATTACTCACACTCCATTGCTACAGACAAGAAAGGAGTGCGGCTAATATTCATTGCAACTACAAATAAAACTTCTTTCACAAGGAACAATTGAAACACAACCTTTATTATCATTCAAGACACAAAAGTGGCGGTAGTTCAACTATCCGAATAGAAAGATAGAAATGTAGAAATACAGAGTAACTATAAAAGTGTATCACAGACCGGCTTACAATTATCTCTTTCTTTTTCTCTCTCTCTTTGAAGCTCTTGTGGCCAGCTGTTTTTTGGAAGGGAGGAGTTGGTCTTGGAATGAAGTATGGAGAGAATGAAGAGAAATACCCCTATTTATAGATAGGGGGAAGCTCACGGCCAAGGGGGCGCTAGGACCCTTCACCACCATTCCAGAATGGTGATGTCTTGCAGTGGTCCATGTCTTGCATTCTTGGGCTGCCATGTGTCTTCTTTTTATTGGTCCATGTGTCTTGGGCTGATCCTTTCTTTACTATATTTGCCTTTTAGTCCTTTGTAGTTTTGAGCTTTGCAAAATTGCCTCGTATTTTTTGGTATTCCTGTATTTGACCATGTGATTTAAACATAAAGTATTAAAATTTTAATTTATACACAAACTATAATTTATAATGTTTAGTTATTTTATCTTATATAATTGATTAATTAATCATTTTAATTTACACAATAATTAGGGTTAATCACTCCCCCAACTTAAATTTTACTAGTCCCTAGTAAACATAAACTATAAAGAATATTTCACTAAATCATAATAAAACATCAACAGGAGTGAAATCATTGTCGTAGATTTTTCACGATTGCATTTAGCATATGCAACAAGTCGTTGAACCCTAAGGTAATCCCTAGTGGACGAGTTTTGTCTCGTAAAAGTTTTCAGTGAAGCTACCTGCAAACTTCAGTGGTTAGGAGCTTATAAGTCATATTTTTCACAAGTAAAATTAAATCAGTATTCCTGTGTATTTTTACAATACTTCCTTTTTCTGATCACTATAAGAGTAACACATGTTAGTTATGATATTATCTATATTTTTTTATAAAATATTGTATGTTCTGTGATGATTTCCTTTCTTTCAAAAATCACTTAAGAAATATTACCCTCTTTCATGGTAATTTTGATGTCAATTCTTTCCTGAAATACACTCAGCAAAGAATACATATACGTTATAGTGACTACTTCCTCTGTAATTAAACGTGATTGGAATATTATAAACAAAGCAAATAATATCAAATGTAATATATATGAATCAGTGGATATTTAAATAAAATTGAAATTTGACATAATCTCATGACATGATATCAACAATATATTAGATATATTATTAACATTCTCCTTTTACAGATAGATAGGACAAATACAGATGCATGTTTTCTAGAATCAAAAAAGGACTTTCTTTAGGTTGTAATGTGGCCATCGGATTTAGGGTTTAAGAAATGGCGTCTATGGGCTTCAAAAGCTACCCTTTATATTGTGGCACACCTCTTTTTATTTTTCCATAACTTTATATTTATTCTTTCCATTTTTTAAATTTTTTTTCAAATGGCCAATATTCTTTTTCTTTTCTCTTTCTTTTCCACCTTTTCTCTTTTTCTGTGATTTTCTGTATTCTGCAGATATAAAAGAGGGTGCAAGAAAATTATATAGACAAGATAGGTTTAATAAATTTTCATGTGGCTTGGGTATTTTTCGGGTTTCATAAAAAAGATTTATATTTTTTCAGGCTCAATCATGGCTGACTAAGGATATAATTTTGTAAAAGAAATAGTCAAGGCTCAAAGATAATGAAAAAGAGCCTAAGATCATTTTTCATAAATTATACATCTGTATAATTCCTACAAGACAATGTTAACAATACAATCTAACAAGTGTTAATCAAAACAAAATTGATGAGATTATTCAAAGGAAATTTACCGTAGAAGCGAAGATGTTTACTCGAGTAGATGTAGAATTTCTCTCCAAGAAAGATTGGCTCAAATTCTTCAATTGGTTATGCATCTCCACTATATATGCAAAGAGTGTAATATTTCTCAAGGTTTCTGAAATAAAGAAATTTATTTATGCTTATAAGAGTAAGTTTTAACAAAAAAATTAAGATAATATATAACTACAATATAAAAATCCTGCTTGATCAGATTAAGACTATTTTTTCAAAGTATAGGAATATTAATTTAATTTAACTGCAAATTATATGAAATAACTCTCCTAACATAAAATATAAGTTCCATATATAAAACCTAGTTTAAAACACAAACAAATTTAAAACACACAATATGTTCAAAACATAAAATAATTTAAAGTTCAAGTGCATAAAGTAAAAGATGAGTGAAAAAGAGCAAATTGTTTTGTAGAATCTCCAGTCTATTTAGGAAGTAGAAGATTCTCCCCCAGAATAATCTTGAAATAACTTCAGCAGCTCAACTTGATTTTGTTCATATTCATTCATGCATTGAATGATCGGAGTAATGCTAGTCTCCACTCTTAATAGGATTTGTCTATCAATTATGTCATCCACTAGGATGTATGGTTGATCCTCTTGTGGCTGCTGCTCTTGTGGTATGAATTCCTCAGGTACCTAGAATGGTTCCTCTTCTTGTGGTAAAGGTATTCCTTGTTGGTTTTTCAGTTGTCCTCCAAGACTCGTTTTCAAGGAAGCTTTATCCAATACTCCAAGATGATTCACTGTCGTCCATATTGGATCAATGATCACGCCATTATTCTTGCATAGTAGAGAAACTAGCATAGCATATGGGAGTGTGAGTTTCTTTTTATCCACAACGAGTGTCATTTGATCTATAATTAAGTTCAGTAAGTTAATTGTGTGTCTCATCCCAAATGCATATAAGAAATAAGTCTGCTCAATAAAAATTTGATTCTTTTGGGCTCGGGGTAGCAAATTGTACACAATTATCATATTTGGGAAACAATATCTTTACATTAATATATGGAACACATCTAGTATCCTTGACAACTGAGTTGATAACCTAAGTTGATACACCACTTTACTTACAGTTTTGATTACTTCAAATAGTCCAGTGTACTTTGGGGCTAACGTCCCCTTCTTACCAAATCTGAACACTCTAGTCTTCCTCTTGGAATTCCAATCATCTTCTTCTTCTATCCGCACATCTTTTCTATCTACTCTGAGTCGTGCGTAGTCTTTCCCTAGTCAGTTGAATTTTCTTAGTAGTCTCCCGAACAATTTATGGTCCAAAAAGCTACTTTTTCCAGCTTCTAACCAACAAGTCGGGAACCTACATGGTCTTCCATACAATGTCCCGTAAGGAGCCATTCCGATACTCGTCTGATAGTTGTTGTTAAAGGCGGAAGATGTTCAATCCAGCTACCCTTGAGGTCAAGAACACATGCCCACAACATATCTTCCAAAATTTGGATCACCCTCTCAGATTGTCCGAATATGTATCTAATTGTTGTTGTAACTCTAAAATCCTTTGTCAGAGAATTGGTTGAGCTACAAGACTAAATAAGCATGGTCAATCCTTCTGTTTATTCACCAGTAGGTCAAATTCTTTCAAAGCCTCAATCATCTTCCACCTATTAACAACAAGAACATTGATTTCACCCTAAGACTTTCAACTAAGTGCATCTGTTACCATATTAGCCTTCTGCAGATGGTAGTTGAGTGTGAAATCATGATATTCCAGGAATTCAATCCACCTTCTTTGTCTAAGATTTAAGTATTTCTATGTGAATGTATATTTGAGATTCTTGTGATAAAAAAATACTTGAAACTTTTCTCCATACAAGTAACACCTCCATAACTTAAGAGCAAAAACCATAGCAGCAAGCTCCAAATCATGAGTAGGATAGTTCTGCTCATAACTCTTTAACTGTCTCGAGCCATAAGTAACTACCTCACCTCCCTACAATAGCACACATCCCAAAACTCAAACAGAAACATCCATGTAAGCATGGTATCCTTCACCACTATTTAGAATAATAACGACAAGTGTTGTTGTCAACCTTTCCTTCAATGTGAGGAAGGCTAGTTCACACTATTGAGTCCACACGAATTTTTCACCCTTTTTCGTAAGGCAGGTCATTGACATAGCCAGCTTTGAGAACCCTTCCACAAACCTCCTATAATAACCGGCTAAGCCCAGGAAACTACGTATTTCTGATACATTCCTCGATGGTTCCCACTTCATCACTACTCCAATCTTTACGAGGTTAACAACTACACCTTATTTCGACATAACATGACCAATGAATTTTACTTACTTCATCTAGAACTCACATTTACTCATCTTAACATAAAATTTATGCTCTCTCAATGTCTACAGCATCACTTTAATATGGTGTTCATGTTCCCCTTGTGTTCGGGAATAGATCAATATATCACCAATAAACATAATAACAAACTAAACTAAATATGGTCGAAAGACTCTGTGCATTAAATCCATAAATGTTGCAAGAGATTTAGTCAGTTCGAACGACATTATAGTATATTCGAAATGCCATACCTTGCACAAAAAGTTGTCTTAGGAATATGTTCCTCCTTGATCTTCACTTGATGGTACCCGGTGTGAAGATCAATATTGAAGTAATACTTAGAACCCCTCAACTGATCGAACAATCATCAATCCGAGGTAATGGATATTTATTCTTCACTGTCATTCTGTTCAACTTTTGGTAGTCTGTGGATAATCAATTTGTTTTATCATGCTTCTTCACAAAGAGGATTGGGGCACTCCAAGGTGATGAGCTTAAGCGAACTAACCCAATGGCTAGTAAATGGTCTAATTTTTTCCTTAGCTCTTTTAGCTCCAAAGGGCAAATTCTATAAGGTGCAATATAAATGGGTTATGTTCCAGGATACAAGTCTATGGTGAACTAAATCTCTCTTTGAGGTTGTAAGCCAGGCAGCTCATCTAGAAATACATCTAGAAAGTCCGACACCATAGATATCAACTCTTGTGGGAATCAACTTGTTTCTCTCCTTGTAAACTGGAAAGAAATATTAGACTACTTCCTTCCTTAGCATGTAAAAACCATTTACCCGTCATGTGAAAAGGGTGGAAAGCATTGCTCTCATTTGTGAAGTTGAATACTGCTTCTTTCAGTGATTGGAACAATAACCTTTTTTGGAAGTAGTCCATCACCACATAGTATACAAACAGTAAGTCCATTCCAAAGATCACATCATACCCCTACATATCCAACACTACAAAACCTACTGTAACAACACGACCCAGTCTTATCGCGATAATACGAAATAAATACACCATATACTTGTTGTGAAAACCTGTCTCTAAGATTTGTAGGCCATCCATAGCAAAACAACACCATTAACTTCTTATACAAAAGCTCAAACATAAAAGTAAGTGAGTCCAACACTTACTACATATAAACATAAGGGTTACACCAAAAGCGAGCACATCAGCCTGATACTATATGAAGTAAATACAACCCAAAAATATAGTTGTAGTAGTTAAGGTACATCCATAACATTTAAAAGTTAAGAATATAATCCAAAAAGTTAACCACACAAATTCACTCATGACCCCTCCCAACTCGATCTCTGACTTCGACAGTGGACATCAGGCTAGTGAACCAAAATTACTTGGACAAGTTTAAAGAAAATTCCATTGAGTACTCAGTTGTATCACAACAAAAAAAAATAGTCAACATATATTATAATGTATTAACCCAGCCATAGAAATACGCTAACTACAGACTCGTAATTTCTCTTCCTAAAATCTGTCTCAAAAACTCAACGGTCTCACAGTGAGACATCTTGTTTCACCACTCAAGCAACATACCCACAAAATTCAATCGGTTTAAGGATGTAATCCTACATCTAGGAATTTTATCCCCCAACACTAATTTCTATATTTCGAACAAGTTGTTACTGTCGATGACTTTCGTTCTCATCACCTAGACGATTTGGCTACAAAACTTAATTCAACACTTAGATATTTTAAATACTCAAACTATTTCCATTCACTTAGATTGTTTCTCTCGATAATTAATTTTTGTCACTTAGACGATCTTATTGTGCGGATGTTCTTACATCACGAAAAACTCGTCTCGTCATTTAGACGGTTTAATGTCTCGACATTCATACGATTTTATGTCTCGCCATTCAGACGGTTTCATGTCTTGTCATTTCAAATAGAAACATCGCGCAAAAATTTAATCTTCGTTACATAGACGCCCGTCACCCAGACGACTCCACTACATATCCGAACCTCGTCACGCAAACACCTGTCACTTAGACATCTCAATCACATAACCGAACCCCATCACTTAAACACTTGTTACATAGTTGAACCGTCACCTAGCAACCAATCTTAGTCCCAAAATTTCCCATGTTCTAATCTACACTCTTAATTCTATTCTTTTTATCATTATGATGGATTCCAACTAACTAAACCACGAAGGCTCACTACATTCTTCCACAACCTAACTAAATCATCACCTTTATGCATTAAAATCACAAACCAAACTTGTACCATTATCAGTATAACAACTTAATTATCAGAATATAATAAAAAATTGTAGGATAGTTCACCCACCTCATGCAAAGCTCTACTATCTGGACGACCATTCCGCAAGAGCCTTTTGTGCGACGTTTCTTGCGGTGTTCGTCTCTAGAACTGACACACTTGATGTTCATAATTTCATTCAAAAACAAAACATCAATTGAGTTCGAGATAATTTACTCGAACCAAGTTTAATATTTGCATCACATCGATTCATATAATTCATTCGCATCAAATAATATTATTTACTATCGATTTTTTAAGTCGGTAATATTGTTCAAATATATACAGATTACTCGGTACATCGAGTAAAATTCTTTTAAATTAAATTCAGCTAACCTCTTCGAATTCATTATCATACTATTTGTACAAACTCAAAACACCCAAACTATATATTTCCCACAAAATATACTCGAATCTACATAATTACCTATAACATTATAAAGTATATATATTTCCTTATTATTTCATACACCCTTGAATTCATACCTACAACTGTAACACCCCGTATTTTCTTTTTATATATTTGTATAGATATATATATATATAATAAAATCTAGTTGTGAATGTGTGGATATGTATAATAAGGAAAGGATAAACCATATAGATGTTTAATCCTAGGATAAATACTAGAGACGCATATTCATTGGAAAGTTTGAGTTTTAAAGATGTTGAAACATGAAAATGGGGAT
>CM042184.1:26763320-26832890 GCA_023539305.1 Ilex asprella | reverse complement strand
ATATATGGAGGGTCCTTGGTCTACTTGGCAAGACGCGTTTTCCCAGGGGGTCCTGGGAGGAACAAATCCGTGAGGGCCAGTGGGCCCGAAGCGGACAATATCTTGCCACGTGAAGGGGGGTCGTTACAACAACATTGCTAGATTACCCATTAAACCATTACCTCCCTTAATTTAAATTCTATTTCTATACAACAATCTTACTTTCTTGAATTTCTTTTAACAACACTTTATTCAACATACCCACCTACACCTTATATCAATTTCCTTACCAAAAGCTATGGTATTATACACACATAATCAAACATCATTTTAACATCTACATGCAACACCCTACTATATACATAAAAAAAATTCTAAAATCTCAAGTAATTCCCAACATGCATGATTAACTAATTTCCATTCCATTTAATCAACACAATTCTCAAATCTTAAACAACACCCAACATGCATGCTTAAATTCCCAAATCTCAAACAATAATTTCATGCTATGTTTTTTGTTAATTTTTTTCCAAGAAATAAAATTAAAAAAATAAAGAAAATGGTTCCTCACAGCCTACCTCTTGCACCACCAACACTGCCACAAGAGCACCATCTAAACTCTTTTCCTTTCTTTCCTTTCTTCTTCTTTTCTTTTCCCTTCCTTTTTTGGTCTTTCTTGCCTAGGTTGAAAATGGCTTGCTTCTTGGGTTTTGCCTTGGCCAAAAATGGCTAAATCTTAAAGAGTTATTGTCTTTTTTTTCTTCCTTTTATATTTTTCTACACATACACAATGATAACACTCCCACTTCTTCTCTCTCCCAAACCATCACTCTTCCCCCTCCTCTTCCTAACCACCTATTTTCCTTGAAACAAAAACCCCTATGAGCTTGCATGCAATATATATATATATACTGCAAAGCTTTGACCCATCTATTGTGCACACTAATTTTTTTTTTGTAATACTCAAACTATTATCACATGCTCACCACCCCACTTAATCCCATGTACGCTAGCATATATCAAGTAAATTAATTATGTCACATGCAATATATCCACTTAATTATACCACACCCAATCAATGTTCCATTTTTAATTAGTAGGTACCAATGGCGGATTTAGTATGGGGGCAATGGGGGCAGCTGTCCCATTAAAATTTAAAAAAAAAAATTGGGACCTAGGTGTAATTTTAAAATTTTTAAGAATTTTTTAAACTTGCCCTATTGAAATTTTCTTAAAGTATATTATATATTAATATAATTTTCAACCCTTAAAACTTTTCGTAGCTCCTCCTCATTTTTCACGCATGACAATTGCCCCCACAAAAATTTTAAGAAAAATTGGGACCTAAGTGTAATTTTAAAATTTTCAAAAATATCTTAAACTTGCCCCACTGAAATTTTCGTAAAATATAGGGTATATTAATATAATTTTCAACCCTTAAAAGCTAACTTTTGGCAGCTCCTTTTAACGTCTGCTTTTTTTTTCCCATAAGCCTTTGTCTTCTTCGTCCAGAATTCCAATCTAGTCCAGGCGACAAGCAGCCAGCCCAACCCCTATTCTTTCTTTTATTTAGTTTCTTTGTTAGTTCCATTGGTGTATTCATCAACAAATCAGCCTATTGGATTCAATCATTGTGCAAATCAAATTTAAAGAAACCCTAGAAGACTATGTTGAAGCTAAGGAGTGGTAATCCATTAACCAAATTTTTTGATAGTAGTATTAGCACTAATCTAAAATCAGATTTTTTATATTAGAAAATTAGTTTAGTTCTTGTAGAATTGATGGTTGTTTGGTGTATTATTTATGGACTTGTGTAGGTTTTCTTTGTTTCGTCTTGGATCACCACTAAACTATTTTGGATTTTTGTTGAAGCCCCTATTCAGATTGGCTATTTGAGATTCTAGGTTGGTGCTATTTTTCTTCCCTGTGATTAAATTGCATTAATTGATTTCTTGAAATTCTAGTTTGGATTATATTTTGATTATGTGTAGTCCATTATCTCATTTGTTGCGAACTTAATGACAAACTCTTAAACTTGAATCTAATTAGACAAATTTATTCTTCAATCAGTTACGAATAGGTTTCTTATAAGAAAATCAACATTGGATCAACGGTCTCCAAGTCAAGAAATAGATGATCATGGTGGTGACATACAACATTGTTCTAAACAAAGTCTTGAAGAAGTTAATTTAGAAAATCTTCCTGCTGATCCTGGGCTAAGAATTAGAATTTTGGATTATCATCCTAATGACAAGGATGAAATTTGGAGAGCATATCTACAAAAAGGCCCATGTCAACCCCGTGAACATTATTTTTCCCAAACAAAATTCAGCAAGTTGTGTCGTCACTTTAGTCCATCTAGGTTCAATGAGTTTGGTAGTTGGTTGGAGTATAGCTTTAAAAAAGATGTTGCTTATTACTTATGTTGCTATCTAATGAGAAGTGATATGGGAGAGCAAGGGGTGCTGACTCTTTTTGTTATAGAGGGATTTCGTAACTAGAAGAAGAAAGAAAGATTTTCAATTAATTTTGGGAATCCAAATAGTGCTCATAATGAGAATTGGAGAAAGTGTCAAAATCTAATGAATCAGAAGCAACATATTGAAGTTGCTTATTCTAAGCAATCAAATCAAGCTCGAAAGGAGCATGAGTTTGTTTAACTGCAGCAGTTGATTGTGTTCCATTCATTTTACGTCAAGAGTTAGATTTTGTGGTCATGATGAGTCTGAGGATTCAAAAAATCAAGGGAATTTTCTTGAACTTTTACGATTTCTTGCTGAGCAGAATGAAACCATCAACAATGTTTTAAAAAATGCTCCAAAAAATCTCAAAGTGATAGCACCAGACATTCAAAAGGATATTGTCCACGTTATTGCAAGTGAAACCTCATGTACAATAATTAATGATCTTGGAGATGATTTTTTTTCTATTTTAGTAGATGAATCTCGTGATATTTCAGTTAAAGTACAAATGGCAATTTTGTTGTGCTATGTGGATAAAAGGGATGCATCACTAAGCGTTTTCTTAGCATAGTCCATGTTACTGATACAAATGTTTTATCACTTAAAGAGGAGATTGAATCATTGTTCTCAAAGCATGGATTAAATCTGTCCAGATTACATAGACAAGGTTATGATGGAGCCAGTAATATGAGAGGAAAATTCAATGGTCTCAAAAGTCTAATCATAAAAGAGTATAGATCTGCTTTTTATATTAATTGTTTTGCTCATCAATTTCAACTCACACTTGTGTCTGTTGCGAAAAATCACAATAAAATTGCATTGCTTTTTAATATTGTTGCTAATTTATTGAATGTTGTTGGAGATTCATGCAAACGAAGAGATATTTTAATAGAGAAGCAAGCTAGTAAGGTCATTTAAGCACTAAACAAACGAGAGTTATCAAGTGGGAGTGGTTTGCATCAAGAATGTAGTCTTCAAAGGGCCGGTGATACACTTTGGGGCTCACATTATGACACTCTCATAAATGTGATTGTTTTGTTCTCCTCTGTTGTTGATGTGCTTGAGATTATTGTAGAGGATGGTACAACTTCTAAGCAAAGAGGTAAAGCATGTGCTTTATTCGACTCAATTCAATCTTTCGATTTCGTATTCAATTTACATTTGATGAAAGGTGTATTGGGAATTACAAATGAATTATCACAAGCATTACAAAGGAAAGATCAAGATATTGTAAATGTTATGAGTTTAGTTAAAGTATCCAAACAACGTCTACAAATGATAAGGGATGATGGATGGAATGCTTTAGTCACCGATGTCTCTTCTTTTTGTGAAAAACAAGATATTGTTATTCCAAATATGGAAGAGATATACATAGCTCGAGGAAGGTCATGGGGTGGTGAAAAAGTCACTAATCTACACTGTTATCGTGTTGAATTATTTTTTACGGTGTTAGATATGCAACTTTAAGAGCTTAGTGAACGTTTTACTAAGGTGAACACCGAGCTACTTCTTTGTGTGGCATGCCTAAATCCAACGGATTCATTCTCTGCATTCAATAACGAGAAGTTACTTCGTCTTGCCCAATTTTATCCTTCAGGATTTTCCCCAATGGAGCTCTTGATACTAGATAATCAACTTGAGACTTATATACTTGATATGCGCTCCAATGAATTTTCAGAAGTTAAAGGAATTGGTGGGCTTGCAGAGCAGTTATTTGAGACAAAAAAGAATGTAGTATACTTGTTAGTATATTTGCTCATCAAACTAGCACTTATCTTACCAGTTGCCACTGCAACCGTTGAAAGAGCATTATGAACATAGTAAAGAGTCAATTACGCAATCGAATGGGAGATCATGGATGAATGATTGCTTGGTTGCATTTTTTGAGAAAGATGTTTCAAGTGTCGTTGAAAATGAAATGATTATGCAACGGTTCCACAATATGAAAACTCGTCGAGAACAATTACAAAGATTTATTGGATGTTCGAGAGTTGAGAGCTCCTTTTGTACAGGATTTCAAACACTAAAAGATACTTTTTATGTGAAATTTTTTGTTGCCTTTTTTCGTACATTACTCATATACATGAGTTACGCCTTTAAATGACATTCTTTTGATGTAACTATGCTTATAAACAGTTTATCAAGAATATATATTTTGATGAAAATAATGTTACAATTGTACTTTAAAATTTAAAAATTTAGGTTGCCCCCACTGAGCCAAAATCCTGGCTCTGCTCCTGGTAGGTACCTATCTAGCACAGTCATATCACATGATCATACTCATAATAAATATTTACATGGTCATCATGCATACTCATAATCATAATAATTATTTATGTGGTCATCATATGTATTCAAGTTTTACAATTTTCCCCATCTTTTTAGGATTTTGTCCCTAAAATTTGACTTACCATTTGGAAATAGATGTTGATATTTGGTTCGCATTAGTTTCCCGGCTTGCCATGTTGCTTCCTCCACCGCTTGATCCCGTCGACCTAAAATCACAATGGGTTCCTCCACATAAGCCATATTATTTTATATATTTTTGGAGCATTGACACATGGAACACATCATGTAATCGAGACAAGTTCGTTGGTACTGCCAAACAATATGCCACCGCTCCAACTCTCTCAAGTATTTCGAATGGTCCAACATATCTTGGACTCAACTTCCCTCTTTTTCGAATTGCATAACCCCTTTCCATGGTGCGACGTGCAAAAAAACTTGGTCTCGAACAGAGAATTCTAGATCTAGTCACCTATTGTATGCATAGCTTTTATGTCGACTTCGTGAAATTTTAAGTCATTCTTGTATTACTTTCACTTTGTCTGTTGTTATTTGCACCAACTTCGGAGCCAAAATTTTTCTTTGCCCACTTCAATCAAGCACACTGGCGTTCTACAATGCTGACCATGCAATGCCTCGTAGGGTGTCATGCCTACATTAGATTGATAGCTATTATTATAGGCAAACTCAATTAAAGGTGAATGATCATCCCAATTACCTTTGAACTCCAACACACAAGCTCTCAACATATCCTCCAAGATTTGAATAACTCTTTCTGACTCCATCCGTTTGAGGGTGAAAAGCTGAGCTAAGTTTAAGTGTGGTACCCAATGCTTGTTGTAAACTCGGCCAGAATCGAGAGGTGAACCTTGGATCCCTATCCGCCACAATAGACATCGGCACCCCTTGTAAACGTACAATTTCATCAACATACATTTTTTTCATATCTTTCCAATGAAAAATTGGTCTTTCCCGCAAGAAAATGAGAAGACTTGGTTAAACGATCAACTATAAACCAAATAGAGTCATGTCTTTTGATTTTGGGCCAAACTTACCACAAAGTCCATCGTAGTGTGTTTCCATTTCCATTATGGAATTGGGAGTGGCTGAAGTAGTCTTGCAGTACGTTGATGCTCTGCCTTTACTTGCTGGCAAACCAAGCATCTAGCCACATATTTTGCTATTTCTTATTTTATACCTGGCCACCAATAGAACTCCCGAATATCCTCGTACATTTTGGTGCTTCCAAGATGCATGACATAACTAGAATTGTGGGCTTTTTTAAAATCTTGCCTTTCAACTTGGTGTCAATGGGTACATAAAAACAATTTTCAAACATCAATACACCATCACCACCCACTTTAAAATCAATTTAGTGTCCATCATTAATTTCTTTCCTCATCTTCTGTGCAAATAAATTTTGTAACAGGGCATCGCGAACCCAACTTTCAAATAAAGTTTTAACTTTGATTTGCCCTAGCAACGCATCATCCCTTTTTAGCTTGAGTTATACTCCCAACACTTTCAACTTTGCTAGAGCATCCACTCATGCACACTGCACATAAGACAATAATCTTGTCGACTTCCTATTTAAGGCATCTGCCACCACATTTGTCTTCCATGGATGGTAATGGATGGTACAATCATAATCTTTCAATAATTCCTTCCATCTTCTTTGTCTTAAATGTAACTCTTTTTGTGTAAATAAATATTTCAAGCTTTGATGATCAGTGTAGATCTCACACGTCTTACCATACAAATAATGCCTCCACAATTTTAGAACAAACACAATCACAACTAATTCCAAATCATGATTAGGATAATTATGCTCATGAGTTTTCAATTTTCGAGAAGCATAAGCAATCACCTTCCCATGTTGCATTAGCACACAGCCTAACCCGCGATGTGAGGCATTGCTGTAAATCACAAAACCTCTCCCTTCAGTCGGAATTGTCAAGACAGATGTTGAAACTAATCTTGCCTTTAACTCCTAGAAGCTTCGTTCACATTTATCATCCCATTGGAATTTAGCATTATTTCTAGTGAGTTGGGTTAACGGCTTTACAATATAAGAAAACCCCTGTATAAATCTGTGATAATAACCTGCCAGCCCCAAAAAAACTTCTAATTTCTGTCACATTACTTAGTTGTTCCTACTTTACCTTGCCTCTATTTTTTTGGGATCCACTTGAATGCTAGCTCCTGACACCACATGCCCGAGAAATACCATGCTATCCATCCAAAATTCACATTTACTAAACTTGGCATATAATTGTTTTTCCCGTAAAGTTTGAAGAACAATTCGCAAGTGTTGCTCATATTCTTCCTCACTACTAGAGCACACTAAAATGTCATCTATGAATACAATAACAAATGAATCCAGATAGTGTCAAAACACACTATGCATCAAATCCATAAAAGTAGTCAGGGCATTTGTTAATCCAAATGGCATAACCAAATATTCATAGTGCTCGTATCTAGTTCGAAATGTCATCTTCGGTACATCACTTACTCATACCTTTAATTGATGATACCCCAATCTCAAATCAATTTTGGAGTAAACCCTAACCTTCTGCAATTGATCAAACAAGTCATTTATTCGTGACAAATGGATATTTATCGTGAATAGTAAGCTTGTTAAGTTGTTGGTAGTCTATATATAACCGCATAGTGCCATCTTTCTTTTTCACAAATAACACCGTCACTCCCCATGGTGATACACTTGGTTGTATAGAACCTTGATTAATCAAATCTTGTAATTGCTCCTTTAATTCCTTGAGCTCAACTGGATTCATCCGGTATGGAGTGATTGATATGGGTGAAGTCCCGAATAACAATTCAATCACAATCTCTACTTCTAGGTCTGGTGGCAACACATGTAACTCCTCCAGAAATACATCAAGGAAATCTTTCACCATAGAAATATCTTTCATCCCCACTTTATTCTCATCCACACTTCTCATATAATCCATATACCCTTGACACCCTTTCTTAAGCAATTCTCGGACTTTAATTGCCGATATAAGGCAATTCGGTGTTACTTCCCGATCCCCTTGAAATTTAAATTCAGTTTCCTTGAGCAAGTGAAAATTAATCTTTTTCCGATAACAATCAACTGAGGCATGACAAGCTCAGAGCCAATCCATCCCCAATATTACAACAAAGTCATACATGTCAAGTGGAAGCAAATCTACCAATAACTCCCACATGCCAATTTTAATTTCACATGCTCTGTACACTGTACCAACTACCCCCACCTCACCCACCAGGGTTACTATGGACAACTGATTAATCAAAGGTGTGATAAGATATTTCCAATGCATACTATAAGTATGTGTAACAAAAGAGTGTGTGGAACTAGGATCAATTAAAATTTTGGCATCATTACCTAAGACAAAAAGTGTACCTGTTACCACATTTGACAAAGCATGAGTTATTGCATAAATCTGCCCCTGAGTCCAAGTCATATTGGCAGGCCCCTTTCCAACTCCCTACACCCCCATTAGCGTTGATGTATTCCTTTTTCCCGGATTCACACTACCCATAGAAGGTGATGTGGTAGACTTGGTTGGACACTCGCGTGTGAAGTGCCCCACTTAGCCACACTCATAACATTGTTGAGCTCAATCGGTAGACCTTGTTTCACAATTTTGAGCTATATGTGTAAAACCCGGGTAAAATTGAACTTTTATGAATAAAGGGCAAAATGGTAATTTATCACTACAACGCGGGTTACAAACTTGAGTTTTTCTAGAACTCGGATGACGAAACAGAACTCACCGTTGGATTCATCTCACAAAATTTAGTTACCCCGTCAATTTTCATCGAATTCTGAGATAGTCGAATTTTTCACGTTTTATCGGACAGTCGAGCCTCGAATGACCCAAAACAAAAATTTTGAATAAAATTATAAATTTTAGGAAATAATTGAGAACAACTTAAAAATAAAATATTTTAAACTTGAACCGAGGCAAAATTTAATCGTTTCGGGATGAAAACGGACCTGGAATTAAAAGAGACGTCTGGCCAATTGTGGGCCAAATATTCTAAAAATATAAATAGGGAAAAAATCTAATTTTTTTCCCATTTATTCAGACATTCTCAGCCAATAGAAAGAGGGAGGGAGAAGAGAGGGAAAAGAGAGAAAATTTTCACCTTCTCTCTACGATTTACAGAGCTACGGTGCTCGAATCCGTTCGAGCCAAGAGGAAAAGTTGTTCTCCTCGTCAAGGGCTACGCCTACGTACCAAAAACA
Organism: Ilex asprella; assembly: GCA_023539305.1. Classification (NCBI taxonomy): domain Eukaryota; kingdom Viridiplantae; phylum Streptophyta; class Magnoliopsida; order Aquifoliales; family Aquifoliaceae; genus Ilex; species Ilex asprella. The sequence continues at coordinate 26,823,908 of CM042184.1, read as the reverse complement.
AGAGCTTTCACAGAAGGTAGAAAAACCAAAAATTTGGAGAAGTTGGATTTGAGCTTGGGTTGATTTCTTGGAGCTTCCCAAGGGCACTCTTCACGCTTCAAGAGGTTGGGGTTTCTCCTACTTAGGTCTATTCACAACTTTAAATGTTACATTGAAATGGGTAGGATAATATAGATATATATGACTTGCCTATAGAAGTGATTTTAGTGAAATGGGTATTGAAATTAGGTAGAATATATTCTATCTTGAATTGGGTATGTAGAAATTGTCTAATGAAATTTCTTGAATTATATGAAGTGTGGGCATGTTATGTGTTTACATTATGTCTTGATTTGGAAGTGTGTTATTGCTTAATATGAGATGACATGCTTGGACTTGAGTTGTGGATAAAATGTTGATAAATGCATATTGGTTTATTGACATTGTGAGTCATGAGAATTATATGCTTTTAATGTAATTTTGTCATGGGTTATATGAAATGTGTTGGATATAGTTCATATGGCACATATGGCATATTGAACATTGTAGTAGAGTTGCAATGAGGTATTACATTACATATGCACGGGAACATTGCATTAAGTGGGTAGTTGTGCATGGAAGTAGTCAACACCACATGGGTGGATGGCGAGTGGGCTCGAGTGAGCTAAGTCGATGACTTGGCCGAGTCACACAGTTTTCAAGGTAGAAAGGGTTAGGGTTAGCAAGAAGGGCTAGAAGGTCCCTCGGGTGCAAGGCCCGGCGATTTGAAAACGCATTTCCATTGGTATTAGTCCATAAAGTGTGTCGGTGTACGCGGGACCGTTGGTGGGAGTCTATAAAATCCCGTGTCGATTGGGTGTCGTTGGTATAAGTCCATAAATACTCGCCCCATAAAAGTAAAGGTCATTTAATGTATAACATAGATGATAAGAGAGCCGGGAAGGGCTCGAGATCATGGATGACGGGTAAACGCACATTAAAAATTGCTTGTATTGAAGAGCCAGGAAGGGCTCAGGTTGGATTGTGAAAGTGAGTCTCATCTCTTTCCATGACATTATATTGTAAATTTCAACATTGATAGTGTGTTCATGCTTGGAATGTATGAATGGTGAATTGGTTGCATGTGAGCATTTCATGTGCATTTGGGTTGGGAAGTAGCCTATTTAGGAAACACTCTATTGAGCGTGGCTCACCCTTTATGAAAAAATATTTCAGGTACGGGGTTTACACCAATGAAAGGTTCTCACTTTGAGCCTCGTGGATGAAGAAGCCGGAATGTGGTTTATTTTGAGTAAATTGTAAAATTTCAATGAATATTTAGTTTGGCATGTAATTAAATGAAATCGCATGCGAATGTCGTAATAGAACTTGTATAAACTATGTTGAATGTACAAAAAAATATGTTGTGTAAGTTTAATTGGTTTTGGAATAGTTTGGATGAGATTGAAAATGAAAAACGTGTGAGGTAGGCAAAACTAGGCAAACCCTTCCAGAAGGCCCTTCCGGAATGCCCTTCCGGAAGAGTGCAGTCTAGTAGGCAAACTCTTCTGGAAGGTTCTTCCGGAATGCCCTTTCGGAAGGCTTTCCAAAATTTTCAAAAAAAAAACTATTTTGCCAAGTCTTCGGGCTATGTATTCCTTCTTCTATAATGGAGTGTTAATCATGATGACTTGGACCTCGATTGGATCCAAGGGAAAGATGAACACAATTTGCATTACGAGTTATGATTCCGATTCGGGATGCTCTTAACGTGACGTCGGGTTATGCGACATCCACGGGTGTTTCCGCGGGTTGATGGGTGATCAACGGACCTCCGAATTTTGGGGTGTCATAATATGCCCTTCCCTTCCACATTTAAAACATGTAACATTCACCACCCGTCCACCTGATTGTCCTATACCCTGTGATGTTGTTAGGGGTTTAGGGGAGTTGTAACCCCGTGGACCACCGAACCTGCTAAAGTTCCCAACACTTCTTGTATGCATAGATCTCAACCCCTGTCCTATCTGTCTTAAGGTCTGACCCTCAAATAAATACCCTGCACTGGGTATGGCATTAAACTTCCTCTTATTAAATTGCTCCCGCCGCCCCTCAGATTCTTTCACATTTTTTTCAACAACTAAAGCTTTGTTCACCAAAGCAACATAAGTAGTTAGCTCAAAGGTTGAGAGTCGACTTCGTATCGGTTAAGATAACCCCCATTGAAACTTCTTGCACCGAGCCTCATCAGTTTGAACAAAAGCCTGGGCAAAATGTAAGAAAGTAGTAAATTGCTTCTCATACTTCGCCACTGTCATTCGACCCTGAGTCAAAGTCATGAATGTTATCTCTTGTTCGTACCAGTAAGATTCAAGAAAATACTTATCATTGAACATCCGTACAAAATGATCCCAGGTAATGTGTTCAAGTACCAGTACATCATTACCACCTGCTTGTCCCCTAATTTCACCCACATGCACAGTCAACAATCGTCTAATAGTTTTCCACCAGAACCTGTTTCCACCTTGAGCATAAAAGTTGCTAATGTAACCTGTTCATCAATAAAAAGTTTCATAACTTCAAAGATCGAATCCATACGTTTCAGCCAATCCTCTACCTCTAATGAGTTAATTGATCCTGCAAAGATTGAAGGATCTAACTTCATAATTTCTCATGTGTTGCCGACCATGGTTCCCTAACAGGTGCACGTGGTCTTGCCCATATCGCTTCTTGAATTTCTATTTGCAACTCAACAAGCCTATTTGTTGATGTTGCCATCTGCACCACCAATTCAAATGCCCTCTGAACCTTATCATGTGGGTTCTATTCACCTTCCCTACTCTCCTGTTGTTGCTGATTACTCACCTCGGCCATAGCTGATGCATGGGAACCTTCACCTTCCCCTTGATTTTGACCATCGAGATGATCCATTCCACTTCCAACAAGTCGGCTATAATTCACAACATAAGCAAACACACATATACTTTTTATTAGTACCCCAAACCCATACCTACTAACTGACTCGAACACATTAGCCTGTTCACTGCCGACTTAGACACTCTTGTCTGCAAAACCTATAAACCTAGGATCTGATACCAAAAATTGTAACACCTCGACCCGTTCTTATTCCGATAATATGAAATAAATACACCACATACTTGTTGTGAAAACCTATCTTTGAGATTTACAGGCCATCCATGGCAAAACAACACTATTCATTTCTTATACAAAAGTTCAAACATAAAAGTACGTCAGTTCATCACTTATTAAATATAAAAATAAGGATTACACCAAAAGCAAGCACGCCGGCTCGACACCATACGAAGTAAATACAACCCAAAATATAGTGGTAGTAGTTAAGGCACATCCATAACATTTAAAAGTTAAATATACAATCCAAAAATTTAACCACACACATATTCACTCATGACCTCTCTCGAATCGATCTCTATCTTCGGCAGTGGACGTCAGGCCAGTGAACCAAAATTACCTGGATAAGTTTAAAGAAAACTCCAGTGAGTACTCAGTTGTATCACAACAAAAAAAAAAAAGAAAATAGTCAACAAATATTATAATGTATTAACCCAACCACAAAAATACACTAACTACAGCCTCGTAATTTCTCTGACGAAAATCTATTTCGAAAACACAACGGTCTCATAGTGAGACGTTTTGTTTCGCTACTCAAGCTACATATGACTTGATCTGAAATATGTACACCCCAAGTGTAGGCGATCAAGTTATAATAATAATCCGGTTTTAGTCTGGAGTTGAATCCACAGGGAACTTGTTGTGGTAGTGCTTTAAAGTAAGCAGTGGTGAAGATCAATCGATTCTAACCTTTGAAATTTGTGATTATGAGATTAGGAGGTTTTTCCTGGATTAAATATGAAATTCTTTCCAAGAAAATTTTTTAGACAAAATATAGGATAAATTTAAATGAAAGAAAAGTCACTCTTTAGTTCGAGGATCGGGACATGTAATCAATTATCCAATTTATTATATTTATGTTTAATAACTCAATTAACTCCCGTGTCAACAACAAGTTAATCGGAAGATAAAGATAGATTGTTAGAATTAAGACCATGGTTCCGATGTCTTTTTAGAAGTTTTGTTTGTGCCGAGACTTAACCCATCTATAATCCAACAAATGCTTCTACAAGACATCCAACCATGGTTTCAATATTCTATTCTTTAAATGAAGCACAATAAGGGGGATGATTAAAGGATAGTCATGAAGATCTAGCCGTGGTACTTGCCTTAAAATGAGGAGTCTTTCCATGCAAGAGTCATCCGTGTCATAGAGAGACTCTTGATTATACAAAGTACCTTAGCTTTGCTAGATACAGTCAATCATCCAATAAACAAGGGGATAAACGTTAAGCTTTAGAACAGTGCATAAATATAACTTCCGAATAATTAATACATGTCCTTCACCTCTTACTAAAGAATGAATGAGAAACTACTCACTTTTCATAGCTTTGGTAAAGCTAGAAAAGTGAGTGATACCCATCCCTCTAAGTAGAGGACGTTTCAAAAATAAAAGCATAATAAACAAAGAGCGAATTTTCAACAAAGAATGAGTGAATCAGGTTCCACCCTTCACAGCTTTGACAAAGCTCTAGAAAAGTGGAAGAGTTTCACTCCTCTAAGAAAGAAGGGAGCTCAAACAATAGAAGTGCAAGACATAAATAAAGACATGTATGTAATAGCAAAAATGTAAATACTAGAAGTAAATAAAGAAACTACACTTCATAAGTAAATGCAAATGCAAACATTAATATAAAGAAAGGAGCGGGATTCTAAACTTCCCAACTCTCTAGAGAAGAGGAAAATTAAGACAAAGAAGAACAAGTAGTGCCTAAAGTGCTCTTAATTCAGTCAAGTGTTGAGTGTCTCTTTCTCTCCAAAAAATGAGAGTATTTATAGGCAAGGATGAGGAAAAAGGGGGGAGGGGAAATGAATAGTCTTTGTTGCCGAAGTCAAAGTGAAAACTCACCCACTCTGTAGGCAGTCTGTCGAGGACGTTCGAACGGTATCTGGAGTTCGAACGTTTTTGTTGGTTTTGTTCTAAGGGTGTTCGAACGGTGGGTGACATTCGAACATCCTTTCTATTTTTGCTCTAAGGGCGTTCGAATGCCAGATGGGATCTGTACATATCACTCAGATGTCCAATGGCATGTGGTCCTCTGTGGAAATCTCCTACCACACTCTATGCATAACTTGTCATAGATTTGTTGTAACATACCATATCTTCAGTCAGTCTGGTCTCGTCTGTGCTTCAATGAACGTTCGAACGGTAGGTAGCGTTCGAACATGGTACATGATTCTCCAAGGCTTTGGTTCTTGGCTACAGCACATCTTGCATCAGTAGTCTGATCTTTACCTGGTTTAAGTGGACGTTCGAACGATACTACTTTGTTCCACACTTTTCAATTTTGTTCCCCAATGTGCTGGTGTTACATTCAAATGTATTTTTTCTCGCCCTTGAACTTTTTTTCACTTTAGAACCTGAAAATGTCATCGCTTAAACTCCATCAAAGTATAATTAGTCCAAAAAAGATATAGTAATATGCTATATTTGAGTACTAATCAACATACCCACAAAATTCAATCGATTTAAGGATGCAATCTGACATCTAGACATTTTATTCCCCGTCACAAACTTCTATATTTTGAAGAAGTTGTGACTGTCGACGACTTTCGTTCTCGTCACCTAGACGATTTGGCTGCAAAACATAATTCATCACTTAGATGTTTTAAATACTCGAACAATTTCTAGTCACTTAGATCGTTCCTCTCGATAATTAATTTTCGTCACTTAAACGATCTTATTGCGCGAATGTTCTTACGTCACAAAAACTCATGTCTCGTCATTCAGACGGTTTTATGTATCATCATTCAGACGGTTCAATGTCTCATCATTCAAAAAGTTTTATGTCTCGTCATTCAGACGGTTTCATGCCATGTCATTTCAGACGGAAACATTGTGCGAAAAGTTAATCTCCATTACGTAGACTGTAACGCCCCAAAATCTACCTTGGAAGCATTACTAGCTAGTCACCATTCGCTGCATGAGGGCACTAAATAACTTCATAAATAAGAAAGTTTCATTCATCAGTCATTGATATTTTAACAAAATTTGGGCAGAGTCTCCTTTGTACGGGGGAGCCCTACCCAAAATAACCTGTACAATTATACTACAATTGACCACATAGGGTCCACATATGCATAGCTATTGACCACACCGAGTCTATTTATCCATCATAAAATAAATTTTCATTCAGCATATATTATCCATAAATATTTACAATATCATCCCAAAAGAGTATGTCAAGCCATGGCCGCAATATCAAAAGAATATGTCAACTATGACATCTACATCTCAAAAGAATTAAATATACTTGCAGCGCAATAACAAAATACTAGACTTTACATGACCTCAAAGTAAATTCTCTAGTCTAGTACAAAAGAAATTATAACTCTATATGTCCACCTCGGAATCTAGATTCCCCTTGGGTGGGGCCCCCCAATGCTCCGGCTCTTCAATTCTGAGATCCTCCTCTAGCACTAAATCTGAAAAATGTTTAACTGTAGGGGATGAGCACGAAGTTCTGTAGCAAAATCTTTCAAAACTCAAACAAGGTTTAGAAAAATTATAAAATAGGTCGGTCTCATTTCACAAATAACATATATAGCTTTTGAAATAAAACTGGGACATTCGAACAGATCTCAAGTTTAAACAACAGTGATAATCAAATGAAAATAATAAAATACATTTCTCAACAATAAACCATTGCCAAATGGTTAGGAAAGGCATCTGTCGTTTCATTGTACCAATGCACCAGCCATGACGAAATCCAATCCATATACTTATGTATACTGGTTCATCCCCGTGTCATGTATGTTGATTGCTTATCAGGAATCTACCCAACAACTATACCTAGTTCACCCATCATAATTAAATCACAATCACTTCGGGAAAGGGCGTCTACCATCCCAATGGCAGTGACGAATCCCTCCCCAGGAAAGGTATACCAACCCTTGTTCGAATTCTAGTGAACGATAGTAGTTGCATTACCAAATGACAACTCACTATAAGTGTTAGGCAACTATCTCGCTCCTATTGGGATATACTAACCTCTAACACTCTACGGCATTTTTCGAATGCAATTCAAGTCCGTCACAACAACCATACAATAAGGAAACCAACATATTCTCAATAAACTAGCAATTTCCAAGTATTAACAAAATCCTTAAATTTGGCATATGACATTTTCAATAACCACTTAAGAAAATTGCAAGAGATCAACCACAATATTAATTATCACTCAACACAAAGTTCTAAGGTTCCAACTTTAACAATAAAGGAAGATTTCAAGAGGGGAATCCATTACCCTTGAAATCTAAGTTTTTGAATCAAGAAAAATTGGGTATCAACCCTAACTTCATGTAAAACATGATAATAATTGCAAGGAAACCAAGAAGTAAAGAACCCATAGCAAATACATACTAATGAGAGTCAAAACAGGTATATATAGTAGCTCTAGCCTCAATGAAAGAGAATAGGAAGAAATCTCCTACCTTTTTGTTCTTGAATTCTAGGGCTTGAATCTTGAATCACACTTAGATCTTGTGTTTTTCCCCTTTGATCTTGAGTTTCTCTCTTCTTTCCTTCCTCTCTAATTTTTTCTAGGGTTTGGAGAGGTGTAATGAAGGCTAAGGAGGTGACATAATGTATTTATAGTGGAGGAAGGACCGGTTGTTCGTGAACTGAAAGTTTCGGATTTTTTTACATTAACCTTCCGGAAGGTTTTTATTGACCTTCCGAAAGGTTTTGCCTTCTGAAAGTATTGTTCACGTTAACCTTCCGGAAGGTTTTATAGACCTTCCGGAAGGTGTTGCCTTCTGGAAGTGCAGTTCACGTTAACCCTTCGGAAGGTTTTATCTATCTTCTGGAAGGTGTTGCCTTGTGAAACTTTCGGTGTATTTTTGATCCATTTAGAGGTCGAATTGAAAAATTTTCATGAAATACACTTTTGTAGCCCTACATGTCTAATATCTACTGTCCAAATTTCAGATAAATTAAAGTTAGGAATAAAAAGTTATGAATACAATACTAGAAAGTGTCTAAACTCCTTTTTACCAAATTCACTCTAAAGTGTGTTTTAACTCCGGAATACTTTCTAACTTCTAATATACGCCATATTACCTCTCCCAATATTTTTCGATCCTCCGGATTCAATGGAAGCATTATTTTTACCTAAATTCATTTAGAAACTTATCTAATCACCCTTTCCAAGTTTAACGTCTTTGAAACTTAAACTTCCCAATTCATTGATCTACCTAGTATTTATTCCTACTATTACAATCTATTTAGTTTATTTTTACATTATTACTTATGTTAGAATTACTAGACAATCATATTACTATATTAATTTAAACATGTGGGGATTTACATAGACGCCCATCACCTAGATGACTCCACTTGTAAACCCCCACATGTTTGTAATAACATATACGAATGTATTTGTTTAGTGAGTATTATATATGTAATGACGTAAGAATAAATCATGTATATTGGAACCGTAAGAATAAATACAAGGAAGACGTTTAAACTTGAGAAGGATTATTAGATAAGTCTCTACATATTTTTAGGTCAAAATAAGGTGTCCATTGAGTCCAGAAGGTTGAAAAACCTTGGGAGAGGTAATATGAGGTGTATTAGAAGTTAGAAAGTATTTTGGAGTTAAAACACTTTAGAGAAAATTTGGGAATTTAGAATTTTGGACATTACTTAGTATTTTAGCCATAACTTTTTATCCTTATGTCCAATTTATCTGAAATTTTTACAGTAGATAGTAGACATCCAGAGCTACAAAAGTGTGTATCATGTAAATTTTCCAATTAGACCTCTAAATAGGTCAAAATTTCCATGAAAGTTGCACCAAAAATCTGTCAACAGCACCAGTACGCCCGATTTTTTCTGAACCGAAAATGTCGGGTTTTGCTCCATTTTCTTGCCCTATAAACACCTAATGTCTCCCCCTTAGCATTCATTTCACCCCTCCTAACCATAGGAAAGATTAGAGAGGAAGAGAGAAGGATAAAACACAAGATCAAGAGGAGATCTATACTTCAAAGAAGATCAAATCTTCATCTTCTTCACACTAAACCTAGGTTTTCAAGAACATTGAGGTAGGGTTTTCTTCCATTTCTTGTCCATTGATGTTAGGGTTATTATACATGTAGATTTTGACTCTTAATTGTATGTATTTGTTATGGGTTCCTTGTTTCTTGATATTTTTACAAACATTCACATGATTTAAATAAAATGATGGTTGAAAATCCATCAAATCCTAGTTTTTTGGGGAAATATGAATTTTTCTCTATATCTTCACATCATCTTGATTTTGAAAATTTTAGAGCTTTGTGTTGGGTAGTAAAATGATTGTATTGATGATCTCATTCTTATTTCCTTTAAACTTGTCTCTTGTAACATGATTTACGAAATGAGTATGTTTCTTAAATTGTTCTATTATGTATATTGCTTGTGAAAATTGGGGAAAATCATGGAATTTTCTTGTATATGAGGTTTGAACATATTGTTGGTATGTCACTCTTGTGTATGGTGTTGTGAAGGACTTGAATTACCTTCGAGAGCTGCCGTAGAGTGTTAGAGGTCAGTCTATCCCAGTGGGGGTGAGATGGTTGCCTAATGCTCGTAACGGATCATTGTTGTGACAGTGACCACTATTGTTCACGGATACCGAATAAAAGGGTTAGTATACTAGACACCTTGGAAGGATTTCGTCAATACCGTATGAGACGGTACACGCCCTTCCTAAATTGGCCTGTGATTGTTATTATAAATGGATGAACGAGGTAGAATCGTCGGGTAGATTCATGAGAAGAAACAACCTACTTGAGTGGTACTAAATAGAAATTATTGTTCATTGTACCAAATATTATTTCTCCAAGAGTTTCGGGTAGTATGGGATGTCGCGATAACTTGTGGAAATGGTGTATGGTGGAGTGGATTATGTTGGAAATTATTTGTCAATTAAACGTGGTTTTATTCTCTTTCAATTCCTTATTATTGTACAAACTTGAGATCTCCTTTAAAATGTTCTTATTTTATTTCAAAATTCATTTATATGTATGTGCGAAATGTGACCTACCTGTTTTACTTGATTTCAAAACCTTGAATGGGTTTGGAAGGATCCTCCTACAGAGCCTTGTGCTCACCCCCTACTTCCCCACCTTTCAAATTTTGCCTTTGACGAGAAGTTGGGAGTCGATGAGTCGACACATTGGGAGACTCTGACAGAAGGAAGCATGGATCCCGAGGTGGACGCTTAGAGCGACCCCTCTTTCTTTTGTTATAGACTTGGACAATCTTTTGAGAGAATTGTATAACCTTGTTTTATTTTGTAAATTCTGCTGTGTATTATAGTACTTTTGTGGGGATGTAAAGGTCATAGCTTGACCTATTCTTTTGGGATAACATGTAAATTTGATGGATTGATTTTATGGTAGTTGAATGGACCTGGTGTGGTCATTACTGTAGAATTGCACAGGTTGTGTTTTGGGTAGAGCTCTCTGAACAAAAGAGACTCTGCCCGAATTTTGTTAAATTAAGGACCCCCGGTTATTTATGGATTTATTAGTTGTTCTCATGATATGAATGGTTATTGAATGTAATGTCGTCCAAGGTGGTATTTGGGGCATTACACCACTACATATCCGAATCTTGTCACGCAGATGCCCGTCACTTAGACATCTCAATGACATAACCGAACTCCATCACGTAGACACTTGTCACACAGATGAACCGTCACCTAGCAACCAATGTTAGTCCCAAAACATCCTGTGTTCTAATATATACTCTTAATTCTATTCTTTTCATCGTTGGGACAAATTCCAACTAACTAAACCACGAAGGCTCATTAAATTCTTTCACAACCTAACTAGATCATCATCTTTATGCATTAAAAATCACAAACCAAACTTGTAACATTATTAGTATAATAACTTAATTATCGGAATATAATAAAAGATTGTAGGATAGTTCACCTACCTTACACAAAGCTCCACCGTGTGGACAACCCTTCTGCTAGAGCCTTTCTTGCGGCGTTCGTCTCTAGACCTGACACACTCGATGTCCACAATTTCATTCAAACGCATAACATCAATTGAGTTCGAGATAATTTACTCGAACCAAGTTTAATATTTTCATCAAATCGATTCATATAATTCATTCGCATCAAATAATATTACCTACTTGAATCGATTTTTCAAGTCAATAATATTGTTAAAAAATATGTAGATTACCCGCTACATCGAGTAAAATTCTTTTAAATTAAATTAAGCTAACCACTTTAAATTCATTATCGTACTATTTGTACAATTATCTCAAACAATAATTTCATACTAATTTTTTTTTCTTTTTTTTTCCCAAGAAATAAAATAAAAAATAAAGAAAATGGTTCCTCATAGTATACCTCTTGCACCACCACAAGACCACCACCCAAACTCTTTTCCTCTCTTTACTTTCTTTTTTTCCCTTCCTTTCTCGGTCTTCCTTGCCTTAGCCGAAAATGACTTGCTTCTTGGGTTTTGCCTTAGCCAAAAATGGCGAAGTCTTGAAAAGTTCTTGTCTTTTTTTTTTTCCTTCCTTTTATATTTTTCTACACATGCACAATGATGACACTCCCTCTTCTTCTTTCTCCCAAACCTTCACTCTTCTCCCTCCTCTCCCTAACCACCCATTTCCCTTGAAACATAAACCCCCATGTTCTTGCATGTAATATATATACCTTCCACACACACACACACACACATATATATTGCTAAACTTTAACCCATCTCTTGTGCACACTAATTTATTTATTTATTTTGTTTGTAATACTAAAATTAATATCACATGCTCACCACCCCCACTTAATCCCATGTACACTGGCATATATCAAGTAAATTAATTATGTCGCATGCAATATACCCATTTAATTATCCCACACCTAATCAATGTTCCATTTTTAATTAGTACCTATCGAGCACAGTCATATCGCATGATCATACTCGTAATAAATATTTATGTAGTCGTGATGCATACTCATACTCATAATACTTATTTATGTAGTCGTCATATGTATTCAGGTTTTACATCTACTCCCAGCTCTTGTTCCCCTATCCAAAGTATGCAACCTTGACACCTTAAGGGTTTCCAATTGTTCCCCAGTGGGTAAGGCAATATTCAAATCCTTGTCTAAGTTTTCACATTTCAATCCCAGTGTTTTAACATATGTCAAGTGTGTAAACGAGTGAGTAGTACCTGGATCAAATAATATGCGTGCCCAAGAATTATACAGTAAAATAATACCTTCAACCACAACATTGGCGAGATCATCCTCCATTTTAGTCATTGCAAAGACTCGACCTTGAGTGATACCAGTTGGTACAATTGCACTAGGGTTCTTTTGTGGTGGTTGCCTTTGAGATGGGGGCTTGTTCACATTATGTTGTCCTGTTGCCTGATTGGTCTTTGGTAGAAACAATGGATAGTTATTTCTGAAGTGCCTGAAACCTCCACATGCGAAGCATTGATGCGGATCAATGATTGATCTATTTTTAATAACCCTAACTCATTGAATTGCTTAATTCCTTTGCACTGAAATTTGATTAGGTCAACGATACGAAGCTGGCCTTTTTGTGACTCCACTGCTGCTACTTGCTCTCAAAGGACCTCCCATAGCAAAAGTTTGTCTTTGTCTTGTCTCCCGTGTGTCTCTCTCCACCAAGTTTGCCCATTCCACTATATCCTTGTATTCTCGGATCCTGAGTGCAACTAGCTTCTCGCGAATGGAAGGTCTCAAGCCTTGTTCAAAACATTTAGTCATCTTAGCATCCATAGCCACAAACTCGATTGAACAACAAGACAACTCATCAAATTTTATTTCATATTCAGTCTCCTTCATACTTCTTGGTGCATGCCAATCATTCAAGTGGTGATCTGGCATCGTAAGCAGAAGTTGATAGAGGAACGAGGAAGTTGAGACCAACCCCTTTGCTGGCCTGCAGCTAAGAGAAGAGCACAAACTCCTGTAGTATACTGAATTCATTCATTATAGTTTTTTGCGATCCCATATATATATCTTTACAGGAAAGAGTAATGGGTGTTTAGGATGTTAAGCAAAGATGTGAGGTTTAGTGGTGTTTTGTTATAAATGGGATGGGGACGGTTGTTATCAGAACTGAATGGGAAGTTTTACCGACAGGTGGTATGTGTTCTACCAATAGGAAAACTCCCAATACTTTGCCAAAAGAAGTCTTACCGGTAGGTGAAGGATGTTCTACCAATATGAAAAGCCATAGAAGTTTCAGAGATTTTGTCAAACAAAGTTCTACCAGAAGTTTTCACTCTTCTATCGGTAAGTCATTTTGCAGAAGGAGTTGCTACCGGTAGGTAAAGATAGATTTTCATAGGAAAACTCAATTAAAGATTAGATTTCGCCAGATCTTTTGGAGATTCTCAATCAATCGGAGAAGGAGATAAATTTGGAAGAAAATATATCAAACATCTGAAGATTCTCCCGCAAATCAGGATAAATAAAAAGGCCCTATGGGGAATATAAGGAAGCTTCTTTTGTCTTCTTTTAGTTTTACTTTGTTTTTCTACATTTAGAGTGTGTTTGGGTTGTTCTTCAAAGCTTTGTTGCCGTCCTTTTTTTTTTTTTAAAAGTTTCTTCTTTCAATTGTCCTAGTCCTAAGCAATCATACATTCGTTTGTCTTTAATTTCAAGCTTTGTTATTTCAGTTTAGTTTTTAATATAAGCAATTATTTTGAAGTTGATCATTATTTTTCTGAATTTAATTATGTAATTTTCAATATCGTTTTTTGTTTATATTGCCACGAGTGAATAGTCTTTCTCTAGATAATCTAGAGAAGGAGTCTTAACCTATGAACTAGGGTTTATGCTTTAAACTAGGGTTTTAGTGCTTATGTGATTGTTTGAATAAGATATGTTTTCAAAAATCTAATTGATTTGCATACTTCCTGATTATCTATATACAATTGGCTTTGGTATAGACAATTAGTGGTATTTTCTATAACCTTTTGGGTACTGATTCTTTCGTCATAAACTATCTTTCAATTGATACTCTATTAGTTTGCATACGAAAGCTGGTGAGTTATAGATTTAGAGCATAAATTCTTATTCATAGGTGGGATGAATTCTAAAGATTATGTAGCTTTTCAATTATTGAATTTTATTTTCATTAGTGGTTTATTTCCAAACTCTTGAATTTCAAGGAATTTTTCCTTTTTCTTTTCCATCACTTTGGATTCCAAATTTTCCCCCAAGGAGACAACCTTGGACTTTTGTTCAAATTACTATACGATAAAAAACAACCCATTGGAGGGCAAGTAATCATCTACAATTCTGACTCAAATTTATACTCAAATTTAAATTTGAGTCAAAATGACTTAAAAAACTTCTCCAACCTTAGACGTAAACTTATACCAAATCAAGAAAAAATTTATTCTTGACCCAAATTGATGTAGACTCAAATCCTATATCAAATTTTAAATGAGAACAAATTTAAATTTAAAAGAGAATAAAGATGACCATTGAATATTTAAAAGAGGGTAAATCTCACCATTAAAGATTTGAATCTCCCTTAATTTGAATAAAAAATTGAGTCAAGGTTGGAACAATTTTTTTATATTTTTTTACTCAAATTAAAATTTAAATTAAAATTTGAGTCAGAAAAGTAGGGCAACCTAGCTGAATTTAATAGAATCGCATCTTTATTTGGGGTCTGTAATTTTTGTTTCCAGTTGTCCGCTAATCATAGTAGGCGTTTTTAATCAATGGAACGGGTCTGGGCAAGTCCGTCAAACGGGTCCATAGGATGAAACAGTAGCTTTGTTTGCTCACTTGCAGGCTTCCATTTAGAACTAGGGTTTCTCTGCTGGTGGCAACATTTTTCACACAGAGAGAGAGAGAGAGAGAGAGGAGACATCAGATTCTCTGTCGTTTTGAATCAAAGTTGGTCGAGATGAGGCCTATATTGATGAAAGGGCACGAGAGGCCACTGACATTTCTGAAATACAACCGTGACGGCGACCTCCTCTTCTCTTGCGCCAAGGATCACACGCCCACCGTCTGGTTCGCTGATAACGGCGAGCGCCTCGGCACTTATCGCGGCCACAATGGCGCCGTTTGGTGCTGCGACGTCTCAAGCAAGTCCCTACCCTCCTCTCTGTGTGTTTTGAAATGGTGTCGTCTATTTCTCCGTTATTTTTCTACTCTTAAGAACCCTAATTATCTCTCTCTCCAATACATATAGGTGTGGGTAAGTGAATGTCTGAAACGCCTTTTTTTTTCCTGTTTCTTCCTTGGTGTATAGCAAGCGAACCATAATCAATCTTTCTGTTAAAATCTTAGAGGGTTCTGTGGATCCTTCTGCTTGATTGTGAAAGAGTGAGATAAAGAGAGGGAGAGAGATATGGGAGTGGTAAGAGCCGGTAGACGGTTAAGTGAGGTTGGGGGAAATTTTTGACTAGTTATGGGGGAAGAAAGCAGACGTATTATGAATATTTCTTACGGAGTGGATTCCAAACCCTCTCTTTCTATATTTGTAATAATTATATAGGTTTGTGTGTCTAATGTGTGTTTACATACATCTTCCATGTATGGATCTCTAGGGATATATATATTTGCCTTTACATAGCTTTAAGTCATGATTTGTTTTTCAGAAAGTGCGAGTATATATGGCTGTATGTAAATTATACATAGACATTTATATTTAGCTGTGTATGATATACAGATATGTGTATATGTACACCAACACACACAATTTTCAATTTATGAATGAGGGATTTTTTTAATTTGGGTTTTCAGGGGATTCCGCAAGGCTGATTACAGGGAGTGCAGACCAGACAGCAAAGCTATGGGATGTTCAGACTGGGATGCAGTTGTACACCTTTAATTTCGATTCACCGGGTAGATCAGTTGATTTTGCGGTCGGTGATAAGCTTGTGGTAATTACAACAGACCCGTTCATGGAATTGCCTTCGTCTATTCAAGTCAAACACGTTGCTGAAGATCCTAGTGAGCGTAAGTCTATACCTGTGTTATTTTGAATGTTATACTTGGCTGTTGAGATTTAATTTGAGTAGTTTTACACTCTTCTTGTTTGAGCCTAGTGTAAGAGGCGCTAAACAGAAGCTTTTAGAACTTGGTGTAGTTTTTGAAGGGTACTAAAAATCGACTGCCTATTTATTTTCAGAAATGTAAGGTTTTTTGGAGTTTCCTGAATTATATTTATTCTTCTAGTATGTTTGATAGCATTTTGTTTTTGATATTGTTTTGTACTTTTGGTGTTTTTGTTAAAATGAATCTAAGTCTTTCTTGCATACGTACCGATGATTCTAGTTATCTATAGTTTACTGCAGCAAAAATGATTTAGAAAACAAAAGTACCTCTTAAAGTTCAGTTTTTTTTTAAACTGTTGCTCATAATATAAGTGTCTAATGAATTCTTTGAAAAAGGGATTGTTAATGCTTCTTTTATCTATTCTTTTCCCAAAAAAAGAATAAGTGATTTTAGGCCAGTAATTTTTGTTACTTCCAAGTATCGAAGTATCGTTTAGGAGTATCGTTTCCGTTAGCTTGAAAATGGAAACACAGAAAAAAAAAATGAAAACACGTGGAAACATAAATACAATTCATTTATTTATAAAGATAAACTTAATAATTGATTAATTAAGCATGCTTATATAGTTAACATCTATTTATACAAGATAACACCAAGTTGGAGGGAAAAAAACTTGATGCGATGTGAAAATCACTTTAATTAGTTTTAAATACTTAATTTTTGTCAAGCAAATATATTTTTACATAACGTTGATGTCTCATAATACAAATGAAGTGTTAATGGGTACATAATTACATGGCTACATCCAGCCTGTCGTTGAGTGTCGAGTTGATCCATAAAAAGGTGTTGACTCTGGGTAGTCACTTAAAAGAACTCCATATGTGGTATAAACAGGACGACAATAGTTAGTCTACATCCAATCTGTTAGGAAACAAATGCACCAGTTCCTGCCCAACCTTTGTCTTGTCTATATGAGGAGGATGTTTGAGAGTCAAGGCTAGATTCATAACCATACATTGAGGATCCATATTTGTATCCTCGTGAGTCATACCCTGATCCATCATCATATGAGGGAATGCAATATCCAGAACCATAACCATTTGAAGTTGACGAACCATAATTATGGTGTTCACTTTCACTTTCACTTTCACTTTCACTTATACTCATAGTAGAAAAACCATCATTAATCATATTAATTTTGCACAATAGCATGTATACCATGTAGAGTGATCGAATTTTGAGTATCATGTGTAAATCCTTCATTTACAGTGAATTTAACTCATTGTGGATTTTGGCTCCTTGTACCTCCATAATCACCACCTCCACTGTCACCATCACCATCACCATCACCATCTCCGCCACCATCTTCTCCGCCGCCATCACCATCACCATCACCATCACCATCACCATCACCATCACCGTCATCTCCGCCACCACCATCATCATTTCCACCACCGCCATCATCTTGACCTCGATCATCATTGCTACCATCACCATTATGATCATCATTAATACTATTAGTGAGAGTGACAGGTTGCTTACGTTTTTTTTTTTGACCTTTTATTAGTCTTTGAAACTCTTTATCATCCTTTGGTGAAATATTTTTTCTTATTTTACTTGATCCTTCTCCACTTACTTTGGATCTACACCACCACCATTACTATCACCGCCACCATCTCCACCATCGTCACCATCATCTCCACAACCACCACAATCATCTCCACCACCACCATCATCATGACCTCCATCATCATTGCTACTATCACCAATATGTTCATCATCAATATTATTAGTGAGAGTGATAGGTCGTTTACGTATTTTTTTTGACCTTTTATTAGTCTTTGAAACTCTTTATCATCCTTTGGTGAAGTATTTTTTCTTATTTTACTTGATCCTTCTCCACTTACTTTGGATCTTGATTTTCATGGTGGTACAATATGCTTTGTCCTACTCCATCAGCAGTGGAAATAAAGATTTGTCCATGTTGTCAGGAAAGTGTTTGGTCTTGTTGGTTGTCTATCATCATCAAGTTCATCTAAAAGTGCATCACCAGGATTAGCTAACCACTCTGAAGTACCTTTATCTTCCTAAAAAAATAGTGATCGAGTCTATAGATCTGAATTTGTACCCTTTTTTTTCATTCATAAGGTGCTTTAACTTTAACCTCATCTTATACTATGCAGCACCAGTCTTTCCAATTTTTGATAATTGAGTCGATTCCGCACTTTAGTATGAATGAGAGCAAATGTGTTCCAGTTTTTCTCACAACCACTAGATGAGGCTATTGGTGACAATATTTTCATAGCAATCTTTCTTAAATTAGGAGCATCGGTGCCATACATAAACTGATAAACCACCATTCAACTGCATAATAAGAAGAAACATTTTAAAACCTTAAAGAAAAACATAAACAAAAAACTATGAGGATAAAATAATATGTTTAAATAATCTACTTACTTACTTGGATTATTTTTTGTTCTTTCCCTAATTGCAGCTTGTTCAGCAAAACAATATATACTCTCTCGATATATTTTGACCTAAATATCATGGATATGTTGATGTTGTATATTAAAATAGTACTCTTAAGATAAGACCAAAATACTAAAGTATTACCTCAACGAGTACTTGAGCAGCCTTGTTTGGATTTATCTCTAATCTAAACACACTAATCCGAAGCAAACC
The DNA here is from genome assembly GCA_023539305.1 of Ilex asprella. NCBI lineage: Eukaryota > Viridiplantae > Streptophyta > Magnoliopsida > Aquifoliales > Aquifoliaceae > Ilex > Ilex asprella. Next base: position 26,805,108 of record CM042184.1, on the reverse strand, counting down.
CTACGGAATTTCTAACAAACTAACATTTTCTTCGTAATGGTATGTAGGGTTCAAATAATAAGGTACATAATATGCTCTGTATGAGTTAACTTATGTCACATCCAAAATGATAACACTTATAACTAATAAAAATAAATATTTTTAAGCAATAAGTTTACATGCCTTATGAATATGGTGAATGATTTGTTTCTTCCATTGAGCATCATTGATGTCAACATATTTCTTACAAGATTTAGGAGTCACGTCTTTGACATATTATCTTGCTCATTTTATTGCTTCATATACATATGACATTGTAGCTTTTCTTTCCATCCAGCATTCGAAGAACTCTTGTAATAGGTGTATGCATATTCACCACATTTTTGTTGTTCTCTCAAAGCTTAGGATTTAGAATTGTCCCTTATACTCTCTTTCCAATTGAATCCTTTGCTGTCGTATTTCTCCATCAATTTTCTAAAGCAAACATCTTTTACAAGTCATTTCTCTATTCCACCAAAATATTTTGTAGGGCGATATAATTAGTGGCAAATCTTGTTTGCCTAGGCTGAATCAATTCTCCCGAACAAAATGTTCTCACTATATCTAAGACTCTACTATGATTATAGATAAAATTAGTCATTCTTTTAGCTTGTTCTAGCACATTTTGAACCGTTTTATTCTTGAAAAAATCATACAAAATCAAATCTAAAAAGTGTGCAGTACAAGGAGTCCAATATAAGTGTGGTCTTATTTCCATCAACATTTCACTAGTTTTTGTGTATGCATCACCATTATCTGTATTGCATTTGTCTCCTATCTCAACTATAACATTCATTAACCCCAAAATATAATCAACATCCTTGTCATGACCTTGAGGTTTGCTTGGTAGAATATTCTCATAAATGAAATACTTTACAACAACATGTTTTACCGACTTCACCCATTTTTTTGGGATTCCACATGAGTTAGTTTGACTTTCTTATTCTGATACATTGAATGATCTATCTCGTCTATCGTGAGATCTTTTCCTTTGCTTGTCAACTTTTTATGAATTTATTGAGAGTTTATCTCAAGCTTTCTTCACACTATATGAACGCGTCAAACTCCTAGATATACCACCTTTTTGGGTAGATAATCTAGAATTTTCTCCTCTAAAGCCTTGCTCGGCTATATATATGTCACAAATAGATTATTCTTTTGCATACTCAATATCAACTCTCTTTTCTACATCCATACTGTTATCTGAATGCTCATTAGAAGAATAAATTTTGATACCACTTCTCTATCTTGATCCACTAATTAAATTTTTATTTTTCTCCTTTCATCTGTCACTTATGCACTTTCATTCTTGTTACAAGTCAGGTAATCCCTCATAGCTCTTGAAACACTTCTCACATTGTTCTAAATTATTATAATCGCCAGCCAAGTGTTGCTTTAAACGTGACACACCGTCACCTTCATTATTTTCTGGCAAAAATTGCATATCACATATTGTCGGTTATCTCCAATTCACTCACTATAATTTCATTCAATATCACGCTTTTTTTCTTTTTTTGAGTTGATTCAGTAACCACATTCTTCCCCTTTGATGTCATATCTACAATAAATGCATTACATTATCAAACACATCATATTCATACTTCAAATTAAATATGTCATGTATTATGTATAACACTTTTAAATTAAAATGAGTACAAATTTATTATTTGCATGTTATTATAATACTAAATTACTAATTTAAATTGTGTCATCAAATTATGAAGTAATATTATTTCGACACATAAATTCTTAATTTTAGTTATTTGATATATTATAAAATTAGTTACAATTTTTTATTAATAATGTTAAGTTAATTAACAATGATAAGCTATTTATTAATTGCAACGATTATTAATAATTATAAAGGGAAGGGGGTGGGGAGGGCATTAATGTTAATTAACAAAACTAAGGAAGTGACAAAAGAAAAACAAATTTAAAAGAAAATAAAAGGGGGGGATTAAACAATAGGTGCTGGTGTTTCAGTCCCACAGATGCACACACGCTTGATTGAGAGAAGAGAAGAAGAAGATCTGAGAGTCAAATTGATGAAGATCCAGCACCAGATCGATGAAGACTCTGATCAAAGAAAACTCAGATCTGAGAGAGATAGAGAGAAGACTTAGATCCAGTGTTATTTAAGGCGTAAAGCGAACCGAAGCGACCAAGGCTCCTAATGCCTATGCGAGAAGCGAGAAGCGAAGCGAAACGCTTTACCGAAGTGAAGCGAACAGTCAAAAAAAAAAAAGTAAATATTTTAGTTTAATTACTTCTAAACATCTAAGTTCTAATTTGATATATACTAAAAATTTAATAAATTAAAATAAACACTAATAATATCTCAAATCTTAATAACAGTCATAGCTTAAACATTTAAATTCAAACAAACACTAATAATATCCCAAATCCTAATATTTAAAAACATAAGACACACAATCAAAGGAACAAAAACAGTACAGCAAATCAGCATTCATCATTTAACACTATCAACAAAATATAAGCAGCAAAAAAAATTCAGCAGCATTAAAATAAAAAATCAGCCATTACAGCACTATCAGCTATTCAGAATCAGCAGCATTACAACACTATCAATATTACATCATTACAGCAAAAAAAATAAGCAGCAAAAAAAAATCAGCAACATTAAATTCAGCATTCAACATTACAACACTATCAGCAAAATCAACTATTTAGAATCAGCAGCATTAAAATAAAAAATCAGAATTAAAATTAAAATCAGCTGCATTAAAATCAGCAGCTATTCAAAAATCAGCAGCATTAAAATCATAATGAAGAAGCAGAGGATGAAGAAGCAGCAGAAAAAAAAAAACAGAAAGAAGAAACAAAAAAAGAAGCAGAAGCAGAAGCAGAAGCAGAAGCAACAGCAGCAGAAAAAAAAAAAACAGAAAGAAGAAGCACAAAAAAAAAGAAGCAGAAGCAGAAGCAGCAGCAGAAAGAAGAAGAACCGGAAAGGAGAAGAAGCTGAGAGAAGAAGCTGAGAGAAGAAGCAGCAGAAAAAAAAACATAAAGAAGAAGCAGCATCAGCAGAAAGATGAAGAACTAGAAAGAAGCAGAAAAAAAAAAAGAAGCAGCATCAGCAAAAAGATGAAGAACCAGAAAGAAGCAGAAAAAAAAATTAGAAAGAAGAAGCATAAAAAGAAGAAGAAACAGCAGAAAAAAACAGAAAGAAAAAGCAGAAAAAAAAAATTAGAAAGAAGCAGGAAAAAAAAAACAAAAAGAAGAGAGGAAGAAGAGATACAGAAGAGAGAAGAAAAAAGAAGAGACAAACCTGGACCAGCGAGGAAGGAGAAGCAGCAACAACAGTTCCGTCTCTGACCAGCGAGCAAGGAACAACACAGCAGCAGTGATCGCCTGACCAAAGAAGAAGGTGCAGCAGCACCGATCGTGAGAGGAAGGAGCAACAACACCAATCATGAGAAGGAGCAGCAGCACCGATTGTGAGAGGAAAGAGTAGCACCGATCGTGAGAGGAAGGAGCAGCAGCGACTGTGAGAGGAAGAAGCAGCAGCGATGGTCTGATTTTGGAAATTAGGGTTTGGGTTTTATATTTATGGGATAAGGGGGTAATTTGGTGTATTGACATCTTATAATTTTTTTCCAATTGCCCCAATCCAATGGTCCACAATCAAAATAAAACAACCCACAATAAAAATAAAAGACTATTTCGCCTCACATGACTAAGGCGTTCGCTTTTTCGCCTTTCGCTTAAGCGCAAGGCGCTCGCTTTTCTCGCTTTTTTTTTCGCTTCAGTCACGTTCGCTTCGCCTGGGGTGTTCAAGGCGAAATACCTTCGCTTCGCCTCGCTTCTCGCCTAGGCGAGCTTTTCAAAACACTGCTTAGATCGATGAAGATCCAACACTAGCCACTGATAGAGAAGGAAGAAAAAGAGAAGGAGAAGAAGAAGAAGCAGAAGAAGAGGAAGGAAGAAGATTGTACTTGGAGGAGGTTGGATATGGACATGATCTGGACTGTCGGAGTGAATGGTGGCTTGGATCCGCTTAGATCTGGTAAGCTGCTGAATTATCTCCTTTTAATTTTTGCACACTCTATCTTTGTTTTGATGAAGACGAGGATGACGAGAAGAATCTCTCTTCTTTTTTGCTTCACAAGCAATTTTCTTTCACTTTTTTTTGTTTCTCTCTCTCCTCTATTTTGTTGAAGAATGGTTGTCACTGGGGGAAGAATCTCTCCCTTTTTTTGGCTGGGCATTGTAATTTTTTGAAAGCAAGTCAAATCAAGTTCCTGTTTCAACCGAAGTGTTATTGTTTTGTTCGAAATAATGATGATTTGTTTGAAATGCAGGAATATATTTTTATACCACTGTTTCGTGTCGGCGTATTGAAAATCCGAAATGTTTCGGATGTTTTGACACGATATTTCGTTCCTTGGTTATTTCATTGTATAAAGTTTTGGCCAAAGTGTTGAAACAGGTTTTGAATCATACAAATTCGAGATCTCAAAGTGCTTTTGTAAAAGAGAAACGAATTATTGATGTGGATTTAATTGCTAATGAGGTGGTGGAGGAGTACATGACTAAGAATAAGGAGGGAATACATTTAAAAATTGATTTTGAGAAGGCATATGATTATGTGGGTTGAGTTTTCTTAGATTTGGTTGGAAAAGAAAAGATTTGGGAGGAGACGGAGAAGATGGGTTACTAATTGTTTAAGTTTAATGATTTTCTTAGTGATGGTCAATGGAAAACCGGGGAAATGTTTTTTGCTTCAAGGGGATCTGTTATCTCCCTCTTTGTTCACATTGGTGGTTGATTCTTTGAGTAGATTGGTTGAGAGAGCCAAGGAGGTAATTTTAGTTGAGGACATGTGGTGGGTAATAATGAAATTTTGATTTCTTACCTACAGTTTATCAATGACACTGTGTTCTTTCTCACGGGGGAGGAACAAAAGGTTGTCAATTTGTACTCCATAGTGCAAATTTTTGAACTAGTATTGGGATTGATGGTTAATATGAGTAGGAATTCTTTAGTGGGTATTAATGTTTCACAAGATAAAATTGATAGACTATGTGGATATTTGGAGTGCACTATTGATAAATGGCCCCTAAAGGCACCTTGGGGTACTTCTGGGGGAAAATCCACGGTCTGAGAGTTTTTGAGGTACAGTGTTGGAGAAAATTGGTAAGAGATTCGAGGGATGGAAAAAAAATTTGTTGTCAAAGAGAGGTAGATTAACTCTAGTTCAGTCGGTGCTCTTACGCATTCACATGTATTATATTACATCATTTAAAGCTCCTTTGAAAGTGGCAAGAAGGATTAAGGGAATTGTGAAGGAGTTTTTGTGGGAGGGTTATGGGGAGGGAAAAAGAATCATTTGGTAAAATGGGAAGTAATATCTAGGCCTAGGAGTAAAAAGGGCTTGGCGATTGGAAGTATTATTGCTAGAAACATGGCTTATGGGAAAATGGTTGTCGAGATTTCTAGTAGAACGTGATTCTTTATGGCATGCCGTTATTAAAAGTAATATGGAATTCATAATAATGGTTGAGATGCTCATGTGGTAAATTAGGAGAGTGCTCGGAGTTTATGGAAATACATATCTCAGGGTTGGTCTTCTTTCGTTTAGTACACTAAGTTAATTGTTGGTAGTCGATTGCAATCTGATTTCATGAGATCCTTGGAGGAGTGATAGGCCATTTCTTCATTCTCGCCTGTACTATCTCTCTAAATCTCATTATGGTTTCATTGCTTCTGTGGTGTTTGTTCTTTATTTTCTTCAAGTTGGAATTTTAATTTCACTAGAAATCTCAATGATAGGGGGACTAGTGAGCTTTCTTCTTTACTGTCTCTATTGAGGGTGTTATGTTGAGACAAAATATTCTTGATAGGAGGGGGTGGACTATTCTTTGGTCTAGGAGTTCTCTTGTAAATCTTATTTCGACATTCTGATTGATGACCCTCCTATACCGCTGTTTGAACTATCCAAGATGATTTGGATAGTGAAAGTGCCCCACTAATGTTCCAAGTATTTTTTTGGATTGTTGCTCAAAAGAGAATTAATACCAATGACTTGATCTAAAGGAGTTTCTTTACGTCCACATGGTACATTATGTGCAAACTGGATGAGGAGAGCATTGATCATCAATTCCTTCATTATTCAATTGCCTTTGATTTATGGAGTAAGTCGTTTGGGTTATTGGAGTTGTGTTGGATTGCTCCAAGTTCTTGTAGGAGATGTTTGCAATTGAGTTTTGAGATTTTGGAAGGAGTCAAAACTCTAAATCTTTTTGGAGATGTGAGATATGACTTTATTTTGGGGCATTTGGTTGGAAAGAAATGCAAGAGTTTTTGAATACAAATGTGAGGAGTTGAAGGGTGTTTGGGAGAGATTATGTGTTTTGGCTTCCTTTTGGGTCTCTGTGTGCCCTTACTTTTCCAGAATTCCTTTATTTTTGGTTAGGGCGGATTGTAAATTCGTGTGTGATATGTAATCTTTATTTTTTGGTTTTGGATTTACTTTTATTTTGCTTCATTTTGAAGGACTTCTTGTACCTCATGTAATCCTTTATCAACATTAATAAAATGGTTGTTTTGGATTATCAAAAAAGTTCTCTTACCTGATGATTTGTTTCCGGGGAGCATACCTAACTTTTCACTTCTGTCGCAATTTTATATTATGTGTGGGAGGAAAGAGGAGACTGTTGATGATTTATTACGTTGTTGGGTGGCTTTATTCTTCTCTATAGTTGAGTTAAGTACCACCATTTTCAGGTGTTTCTATGTTTATAGATTTGTTGAGGATTTAGAATGAGCAGGAAAGCTTGAGTACTTTGGAGATATGTGATATTGGCAACTTTTTTGGGTTTATGGTTAGAAAGGAATGTAATAATTTCTGAAAATAAAATCCAATATGGGGTTGATTTGAGTACGGTTTTGCTTTTTGGCGTTGTTTTGGTTTCAGTCATTTTGGATTTTGTGGGAATTCCTCATTTATTATTAGGTCAAACTGGAACTTTGTTCGTGCAACGTGATTTGTTATTTGGTTGTCTGGTAATACTGTTTAATTTTCTCTCTTTTGGGAAGATCTCTCATCCTTGTAGTGACTTTTGATATTGGTTATTGATAAAATCTCTTTTGTTGCTGATAAAAAAATTACATCTTGTTTTCCTGAATAATGAATCACTTATGTGTTGAATCAGTTACATCCAAGAAAACTGAACTAGATATTTTACACATACAATTTTAACACATGGTCACCTCTAGATCCCCCTAATTTTTCTGTCTGCACTGAACCATCTGAGCTATGGCGATATTGCTGTCTAATTAGTTTTGTTTTATGCCCTGTTTTCTCTGTGATCTTGGCCCAATATCTCTCTTGCCAACCTCAACTCATTTAATAGGAAACCACTTTCTAGCATACAATGCTTGTGCCACTTGAGTATTGACCTGGTAACTTATTTTGTAAATGAATTCCACGAAAGGTAGATGCATATCTCATATTTCCCCTCATGTTAATGACACAGGCTTACAACGAATCTTCAAGAATCTAACTGGTTATATCAGGATGACTATTTTTCACTAATGAAACTCAAACTAGTCATTAGTGTGTTAGAAGGAGTTTGATAGCAGTGAGACATAAACAGATTTCACTAATGAAACTCAAACTAGTCATTAGTGTGTTAGAAGGAGTTTGATAGCAGTGAGACATAAACAGAGTATCTTCATCAAGCACAAAGTCGACGGGACTCCTGTGTGGTCTCTCTCTTTTCTTGATGTCCAGACTCCAGTATAGCTTAGACAACCTCTAGACAGAAAGACCAACCTTGGTTACCAAGAAAGACCAACCTCTAGTCGACGGGACTCCTGTTGGTTTGGAAACAAGAGAATGTTATTATTGATAAATGTAAAGATAAAGGATAACATGAGAGGATAAGAAGTCCTCAAATAATTTTACCCACAATTCTTCCCAAGGAGTCTCTTTTATAAAAAAATTGCCCATTTCTTTCCAACCAAACCACCCATAACAAAGCCAATTTCACACAACTCCATTCAATCTTAGCTTTGTTTAAGAACAAAAGCCTTGTAAATGATGCACAAACAATGATAGACAATCTCTGGGAATCACCCATGAAATTCCAACCAAACCCAAAATCCTATTCCACATTTTAGAAGCAAAGGAGCCATGTAGAAATAACTGATCCATGCTTTCCTCCCCTTTCTATTCGTCTTCTTTGGAGTAAATCAGTAGTGTTGAGTTTCTTGTGTGCAAGCAATCAAGCAAAAACTTGTACCTTCAATGGAGCCTCAGACTTCCAAATCATGATTGAGAGGTGGAAAATCGGAAAACTTGTCATATCAATCAAGGACTTAGGAAAAGATTTACAAGAAAATTCCCCTGAAGAAGAAACAGTCCATTCTCTATGATACATAGAAGGATTCAGTAAGATGTCATCAAGAATGTTCAAAAGGGAGGACAACTCAGAAACTTCTCTATCATTCAAGTTCCAAAAGAAATCAAAATTCTAACTAATCGGGTACGAAAAAGATGTGATCAAGCTAGAGATAGAAGAGTTGGAATTTCTAGTCAAATGGTATAAGCAAGATAACATATAAGCAAAAGATGAAACCCCACGCCAAAGTCACGGTATCGGCCCTTGACTCGAAGGCCACTGAGACACATCGGTTGCGGCGCGGTATCGGTCAATACGTCCAAAACACTATATAGAAGGCTCAAAAAAATAAGAAAAAAATTGTAATAAATAAACATTATCATCTATGCATTATATCTCTAAAAGACATTATTTAACACATTAATCATTGCAAAAAAGAATAATAAGGATGCTATTAAAAAATATTTATTATCATCTATATTCAAGGATAATATAATTTAATTTGAAATTTTTAAAAATTGTAAAAAAATATAAGTGTATATATATGGTTAACTTAATAGCTTTAAAAATGAAAAATCTATTTATAAAGAAATTCTTATTTAATATGTATCTAATTAAAAATTATATGTATTTTCTCCATAATGCACATTTAATTATTAAATTATCAATACATATACAAAAGCAAACTTAAGAAGTTAAGTTCTAATTAGATTGTATGATAAATATTAAAAATTATATAATTAAAAAAATTGGGCCAAAACTGAAAAAACAAAAAGAAAAGGGAGGAGAATAAAATTTTTAGGTCTTTTATGTCAAAGCCTTCCCGTATTTTGATCCTAAAAAAAAAAACTCTATCTTTAACTCTTAGTCTTCGACGAACAGAGAGAGAGCATCGATCGATCGAGAGAGAGAGAGAGCATAGAGACGATGGGTCTGGGAGGCTCGTTGGTCGCTGAAGGCTCACTGGGAGGCTCGCTGTGAGACTTGCTGAAGGCTTGTTAGGGTTTCTACAATTGATTTGCAATGTTGATCGATGATGTTGGGTCCTTTGCTATTGTGAAGAAGAAGGAAAGTAAGAATAAATTGTACGAAAGGATCTCTAATTGGGGAGATTTACCACAATTTTTCAGGTTTGTGTTGAATTTTGTTCTAATTTACTTGTTTTGTTTTTATTATGGTAAAAGAGGGTATGATTTATGGTTCAATTTTTTATCTTTTTTGTCTTTTTTTGGCATTTTCTTTGTTGCTTGAAAGTTGGTGGACGATTCTGTGCGTATTAGTTTGATTCGAAGTGAATCGGCCGAATTGAATCCGATTTGTCTGAGTTGGACTGAGTTGAATCCAAGTTTGTTTGAGTTGGACCTAGTTGGACCGAGTCAGAACTAATTCATGGTTGACCCGTGGTAATCTTATATCGTGTATCGTTATCGGATCGATGCCTGCCGAGGTGGATACGACTTGGCCGGTACTTTAAACCTTGCGCCAAATGTCCTCCCAAAAATTGATCCTCTCCCCGTTCGCAACAGCATACCTAACATTAGTATAAAAGAAAGGTAACCTTTGAGAAATAAATTTCCAAGGACAACGAGAACATCATCTCTCTCACTTTGGTATCCCACCTATTAATATTAATGGGAATCCCATATTTATTAGTGATCACAGAATGCCACAAACTATTAATTTCAATGGGAATCTCCATATCCATTTGGCAAGTAATGAAATTTTTTCTAGCCTGAAAGTTTTCCAATGCAAGACCACCCTTTATTTTTGGATTGGGACACAAAATCCCACCCTATGAAGTGATCTCTCTAACCTTCTCCACTACCTTTCCAAAAAAAATTTCTCATCATCTTCTCTATTTCTTTCACAACCTTCAACGACATTTTAAAAGAGACATATAATAAATAAGAATACTTTACTCCTCCCCCCTCTCAAAAAAAAAAAAAAAATCTCCCTTCCACCCATCGAGCTTCTTCCAAATTTTTTGAACCATCAGTCCCAAAAGCTTAAAGAATTTGGATTACCCCCTAAAAGAAGTCTCAAATACTTTAAAGGCCACTCAGAAACTCCACGTCCTAAAGCATCTGCCAATCTAACAAGCTTATCATGTTGCATAGTAATTCCTCAAGTTGCATTATTTATGGTGGAGAAATGTGAAAATTCTATTTTGACAACATTACTTTTGTGTTGTGCCAATTGAACCTATGTTACTTCTCATCAAGTTATTGTTTTATGATTCTTCATATCCCTTGTTCTAAATGTCCAAAGATCCTACATCATGAAGGCGTCAGAATTTCTTGACTATTATGGTACACCATGGATCGGCCCCAAGTCCATAACTATTCACCCTAATTATGGATGAACTCACTAGGAAAATTTATGATGATGTCCTATGGTGTATGTTATTTGCAAATGATATTGTATTAGTAGATGAAATTTGAAGGGGGATTAACAACACGTTAAAAATTTGGAGAGAGACACTTGAGTCGAAAGGGTTTAAAATAAGTAGGAGTAAGACTGAATATATGCAATGCAAATTTAGTATTAGAAGTAGACATAGTGAAAAAATTAAGATTAAAAATTAAGAAATACCAACGAGTAAATAATTTAGATATCTATGATTGATCATTAAAAATGACAGAGAGATTGGAGATGATGTAACTCATAGAATCAATGCCGGTTGACTTAAGTGGAGGAAAGCATCTGATATATTATGTGATAGAAGGATACCAATAAAATTGAAAGGTAAGTTTTACCGAACAGTTATAAGGACCGTAATGTTGTATGAGACAGAATGTTGGGCAACTAGGAAACAACATAGTGACAAAATGATTGTAGTGGAAATAAGAATGTTAAGATGGATGTGTAAAAAAACTAGAAAGGATAAAATAAGAAATGACCATATTAGAGAAATGATAGAAGTAATTCCAATTGAGGATAAATTAAGAGAAAATAGATTAAGATGGTTTGGTCATGTTCAACGAAGGCCAATAGAGGCACCGATTTGAAAAAGTGTGAGAATTTCTCTTAATGATACTAGAAGTAGGGGTAGACCTTAATTAACATTGAACGGAAAAGATATGAAAATGTTTAACTTAAATGAGGGCATAACGCATGATTGAAATGAATGACGAAAATGGACAAATATAACTAACCCCAGAGGATTGGGACATAAGGTTAGACTTGGTTTGGTTTGGTTCATCTTGTGGTATTTAGCCTTTTCACTTAACAATTTGCCTGGCTCTAACCTTTTTTTTTTCCAATTAGTAGGAGCAATATGCATATATTGATGGTAAGTGAGTGGCTCACGATTATAGAGCAAGAATAGAAGATTAAGATGGTCCCATCTCCTCCAGACACTCTAGAAATGGGATTATGCTTGAAGGGTAGATGCCTTTCATCTGTAAAAGTAGAACATGCGAAAGCGATTGCTTCAACCTATTTATGTATATCATTGTACCTTAAAATACATGCTGATTCCTCTACCCAAAAATCTAGTCAATTCAACTCAATAAACCCTTTATCCCAACTATTTGAAGTCGGCTACATTTAATGATAAAAAATGTGTTTCGGTCAAACTCATTAGCAGAAATGTTTTGGAAACGCAGTGGAAATAGAAAAAAAATTTAAAGGATGTGGAAACAAATGGAAACATAAATTAAAATCTCTTTATTTGTATAAACTAGCTTAATAGTTGATTTATTGAGCATGTTTCTTTTCTTAGCATCCATTTATACTAGAAAACATCAAGTTAGAAGAAAAAAAAGGTTACTATGAGGCGAAAATCATTTCAACTAATTTTAAATACTTTATATTTATCATACAAACATAGATATTAAAATCTCATAGTACAAATGAAGTGCTTGTGAGCATCATATGAATGTATTCATACCATCAAACGTCATCCATTCTATTGTTCAAATAATTTGGAAACATGATAAAAGCAAAAAAAAAACAAATTTATTTGCGAAACATTTGAAAAGATTGATCAAAACATCATGAAACACAGAAATTTTGATATTTAATCGCTGATTTGTTTCGATTTCTATAGAAAGGGAAATGTTTGGCCATTTCAAAACGAGATTTAGTTCCTTGGCTACGTGAATCCTTTTTTCTCTATTGTGCTCTATCGATGAGGGGTCCAATTTTCTCTTAAATTGTAAGATATCCTTTCTTATTTTCTTATTTCGTTCAAGGTTAGTCTCAGCTTACCTCTACCACTCCCAGTATGAGTCGAATCACCTTTCCTCACTAGTGCAATACTAGTTCTTCTATACATATGTCTAAAATAGCTAAGTCCATTCTCTCTTAATTTATCCCCTATTGGTTCTACTTTTTTTGATTTACTAATATGCTTATTCCTCTCTGGCCATTCACACTAAAATAACGCCAAAGAAGGCAAAATCGACTCTTAATGCGTCTTTTTCTTTAGGCATCATTGTCCTCGACATCCCAACATCTCCCTACAAGGTTTAGGCATGCACCATGCCATATCAAATTTTGAGATTAAAAATGAGCACAACTCTTGAGCAATCAGGTATTACAGCAGGAGATGACTCATTCTTCTTATCTAATAAACACATGGGGCTTCCTTTTGGGAACTGAAAGTCTCTCCTCCTCCCAGTCCAAAACGAAGAAGTCTTGGAATGGGCTCAAGTCTTCCAAATCCTCTTCAAACGGAAATCCCCTCTCCCCTCCCTTAACATCTTGTAGAAGGATTGCACCATAAATCTCTAATCCTTATCGCCGGTCCGTTTCACCATCTCTACCCTATGTAATTGTTTTAGTATGTTTAGTGCTATCTGAATCTTCCCAAGTTAACAGACTCTTAGAATTAGGATGTATTGCCCTTACCCTTAGACAAACACTCCTTAATTGACGTAGGGTCCAGAATCTATCAATGACCATGTGACATTAGATTTAATCAATCAGTGTATGTAATTGATGCCGGATGGGGAAAAAAGAAGAATAAATTAGAGAATAGAATAAGAAAAAGAAGAGAAAAAGGGGATGTACCACATCCTCACAAGGAAAGAAGCACAAATTTTCGCAGAGAATAATTAATTCATATTCATAATTTCTCTCTAATTAAAATTAGTAGGGATTATATCAAATATTATATGCTAAGTCTCCTACCAAAATGAAACTTTACCAAAACAAAACTTATTTCGCTACTAAAATTCTAAAAGAGTTTCATAATTGAACTCTCAAATTACTTTCAGATTAAAACTCCATAATAATTTCTTAATCAAACTCTTACTAATACTCTTAGTCAAACTAAGTGGATAAGAGATGTCTAGTTATATTCAGCATTGGGACCCTTAAGGAGACAGTCGTGTGATGTGTTGCCTCTCAACTTGGAATTGGGATCGTGATGCGCAACATGTTGGGTGTCTCAATATGTATTCTTGTATTATTAGAAAAAAGTACGCATTTATTAGTGCTACAGATATGCACACGGTGTAATTGAAAAAGATTTACTTATTGATTCAACAAGCTTCTCCATTAGATGGTATTCTTGACCGTCCTCCTTAGACGCATGAGTTGAGTTCTTTTCACCGGGAGAGAATTGATTGTTCATCTATTTCATGGTTGGACCACTATAATCGACTTTGGAAGGTTAAGCGAAAGACTAGGAGATTTTAGTCCAAAAGGGAAGTGTGATTGGTAGTTTATTAGGATTAGTCTTATTAGTATTTGTTTGATTATTTAATTTAAGAATATTTGTTTAACTAGGAATATAAATGAGAGTTTGATTAAGAATTTATTATAGAGTTTTAGTAGGAGATTGATTTAAGAGTTTGATTATGAAAATCTTTTAGAATTTTAGGAGAATAATTTTTATTTTGGTAGGAAACTTTTGACCTATAAATATCAATGCAATTGCTACTGTTTTATTGAAGTGTGATATTAATAAAATTGTTTCGTGGAGAATTTGTATTTTTTTGGACCTTATAGAGAGTTTGGTATTTCTTCTTCTTCTTCTCTATTCTCCGATTTCTTTCTTCTTCTTGTTCTGCATCAAACACATGGACTCTCTCATCCCTTACTTTAGATTGAACATGAGACTAGAACTCTGCTCTCACTCCCATGACAATCCTCCACCTACCCATCCTATAAACCCTACCGATCTTTGTTGACGCCCATCCTCCCTAGCCACATCCATACCTCACTTCCACCATTCTCCTCCATAATGCTGCTCTCTCCACCATGAACCTCCACAACCACATGCCCACTAATGCTTGGTTAAATGTCGGGAGGTGTGCAACGGTTAGGGGAGGGCATAGCACAATTCTTCTTGGAGGAGAGCACCCATTCACTTCATGTGTGGGGAGGCAACGAAGTTCAGTTCATTATCTTTACCATGCGATGGGTCAACAAACTGTTATAATCTCTCGCTTGGACGCTGCTCGTCTCCTCCTAATCTCTACAAAGAAAAGCACTCTAAATCTTCTCCAACCTTACTTTACTGAAGTTGGGATTCTAAAAAGTGCAGAAATAGTAGGGAGGTTGAAGATGTGCCTCTAAAGAGCATAAATTTGTCATCCTTTGAGCGGTATCTATAATTTCAATCTACCACAGTCTTTGCATATGCTTGACATTGTGGAAGGACACCCAAGCACAACTGCCAAATTTTCACTTCTTTCCTTTTGGGGTAACCTTTTTAATTGACATTGTTGTCATTTTGCAGAGACTGGTGAATCTGTGCTCGTAATTAAAGGCCCCCAGGGAAGAATTAATAGAGCTGTTTGGGGACCTCTGAACACCACAATCGTAAGTGCTGGAGAGGATGCTGTAATTCGCATCTGGGATTCTGAAGTAAGTATATGCTTTTAAGGATGTTAGGTCGCCTAAGTTTGGTTTTGTGGTGATAAGTTTTGTAACAAATCAGATTTTAATATCTTTAATCTTGTTAGTTGTATAGTTCTGGATTGCTTTTTAGTTATTTGGCACGGGTTCAGATCTAATTTACTTTTTGCTGCACTTTCTCTTTATTTTATGAATTTGTCAATGAAAAATTCTGAATTGTACGTACTCTTCAAACTTTCAGACAGGGAAATTGCTTAAAGAGTCTGACAAGGAAACTGGCCATAAAAAGACTATCACATCACTTTCAAAATCCATTGATGGTTCGCATTTTATCACTGGTTCACTGGATAAATCTGCTAAGGTATAGGAACTCAAATCTATATTTTAAAACATCTCTTTTCCTTCACTTTTCTGTAGGATTTGTCTGTTCTCTCTTTTCTCATGTGTTCATCTATCACATATTTGGTAGCTTTGGGACATAAGATCATTGACACTTATCAAGACCTATGTGACCGAACGCCCAGTCAATGCCGTTGCAATGTCGCCACTTCTTGATCACGTATGTAGTGACTGACATTTACTTTTAGTTTGCAGTAGTTTTCATATATTTGCAAATGTGATGCATCTTTTTTAGTTGGAATCATATTATTATTCGTTGTTTGTTGTTCTGCTTAAGTACTTGGGTTTTCCAGATGCAAGTTTCCTTTCTTTTCTTGGTTGACTTTATTAAACTATATCATTAGCTCTGAATTATGAGTGAAAGCATATTCTTTTATATAAAAATAGCAGTGATTTTCTTACCACCCAAATGATTCAGACCTTTTTTATGCTCAAAATATGTTTGGGCTGGTTTATCCTTGGCTTTAATATGAGCCAATTTTCTGTGCTGTTTTCCAAGAGAAATGTGTGTTCAAAACTCTGTGATGTCATAATAGTTATGAATGCACCATAAAAATTACCTATTTTGACCCCAGTTCAGCTGTTTACATGTATTTAGCATACAGAATATACGTGTGTGGTATTCTATTCCATCTTATAGGTTTTTAGCCCTAATTTAAAAGTTTCTAGTCTCTGGATCTTCAGCTGCAATGGCAGCATATGTTTCACTTTCTTTGAACAATTCCATTGAAAGAAGTACATGAATCGTTGACTATAAATTTGTGGACCTCATGGCTCCTTTTAATTCATTAGGCGTCAATGCCTCTCACATAAAAAACCCCATAATGTAACTATTAACTTCACTCTTTTCCAAAAAAGTTCTTCAGATTCAGATTTTCCTTCAATTATTCTATTATTTATTTCCTTCCAAATAATCCAAAAGATGGCCATAACCACAGAATTGCAAAGTATGGAAGCCTCTTACTCGTCCAAAAACTTGGAAACACAACCACGTGGAATCATCCAGTCCAACCTCACTTCGCTAAATAATATGTCACAACCACAATTCAACAGAACAATGAGGAGAGTTATGGTCAATATTTTGATCAAAATTCCTACACATAACACATCCATTAGGTGAAGGCCTCTTTTTTTTTTTTTTTTTCCAATTCAAACAAAGGTATTATCTCTCATTAGTCACAGTTAGGGATGGATGGCTATTGTAACCTGAAATTCGTCTGTAAAGGTTTGAATTTTGTGGGTACTTAATTTTTACTGCCACTACTACAACCATCTCCATTGCCATCGTCACTACTACTGCCATCGTTGCTGCTATCGTCACCATCGCCCTTAGCCCCATCAACGCCACTCCACCTAAATAAGATAGTAGTTTGGTTACTACATGTAAATATACTGGCATTAAATTTAGTACATTGTCTCGTGTAGTTTCATGCGATGTTAAGACGTACAGACCTGCTGTTACAAAAACTAAAGTCTTGTTTGATTTACACATCGTCCGTCAATTGGTTGATGAGGGGCAAAACAGGGTGTTGTAAAGAATTAATGTACTTGGAATCATGAACTTGCTTTGGATATGTTTTCATCCTGGGACACTGGGTTAAGGATGAGTCTCCTTTCCACTTGGGGTAAATTTGTGGGTTCAAAGTAGGAGGATGTGATGATTAACCTATTGTGTGGTCCATGACTATTATAAGCTTTTGATTTCATCTTATCGGATTATGGCGGTTGGTCGTAACTCCACAAGTAGGCTGGGGTTGGAAGGCAACAAATGCCTTAATTTAACAATAACAAGTTGCCTATGGCCATTCATATACGTTGGTTTGCAGTATTTCAATCGAAGTTTCCTTTGGTTTGGCTATGGAGGATAGAACTTGTAACACCAGTTTTATCCCATTCGAACATAACAGATCAAGCCACATTCAACATTTGGAAACTTTGCTGAAGCATTAGCTAGGTTGGCCTCAACTTGGGTTGAGCTTTACATGGCAATTTGGAGGCCTCTATAAAAAGAGAGGGACTTGAGCTTTACATAGCAATTTTGAGAGGAGAGAGAGAGAGAGAGAGAGAGAGAGAGAGAGAGAGAGAGATGGTGGTGATGACGATGGAGGTGGTGGTGGTTGTGATCTAAATACAAATAGGGACACAAGACACAAATATAACGACGTGGACATGCTACTACAAAGTTTCAAGACAACAACTGATATGTGCATGCGGGGGACATTCTACAAATTATCATGTTCTACATGTCATGTAATCTATTACTTTATAGAGGTATAAATGTACAATTATACAACGTAAGGCAATCAACAATCTATGGCAAGTAAATGTGATGCCTGGTCCATTAGTGTCAAATTTTATACCAATGGCTCATGGTGTTTCATAATCAACAATTTTTTTCGGAGACAAAGTGTTGCATGCATAAACTATATAGATTGTGTTTGGCATAGCTTCTCAAAATGAAAGTTCATTTCAGAAATGGACTTTATAAAATGGATTTTTTGAGATGCGCTTTCACAAAATATCAAATGTTTGGTGATCTTTTGGTTTAGAAGTGCTTTGAACAAAAAAGTACATCTTCATGTATGAATGTTTGGTGACAGCACAGTAGAAGTGTAAAATAACACTTAATTATTGTTTTGTTTCAAAAATAAACAAATCTAATTCATTTTTAGGGAATAATTCAATAAATATATAAATTTTAAAACCTAATAACAAAGTTAACATACTCGATCAAAATAGTTGAAAATTATTTATTGATATCATATCCATACTACAAAGGATTCACCAATAGTAGATCTCAAGCTATCACATCACGTTGTCCAAGAAGTTCTACAAAATGTGTAGGGCTCCAGACCACCATCAGTGGTAATCTCTCTCTCTCTCTCTGGTCATTAGGTGAGTTGACGTTCTACAAACCTTTCTTCTCCGGTGGATCAACCTTCTCAATTTATAGAACTTATTTTTTCTGCATCGTTCTTGTTTTGTTCACTCAAATCAGTGATGCAGATGGAATAATTAGTTCTCATTCTTTCCTTGGTTGTGGCAAAAGTAACAACGAAACTTCATTGTTGTAGATAGTGAATCTAACCACGATGCAGACATAGAGAAGGTAGAGAAGGTGTGTAGTTTGGTGGAGGAAGAATTATGGTAAAACTCGAAGAAGAGGGTAGAGACAAGGATCAAAATGTCGTGTCGAAACGTCCGAAACGTCCGAAACGTTTCGGAATTTCAACACACCGACACGAAACATGGGTTGAATCCCAAAATTCCAAAGTTTCGGTCGAAACGTCACTGTGTCGGACCGTTTCGGTCGAAACATGTCGAAACAGGTCGAAACATATCGAAACAGGTCGAAACATGTCGAAACAGTATCTAGAACTAAAAATTTATGTGTTTTAATCATAGTGTACACAATGATTTTAATATTAATGAAATAATATTATTTATTAATTTGAAGACACAATTTAAATTAATAAATTAGTATTATAATAATATGCTGCACAAATTAGTATTATAATAATATGTTGCACTTAGTATTATTAATTAGTAATTAGTATTATAATAAAATGTATTATTAATTTGATAATATTCTAATTTAAATGATTTTCGCCTCATATCAGTCCTTTTTTTCCCTCCAATTTAAATTTATTCTTATATAAATGGATGTTAACCAAATAAATATGTTAAATTAATCAACTATTAAGTTGATCTTTATAAATAAATGGATTGTATTTATATTTTTACATGTTTCCACGTGTTTTCATATTTTTTCTGCGTTTTCATTGTGTTTCCGAAACGTTTCCGAAACGTTTCCGTTTTTGAGCTGACCGAAACGGTACTTCGAAACGATATTTTGATCCTTGGGTAGAGATTCAAGAGAATGTGTGTCAGTAATATTGTTGGGTAACACATGTATTGCAATGTCAAAATGAGGATAATACGGGGATTGACTTTAATTATTTAAATGATCACAACTGACTTCATAGGAAGTCGAGACGCCCGGCTTTGAAAAGCTATCTATCCTAGCTTTTACAAATGGGCGTTTCAAGAATGGGCTTTTTGTCCAGAAGTGGAAAATCATGGTTTCGCCGACTCGTGGAGATTTTTTTAAATAGACTTCTTCGGCTCAAAGTCCATTTGTCAGGTGCGCCAGAGACTGTGGTAGTAATTACTCTTTATCTTCTGAAGTTATCTTCTTTAGTAAAATGTGTACGCATTTTGATCTTATTAGGAAATTTCAAGTTAAAATTTAACATGATTAGTTTGCGTAATAATGCATACCTTTATCAAATGAGATAGTCATTTTTTAAAATTTTCAAATTGTGTTCACTACATGTCAGCTCAATACTTATTCTTTGTCGTAGACACAGCCTAAGTGTTAGACATGCCACCAAAGGAGTTCAGGACACATGTTCAAATTATGGACACGACTAAAATATTATTGGACAAAAGTCCAAGAGTGTCCGAGAAGTGTTGGTGTCTGACACATATATATCACTTTCTAGAAGTGTTTGTGATTCTTAGGTGGTGATGGCTTGACATTTGTTTTTGTCTCAGATGTGGTTTAACGGTTTTAACCCAATCCATCGTAACCTCTTTATTTGGTGGGCACATTCAACACATTATGGACCTAGTCTCATCCCGCCCATCACTGTCCATTTGTCATTGGCAGCAATAGTCTGTCCAAAAATCCGCATCATGATCATCGAAGAGATTTTGAAATTGAATGAGGATGGTTCAATCAACAAATGAAAAAAGATTTTCAAGATCCCTAAAAAATATGGAATCCACAATCCTTTGTGAAGATCCGAGCAATTGAAAGGCACCAATTCTAACAAAGACATCAAAGAAGAGAGGTCCACCTTCTTGCCATTCAAATTCCTTAGAAAAATAAAAATTCCGTACCATTTGAGTAGATAAAGAACGGGTCCTACTAGCCGTGGAATTGTAATGGGACTGCAACAAATGATAAAACCAAGGAAACAAAAATGCAAAGAAAGACTCAGTACTCCAATATCATCCCAAAATTGTTTTTCCCTTTTTCCAAAACCAAGGACATCGAAATCACTCATCCATCAGCATAGAGTTCTATACTGGGGTACAAGATCATAGATACTTGAGGTATCCCACTGTTGAGGTCGCAAACTAGCCCACTGTTGGTTTGCAACCTAGATTGCTCAGTCCTCCAGACCCCAAATTGGGGTTACTCTCTGGCACTTTATTTCTTTATTTTGTTAGTCGATATGCTATTTTTCAATTATGGTTCACTTTGAAACTTTTATCTGAATTTCAAAATAAATGTCAATAGACTATGTATGCATATATGTACAGTTAGATATTGTTTCATCTAATAGCAAACGCTATCACATATGTACAGTAAATATAACTTGTCTGTGTATTGGAGATATATATGAAAATAAATAATTTAATTTAATAGCATAAGCAATTTGAATACATGCTTCAAAGCAAATAACACCATCATACAACGTAGTCGAAAAGTATTGTTTCGCATATCTATATCTATTTATGTATCAAACCGAGCCATGTACAAGTACCATTGCTCACACACATTGGATTGAAGGCCATGTTTACTCTACAAAATTGAATGCCTTAAAGTGTCCTATTCTAGGAAAGTTTTTTTCCGACCACTTTTCTACTACTACTAGATTCCTTTTAACCAGATTCCCCACTTCCAAATTCCAATCCCCCCTTTAATGTAGATCTGCATGCTACTTTTCAGCCTATGAAGTACTGATAATTTGTTTAGGGCGAAGTATCTATACCAGATACCATATAAGATACAATACTCATTAGATCAACCTACAATCCACAAACCCATTCAGATCGATCATTCAATAAAAACAATTAATAATAATAATTACTATGCTAAGTAATTATAGTAGATATTAAAATAACAGGCTTTATTTGAATTAAATCCAATAAAAACATAAAAATATCAAACATGTCCACAATCCATCCAATTTTCAAGATATATTATTAAGTAGTGAAAGTAAATTCCTTTATCAAAATTCAAGTCTCCAATTGTCCATCAATCCAAGTCAACTCCATGAGATTTTTTCTTAAGTTTCTCCTTTTCTTAAAAGCTTAAGAAATCATTACAATAATGGCATGTAAGCTGAACTCAAATTGAGGGACTATTTTAATGAGATGGTTACATACATTATGAAATAAAATCACTTTTCAGAAGTTGAACTCAAATTTGAATGATGTTAAATTAAAATAAAAGCATTAGCTGGGGATAGATGAAAGAGAAGAAACCTCAAAGTGTTAAGAATATACAAGAAAACTAAAAAGAATATTATTGTAAATGAGGTTGAGATAAATAGGCATATATTGCGTGTCTTGAAAAATACCATTGAGACCTTGAGTCTTCGAAGTATACTCCTGAAACTAATAACAATCTTGCTGTAAATGAGGTTAGATAGATTAGAGAGGCGATGAAGGGGAGGGAGGAAGGAAAGATATTACGTGGTGGCTTGCTGTGACTTTGAGTGAGAGAGTTGAAGAGAGATTTCTAATAGATCGTGTCAATCACAGAGATGGTGAGAATGACAATGAGAGTGGACACAGAGACACTATAGTGGGTTTGCAAAAAAGGCAGAGGAGGTGAGAGTGACAGTACAAAATGAATGTCTTGTATCTAATTTACAGATTAAGGCTAGAATGTTTTAATTTATACAACATGACTAACCCACCCAGGTTTAGAAAAGTCGTCCAAATCAAATGGGTGTAGTTAAACTCGTCTAGTTCACATGGGTTCTACTGGTTTTTTCCTCTGAAAGTCAGACAAACAAGACGAATGAGAGAGAGAGAGAGAGAGAGAGAGAGAGAGTGTGTGGTCTGTAATCCGTATATGGTCTGTGAAGATTGTGAATCTGCAATCGACGATCAAATTGATTTGCGATCTAGGGTTGTTGGCTTTGATCTGCGATGTGTCTCTAATGCAAATAAGAAGCAAAAGAGGTGATTCTTCGTTGATTTATGGGCCTGTGATACTAATTTTTCATTTCATTGTTCTTAATTTACAGATAGTGGGTCTTCTATTTCATCTTTTTTTTTGTTTTTTTATTTTTTTTTGGCACTTGCTTTGTTGTCTGGTGCGTGGGTCAACGATTATGTGAGAATTGGTTCAACTTAGATGCGAATCGACCGATTTGAATGAGAACGTACCGAGTTGTACCGATTTGGAGCCGATACCAGTTAGAATTGGTTTTTTTTTTTCGTATCGTATCTCAATATCGCATTGGCCATAGTTGAGGCAGTACTCGACCAATGCTTTGAATTGTGGTGGTAGTCCTTTGTCTATGGGGAGATAAGTAAGTGATTGGATGGATGGAAGAAAGCCTTTATTTTTAGGGGGTAGACTTACTTTAGTTCAATCGGTTTTGGCTAGTATTCCTATCTATTTTCTCTCTTTAAAATGCCAGGTGTGGTAGTTAACGAAATCAAGGGAATGCTGAGGGATTTCTTATGAGAGGGTTGTGGGGAAGGTAGAAGGGATCATTTGGTTAGTTGGGATGTAGTTTCGAGAACTAGAGTTAGAGGAGTATTAGCATTGAGAAATTTGAAAGCTACAAATGTAGCATTAGTTGGGAAATGGTTGTGTAGGTTTTTGTGGGAGCAAAGTTCTTTGTGGCATTTGGTATTAAAAGAAGGTTGAAAGGGGTAGTTTCCGAAATCTATGAAAATTCATTTCCCAAGGTTTGCCTTTTTTTTTTCTCAAAGGGTTAAATTTTAAGTGGGTAATCGGGAGAGATAGTGAGAGGATGTGTGGATTGGGCAAGTCTCTTTGGATGGTTTGTTTCATCGGCTTTATAGCCTTTATTGTCATCATCATTCTTGAAGTGTCAATGATTAAGTCTTATTCTTTTCCAGTGTCTTGGGACTTTGGATTTCGTATAAATCTCAATGATATGGAGTCGTTGGAGTTGGTTTCTCTTATTTCTTTGCTTGATAATGTTTCTTTAAATCAAGGGACAATTGATAAGAGAAGTTAGGTCATTGACTCAACAGGGATGTTTTCATGCAAATCTTACTTTGATTATTGGATTAATGATTTGACTTCTCCAATTTTTTGTCCATCATTGAAGATTTAGAAGGTTAAGGTACTTTTGAAGGTGCAAGTATGTGCTTGGGTAATTGCCCATGAAAAAATAAATACAAATGATATGATCCAAAGAAGGCGTCCATATCTTTCTCTTTGTCCTCAACGGTGCATTATGTGCAAAATGGATTGTGAGAATGTTTGCCATTTATTTTGCATTATCTGATTGCATTAAAATTATGGAATAGGTTGTTTGAGTTGGTTGGGATTTCATGGGTAGCTCCAAGTTCTATATTATCAATGTTTTGTGTGCACAATTTGGAAGGAGACGTAAAGGTGTTACTTTTGGGATTATGCAACTTTTGCTATTATTTGGGTGATTTGGTTAGAAAGGAATCCAAGAGTGTTGGAAAATAAGTATGAGGGGGTTAATGGTTTATGGTACTGTATCTACTTCTTGGCATCTTTCTGGGCATCAATTTCAAAGGATTTTGCTCAAATTCCTCTCTTCGGTTTGTGGCATGTTAACATACAGCTTGTGCATGACCTTCGTTGTTTTTTCCTGATTGTAACTTTCTTGAAAATGAATAATCAGCACCTTATTTGATCTACTACGAAACTATTTGTCAATTTGTTCCATTTCGTAAACTAAGTAAATAGTAGTATGAATGCACATGATTTGGATGTGCCAAGTGCATGTGAACATGGTGCCATACTTGCTAATGACATGATCTTTGTTGAGTCATAATAGGTAATGTGGATGGTTCATCTTGATGTATTTATTTGCATTATCTAATTTTGATTTGGTGGTGCTATATAGGTGGTGCTTGGAGGTGGTCAGGATGCATCGGCTGTCACAACCACTGATCATCGTGCTGGAAAGTTTGAGGCCAAATTTTTTGACAAGGTAAATATGAATATTAATGAATTTGATGAGGAGCACCATTGACATGTAAACCTCTTGAATAAGCTATATACTTCTTATGTTTGATTAGATTCTTCAAGAGGAAATAGGAGGTGTGAAAGGGCACTTTGGACCAATAAATGCTTTGGCCTTCAACCCCGATGGAAAAAGGTATTTTTATGTCTGTCATTGAGTTTCATTGTAGGGGAAACTTGAGGGCGAATTGTAATGTTTAGTCGGTCACCATATAAATTTTGCCATATTTATATTTTGGTGCTTATTTTGATTACAGTATTCTAGTTGTATTTCTTCTTTTCTAAAGCAATTGCTTGCATTTCTAACTTGAGGCGAATTTTAAGTCTCTTCCTCTCTGCGTTATCCCCTATCATCACTAGCTAGTGAATAGAATTTTTTCATGTGCATTGCAGTTTGTTTGTAAATATATATGTCTGTATGTGTGTTTAATTGGTTGAAATCCAGCATAGTGAAAGCTGTATGAAGACTTCAAATTGAGTGAATGCTTAATGCCAGAAATGGCACAAGGATATGAGACTTCTGAGGTTTCCTATAGAATTATGGATCTGTGGACGATTGGTAACCTGCATGCTAGGGCTATTAAAAACTTTGAAGGTTTAAGGGTGGAAGATAGTTTGTACAGTTTTCAGTTCAAAAGCGTAAAATAATAAGTATAATGGAATTTCGGTTTTGGTACTTTCGGGGTTATACTCTTAAAGATAAAGCTTTATGACTATTGTTGCGGGGAATAAGAAATTGAAGCACATTACAGTATTTTCCTCTTAGGCATCACTGGCCCCTTAGGGATCACTTCCCATGAGTTTCAAAAACATTGTGATGTAGAGAGGGAAGGGAAAGAGAGGGGATACTGAATCCTCACCAGGATTAGGTCAAGAAACAAAAATCTTCGCAAAAAATTCTGAAACGTTGGTCCAACTCTGATTAAAATAATGTGGAATACATCCTTATTTATAGACCAAGTGTCCTATAGATGAACTACTCTACTACTACAATTTTATCAACTTATCACTACTAATCTCAATCTAATAAATACTATCTAACTAAAAATAAGATAAAAATAACAAATCGAAATCCTAACAAATCTACCAAGTACATTTGATTTTGGACCAAAAACTCTTAATTCTCCTAGGCTTCCAGATTCGGTCAAGTTGGTCCAACTATCCAATGGCTACGCAAACAATTCTCCACCTCTGAAAGAAACTGGACTCTGGCGTGTGAGGAGGAGGGCCAAGAATACCATCTGACAAAATAATTTATAGAATCAATGATGACGTCTTCTTTCGTTGATGCTTAGGTTTCTCATTGCTAACCTTACAACCAGTAGATAGAAGACGAATAACACCCAATATATGACCGTCAATCAAATCATCAAAATCAACCTCATTAACATTAAGAGGGTCCACAACTTGAATCTCAAAATATTCTTTATCGTCCTTGGGTTTTCCTTTTCAATTGTCGCGGCAACCTTTGTAGGGCATTTGAAAGATAGATGACCAAACCCTTGACAATTAAAACGTCTTGTCTTGACTTTAGGGTTAGTACCACCTTGAAAATTAGAAGTTAACCCCGGGGTGAGTTGGTTTATTGGCGACAAAAGCACTATTTTGTGGTAAATGATTTACCTAGATTTGCATTCACAAAAATCTTTTTACTTTAAGTTATAGACACCCTAGAAGACCTCAAAGAAGTCCTCTTTCTCAACTGTCTTCCATTTGATGGGCAACCGGAACTACATCTGCCATAGTGTAAAGATGACTTGTAGCTAACCCTGAAGAAATCTATGAATTGAGCCATTGCTTGTACATGACGATCATTACATCCTCAATCCATAGGGGCTTGGATTGAGTGGCTAAGCTGTAGAACTTTCTTGTGTCATCCTCAAGAGACATGCTTCCCTGATTCTACTGTATGAATTGTAGATGAGCTCGTTTCTTATAATTAGTAAGCACAACGTAACGATTTATAACAGTTTTTATGTCATCTCATGATTTATCAAAATGAGTTTGTTGGTACTTTACCCACCAAAGCATTGTTGTACCCTTTAACATAGATTTGAAAAATAATACCTTCCTCTCATCAATCAAACGATACTGTCTGAAGAAGTTTTCAAGGCTATGCAACCAATCAAGAAATGTCTCGGGATTATTTTTCCAATGAAAATCTCTAACTTCTACCTTAACTCCTTTGTCAACATCAAATAATTTGGGTTCTTCTTGAAGTTGAGCCTATGATGGAGGGCTTGTGCAAGTACCAGTGGAGGATTGATGACCGAAAATGAGGAACTATTATCGACGTTTTCCTCAACTTCTTTTCCCTTATCTAAGAGATAAGGGTGTAACTCAGGCGGATTGGGAGGGTTGGGCATTCAACCATAGGTATATGATCTTCAACCCTAATCTTAATCCTAACTTTATCTCGGGTTGAGGGACTCAGCTCGAGCATTGTCCGAGTTTAATTCGGGCGAGCTCGGGTTGATTCGGGTTAATGATTTAACGCTAATTTTGGGTTACTTTATGGGTTCAATTCGGGTTAATGATTTAAGGCTAATTTCGGGTTACTTTGCGAGTTCAATTCGGGTTGAGCCCAAAATAGACTTGTTGTTCTAAACGTGATACACATATTACATAATATTCAGCTAAGACAAAGGAGGCTGAGAGAGGGAGGCGCAAGGTAGAGGGATCTGAGAGTGAGAGATAGATCTGAGAGTAAGGGTGAGATAGAGTGAGGGTTTTGAGGGGGCGCAGACTTCAGATTAACACTAGGATAAAATTTTATTTATATAGTATTAATTCGGGTTGAACCCGATTATTAAATCTAGTTGATCCTGATTTTAATATTTGGGTTCAACCCGTGAACCAGATGCCTCAACCCGAAGCCCGCCTAAATTGAATTCGGGTTAAGGTTTTTTTGACCCAAGCCCAACACAAATTCTAATTTTTTCGGGTTGGGCTTGGGTTGAAATCGGGTTAGCATTGCACCCCTACTAAGAGATAAGTTTCCATCATCTCCTTTAGTGATGTTATAGATGCCTCAAGTGAATCCATCCTCTCATTTATGGCCTTTTGTGAATAAACTTGTGCTTGAGATAAAACCTTTACTTAAGCATTTAATTTGGCGTTGGAAACCATCTTAATATAAGAAGTGACTTGAAAAGTTGTAGAAAATTCTGGGAGACAAATTCTAATTTTAGAAACTTTTGGGGTCAAGTTGAAAGTTTAGAAACTTTCAGTTCTAAAGTATAATTTCTAAAACTATTGGGGGGCAAAAGTATAATTTTTAGAAATGTCAGGCGTAAAATCTATAATTTCAAAGAGGTTTGGGGTGTTTGTGTAATTTTAGACGAGTTGGGGGCAGATCTGAATTTTTTCCTAGGTTGGGTACTGTTAGACTTGAATTGGGCAAATTTTGGTTACTTGGGTTAGAGATGGAGAATGGGGCTGAGCTTTAAATTATTTCTTTTGGGGGTTGGATGAATAGAGTTTGCTTCCTGCAAACTTACGTGGTCAACGGCAGCCTCGTTGCCTCTCCAAATCAACAGGGATGACAAAGATTTCGGTGAGAAGAATGCCGAGAAAGCACCACCAATGTGGATCTCTACTCTCTGTGACGATGCAACCCCAAAAACCACTAGTTGCAACACTCCGACAATCAATAAAGATGACAACAAGTGAATAGTAATATCAAGCACTAAATATAGCTAAGCAGAAGGGAGAAAGATATAAGAGACTTCGGATCGAAGTTTTTTTTTAATGCAGAGAGGGAATGGAAAAAGGGGGGATACCGAATCCTCATAAGGATTAGGTCAAGAAACACAAATCTCCACTGAGAATTTTCAAATTAATATTCAACTCTGAGTAAAATTATGTGGAATACATCCTTATTTATAGTTCAAGTGTCCTACCTAAAATGAACTACTCTACTACTAAAACTTTATAAACTTATTCCTACTAATATCAAATTGATAAATACTATCTAATTAAAAATAAGAAATAAAAATCCTAACAAATTTACTTAGTGTTGTAAAGTAAGAGAATCATATAGACTGCAAAGAGAATATAGATAATATATGTATACTGGATAAAGAACTTCTCAACTTGTGTATTTCTCAATGTGGTGAAGACCTCCTTTTATAAGCTTCAAATCATAATGGTCATAAAATACAATATTAACACTGGTTAGAGGTTATAAGGTCAAATACTAACACTTATTAAATTGGTAGGCTAGAGTTCATCCATATTTATATACAATATATTTACAACACTCCCATTGGATGATTACTATGCTAAGATAATGTCTCGTTAAAACCTTGTTAGGAAAACCCTATGGGCAAAAACTCAGCGAAGAAAAAAGAGTACATATTCAGATGAATTTTAGAATAGCAAACTTACTAATGTTGCCTCATTAAAACCTTGTTAGAAAAACCCAATGGGACAAAACCTAGACAAAGGAAAAAGAGTACAACGTGCATATGTCCTGTATCTTGATGTGGATACTCCTGATAAAAGATCAATTAGATTGGTCACAAATTCCACGCATTCCAATGCCATATACCAATTTTCTAACGTCGATAATGGTAAAACTTTAGTGAATAGATTTGCAAGATTGTCACTAGATCATATCCATGGTTCAAAGTCGTGATATTAGTTATCGACTCGGAGGGCACTGAGACACAACGGTCGCGGTGTCGTTATGCGGTATCGATCGATACGCTTAAAACGCTAGATAGAAGACTCAATTTTTTTAAAAAAAATCGTGAAAAATTTTAAAGATGTGTAAATATCATCACTCATGCATCATATTTAAAATGTATTATTTAACACATTAAACATAATAAAATAAATTATAAAGATGCTACTGAAAATATTTATCATCATTTATGTTGAATGTTTTTATTTGAGGACACACTAAACTTTAAACATGTTAGAATTTTTTTTAACATGGTAGTACCTAATTTAAAAAAAATTTAAAATAAAAACAAGAACAAATATGTATCCATCAATTATAAATTTGACAAGTACGAGTATATCTCAATACTTTACCCTAATAATTTTGTGTTCAATTAATAGATTAATGAGTCACTGTCCTAATTTGATTTTCTTTTTTTTTTTAATTATTTTTTTCAATAATTTACTAATCGAATTAGAGATTTTCCATACATAAGGAGTGAGGGCCAATGATGTATAAACACACGTGGAAAGACTAAAAGCAAAAGAAGAGGTATGACTTTGTGTTTTATCCTTACTTGGCTCTCGGTCACGAGAGAGAGAGAGAGAGAGAGAGAGAGAGACGAACAATGCACAAGAGGTGAATAGTGAGGGATCAACGAACTACGACTATGCGATTGACAATTTTTTGATTTGTGGAGTCTAAAACTATGCGACTGACGATTTTTCGATTTGCAAACTTACGGGCTTCTGCTAGTATTGATCTCTATTGGTCTCCACCAAAAGAAGAAAAAGAAGAGGCCTTCTGGTCAAGGTGATTCTCCAATTTTGTGGTCTTCTTATACTTCATCTCTTTTTTTTTTTTGGGAATTTTCTCAATATTGGTGGAATATTTTGTGCGAATCGACCGAGTTGGAGCTGAGTTATGTCGAGTTGTGCCGAGTTGGACTGATGTGTGATCGAATCGTGTTTTTTTGGTACCGTGTATTGGTATCGAATCGGTGCTGACCGAGGTGGATATGTATCGGCCGAGTCGTATCAGACTCAGCTAATACTTTAAACTGTGATCATATTTGCTTTATTTTAATTTGATGGCTTTGTTAGAGTTCATGAGTGTAGAAGAACTTTGGCGAAATATGCTTGGTTCTATCACATTTGATAAACCATCGTTTTATTTGTGCAATGCAAGCAACATTATCTTCATATAAGGTTGTTGGTGAATCTGTAATCAAATGGAGCTTGCTAGTATTTCGGATGTGATGGACAATAGGCCTAGGCCACACACATTCATGGCTCACTTCATGGAGGGTAAGAATCTCATAATGATTGGAAGATGTAGCAATTAAAGCCTGTTTGGTAGATTGCCATAAGTTTGTTGTGTAACCACACTTGAAAATATATCCAGTTTGTGAACGAGCCTTGTGGGGATCTTGATAGGTATTCAAAATCTGCCTGATTCAAAATCCGCATGACTGACTAAATGTAAATCATTGTCTGATTGTTTTGAGTATGAAAAACCCAAATTTGTAGTTCCACGAAGATAGTGTAGGACATATTTTACGTCATTCGAGTGTCGTCGAGTTGGTGCAGGATTAAATCTTGCCAACAAGTTAATTGCACATGCTATATCAAGCCTAGTACTTTGTCTTAAGTATAACAAAGCATCAATGGCACTTAGGTATGGTATTTTAGGACTAAGAAGTATTTTATTATCCTCCTTAGGACAAAAAAAGTCCTTATTGATATCAAGAGATCGAACGACCATTAGAGTACTTAACGGATATGCTTTATCCATGCTAAACCTCAGGACCTTTTTGGTATAGGTTGTTTGATGAATAAGAGTTCCGTTTAACGTATGCTCGACCTGCAAGCCGAGACAATACTTTGTTTTTTTAAGATCTTTCGTCTCATTCTTTTTTCAATTATTCAGTAGCTTTTATAAACTCTTCAGGAGTTCCAATCAGATTCATATCATCAACATATATTGCAATGATAACATATCCAAATTTTGATTTCTTAATAAATGCACATGTGCATATGGGATTGTTAACATATTCTTTCTTTATCAAGTATTTACTGAGACGGTTATACCACATTCTTTTATATTGTTTCAATTCAAATAAGAATCGTCTCAACTTTAATTGATTACTTATTTCGTGGTTTTGATGTATTTGCTTCAGGAATTGCAATCCTTTAGGGACTTTAATATAAATACAGTATCTAACTTTTCATACAAATATGTAATGGCAACGTCCATAAGTCGTATGTAGAGTCCTTTTGAGACTGCTAGACTAATACAATACCAAAATATAATAGCATCAATTATTACCGAGTATATTTTTTCGTAATTAATCCTAGGTCTGTGCGGAACCCTTGAGGCACTAAATGTATTATATGTCTCATATATATATATTTATATACTTTCATATAAATACCCACTTATATCTAGTAGGCTTTATATCTTAAACTGTTGGACTACGGGTCTAAACAACTTTCGATGTTTAGAACTATAAGTCAATATCTACTTCAGGTGTATGGGACTGCGGGTCCAATATTTTGTATTTTTGTTAATAAGCTCAAGTGAATTGATATCTTCCACTTTGACAAATCATTTCAATGTTGACAATCAAATATTGTGCATGGTTCAAGATCATCACTATTTAAGATTTTAGTAGCAACTATATCATTGATGATCATTTTTGTACAATCCCACACCTTATCTATGTATGCATACTTAATAGAAATTTATTCATTTACAAATATCTATTATCTCTTGAGGAGTTGGTGTCTTTCGGGGACTTTCCTCTTCGGGGGTTATTATTTGAGATGATGTGGGTGCATTTTTATTTTCTACTTCAATAATTTGTTCTTAAGTTGTATGTAGTTGTCCTTCACGAGCTGAATCTTTTGAACTTATGTGTCGTCCACGCTTCAAGCGTGTAAGAAAGTTCACGCCATTTTTTAATTGACAAATTTCCTCCCCCTAACGGCCGAAAGAGTGTCTCATTTTTCTTTTGTACGTATATAACTTTTTGAGATCTTATTATTTTTAGGTACCTTTGCCTCTACAAGAGATTCATTTTCAAGATATTTCTTTTCAAGAGATTTTAGTTTACTAATTTTGAACTAATCAATATTTCTGTTGCCTACTTTGTGGGTGTGGCCTCTTCAGGAAAGCCAACTTTTTTATGCAACTTCCATTATATATTTTTCTTTGGTCTCTTTAGGAGTGCCAACTTCTTTCGGAAGAATTAATTTTCGTAGTATTTTTCATTATTTCTTCCTCTTTTGGGGAATCCTGTTTATTGTTATGACAAGTCTTTTACGTTTCTAGCGTAATCAAGATAAATTCATTCTATAATATTTTATAAGCAAAATAAAAAAATATTTATTTCATATATTCGTATTCTTGTAATAATCTTGACCCATTAGTAAGATCCAATGTACTGCAAATACTCTATATCTCAATTTCAAGAGCCACATTCTCAAGTTATGTACATCATTCAAACCACGGAACTGAAACAAATAATAAATAAACACAGGGATATTGGAACTCAAAATAGGAATGTAGAGAACTTAACCAAATGAAATCTCATG
Organism: Ilex asprella; assembly: GCA_023539305.1. Classification (NCBI taxonomy): domain Eukaryota; kingdom Viridiplantae; phylum Streptophyta; class Magnoliopsida; order Aquifoliales; family Aquifoliaceae; genus Ilex; species Ilex asprella. The sequence goes on along the minus strand of CM042184.1, from coordinate 26,772,252 downwards.
CGTAATTTTGGTAGAATTCATGCGGGCTAAAAGAATTGTAATAATCTATCACTACGTCTTCTAGAGGCAGTAATATGAAGACTAAATACTCTTCAAGAGGGTCAAAACTTGTAATCAAATTTCTTTAATTTGTGCATGGACAATTATACAATAAAAAAAAATTACCTAAAATTCTTAAGCCCGAAGAGAATACAAATCTAGCACTCTATTCAAATTCACTTAAACAATACTTAAGCATTAAATTCACTTGAACAATACTTGAGCTATTCGTGTTGATAACATGTGACACCTCAAAATTCGGGTGTCTGTAATTATCCCGGTGATCACCCATCAACCCGCGGAATACTCCTGAATATCGTGTAATTCGATACCACATCGTGATGTCTCATTTATCAGGGTCCATAACTCAACAAAATTCGGGCAGAGTCTCTTTTGTACGGGAAGCTCTATCTAAAACGCAACCTGGTATAATCATACAATATTGACCACACCGGTTTTATTTATCCATATTCAATTGCATAATATCGGATACTATTATAATCATCATCACTACGTACATTCATTTATAAAAGAATAAATGTCTCAAAAGTGTCCCATATACATGCCTTTTAAATATAAACAAGTTTTTGTTATAAAAATTATACAAGGTCAAAAGTAAACATATACAAGGGACTACAACGTCAAAATAAGAGTTACAATTCGGCTTTGTCGTCAAAGCGAACCAGGAGGAGGGCCTTCGATGAAAGCCTGTGGTATACTTGAAAATTGTTTCCATAAAGGGTGAACCATCGCTCAGTAGGACAACTCCTGTAGAGAATACCTTTCAACCCAAATGAATATGAAATGTCAAATGTAACAATCATTTCATGCATTCATTCAAATGTCTATTATGAATAAATGTTATAAATCATGCCATGCCATGAGATGAAACTCATGCAAACAAAACAATCACCAAGCCCCATCCTGGGCTCCCACAACACATGCAATGTCATGGGTATGTATTCGGGCATTCCAAGCTCCCGTCATTAGTGTTATGTACACTCAATAATAATTAATTCATTTTTTTTGTGTCTGTGGGGAGATGATTTATGGTATTACATTAATGGGACACCAAACCATCAACGGATTTTCAGGACATTGCACCTACGACTTCATTTTCGCCGTTACACTTTTCTGGAATTGCATTGCTGGAAAGTGTATAAACCAAGTAAGGGGGTTTTGCACCTGAAGGAGAATCTAGCCCTTCTTGTTATACCTAGACATGTTTATCCATTTAATTTTCCGTGCGACTTAGCCGGACCTTGGTGCGATTTTTTCGAGCCCACCATCAACCACCTATATAGTGATTGATTTTATACTATGCATACACTGTCACCCATGTCAATGCCCAAGAAGGTAGTGCAACCCATGCATAAATGCAATATAATGTGCAATTGCTTTTGGTATCATTTACAATGTCCATTACATAATAAATGCAATATAATAACATTTTCAGCACGATCCCAAACATATTATGTAAGATAATTAACTTAACTAATATACTTGTATTCACCTAGGTATTGAAACAAAAACTTTGAGGGCACATCAATATACACAACTAGCATGCTTATTACTTCCAATATGATAACATGTTTATTAATTCTATAAATATAAGCACAAGTCCACCACACTAATAATATGCTAAATAATCATTTAACATACATATTATTTCATAAACATATAATAAACTAATAATTTTATTAAACTTAATATGTCATTAAAGCATCAAGTCATGCTAATGTACAATTAACATGCTTTAAACCACTAATATTAATTACACCAGGTTAATTATAATAGGATTTCACTAATTACAAAATTAATTATAAATCATATATTTGACCCACTAGTTATACTAGTCTAGACCTAACATGTGATATACACCCTTAATCTACCCATTTTATTTCATGTTTTAGCTTGAAATTACATCTAAATAGGAAAAATCCTACCTCTTGTAGCGTGAGCCCAGGAAAGTTTGAATTTATCTTTCCAAGCCTTAGGACTAGATTCTCATCTTTGATATTTTTTTGAAGAAAAATGCGATTTTTGGTATGGTTACTTAGCTCTCGTTGCGTAGAGCAATTTTAATTCTTGGCCTGAAGCGATTAAACAACTTAATTTTCGTAGACCTAAGAAAGGAGGAAAAAAAATAAAAACTCACTTTACTCTCTTTGACTCTCTTGGTAGGATGCTGGAGAAGAAAAACAAAGTGTGGCCCACATCACGCCAAGTTTTTTTTAACGGGTCCAATTTTATTCCAAATTAATTAAATCTCGTCTCATATTTAAGTTTAGTATATTTTTTGTTGAACTTTAAATTATTTTTTGGGTCCTGGGAATAAAATTTGATTGCAATTATTTTAGTCGCACAACACCCGATCGCTTTGTAACAGGTGATCTATCTTAGAATTTTACAAAAATTTACTAGGTAGTTAGATTTTGCTAGACGAATTCAACGATGAGGTCCGTTTCATCATCTGAATTATATAAAAATTCATGTTTTTGACATATGCTTTAACAATTAATTATTATTTTACCCCTTTAATTAGGATTTTAATAAAAAAAAATTCTTGGGTTTTACATAATGTGTTGTGAAAGTAAGAGAATTATATAGACAAGAGAATATAAATAATATATATATGCTAAAGAAAGAACTTCTCAACTTGAAAGACAATATTAACTCTGAGTAGAGGTTATAGAGTCAAATATTAACACCTATTAAATTAGTAGGTTAGAGTTCATCCATATCTATGTACTATATATTTATAACACCAAGTACATTTTTTTTTGGACAAAAAACTCTTAGTTCACCCAGGCTTCCAGATTAGGTCACGTTGGTTCCAATGGCTATGCCATCACACTGTCTACTAGGACTAACAAGCTGAAATGATGGAGTATGTAGATGTATATGGGTTGTTGCATCATCCTGGTTTAATGAAGCCATAGAATGTTGTGTGACAACAAAACTTAATTCTAAGAAATTCGTAATGGACCCTTTCGCAGAATTAAACTAGTTCAAAAATATGCTACTACTTTGATGCATTACATTGTTGTGTTCACTCCATTCTTATCTGTTTTATATACTTTTTTTATTTGTTCCTGAAATATCATGCTCACCATCTTTTTTTCGCTAAGTGGGTGGTGATTGTCATGGATAGCTCCTTTATTTATTAATTTTGTAGAAAATTCTGCTTGAAACTTTCTTGCTGCATAAACACATTCTTATTTTTTGGCTGACAGGAGGAGTGCTTTAGAATTTGTCTTTGTAGCACATCCGTTTTCTCATCATATTCCCCAGTTTTTGTTACCCGTTTGTCTCTCTGCATTTTGCCGATGTTCAATTTTTATATTTTATTGTTGGAGTACTTACTACCTGCTTAGCATTAATTAGGTTAACAATACGTAGGGATGCACTTTTCTTCTTATGCAACATGTATGATGTATCTTGACCGACTTTTATGTTTTCATAGATTTGATCTTACCTGTTCTTTGCCCTCTTTGTAGTTTCTCAAGTGGAGGTGAAGATGGTTACGTAAGATTACATCATTTTGATCCGGACTACTTCCATATCAAGATATAGATAACTCCGAAGCATCTCATTGGAAGAACTTCTCATTTTCTTCTGCTTTGTCTTGTAATTGGATTGCAATGGACCAATGTTTTGTTTCTTGTCAAGACATAAGTTTGTAGCAAATAACAACCAATCACTTTCTATAAGAGTACTAATCGAGCTCATAGAATTCCTAAGTTTTCATGCCTAATACTTATTTCAATGGTTTCGTCAACTGGGGATTGATTTTCTGATTTCCAGATTCAATTAGTTTAGGTTTTAGAACTGATGCTTTTATCATATGACACTGAAGTGAAGCTGTGCTGGAATTGGTACGTTAGTGTTGAAAACTTTTATATTTTGTGGTGTTATGTTGAGAATGAAGCTATGGAAGATGTAGTATGCGAACAGAAGAACTGGGACAACCCCCAAATATAGTTATTTCAGTAACATCAAATGGCCATGATTATGCTTCTCTGTGTACTCCATTAGATGCTCTTGTAGATACCATATGCAGAATGTTGCAAACGCCTTGGATAAATGAAAAAGGAAAGTATATAGAGCAGATTAAAGTTGGTATCTGTGGTTGAGATGGACTTTCATATTGGTGAACCAAACGATGAACCTCATCATTGTCTTATTAGTGAAGTTTTTGATGCTTTATTTTATAACTAGTTAACAAAAAAATTAATTTATTTTGCCAAAATTTTACATCTGAACAATAATTTAAACATGTAAATTGAATGGTGTAAAATATCCACACTTTCAAATGAAAATAAAAAAGAACCATATCATAAACGAAAAAAAAAAGAGAGAGAGAGAGAATGTGACAGCTAAAGTAGATAACATGCCAAAAATATAAGTCACATATCTAACCTATTTGAATTGTTAGTAGGATCAATTACAAATGCCCCCTCTAATTTTGGGTGATGTTGCAATTAACTCCCTCTGATTTTAATTTTAACAAATTACCCCTCAAAGTTCTAATATGCTTCAATTAACCCAAGTCGTTAACTTTGGCGGTGAAAAATGATGAAAGTCAGTCATGTGCAAATCACATAAAACACAAATTTGTTGAAAAGACAAAATTACCATTAATAAAAAAAAATAAAAAATTCCTCACATATAAATACTCTCCGCTCCTCTCTGATACTTGCATTTTCTTAATATTAGCGCCAAACTTTCTTATCCTTTCCTTTTCAACAAATCTTGTTTTTGCGTTGATGAAAACCCCTCTTTCCTCTAGCAGCATCTAGTTTCCCCACCAATAACTCCCAAGATCACCCTAATGAAAGACAATATCAAAGTTTTTGCTAAAATATTTTATTTTTTAATTTCTTTTAAGATGTCAAATTTGTTTAATATTTTTATTTGAGATGCCGTGACTTGCACATGGCTAACTTCTGTATTTTGCATGCACATATGTCCATAGGATTGGAACTCCCTAGAAACATAGGGGCACTCTCGAAGAAATTCCCTCAACACCGTCATCTTTCGGGTCTCATTGTCCTTAGCTTGTCCATCAGTCAACGAATGCACAACCCCGTTGTGGTTGTTGTTCCCATTCTAGTGTTATACCAGAGTGGTTAGCTCTTGAAGACATTGGTAGATGCCATTCATGGCATCTAGAGGTGGAGGTGGTGGTTGGTTTCCCACTTGGTTACTCGGGCGTCTATGTGTCCTTCTACCGTCTATTCTACAGAGAAAAGTACAGTTTTGTTTCCTTTATCAAAATATAGACACCCACTTACGCTTAATTCATGAACACATAACTCCCAAGGATTTACGCCAAGAGTATCTTTCATCTTATTCTTCCACTGGCTAGCACATAACCTACAACTCCTATGAAAGACCTAATCCTTAGGCTCTAATACCAAATTTATAACACCCCAAATCCACATTTGAAGACATTAAGAATCTATAAAATATCTAACCATGAGAGCATCTAAAATAATCATTAAATAATAAAAACCATCCATCAATTGAAAAAATAACTAGACCAATCCCCATCAAAACATAATTAATGTGATGCCCCTAAAATTGGGAGTCCTTTATCAATCGTTAATCACCCATCAACCCGTACTCGATATCATGTCAATAGCATCCCCTTAACTAGGCTCATAACCCACACATCCGTGGTCCTTTACACATTAGTCTATCATCATTTATATCCCGTAGAACATCTTTGAGCAAGAGAAAACAATGCCCAAGAGCTTAGTAAAACATTCCAAAAATTTGAAGTTTTAGAAAAACCTATCGGTAGAAGCTATCCAAGTCTTACCGGTAGAAGTTGTTCACTAGACCTTTGTTTGTAGAAAATCTGAGAAAACCAACTGGTAGAAGAAGTTCCTGTTCTACCGATAGGAACAGTGACGTTCTACCGGTAGGAGAACCTTATTGGAAAAGTTTTACTTGTAAAAAAATGACGTTCTACAGGTAGATAATGTCTACTGGCCCACATCTATCGGTAGGAGAGCTAAAAGTCCTACTGGGTAGGTGTGCTTACTTTTGCCCATTTCATCCGTTTTCGATTTCCAATCCATTCCAAACATGTACAACTCCATTCCAGACTCATATCATTCAAAACAGTTCATATGAGTTCCATTACAACTATTTCCATATAATTACATGTCAAAACTAAGTTTTCACAATGACTTTACAAAGCACAAAATAAAGCCACATTTAGGCTTTTTCTTCATCCTTGAGGCCAAGAATGAGAGCCTTCCACCGGTGTGTACCCCGCACCTAAAATATTTTTTTATAAAGGGTGAGCCACACTCAATAGGATATCTCTTGAAGAGGCTACTCTCCAACCTAAGTACATATGAAATGTTCACATACAACGTTTAACAAGCAACAGCCATTCCAATCAAGAATATGAAATTCAATGTTGGAAATCACCATGTTATGCCATGAAATGCGATAAGACTCACTAATGCACTTCAACTCGAGCCTTCACCGGCTCCCTCAACATATGCAAATGTCATGCGTGTTACTCCGAATATTCCAAGCCCCTGCCATTGATGTTACATATCCATTAACCATTAAATTCTTGGGTATTTCTTGGGGGTGGGTATTTATGGACTTTTACCAACAGTCACCCAACCGACACGACATCTATGGACTTCCACCAAAGGCTCCACGTACGTCGATACACTTTATGGATTCGATACCAACAGAATGCGTATTCGAAGTAACCGGGTCTTGCACCGAATGGATTGTCTAACCCTTCTTGTTAACCTGAACCAAATTTTAATGCAAATCGTGTGACTCAGCCGAACCTTGGCCCAACTTTCCCATGCCCACACATCATTCAGCAAGAGTGGTGTTTGATGACAACCATGCACACACCCCCCCATTCATGCCTAATGCCCATGAATGCGATGTGTCCGTGTATATGCAACATAATGTATAATTGCGATACTAATTTCATGTTCAATATGCTATGAGTGCCATATGAACCATTTCAACCACATTTCAACATATTACATGACCAACTATGTCATATGCATATAATTACCATAAATCATCTTAATGTCAATACATCACCGAGCATATATCAATATTATACCCAACAACAATTTTCAAGCACGTTATCACATAATCTGATGCAAATAACACACTTAATTATCCAAGGTATATAATATAAACACATAGCATGCCCACATATCCAAATTTTCCAAGAAATTACAAGCTAGTAATTTCTAAATACCAATTCAAGCTAGAATTGATTTTACCCGTTTCTAATACCCATTTCATCAATATTAACAACAATAGGCAAGTGTTATACATCTCTAACAACCTGCCCATTCTATATCACAACCCTAGGTTGGAAATAAACATAGTTAGGGAGAAAACCTACCGCTAGAAGCGTAAAACAAAGGTAGAAAACCTTCAAGAACACTAATGAAGCCATTTTTCCAAAATCTCATTTTTGAATTTTCGGTGAAATCTATCTTTTTTGTATGAATGCGTAGCCCTCCACGAGGAGAAGAACTTTTGTTCTTGGCTTGAATCGATTCGAGCAACGTAGCGGCGTAGTTCGTAGAGAGAAGGTAAAGCTTCCCTTTTTCTTTCTATTTTTTGGATAATCTGAGGGGAATGGGGAGAAATCTGATTTTTCTCCCCTATTTATACCCTTTAAATGTTTGGTCCTAATTTCGCCACACGTTTTCCTTTTTCAGGTCCGATTTTGTCCCGAAACGATTAAATTTAATCCCAGTTCAAGTTTAAAATATTTTTATATAAATTTTCTTTAAATTATTTTCCAAATTTCAAAATTTAATTCCATATCCTTTTTTTAGGTCACGTGAGTCCCAGTTGCCTTGTAAAACGCAAAAAATCAACTATCTCGGAATTCAATAAAAAATTACAAGGTAGCTAGATTTTGCGAGACGAATCTATCGGTGATATTTATATCGTCATCCGAGCTCTAGAAAAATTTAGATTTTCAACTCGTACAAAAGTGACAAATTACTATTTTGCCCTTTTTCATAAAATTTCAAATTTATCCGGATTTTACAATTAATACCTCCAAGTTACATCAAAAACCTGGGTAAAAGTCTTCAAACTAACTATTAAAAGAAATACTTCGAAACATTATTCCAATCAATCACAATTTATAAATTAAAACTAAAAAGAATAGCTCTAGACATCCACTTCTGGATCCACGTCATGATTTGCATTAGTATCCCAATCAACTTACTCACCTATCTTGAGATTCTCCTCAATCTCAAAATCTTAAGATGTTTATAGCGTAGGATTAGAAAAAAGCCAAGTAAAAAAATCCTCTCAAACCTAAACAAGATATAAAAACATTAAAAATAAGCAAGTCACAGTTGTAAAATAACATAGATAGTTTTTGACATAAAATAGTGGCAATTAACGATCTCAAGTGTACAGAATAAACACTAATATTTGAAATAGTAATTTGTCCTTTAAAAAAATACAAAGTTTCATGAGCAATATATCATGTACATAGGCTAAATAAAAAGAATCTACAAAACGAATATATCTGACACACAAAACTCCACCTTCTAAAAAAAAAATAGTGACACCCCTAAAATCAGAGGTCCTTTGTTAACCCATTGACTAATCGTCAACATGCGAAAAAACCTGTGAATGTCGTATAACCCGACACCACGATACAACATCCCCTTTCACAAAAATACAGAGTTTGGGCAGAGTCTCCTGTAACACCCCAAAATACACCCTGGACGGCATTACATTCAATAACCATTCATACCATGAGAGCACTAAGATAAACCATTAATAAAGAAGACTTCATAACAATGATTCATAACATTTACATCAATATCCCAAAAGAATATGCCATCTTTGGCCTTTA